>JACVVK020000096.1:670000-1265000 GCA_018292915.2 Batillaria attramentaria
GAGAACCCAACGCTCTACCGTTTGGCTATCGACCCGGCTCCCCCAGCGAGGTAATGGCTATTAGTCAAACAAGACAATGATGTTAATAAAACTTTCATGTAAAACATTAGATCGACGACAGCGGTGCGTTCGAGGCCTGTTCGCGAAGCGTCCGTGTTTGAGTAATTAGGTGTCAGCACCAAAACACTGACAACATGGTCGTTCAGCAGTTTTCAAAACAAACACCGGATCAGTGACGGAAATCAGGCAAAATGATTGATGCCCCGAATCTGAAACCATGAGCGGATGTTGCTGTGGAATCACGAACAGCAGGGAAATGTTCCCGGACAAGTTCGTACCATCGGCTTTGCTGCATGACATCGGTTCTCGGATAGTCAACGGACAGCGGTTGGTTTGAAAAGTGTCGCTTGGTCGAGTCTGAACTCTCTCTCTCTCTCTCTCTCTCTCTCTCTCATGTGTCCTTCAGGTCAAAGAACACAAAATGATGCACGAAGTCTCAAAATACCTATATATTCCCTATTCCCTATTAGCCTCAGGCATCATCGTCACCCCCTAAGAAACAAAACGCCTCACTGGAGTAATGCAAGTCTACTTTCTGTTGAAGCAAGAAAGCCACTTCACTCAAATCCACTCGTGTCACCTCTGCTTGCCATGTGCTCAAAAAGTCCCAGCTTCACTGGCAGTTTGCCTCCTGTTGCAACCCCCTGACAGGCACCGTGCCCTACAAATACAGAAAACACGAAACTTGATTACGCTGTTTCGTGACAACAAGAATCATCACAAACTAGCACACTCGTCAAACATGGTCCTTCAAATAAACGATGCACTTGACCCCATGAGGGTGGGTGGGTGTTTGGGGGTTTAACGTCCTTTTCCACCACATAGGGTGATATCAAAGACGGGGCAACGATGAAAAAGCCAGCACAAATATTTGGCCCCAGCGGGGATCGAACTCACGACCCGAGCATTAGAAGTCCAACGCTCTACCATTCGACCACCCCGGCTCCACTTGACCCCATGATCTATTTGTGGTGTTTACACATGTATATGCCTGTAAGTTCCAGGTTCGTTTGGGTACAATGAAGTAAAATCCGAAACTAACAACGACAGCTTAGGATCGCGCGGAAGGTGCGTAACTGATGAACTGCTGGGAAGGGAAGCCATGCTCTTGCGAGTTACCGGAAAGTCTCGGACAATACGGGACATTAGGACTAATTGCATGGGACAACGCCGGCATGCCTCTTGTGCTGATTCTTTGTGTCTGGATGATGTGGTCTTATACCTGAAACGGGGACTTCCCTGAAATAATGTCCTGAAGCCCTGGGATGCTCGGCTAATAGATTTTGGAGCACATTTTTCATTACTTTGCTCCCTATACGTGGGTGTTAAACATGTTTTTTTGGCAAACGCCTCCGCAAGCCGGCGAATCTGGTCTTATCAGAAGTTATTGTATAACACAGCCAAAAACAAGTTTACAGATTAAAATTTTGCCCTCCCGAATAAAACCTGTCCCAAGAGCTTTATTGATAGGCTGCTAGCGAATGAATTGCCTTCTTGTTATCTGTTGCTGATTTTTTTCGGCGTTTCGGTCATCAAGGCCTTTGTATTTATTACAATTAATTTTGAAGGCGTTTGAGTTAACTTTACCGAGCTTACAGATCATCCTGGACAGTTTGCAATGTCAAAAGCACGATGCAAGACACGTGCAGAATTATAACCGTCTGTGACCCGTTGCTGGAAAGATACGAGCCAAAGCGACTGCATGTCTACGGGTCAAAGAATACATATGCACTGAAAATGCCTATATATTCCCTGTTCGCCTGAGGCATCATAGTCACCCCTAAAAATCCATCAGTCTAGAAATAAAAATTACCATGCACAGACCATTCAAGGACACGTACCTGACAGGAGTTTAAAAACAAAGTTGAATGTCCGCTAAGGCCTCACTGGAGTAATGCTAGTCTACTATCAGTTTAGGCCAGTTTAGGCCAGAAAGCCACTTCACCCAAATCCGTCACCTTTGCCTCTCTTGAGCGCAAGAAGTCCCAGCCTCACTGGCGGGGAGCCGGGGTGGCCGAATGGTAGAGCGTTGGACTTCTAATGCTCGGGTCGTGAGTTCGTATCCCGGCTGGGGCCAAATATTTGTGCTGGCTTTTTCATCGTTGCTCCGGCTTTGGTATCACCCGTATGTGGTGGAAAAGGACGTTAAACTCCCAAACACCCACCCAGCCTCACTGGCAGCTTGCCTCCTCTTGCTACCCCCTGCCTTGCACCTTGCCCTACCAAATACAAAAATCGCAACAACAACAAAATCACGCGCTTTCGTGACAACAAAAATCACTACAAACTAGCACACTCTGCAAAACAGGGTACTTGAAACAAACACTGCACTTGACCTCAAGCTCAAAGATCTTAGCTCCCAACAAAAAGCTTTCCGAAGTGTGAAAAAAAAATTTACTGAGTCGACCGTGCAAGCACAGTCAACTCTGTCACAGTTGCTGAGTTTTCAGCGTCGCTGAAACCCCCAATAAAAGCCAAGGGCAGTCTGATTTCACAGCTTAGTTTGCGTTTTGACGCTGAGCGAGAAAGATCGTGCAGCACTCAACATCCGCTATACACTGTAGCGATGCGTCTCGCTCACTAACCAAAAGCCAAATAATGTCACGGCAAACTCGTGCTCTGGTTTTGTAAGGGTCCCCGAAGCGCTGAAAACGCTGCAACTGTGAAAGTTGACTGTGCTTGCACGGTCGACTGTAAAAAAAAAATCACACTTCGGAAAGCTTTTTGTTGGGAGCTTAGATCTTTAACGTAGGCCGTTTTGCTATGAATTGCCCTTTGTCAGTCAAACAAATGAAAGTAGAAGTAGTAGTGGTAGTAGTAAATGCGAATTGTGTAGGCGCATTACCCAGTTTCTTGGACTGGCTCAAAGCGCCGCGAACTGAACCCAACACGCACGCTCGCGTCAATCACACACATTCTCTCACACACTAAACACAAACACATTACAATTACAATCACGCGGTGCGAAGGGTCAGCTCAGCTATTCAAGTTTCGCAATTTAGAATTGCATTTACGTTCAACTTTTCTGGGCTGAATATTTCCAAAGCAGAAGGGAAGGAAGCCGGAGTACCCTGACAGAACCCTCGACGATCGGCCCGAATGAACGGTGCCTACTTACGAGAGAGAGAAAAAAAAAAATGTTTTGCCCCAAGTGGGACTCGAACCTGACCTCTCGCACTAGAGGCAAAGTCTTAACCACTAGACCACCGACCGCAAGTAACTGGTGTTCTCCCTCCGGCGAACCGCCCCCTCTTATTGTGATCAAGCAGACTTTTCATGATTTTTTTTTTTTTTTTACTCCCTCCGATGGTACTTATTGTGAGGGAATATTGCTTTCTTCCGTTCAGGCATCCGTCTGTGTTTGTCCGCGTCCGACAAAAATGTCTTGCAAAATTTCCTGCCATGGAAACGCGCGCGACTTCGGGTCGAGGTGGAGTGAAACCTGACACAAAAACTCTAAAAAAGCCGATCATACACGATCTGTGATTTCACTCTCAACCCGAAATTACAAACCGACAATGCAGAAGAGAGGTGACGGTTCTGGCACTTCCCGCCGTCAGGGAGCTGAAGTGTCGAGGCATGAATACTTCCTAATGCTGCCGATATCCTCGGCTGCCTCTCGCCCGCGGGGGTATGAACGACACTACAGGGGCGAATCATTCTCACATCGCTCCGCACAGCAGGAGTAAGGACACAAACTGACCGTGGGGTCATGTCTGGTGTTTATTTGAGGTACCCTGTTTGGCAAGTGTGCTAGTCTGTAGTGATTTTTGATGTCATGAAAAAGCGTGATTTTCGTGATTTTTGTGTTATGCAGGTCAAGGTGCATGGCAGGCAGTCACAAAAAGAGACAAGCTGCCAGTGAAGCTGTGACTTTTTGCACAGAGGTCGGACACAAGTGAGGCAAGCGGAATTGTGTGACCTGCCTCTCTGGCCTAAACAGAAAATAGACGTGCATTACTCCAGTGAGGCCTGGGCGGAAAGGAGACATTCAATTTTTTTTAAACCCCTGTCAGGTGCAGGTGCGTGCCTTTGAATGGTCTGTTCATGGTAGTAATTGCTCCTAGACTGAAGCACTTTTAGGGGTGACTGTGATGCCTGAGGCTAATAGGGAATATATTATAGGCATTTTGAGGCCCTGTGTATTTGTGTCCTTCGACCATATTGGCGTGGAGGAACCATGGCCACACCGGAATGTTTTTGCGAGTAACGGCAATGCAAACGTAAGAAAAGAATGAGTTAATGACGAATTACATTCTTTAACTAGTTGGCTAAGATTTTGGCACCCGCGTATCGCGTATATAGTACGGGGCTCACCATGTCTAAAACTATATAGTATGGGTCAGCGGGGCCGGGAGAACGAGAAGGGAAAGATTCCACTTTATTTGTTGTTGTTGTTGTTGTTGTTGTTGTTGTTGTTGTTGTTGTTGTTGTTGTTGTTGTTTTAAATAATAATAAATAAGCTCATTACTATAGGCGCTTTATCCCAGATATTTGACTTAAAACACTACGAGCTAAACCCAACACGCACACTCACGTGAATCACACGCATTCTCTCACACACTGGACATGAACACATTATAATCACATTTTCTCTCTCTCTCTCTCTCTCATAATTCGTTAACCGCCGTTGCAAAGGTTGCTTTATTTGAATATCTATTGAGCATGTCATAAGTACGTCTTGGTTATGCTCAAACTGTTTTTCTGTACTTTTACCAGTCCAACAAAATATATCTGTTTAAACCAATCACGTGGTGTGAAGGGCCAGCTCAGCATTTAAGTTTTGGAAGTTTTAAAACATGCATTTGTTGTTGTTTTTTTATTTTGTGGGCTGAACATTTCCAAGGCAGTTAAAGTTTCGGTGTAGAGGCATGTAAAACAATCGGAGTTTTTATTTATTAAAAGTTTCTTTCCTGCCTAATTATTTCAGTCAACATATTAAGTTTCGAATACGCTATCGAAAGTTTTTAACACAGAAAGGTCCAACGGGTCGAATGATTTACTTCGCTGCAAAAGAAATTATTTGACCTGATTCATGATCATGGTGATTATGCCGGGTTAAACCATTCACTGCCATGGTTGCAGATTTTCATGACTCGCGCCTCTAGCCCAGGGCCCGCATGTAAAAGTCGGGGTTAGGGAGTTTAGCCCCGGGTTAGTGTCTAACCTCAAACTAAACTAGCTCTAGGGTTAATTTTTTTTTTTTTTTTTTTAAATCAGGAAGCGGGTCCATTCCAGCAAGGTGCTTATGCCGTTATAGAAGGATTTTTGTCTTTCGTTATTCGTTTCCTTTTTTATTTTGGGGTTTCTTTTGGCCTAGTCTGGGTTAGGCCCGTAGCAGTGGGTTAAATTAACCTCGAGTTTTGCATACGGGCCCTGATGTCAAACTTGTTTAAATATGTAGTTGTTCTAGTGGTTGGAAAGAAAAACAAAAAACAAAAACACGTCTTTACATACAGGCACATTTTGCTTCCTTAGTACAGCGTGTCATGTGAAGGGAAACTATCGTTGATGACCAAAGACGTGTGTGGCAGTGAAAGGCTTAATATCAGTAGCTTGGTGGACTCTACAGGGGGAGCTGCGCTGCGTATTGTCAGTGATTTCCTCACCTGGCTGCCATCAGCGGCACTGACTGCGAACCAAGTCTCGTGCCGGACCGTTCATGCGCGCACACCACTCACGCGACCTTTGGCGTTTTAATCGGCGTCGACTGATGGATGCTGAACTTTTCAAACGAGGTGTTTTCATTTCGACAGCATTCCAGCGTTTCCCAGAATGTCCTCCCACGCCGTCCCACGCTACACTGATTGTGCTTTTAACTACCTTTTTTTCCAGGCGGAACTTTAAAATGGTTTCCTCTCAGCAATTATAGTTCAGCTGCCTAAAAAAAAAAAAGCTTCCAAAATCAGTGTCTGTCGCTGCACCACTATCTTGGGTTGCCTTCCCTAAGGGGGTTCAGATTTAGGGGGCGCGACACTGACCTTAGTCGCAGTGCTATTTTGGTTAAAATTCAAGAAGAAGAAAAAACTGAAGAAGATTAAAACGAATGAGCATTCACACTGAAGAGTTAGGTGATGTCTAATATGATCATCCCGGCCTCAAAAACACTCAACCCCATGGGTCTGCCTCTTTCCGCACTGGCGACACAACCCACAGAAACTGAACCAAATGTTAAGTCCTGCGAAATTTCTTGGAATTCCCTTAGTAAATGTGTGCCGGTGTGTGTGTGTGTGTGTGTGTGTGTGTGTGTGTGTGTGTGTGTGTGTGTGTGTGTGTGTGTGTGCTTGCTTTTTTCGGTAACTGTTCTTTCTCGCTGTTCTACTGTGCCAGCATGGTTTCATTTTCTCATGTGCGAGTACATGGAGATACCGTGACTTTTCGTACCAGGGGAGTTAATTCAACATTGACAACAACACGAACATATATATATACGGTCCCTTTATGGTACCGAATTACCCGCAAACATGAAATGAAAATATAATGATTTCAGTAAATGTAGAGGGTAGTACATTCCACTTCACTTATCGCGTGTCTACGCTCAATTAGCGCTCTGGTTTTGAGGAGTTCTGTCTGCAAGTTCATTGCAAGTGAAAATCAGTGATACTGTATTAATCATTAATCAGCCTGTCACTTAATCGTTAATGACAAAAACCCTGAAGAGAGGGATTTGCCGTAGTAATGGGGTCGGGGTGGCCTCGGGGGGGGGGGGGGGGGGAGAGGGTGTAGGGGAGCACACACACACACACACACACACACACACACACACACACACTGGCACACTTAACACGAGCATGAGCGCAAAAGAAAGTGAAACAACCGTGGGGACAGACCTTTAGGTGTATATAAATATATTTCAGACCAGTCTACTAACACTAGCGATACATTTCAACGAGTGTTATGATAATTATCAACCCAGACTGACACTGCTACCGTCAATGAAAATCTCTCTCTCTCTCTCTCTCTCTGCACCTGATACACACACTTTCCTACCTATTCAACAAGGTCAGAATATGGGCAAAAGGTGGGTCAGCAGGGTTAGAATATTCCTCTCTCTCTCTCTCTCTCTCTCTCTCTCTCTCTCTCTCTGCACCTGATACACACACTTTCCTACCTATTCAACAAGGTCAGAATATGGGCAAAAGGTGGGTCAGCAGGGTTAGAATATTCCTCTCTCTCTCTCTCTCTCTCTCTGCGTAGGTCGAAGAAGTCAGCCGACTTTGCCATTTAGTTGTGTTCGTTCGATCACTTTCTTTTTCTATATTAAATTTTGACAGGTGTAGTTCACGAGAGCCGATGTCTCAATCATAAAGCACCACTGTCGTTCGTGCATTTCCCTTCAACAAGCACTGAGCCACACGCGCGATTTTCAGTAATAATTCACACGCACTCTCGTGACGGATTGTTTTGGGTGCAGCTCCGCTCAGCAACTTGATGCCGTCGAAAGTGTTTCGCATCACTCTTTGTCTGCTCCAGTTTGCCGTTCATTTTGTAACGCCTACCCACAGCCGGCGGTGCGTGCTGTAGTGTGTCGGTGCTATTGACCACAACATCTATTCTCTTTCCCACCATTTTAGCGTACGCAAGAACGACCCGGAACACTTCCTGCGCATGCAGCATCGACTCAGTTTCCAGCTGGGTGTAAAATAATGCTACCTAGTCATTTCTGCTTGTACAAAACTGATTTCTCGTGAGGAGAAAAATCGTGATAATTTCAACTCTTGCGTACACAAACAGCGTTACAGATCATTTCTGCGTATGCGAGGGAAAAAAAGAGTTTAACGGATGTTCTCGCGAGACTCTGAGTCATCTTGCGTGGTTTACCGGCGAAATTTTCCGCGCAGATGGTCACCGCAAAATCGGTATCGTCTGTCGACATACTAGTACTTCCCACACACGTGTCACAATATCAGGACTGGAGTTCTCTGCGATCAAGCAGGCTCCGGTGACAAATTGCTGACGGTGATACATCCGTTCAACTACATGATTCTGTCGTAAGTGTTTCCGATTTTCCTGCGGCGGTTGGTTTGCAAATTGTTTGTGCATATCTCTCCAGTTACAACCATTACAAGACACGTCCTGGCGTGGCCACAATGAGCGCTGTGTGTTTATGTAAATGTCTATGCTATTAATGGCAGTTGAGGACAGCGCATTTAGATGTGGATGTGTCATTTCGTCTCGGTGAATGGCCGCTCATGATGTCACCTTATATGCCGTTAACATTCTCACTCCTGTCCGTGTTGCTGTTACTGACGGTGGTGGTGGTGGTGATGGTGGTGGCGTTGTCGGGCCACATCTCGTGGTACTGACTCAGGCGGCCGGCGTCTATCATGTCGTCGATGTCAGCCATGCGGATGGCCGTCTCCATCTCGGGCGAGGGCGTCACGACCCACAGACGGAGCACGGGGCGCGTGGCGTTCACGTGCAGAACGAGAAGGGCGAGGTCAAGGTCCTCGGGCAGCGCCAGCCCGTTCTGGATGACCATGACCTTGGCCAGGCACAGCTCGGCCACGTCGAGAGGTCGAGGCGTGTCCTGCGCCGTGACCTTGACCAGCACCGCGTGCAGCCTGCCGCGCCTCGTGCACAGCGCGTGGACCTGGCCGCTTAGCACGCGCACCAGTCCAGACACCTTCACGTGCGCCGTCAGCTTCACAGCTACGGCCTGAAAAGAATCGAACCACGCCTCCAGCTTCTTCTCGAACAGCCGGGCCAGGTGGGCGCAGAATCCTCCTCCACCTCCCCCGTTATCCCCTGGCTGAGAAGGCAGCGGTACCGTCTTCTTGTTGTCACTGGTAGGGTTGTCTTGTCCTCGCTGGTCGCTTGGTCGGGGTTTCTGGAGAGCAGGTGCGTGTCTGTGATGCTGGTGCTGGTGCTGGTGTGGGTGGTGGTGTTGGTGCTGATGTTGGTGGTGGTGGTGGCTGTGCTTGTGGTTGTTGATGTAGTGGAAGATGTCGGCGGCGCCCCGCTGGTGCAGAAGCTGGATGAGGGCCTGGAACCACTGGCGGCCCTGCTCCTCGCGACCCACCTGCACACAGACACGTTCGAATTGCACGTGCGCTCACAACAGACCTGTGCGTCTATGACAGCACGAATGGCATCATTCGTAGCGTAACTGAGAGCGCGATTTCCAAAGTATCTCTAACAAGGGGGAGGGGGTGGGTGATTGGGTGTTTAACGTCCTTTTCCACCACATACCTATGATACCAAAGACGGGGCAACGATGAAAAAGCCAGCACAAATACTTGGCCCCAGCCGGGATACGAAGTCACGACCCGAGCATTAGAAGTCCAACGCTCTACCATTCGGCCACCCCGGCTCCCCTATCTCTAACATGAAACCGTCATATATATATATATATATATATATATATATATATATATATATATATATATATATATATATATATATATATATAATTTTTGCTTTAATTTGCGTATATATGTAGTCTCATTTATTAATATGTTTATCGGTTGTGTGTTTTACTAGTATGCGGGCCAGAATTGCAATTTCCCATATTTGGAATCAATAAAGTATTCTGTATTCTGTACATGTGCTGGAACGCCATCAGCCAAAATGTCTACAGAGGGAAAGACAGACACTTAAACAATAATGATGGAAAAGTTTCCCTAAACATTATTTTGGCACGGGACCAAAGACCGCGACCTTCGATGGACCGAAAATGACTTTTCTCGCTCTGAGATATCTTTGTGCTGCCATTCGTCAGTTCTAACTACACACTACAGTAGCCTACATGTGTACCTCCGTCAAGAAGTGCAGGTAGCTTTCCCGCGTCTTGTCGTGCCTGGCCAGGTCCAGCCTGCAGGCCTCAGTCCGCTGTAAGAACGACTGCCACTTGACCCGACGTAGTGGGCTGTAGACGGCGTGCAGGGAACTCTCGCCCAGAGCCTCTACTACCATGAACACCTTCATCGTGTCCACGTCGTAATGACGGGACAGCTTCTCCAGCCGCTTCTTCAGCTCCTCCGCCACCTGACGCTGTTGACTTGTCACAGACATGACGTCAAGCTTCAGGGATAGCACCGTGCAAGGCAACAGCTCTTCCTTCTTTTTCTTTTTTTTTTCCACGTCACCCGCCGTGTTCAATCCAGGGCCAGCGCTTCTTCGCAGTGTTTGGGGATTCTCTCTCGATTATCTCTGACCGGTCCACGGTTAGTTAGGCCCAACAAAGGTTTACAGCGGATCCAGAATTCAACATCTCAGACTTATGACGGAAGACTTCAGGAAAAATAGTCCGTGAAGTCAACACGTGGAAGGTTGTCCGGCGAAAAAACTGAATACATCGGGCTGAGCAACCTCGCAGATTATGTGTATCGTTTTTTCCTCTACACAAGACGAATTCAGTGACGGTCCTAGTACCAGCTGACGCATTCCTCGGTCCTGAGAAACTGCCTGAAAGTAAACGTCATAATTATTATTAACCCCTAGCTGATGGAACTTTGCATTATGTAATCGCTATATTATCTGACGTCTTTTTTTCCCGAGATTGCATTGTGCATGGGACCCACGAACCGTTTGTGTATTGTCAGATACTTACCCTACAATTCTGCAATAATTCTCGGGGGGAAATGGATACATTTGGTTTGTCCGTTCGCTGAGCGGATCATGCGTTTGAATGATTTACAGCAGTTACCGAATAGAGATCACTGACGTAGCTCTCACTTACAAGTCATGCATGTCATCAGAATAGTCTAGATAGTGTGGACACAGCTGCCAATACACATGACACATACATATATTATTGTGTGGTGAGACAACGACATGGCACTGCCTTCATCTGGGCATCTAAATGCATGAAATCATTCCTTTAAAGACAGGCGCCACTCGGTACAATGTCACCCTGATACTTAATTCTTCAAACTGTCTCTTCCATTTTTAATACCAGCGGTCTTTTTTTTAAACAAAAGTTAACTACAATAGATACTGATAAATTTCTAACATAGTTTTGTCAGCGTAAGACATCATTTAGACGACTGACTTATCCACCCTACGTTACGAGCAGAACGTGTATTATCCATGATCTATACGTCTCTCTCGTCATGTAACAATACATTGTTTAGAGACGTTCCGTCTCATCGGTTTCGTATTGTACCCAGGAATGAGTGTCCCGTTTGTTCCAGCAGGAATGCCAGTCAGCAAAACCAACCAAGGAGCCTTTGACCGGCGCAATCTTGCATTGATAGCTTGCCCCGTGACCCCCGCTGCGCTTCGTATTGGCTTTTGTCACTATGTGGACAATCTCATCCACGACCCCAGTTTCCAGAAGTCAAACAAAGACACAGGGTCCCGAACAAATACAAAGCGCCCATTACAGACTTCAAGGTATTGTCGAGACCCGCTGGTAGCGAGCTGTTCTGCGCTGACGGACAGGTATATTGTGACAGAAAGATCCATAAATATAGACGGAGTGTCAGGTTAACAAGATTGCCCAGAAACGGAGAAGGCCGCGAGAAGGCTGTATCCTAACGACGAGGTGGAATGAATGCACTTCGCGATCCAACTTCAGCGCTAACGTGATAGAAATCAATACATGTACTGCGGGTACCGACAGGGTGTGTGCAAGACCTATGGTCCAGTTTACTGTGGACTGCAAGAACTGCAAACTCATCTTAAAAAGGGTCAGAAAACCAAACGGCTAAAAACACGTGTATGGACAATTATGGACAACCTGAATTCAGTTCTCAATTTGTCGACTCTTTAACTTTCAAGGGACCAGACACACATCATAAATTTAAAAAGCGGGCCACTTGTGTGCCCGTTATAATCTTTCTGTGTGAAACGAAAAATGGGGAGGGAGGGAGTGACTGTTGGCGGTGTATACTGAACTTCCATTCAGACGACTGTGTTGCCTGCTGCTTACGTGTTCCCATAACGAACTGTGAACACACGTACATAATATGAAGGTCAGTAGAGGAGAACGGATGTATTGCACAGTGAATGACAGAAAGGACAAGAAAAAAAAAGGAAAACAGGTAAAACCACCTGATCAATCCGCGACATGGCGGGATTAATGGATTTATTTATTATTTATTTAATAGTTTTACAAAAAGATCCAACAAAGATCCAGTATTCAGTAAAAAGCTGTGGAAATCATGGGGGAGTGGGGGGGGGGGGAAGAGGAGTGGTACTGAGGCTTCAAATTAAGCGCACGATCACTAACATCCTGTGGTCGTATGAACATAAAAGCCCTTAATATAATCGAAACGACGAGTAAACTTAATGAACCAATTCTAAAAGCTTGCGTGCTAATAAACCAGCGGTCCTGCCTAACGGCCGGCATGCCTCGCTACACTGTCCTTATCTGTAACACGACTCCAAGTCGATACTGTATTGAAATAACACCTGTGCGTCGCTATATCTGCATAATCTGCGATCAGAATTCTATAGCTTGCTTTTGTGACCGGCCGCTTCGAGTGTACGTGCCTCAGGGAGAGAGAGAGAGAGCGCCGAACAGATGAATTCACATTCTCGTGTTGTACGAGCTGGGTTGTTATACGTGTACTTGCTGGAACATGGGTACCTCTCTTATTAGTTCTGGCCACATACACCTATTTTCCGAGGCCCCCACTACTGTACATTCAGCGGTCTGTGTGCTTTATCTTGGTATTTGTTGCACTTTTCACTTCGGTACCTGGCTGTGTGTGCACACAGTAAGTTTGATTTACTGGCCCTACATCAATGTTGGCAGTAAATGTATTGTCTTGCTTTTTGGTGTTTGTAACACGTACAGAGTTTTGGTGTCGTTAGGCTAAGCAGACAGGACAACTCTCTCTCTCTCTCTCTCTCTCTAGGAGTGAGTTCGTGCGGTTATCATTTCAAAATTTGGCAGTAACTACGGATTTTTAATGACTACCACTGAGCCGTTCATCCGTTCAGCCGATAATCAACGTATGAACTTTGTCACTCGTGGATAGTCATGCGTAGGCTGCTGAATCTGTGTGTGTGTGTGTGTGTGTGTGTGTGTGTGTGTGTGTGTGTGTGTGTGTGCCGTTGTGTGTGTGTGTGTGTGTGTGTGTGTGTGTGTGTGTGTGTGTGTGAACCTCCGGTTGTACATGTATTACCATTCCGTGTTATTTTGGTTCTGATTTGGTTGGGGTTTCTTTTGCTTTCCTGGTACGACACTGCATTACATGTAAAGACAACTCACCTCCATTGGAATGGACGGAAGTCCGAACAATAAACTTCTGATATGATTCTGTGCGTGCGTGCGTGCGTGCGTGCGTGCGTGCGTGCGTGCGTGCGTGCGTGCGTGCGTGCGTGTGTGTGTGTGTGTGTGTGTGTGTGTGTGTGTGTGTGTGTGTGTGTGTGTGTGTAGTTCTGTAAAATTCAGTGGTCAGAATTAAAGTCTTAAGTGGATATGTACTCTGATCAAGTGTTGATATTGCTATTTAGAATAAGACACACTACTACATGCACCACTGATTAACACACACACACACACACACACACACACACACACACACACACACACACACACACACACACACACACACAGCAACAGACAGACAAAGAAAACGTTCAGTTTCTGGATAGCTAAGAGATAAGCTGGATTGAATCGGCAGCTTAGTCAGAACAGCCAACAGAAATCACCGCTTTCCTCGGTCTTCGAGGAGAGAGAGAGAGAGTACCGACAAATGATGCAATCATCGATAATTACGACCCGCTTGCAACACAATGCGATACTAAGAACACTAATACCTCGACGCCGTGAAATGCTTACAGACAGTCCTTCCTGCTGATCAGTCCACTAAAATATACGATTGCGCCAGTCATGGTCAGTCTAGTCACAAAGTCAGTGGCGAAGCCCGGCATAAAGTATACTTATGAAGAAGAAACTTGATTTCAACCCCTCAGTAGATAAGTTAAACTTTACTCACTGGTTAAACTGGTTGTAGTCGTGTACTTACTACGTGTGGATGGGTCGGTCGTGTATCCGAGGAACTGCCGGTATCAACTTGATGTACCGGCCGAGAAACCTGTGACCAAATCTGAAAATCGCAAGCATAACACTGACTTGAGCCCTACCCGGCGAGTCTGTAAATAAGGACATCAATCATGGCAGAGCCGAGACCTGTACTGACTCTGAATAATCATAATCATATCCCAGAATTATCAATATCGAGGGCTTGTGTAGAATACTCCGATGGCTTGTGTAGAATACAAAATGCCAGACTCGGCTTCAATAGCCTAACAGACATCGAAAAATGCGCGTTCCAAGTATGACTTATCAATTACCAACGCGCAGCAAGCTGCAAAATTGCCGGAGTAGTGTAGTTACCGTTTGTCCTTGTAGCACGGTGCCGTGTCCCTTCCTAACGTGTCCTGTTTGTGCAAGTGTACGTGCGTGTCCGACCACCTTCCATCGAAGACGGAAGGCGAGGTATCGATCTGTAGGATATTTATTTCTCAACGCCGCGTTGCTTCACCTGTCTTCTGACATGGCAAAGCCCTCCCACCCTCTTCTAGCAGGGCTCCGCACCCCCACCCACTCTTTCTCTCTCTCTCTCTCTCTCTGTAACGCTGCGTACACCTTCCCGAATAACCGTTCTGCAGACCCACCCGCCCCTAAAACCATTGATCTGCGTGAGGGAAGTGGGCATTGATCTAGGTAAGTAAGTAATCGCTGTGTGTACCCGGCACGCTCTGAGAAGCTTGGGAACCGAGCTCTGTCGACTAGCTGTACGCGGTCGTGTCCCTAGTGTTCACGAGGCGCTAATAGTTCTGCGTCGTTATTCTGTCGCCTGTGTGCACTCAGTGCCAGTAATAACTTGCCACGCAGAATGTAACGTTGCCGGTGGAAGCTAGGGGCGAAGTCCTGGTCAAATGTTCTAGCACTGTCTGGGCCGGGAGGCACAGGTTCAAATATCGTGCATGCCTCGTGGGTCGGAAAATTCAACACGAAATTGCCAGATTTTTTTTACGTTACCTGAATTTGTGACTAGACGGCCCTGAATGTCCTGAATTTTATGAACTGTTGTCCTCCCTACCACGCCTGTACTGACCACAACCAGCTTGCATTTTGGATCTTTTGGTCAGACAGGTTATCAGCAGGATATCCGTGATCGTAGGCACTGCGGCTGTATCGTGTTGTTCAGTCATTTACTGCTATACCTGGCAACATGTGAACGCACCTGAAGCACAATGACTGATATCAGTCAGTTCTCAATCTGTATCAGATCATAGTTCATATTCAGTCGTACTAGCAAAGGTCAGTCAGCCACAGTGTGTGGCGGCAACCTAGACAGGAACGTGGCCCATCGAGCAGTTAGTGCGCAAATAAAGTTCAGTCTCCTATTGCTGCCTGTAAGCGGCATACTACCCCGGGTAGCGGAATGGGGCTGGCGCGGTGCCAGAGATGTTTGAATGGCAGGAGCGTTTGCCGGGTGTCTAGAGTTGCCTCCTGGGGACTCGGGTTTTGTTCAGTGCAGACCCCCCCCTCCTCCCCCCCCCCCCCCGGCCTCCCCATCCCACTCCACTCCACCCCACCCCGGCCGGCCCATGACCCCCTTCACACAAACTCAAGTTCTGCTCCCCTAATCAGCCCCAGTATTCAGCATGGTCCGATGCCCACTCGACTCTACCCCTAACATTCCACACGCAGGGTCCTCTGAGTCAAACATTACACAAACAAATCATTCAGTTGCCGGTTTTAAGTGCCCCGGTTCAATTGTGTTGTGTATAGGCTTCACTGGTTGAAAGCAGTGCGAGGAGACATAGCAGAGCAGGTGTAAACCGTCTGCAGTGTGTCTCCGTTTGACTTCAGAGGTTTTAAAAGAGCGTACTGTTATGTAAAGTGTGTATAGACAGTTAGACGCGCACATATTCGCCTTGGCAGCAGTCTGTCGGATCAGTGTATCCCCAATGGGCCCGGCCGCAAATGTTCAAAAGTATATTGACACCGCCAGAGTAAATTGACACAGCATGAAAGCAGGTTATGATTTATGCTTATGGTATGCTTTTCACTCGTTCCCAAGTAGGCGTGTGTGAATATCTGATGGCCCGCTGTCTGAGCACTCAAAGAATAGCCCGGTTTCAAACAAGATTATCACTGAGTTTCGAAGTACTGGTCGGCAGAGCAAATAAACACCGCGTTTGAATACCTCAAAATGAATATTAGATGAATTGCTGTTAGTGCTTGCACTGAATACGTTTCGTGTGAGTGATGTGCGATACTTTTACATACACTTCACAAGTATGGCACGATCATCCATTGTGCGTATATGCAGGCCTTTCCGGTTACATTTACATTTATGGAATGCAAGGTCTTAGTATAGATCTAAGGTTAGAATGGGTGTATTTTGCGCCTTTTCTGTGCAGTGTGGTTGTTGTTGCGTGCATTGTCATAGGGACACTGCCACTACCCTAAGCAGGTTATGTTTACAAAACTACTTCACAATTTTAACTTTTTGTTAATAACCTCTCTCTCTGAGTCTCTCTCACACACACACACGCACCCACACACACACACACACACGCAAACCAAATCTAGCTGATAACATGTTTATTACAACTGCAGTATTTGTTTTGTGGCTATGAAGAAAATGCCATGAATGATACTAAAACAACAGAAATTGAAATCATACATGTACATTTGATAAATAATAAATCATAAATATAAACAGTGAAATAACCATGGAATGAAAACTGTGGGAACAAAAGAAGAAGAAAAAGAGTAATAGTCTGTTTTTATCATTAGTCCATGTGCAAGGAAATCATAACCCCAAACCAAGACATCCTTCATTTCTGAAAGTAATAAGTATATCAATACATGCAGTCGGTACATCTATGCAAACAAATACTGAAACAATACAAAAATACATCAGATTACGACTTATTTACTGATTTAGCCAATACAACTTCCCCACACACCTACTTCCTTCAGATTTAGCTGCTTTGCAAGTACATGTACATATGTCTATACTTGAAAGACAGTGCAATGCTATGCAACAAATGAGGTACGGAGGTACAGGCAAGTTTTACACAATGCTGATGTGAATTTTTTTTTATGATAATCTTTTGCTACATGTACCTGTGTGCACAAGCACAACAATATATATAATGAATGTTATAGTTCGAAAAATTATCCACGCAAATCCGTTTTAGGAAACAGCTGCATATTTCCACATGCTGATTTCAATGATACACATAATCACGGTAAAAACAAGTGCCATGTGAACACTAAGTCCAGTCCCCAATCCCTATAGTTCTTCCAGTATGTGCTTAGTACAATGACAGAAAAAAATCACCATAAAGATAACTATGTACATCAGACTTGTTTTAACATGTTCAGATCTAAACTGATAAAACATTGCTTATACCATGATGTGCAGAAACTACACAGTGCACTGCAGTACAGAATGACTAGACTGGTCATGTGACCAGCCTTTCTCACATCAGTCCATGCAGGCAAATATGGCACCGCATTTGGCCAGTGTTGCAAAAATTAAATATGTGCATTTGGTCACTATTTACACTCAAGATTGATTCTGTCATTGGGTCTCACTGGTTCTGCCCTTCCTTACGAGCAGCTAACTGAGGATAACACTAAACTTGCTAAGTAATCTTACAGTTAGCCATTCTTGAACTGAATGTGAAATGTTACAGCGTGCTACTAAGAACCATACTGCAGACACAGAACTCTAGCGTGTTTACACCATGGTCACAGCACCACGTGTCTGCTTGTGATTGAATGATCCTGTCTCAAGGCTAAGACCAGTCTCGTCAACACACGTGTCAATGTCAGTCTCAAGGTCCTCCTTAGTGCCAGCATGAGCGACTTTTTTTCTCATGTCACTACTGCACTGCCCTGCCTTGCCAACCTGATCCCTTTTCATCTGGACTCCAGTCTTCAATCTCTTTGTGTCTTCTTCTTCTGGGCCAGACTGATGGCATGCATTTCCGTGCCCGTACTCGATGCTGTCTCCGTTGCCTGCAGGCTCATCCTCATCTGATGGGTCATCGTTGGCATCATCATCCAAGGCATGCAAATTGCGCGTGATTCTCATGAAGGTGGGTGACTGGGGTGGTTTCACCTTTTTCCTGAAACTCCCTCCTCTGCTGGGAGTGACATCACTCTCGCTGTGTGAATCCACACTCTTTTCCTTCCTGCTGCTGCCTGTTCTCCTGATCTTCCCTGTGCCCACGCAGTCTCCACGAGAATGTGAACGTCTTGCTTCTCCAGATCCACTGTCCTCGTCTGAACGTCTCTTTCCATAGCGAGACCTTCTGCCGGTTTCCCTGGCGCTGTTGTTCCTGGTCACGTACGGGGAACGGTTTGACTCTTCTCTGGCACTGTTGAACCTCCTGACAAGACTGACTGATTTTGACTCTTCACAAGCGCTGATCTGTTTCCTTATTGAAGCAGCTCTTGATGCACCCTCTCTGTCTCTGTTCTGTCGAGTAACTTGCGGTGAATTTGATGCAGTCTTCCTACCGCTGCTCTGCCTCCTTACAGCTGCCTTTGATGCTGTTTGTCTTTGAGCGATCTGTTTCCTGTCTGAAGCAGGGCTGGAATCTTGCCCAAAACTGCCTTGTCTGGCCAGAGAAACAGCATTAGTCCTGACCTCTCTGTCACTTCCGTGTCTGGTTACTGGGGATGAATTCGTGGAAGCACCCCTGATGCTGTTTTGTCTAGTAACGGGGGCAGAGCTTGTTCCTTTCCTACCACTGCTGTTTCTTCTGACAGAACTGAATGCTTTTGCTATCTGTCTGACACTGGGCTGCCTGGCAACAACAGTGGATTGTCCCGGCTCGGCACTGCAGCTGCTCTGATCCTTCCCGGCAGGCGTAATTTCTGCTTCACGTCTACTGCTACTCTTTTTTGGTGCAGTCTTCCCACTACTCTGTCTCTTCACTGAAGAGCTCACTACACGTGTGACCCCACTTCCTCTTCTGCAAGACTGTGGGGTGCTAGGATTAAACCTTCCACTGCTGCGTCTCTTTGCTGGAGTCTGACTGGGTGTGTGTTGCCTGTCACTACTGCGTCTCTTGACAGGGACAGTGCGCTTTATTTCTTGCTTGACAATGGTTTGACATTCTGCCTGCGCTCCGATGTAAGCCTGTGAACCACCACCCTCTTTGCCTGTGTTGTTATCATGGGATGCTATACCCCACTTAACATTTTCCCGTATCAAAGACTCTTGCAAGCCAGCAACATGGCGTTTACTTGGCTTTGGTGGAGGAACGGGCCTTTGTTTCTGCTTGGCTCCATCAGATGCAGTCTTCTGGGTGCCATCAGGGTGAGAGACCAAACTGTTAGCCAGAGATTTGGCTTGTTTTTCCTCTTCTGCTGGGGTCAGTGTTGTATGTCCCTTCAAATCCTCTTCATTTCTCTCATGCTCTTTAGCTGCATCCAGATGTGAAGAGGTGTTCTTTGAAATGAACACGGCTGTGTCCTGGACAGTAGAACTGGACAGCGGATTCTGTGCGCAAGTGCTGCCTTCACTAAGTGCGGCCAGGTTCGGTTCCTGACTGGCACAGCAAGGGGATCCACCACGTCCATTTCGACTTCTGAGTGATGAGTTTCTGCGAACCGTAACAAACGGTGACAGTTTGATCGGCAGCTGGTCTTCACCTCCAGGAGAGGATGGTACCTGCTGTGCATCCTTCAGCCCAGGATGTGGCTGTCCTGGACTGTTCACACCAAGATCTGAACTCTCAGCAACATGTTGCTGGGTCTGAAGGCAGGCTGACGTCTTCGGAGAGTGTTGAGAAGGAACTGAGGCAAGGCTAGACTCATCACGAGGCTGTTCCCAAGGTCTCCTGTTGATGCTGAAATTTCTCTGTACCTTAGGGCTGGCCTCTGCACGCTGACGATCCCAAAATGCCTTCAGGCTGCTGAACGAAGCCCCGTCTTCTACATGCGTAGTGGAACCACTGGATGAGTTGTCATCAAGTGCTGACACGTCTCCCACACTGCGAGACCGTCGTCTGCTGTTCTGGCGACTGATCCTCACTGACAGTTGTCTGGCTAGGGTGTTGCAGGCCTGGGATGCACCACTCTGAGCAGCAGGAGAATTGTTTGCTGCTGTAGGAGTCGGTGGATGAACCTCATCCTCAGTTACTGTTTTCCTCGACCTCTGTGCCATAATGACCTGAAAGGGCTCACCTGAAGCTTGCTTCCTGAACATGTCATCTTTGGCAGCCATCCATGTATTGTGATGTGGCTGCCAAAGGGTGGCACGGGATTGTGAAACAGAGTTCACAACTTCCCCAGCCAAAGCAGGTTCTTTCTTGAGGATCTCCCCCTGCTGTTCTGGAAAAGGCCTGGAGTGATTGGGTGATGGTAAGGAGGGACTCGACTGTTTGACGAAAGCTGAGGATGCACCATCTACGCTTCTTGATCGGCGCCGCTGAGGTCTGCTGGTGCTGCCAGGACGTAGTCGCTCAGGTACGGCTGTAGCACATGGAGTATCAGATGGGGTCTGCACTGAGGTTGCAGAGGCAGCCGTTGTAAGACATTTACCTGTCACAGGAATAGCAGGCAGTGGTCTACCTGCTGCAGCATCCGGAGGCACCAATGAAGATTTGTCATGAATGGTGGGAGCTTGATGTATGGACTCTGACCTGTTGGCGCTGCCTGCCAACAGATCTTTCTCACGCATTGCGGTTGAACACAGCGCTTCAGTGTGTCCAGAGGTGGAGTGAACAGCAGAGTCTGTAAATGGTGAGGGAATGTTCGACATTTTGTCATTATGGGTGGCAGATGTCAAAGTATTTTCAAATGTAGAGTTTGCATACACTTCCCTAGAGCACCCTGAAGCCAAATGTAGAGGCCTATCCTCTCTCTCTGGCAGCAGTACAGACTTTGAAGAAATCTGCTGCACAACAGACAGTTGCTCAGTTTTGTCTGACTTGCTTGTCTCCTCAAGAGGCAGTGTAGCACCAGCTGCAGGAGACTTGGGCTCAACAACAGGAAGAACCTTTGGCCTGCCAAGCTGCCTAGGAGAGCAACTGAGCTCTTCGATGCGAACTGGGGTACCAATGTTGCTGACAGTTTCATGCTGTGGTTTAGCCCTCAGTGGTTCTCTAGTGTCTTTGCCAAGAGCATTCTGCATGGGACACAGGCTGGTGATGGCAGGATCTTGGACAGAACTTACAGAATTAGTCAGGACATCTGTAGACACCTGATGAGGACCTCTTGTTTTGGGGAGAACCTGGCTGGTTTGCTGCACTTGATGGGATGTTTGTGCAACCACTGGTGGATGAGATGGACTTGGCACACCACCAGCCCGAACTGGAACAGGTTGTGTAGAGGGCACACCTGGAGTGCTGGAGGAACTGTCCTGGAAATGCTGTGTCTGCACTCTAGCAGGACCATGCTGAGCAGAATATGTCGTTAGCTGTCTCTCTGATGTCACTGCTGACTCAAGCGCTGCTGGTGGCCATGTAGCTGGAGAAACTGAAACATTCTGTACAGACACTTGTTTCTTGGGTGGTCCTCCAGTGCTGTGCAGCTGACCTTGTTCATGCTTTTGAGCAGCACTAACGTCAGCGGCTGCTGTCTTCACCTGGCGCCTATGAAAATTAGCCTGCCCCAGTCTCTTTGGAGATGTATCAAGCTGCTCTACCTCCATCGGTGTTTCCTCTCTGTCGCTGGTTTCACTCTGAAACTTAGACCGATTATGAAGCTCTCTCAATGCAGTATTGGAGCTTTGGGTAGACAGCTGTGGTGAAGCAGCCAGGTCTGATCTCAGCATGGATGGATGTTGGTGGGTCTTTGCACGGCTCGTCCTTTGGGCTGCATGATTCTCTTCACGATTCTCACAGGGTGAAGGCCATCTGAAGTAACTGATACCTGGGTCTTGGTGCCAGGGTGACTGCTTGATGGCGCTAGGGGAGGCAATCTGTTCCAAACTGCGAGATCGGCGCCTTATAGATTGCCGAATTCTGCTGATACCTGCAGGCAAAAACTGTGGCTGATCATTTCCACTGATCACGTGCCTAGGTGTGGACGAACTCTGTGGTTTACTGTTTGTACCACCATTGTTCTTCTCTGTCCCACTGCATGTTTTCTGTCTACCTGAGCGGAGAATTGCACGACGACCCAATGTAGGTGAACCGTCCAGCTTCAGTAAAGGGAAGTCTTCTGATGTATTTTCCTTCTGCTTCTCTTCTTGCGGTGCAGCCTTGGCTGGGGCGGGTACCCTAGGGGACAACTCCTCACAACTACGACTTCTCCGCCTTGCACTCTGTTTCCTCAGCCAAGGGAGGCGTCCTTTGAACAGCTTCTTGCTGGGTTTTCTTGAAGCTGTGGCTGCTGAGGTTTCAGCACAGGCAGCTCCTGTCAGCTCTCTAGAGGAAGATTCATGTGGTTTCCCACTGTGATCTTTAGTATGAGTATCAGAATGATGATCAAAGGCTAAGCTATGTTGAAGTCTTGTGCAGTCTTCACTGTTTTGGTGCTGGGGAATTGTGGCATGGAGACCAAGGCCCTCTTCGTGTAAGTTAAACAGTTTGGGTGGCAGTGGAGGTGGAGAGGTGGATGCATCCTCTTCCTCTTCAGACACTGCTTGAGCTTCCTCTCGTCTTCTCTCTCTTGCTGACTTGACAGGCACTGCGTAAGTGGGTATCTCGTCAAGGCTGCGAGAGCGGCGACGATTCAGACGACCACCGGATGACTTTGACGGGGACTTGATGGTAGGTGTGTGCTGAATGGCCGAGTCATCAGCAAACTGTAGCTCAGCATACTGTGGACTGAAAACATCGCCTGCCTCACTGTAGATGTGAGTAGGGGCAGGAAATGCCAGATCTTGCTCAGGCTGATCGAGTGTCAAGCTGTCTGGGCATCGAGGGCTGTCAACAGGTGTGACCTTCAGGTCTGACCTTGAGCTGCGGGTCCACGCCAACGTCAGTGGTGGTGTGGGTCTCCCACTGTTACAAGTATGAAAGAGCAAACGTTCAACACCCAGGGATTTCAGATACTTATCATGGGCTTCTGCACAGGCACGTTTCGAGCAAAAGAAAATTTGACATGAGAACATTTTTATCTTTCAACATTTGCTGGTGATAACTTTGAACCACTAGAAAGCGTATCAGTCCCTAAAAATGCCATGAGATTCAAATCTAACTGAACTTGAAAAATCCCAAGAAAATGATTTATGCTCAAAAGTTCTGTGAAATCTGTTCCTAGTGTACCACACTGCATCCCGGAAAAAACAAAGTTCTCCTCAAACTGACACTGTGCATCAGTAAACAACTACACTGTAATCAAAACTCTGGTTGTCCCTCTCTTTGCCCACCATAACAAAATCATATGACATGATGATGATGCTACTGACAGCATAAGCACTTACCTTACTGACGCCACCTTTTTGTGGGGACTAATTGATGCTGTACGAACTGGTCCTGCAGCAGCCTACGACAGGAAAACAAGTTTTCAAAACTGGCTTTGTCTTTGGACAAGTACAACTTCATTGAAGTCCATATATATGTTTTAGTCCTCATGAGTTTTAGAGTGGAACAAAACTTTCATTCAAAATGTTCAGACACATAGAATTCCCACATTAGTCTAGACTTAGAAATAACATTTCGTGCGTAAGCACTAAAGGCAAGCAGTTTTGAACAGAACATCCCATATCTGTTTTTTACATTTATACTACATTGTTTACAAATACGTAAGAAGATACATGTTTGTACCTGAAGGAGCCTTAATCAATTAACGATTACTTACTGCTGTAACTGGAAAAGAAAACTTTGTGGCATTTTCTTTGTCCTCAGAAACAGACATAGACCTCTTCTGCAAACACAGACATTTACAACATCAATGCATTATATCTGATTTGATAATAAAGCATGACTGGCATTATAGCTTGTAAACTTAAAAGCAAGGCTTTCCTGGTGAGAAAAAGAAAAATCACATCGCAAAAGCTTTAACAATGTGAACAGAAGCTTCATACAACAATTTCACTTTAAAATAAAAAAAATATCAGAAAAAAGTGTCTAACACACAAACAGCCTTATGCCCTACCCTGCCAACGGGCGTCCTTTTAACACCACGGCCAATTGAGAAGGTTGGAGTAATCGAGCCAGAAGGAGCAGACTTTCCAAATGTAGAAAACGGAGATGGCGTGGCCGAAACACTGTCAGAACTCAGATCAACACAGTGTGGAAAAATGGAGGGGTCGAGGAGCGGAGAGTCCTGCATGAGTTTAAATAAAGGTGGGCGTGCACACAGCGGACTGGGTGTGTCATCTAGGTTTTCCGGCAAGTCATCCACATGTTTTGAGGTTCGTTTCTCAAAGTATTTCTGTTGAGAAAAACAATAAACGTCTGTAAATTTTATACATTATTTATTCACAGGTCAAAAAGCAGTTCTCCCACAAGCTGGCAAAACATTTCATGATTTTAGATGACCTTACAAATGTCATACAATGGGTTCATCTTCAAGGTGATGAGTATTTCATTTACCATTTAGATCTGGATGGGCACATTGCAGAGGCCGTGCAGACAGTTGCATAGGTGTAAATGCAATAATGTAAGCCACTCAAGGATGAAATAAGAAGTGCACTTACTGCAGGAAGATGTCGCTTGTTCCACAGTCGCACAAACATCTTGAAGTACGTCTTCCGTTTTGGTGATGAAAGATCTTTGTCCTGTTTCTTTTGCTGATCAAATAAGAAGAAAAAAAAAAATTCCACATACTGAACACAACTGATACTAGTGACAGAAGTAAGGGCGTAGGTTGTTTTTGCTTGTTTTATATTTTTATTACTGTCGTTTGCTGGCGGTGGTGCTTTTGTTTGTTTTAATTATGAGCTTTCTTCAGTTAACAATATTGGGATTCACTGTATAAACATCTTTGAACTGTGGTTGATTCATTGACTGATGAAACATTTAATGATTTATTTAGGATTATAAATTTTGTAATTTATTTCTACACAATACATGTGTTCATGCAGGAAACATGCCACTGTACTGTGTACAAAGCAAAGATTCAGTGACACAAAGCAAAGAAAAGAAAGAGGGGGAGAAATGACTCAGGATACATTTTTCAATGTTCAGACTACCTCCTCCAGTAGCCACGTGCGGAACTGTGCTTGTTTCCCTAGGAAGTCATCCATGGAGATTTTGTCTGCAAGTGCAAAAAGGAAAAAGAAAAACATCAATGACAAATATTTCAGCGATAAGATAACAAACAAATCACATTCTATTTCTATAGCCAAGAAAGAAAAAAAAAGGTGTATTCTCTGCCAAAAGCTTTGAACCTCACTTTAATTACTGCCCCCACCCCATCCATGTACCTAATCAATCCCAGTTAAGTTACGTTGTGCTACCTGCACCAGACTGGCAGATAAATAAGTAAATTGCAAAGCAGACGTGTCATCAGATCCTGAAGGTAAAACTAGGAACACGCCTCAACAAGAGTTGCTCAATAATGCTGAGACTTCTACATCACAAGTAAACAGTGTAGACAGATCTCTTTGTTATTGTTTATTGTTATGGAACAAAGATGCGGAATACCTGGGGGGTTTTTTAAGTTAAAAAAAAAAACACTAAATCAAAACAAACAAGCACTAACTTTCTTCCATGTTGCGCTGATGCTGAACCTCTCGCTGTCTGGCACGCCTCACAGACTGACGAGCTAATCGCTGCTCCGCAGGGCTCACTGGCGGTGATGCATCTTCACTGCTCTCTGCATGTGCAATGATGAGGACACAGTAATTTATTGATTGGTGCACTGCAATGTATACTACCAGGCAAAACATGTAATTTATAAGTTTTTTATATAATTTATGATATAATTTATCTCATTAGTAATGATTGTAAGTATACCAACACAAAAAAACTAAATACACCTGAGTAAAAACCAAAGTACAAATACTGTGAAATAGCTGATAGGTAAAACAATCTGTTCACTGCTAGCCAGTGGTTAACACTGCTACATGTGCTCGTCTCACCAGCATCTTTCTTGCCACCAGTGGATGCAGTGCTGACAGACTCAAAGCTGCTGTCACTGTTGCTGTCTGCTGGACTGTCAACGGCTGGACAAGACTTACTTAAGCGTCCTAAGTCCTGTAGATTGCTACGGCGACGGTGCAGCCGGCTAAATAACAGAATCAAATGGAAATTTATGGGAGAAAAGGAATTCAAAACGTCCAAAGGCTCCTTCCACATATAGTCATCCATTTGGTCACAAAATATAAAACTGTGCAGGTGTTGGGTGTATAAATCTGTTGGCAACTTGCCAGCTTTGGTGGGCCTCATCGAACACTGTGTTGGTGCGTATGCAGTGTGTGTATGTCATGTGTACATCACATACGTGTGGGAGTGGGGGGGGGGGGGTAGATTCATGGACGTAATGAAACAGCACTGGCCGTGAGGCGACGACCTTCCGACGGGTTCCGTTGACAATCACGATATACAGCAGGAAAGAGAAGATTACACACTGTGATTTATGCTTCACACTGCCAGTGCTTCCATACCGTGTGTAACAATATTTAAGACGGAGAAAAAGAACTTCAGTGCAGAACATCTGAGTACGCCTTTGCTCAGTGATGAGTTTATCGCGCTGCTTACATTGCATCACTGTTCCACGAATAAACTTGCTACATCATACATTGATTTCCTACCTGAACATACTGCTGGTGTTTATGCTTGCTTATGCTGCCTACTGTATGACGAAATATGCCAGAAATTCATCAGACACGAAATTTGCTTCTCTCTCCGATTTAAACGTTTGAAGCTGCCGCTTGACAACAACCACACAAAGCTATGACGTAGTGCACAATTCGGGCACCTGTAAATGATCGCCGTTACCTCCCTTGTGCATTTTGGCCTTATGAGGTAATCCCCAGCACTTGTAGGGCGAGGATGTGGTCAATTCCAGCCCTCTTAGGCGTGTCCCCGTGTGTCAGTACTATCTCAGAGAATACCAAGATAACGCCCCTTTACAGAATGTTAGTCATCTCAGAATTATCTCTGGAGTCCGCAAACTAAAACCACCCGCCGTTGTGAATGCGTCGTCTGCTACTGTCCCAGGTGGATGTGTTCTTATCACTTTTTGCATTGGACCACGTCAGATCGAGTTGAAACTGTGCCAGGTGTTGTACTCCCTTTTTTCCAGTTATTAAAACCGTAAATTGTGCAGATCCCTTGTAGCCGTGCTACCCAGGCACATCGGATTCCGCACCTCAGTTGTCAGCACTTAATTGTACACAGCATTTATAGCCGTGTGGTGGACGCTCACTGCAGGACGTACAGTCTGGATTTTATCCGTTTCGTTATAGATCCAGATTTGTCAGGCAGAAACAACTGAACGAGAAGGGCTTAAGTTGTGCCTAGTCCATTTCACTTTTCAATATGTCAGTGATGAGAAGTCACCTCAGGTATATCAGCACAATGGCTAACTCCATCAATAGTAGGTCAGCATTATCATACATGCTTAGGGCAAGCCTTTTACACAGGGACACAAAGAGAATTACCCCATGCTTTAGTAGGTGCATTACAAGGCCGTTTCACGCAGCAGTGACCAAAACATTGTTTCCAATATGCAAGAAGCTGACAAATGGGATTCTAGACAAGCGTGTGACATTTCTACCATCTGCGTATTGTAGGGGTAAATTCCTCAGCTCAGCAGCACAAGCCCAGAAGGTGTTGGTAAATGGTCAAGAGATTGTGCAGATAGGGCCCCATAATGCAGCACAAATACTGGAAAAGTATGACTCCATACTGCTCGACTGTGATGGAGTGGTGTGGGGAATGGATCACGTTACTCACATCCCTGGAGCCGCTCAAGCCGTCACCTGCATGCAGGCTCTTGGGAAGCAGGTTTTGTTTGTCACGAACAACAGCATGCATGGACGCCAGGCATATGTGAGGAAGTTTCGTGAGTACGGTTTTGATGCACCAGCTGACGACGTGTTCTGTGTAGCATACGCCAGTGCCGTTTACCTGCATGAAATACTTCAAGTACACACACGTGGAAGCGTGTACATCATTGGCACTGAAGGCATGGCACAGGAGCTGGATGACATCGGTGTTGCACATTTTGGTGTGGGGTCAGACCCGGACCCAGTCTATGGGGTCATTCCGGACCTGCTGCATGTACCACTGAGAGATGATGTTAGTGCTGTTCTTGTGGGCTATGACAAACATTTCAACCTCAACAAACTGTTCAAGGCATGCAGTTACCTAGAAAACAAGGACTGCACCTTCCTGGCAACAAGTGATCTGGAGAAATCTGTCTTTATTGCACCAGGTAGACGACAACCCTTAACAGGTGTGTTCTGCAGCAGGTAGCATCTTGGTTTCAGCTAGTGTATGTGTGGGGTGTGAGTGTTTTGACACTACTATTTATGGCAGTGTGAAACTTTTTTTTTTTTTCCAAAGAAATGTGTGAAGCTCTTAATCTTCACATTATGGATTTGAAACTGTGCTCAAGTGATAAAATACAAGTAGTGCTGCCTGATCACTGCAGGCTTTTTTAAATATGAAAATTTGATTTTTTTTCTGGGGGGTGAAGGTAAATGCAGGCATAACCTTTACCAAGTTCTTTTCCATTACAGGTGCAATAGTTGATGCTGTCAAATCAGCAGCGAAGCGTGCACCTATCATTGTTGGCAAGCCTGACGCACACCTGTTCGCCTGTATCAAGGCCACCCACCCTTCACTTTATCCTACCCGCACCCTGATGATTGGTGACAGCGTTCCTGGAGACATAGGCTTTGCTAAAGCAGCAGGCCTGGATTCTGCATTAGTGCTGACAGGTTCAAGTAACCTGGACACCATTTCGCGTTATCCTGGGTTGGAACCAGAATATTTCCTTTCGTCTCTTGCTGCTTTTAACTTGTGAAAAGGGGCTGGTACCTCCGTAAAGTGTATCAGTGCAGCTTGCTGGTATACTGAACTTTCATAGTAGTGATGGCAGTTCCTACAGTTTAAATTTGATCATCAACACAGCAGCCAACTCTCAAAACAGATGGGTTATCTCTTTCACAGTTTATTTCAAGAAAAGTTCAACAAATAACAAATAATACGGACATGTGGTTTTAAAGCATGAACATGTATATATACTGGTATGCCATTTATGTCATTAGTTCTGTGCTTTACTGTTTATGTATACTTTTTCTTTCTTATGCAAGCTATACTGTCATTGCCACATCATAAGATTATTAAAAAACACAATCTTCATAATGATGATTTGAACACTTTTTGCTGAAGTGTTCCAGCAATTTTGTGGCCACTCCCCGACTCATCTATGCAACTGAGAGCAGTGTAGAAGATGGTAGAGAACCTGTGTGGCCTTAACCTATGAAGTTTGTACATGTACCATATATTTTTAGCAAATAGATTATTAGCAAAGTTGTTTCTGAAATATCCAGAGAAATACATCTTCAAATCCCTCTCTCCCCTACCCAGACACAAATCATAACGGCCTATATATGTGGACAAAGGATCATCTTTCCTACCGGCCCCCGTAGTGTAGTGGTTAGCACTTCGGACCATGGACCGGGAGACCCGGGTTCAAATCCCAGCCGAGGCAAGCGGGATTTTTCCTACCTAGGTCGGCTCCTACCCAGAGCGGGTGTGCTATGGGCCCGATGGGGAGGCTGTTGCCACACAGCCGAGTTTCACCCACTTCACGGGTGCGACTTTGGGGATGCTTCCCTTGGTATGACACGTCTTATGATGTGGATGATTACACGGCCGGCACCACAGGTGCCGTAGTTCCCCGGCCTGGTTAATGCCGGGATATTTATGACAGGAAGCGTGGAATGCGGCCCTGTCCCGCAGTCCCAAACCACATGGACCTCCATAGCATCATCTTACTATCATCCTCATCTCCATCATCATGCATAATAAAAATTGTCCCAGCTTCCGAGTCCTCCATGGGTTCCACCCATGACCTGGGAGGAACACCACTGGAGTTGGCAAAGAGTTGGGGCAGCAAAAAAAAAAAAAAAAAAAAAGGATCATCTTTCCTTTATTTGTGTTACTGCAGCACCTGGCAGGATGAGTAACTTACCACCGTGTCAAAAACGTGTTTTGCACAGATGCTGCCACTATTCAGTCAGTGGTCCTCCCGAAGTGTATTTCAGAGCTTCATAAACCTGTTACGTCACCAGTGACCACGTGTGAGTTCCACTGAGACAACCACTTGGCCGCAGCTACAGTCTGTAGTATACAAATGCATTTGTCACTTGAAAGTGAAATAGGCAGCAGGCGCATGTTTTGGCTCATGTTTTGGCTCATATCGTTGAAATGACAGCCCCAAACTGGTTCATATTTTGCACACGTCTAAATGGTATCATGTTCTTGTCATGGTTATTAGCCTGCGTCAGTCTGTGAACCTATAAACCAACCTGCAGCATGTATCTTTAAGGTTACTTTTGTGGTTTTAATGGTGTGCATATGAACTTGGGAGGCATACAGTGATGGCTCGAGTATTTTTTGTCTTTGGTGAGGGGTTTGATTCGTATTGGGTTTGAGCTATTCACTCATTGATCAATTCAAAAGTCATTTCGTTGTGCTGACTTAACAGATACTGATTGTTCAGTTATGAGCTTTACCAGTCAATAGCAGAAGGGTTTTGGAGGGCTTATTTGGTTTTGTTTCGGGTTTTTTGTCTACAATATTGGTTCAACACAAATATCAGCAATACACTGTGTATACATAAACATGGGAAACATAAAGCTGAAAACACTGTAATCATTACAAAGGTATTAACTTGCTTTATACAAATTCAAAGAAAAAAAATTCTTTAAAAGGACTAGAAATCACAGCAAGAGGTACAAGAACCACCAACGGAGATCTGTATAAGGAAGCACAGTAGGACAGTTATCACAAAAAACTAAAAGCCAATAAACAAAGTAGCACTCACTTCTCCAAACAAGAAGTAGTTATATATATGCCCCTGCAATATCCAAAACAAGGTACACAGCCACACACCAACACGATTTAGCTCCATAGCACTTTCACTGGCCTTTTTATTTAACTGTCATCTTTATACCTTATCAGTCCACGCAAACAGCATTGCGCAGTCTCCCCTTCACCAGCTCCATCCCTTTCCCCTACCCCCAATCCCTAAACTCTCTTTACATGCTTGTCTGTGACAACATTCAAATGTCACATCATTCAAGCTGCAGCATTGACATCAAATCATGATAAATGTAACATGCAGATGCGTGAAAAAGACATGTACATAAGTGCATATCAAGGTACAGGAAAGATGTCATACATATATACACATAAATATATCAACATGTAAAAATGTATACACTGAAGAATAAAAAACAGAATTGCACATCAGTACTTATCAGGCCCGGATCCAGGGGGTGTTTTAGTGCCATATATAACAACAGTTAGAAACCCCAAAACGTCGGTTGTTGTGTTTGGCCTTTTACAAGACCCAGGCAATACGCAAAAAAAAAAAAATCAGCCCCCCCCCCCCCCCCCCCCCCCCCGACACTGAAAACCGATTGATCCGGCTCTGCTTATGCATGGTGTGTGTGTGAGTTTGCATGTGTGTGTGCGTGTATATATAAGTGTAACAAGCGAGGACGGTGTGTCACGCTGAGCAATGGAAGGAAAATGTGAAATACCAAAGGCAACAATACTGTACACAATAAGGGAACAAAGACATTCCAAACACTAAAAACATCTATAGTTTACACTTGGATCAGCTACAATTCTTACAAAATTGGCATGAACAGCAGTCAGGCTGAGGTAAACAGTAACATGAACAGATCGACAGTTCTTGCAACATGCCTATTAAATACACTATGATAAACTTTTACTGTAATTAACAAGTGCAGCATATGTACAGCATGAAAGTTGATTAATGAGCAACATTTTCCTCTCCTCCATGGACTAAGCTTTAACATTTGAAATATTCAAGGACAAAACTGAGAGTTTGCAGTTCCACTCGGCAAAAGCAATGTAATTAATGTTCTCTAGGAGTAATGGTATGTGATACAAATGCTTTTAAACCAAAGTTCCATGGAATTGTATGACAATTTGGATTCTTCACCCATCAAGACACCAGTCCAGTATACCTGTCCCTCCCCCAAAAAAAACCCAAAAAACAACTGCCCTCCAGACAAAGGGAAGGTTGCAAACAGCAAATACACCAAGAGAAGTGTACTGACACAAAATGAGAAATACATGTACATCATGACCTACCTACCCTGTATCAGGGAAAGGATACATTCAAGGATGTATTCACTGTAGCGTTTCTAAATGCATATACCTGAAGCCATGGACAACACCTTTTTGTTTCCCCCTGCACATATCTAGGCACAGTTTTGCTGGACACATATGCCATAACATTGCCATTCAAAAGTGCACCATCAGAGATTTTGGAGTGAAGTCAGCAGCTCCTGTCCACTTCAGCTGAAAACCAAGGGGTCTAGATGACACTGAAGTCTGGGTTATGAGCAGGGTTGTGCCAGGTCACCGTGCGACCTGAGCGGACAGCCCCTGGGCTAGGGCTGAAGTGGGTGGGGCTTCCATGAGAAGGAGAGTAGCGGGTGGCAGAACCATGGCCGGGTGAGAAGTGCGCAGGGCCAAGGGCATTGCTGCCCGTGGCCTCCATGAGTGATGGGCGGCGGTATGGGGGTGTGGGCATGTTGTTGCCTTCGGTGTTGGCTTCCTGCTTCTTGGCCTGCAGGGCATTGGCAGCGCGCATTTGCTCCTCACGCTGCTTCTGCAATGTCTGTCGCAGGGTGCGTCGTTTCTGAAAAGAAAGTAGACAGGTGAGATGCGCAGTGAGGAGAACGGGCCGCTGATAAGTGCTTGAATCGCCCAATCCAAGAGAAGACAGAGGTGTGTATTGTAGGCCGATACGAATATAAGCAGTCCCCCACCACTAGCTGCACAATAGTTCAACATCACCACAACCCTGCCAGGTTTGCTATACTGAAGCTTCTTTGTTCATCTGAAATTGACAAACCAGCAAGTCTATTCCATGCTGCCTGCATTTGCAAGAAAAATGCCATTTTATATATGGTAAGGCAAGTCATCACCTAAAACTATCCATATATATAACTACAGGACATGAACAGCATATTATCCAGCGTAACTATTTTGAAACTTCTCACAAGTGATCAAGCATGCGGGATGTGCATGCATCTCCGTGTTTCAAAAGTGAGAAGGAATCTGTACTGTGCACGTGCATTTTTACTTCATTTGTCCTGGTGCCAAGTCTGTCTACAAAATGAGTAAATGTCAGGCAATCTACTTGTCATACATCACAATGCACTTGTATGCACACTGTAAGAATAGCTTAGATATATTTTCCGTCTTTCTAGGCAGTTGTCAGCTCGAAAAATCTGAAGAGCATTCCTGGTTAGAAACATCAGCTAATGCCAGTAATGGTTACATGAACAGAGGTTATTTTCTACAGAAGGCCGTACTGAGAAGTTTCAACTGATCTACACCATGAACACATGTACATTCAGGTTTTGCCAGCATGTTGAGGGTGATGTAAATGAAGGTATCAATCAGGATCACCAGAAAGAGGTAAACTACTGGAGAACTCCTTACACTGGTAGATGGACCAAAGTGTAGTATGCGTATGTTACATTACCGGTACAGGTGTTTTACTAGTTTGTTTCATTCTGTTTCCAATCAATTTCCCTCCAGCATGCTGCATTGCATTTAGTGACAGGCATGTGCATTCTTGTCCTATTACAACCAGCAAGACATTTCTCAGAAAAAAAGGTCAGTTCTCTGGTGTTTGTGGGAAATGAAAAGGTGTTTTTGTTTTATTTTGTTGTTTTGTTTTGTTTTCAAATAATGCTTTCAAAATTAAGAAATGAAGGATAATGAAAAAATCAGAATCCATTCACTAAGGATGAAATTGACTGGGTGGAGAGTTAGCTGTGAACTACTGAAGCAAGATGTGTATTATATACATGTACTACTGCCTTTCCACTCTCCCACAATGGAAGCAAGGAACCTGGTTAGAGATTAGTCAACCACCAGCCTGTCAGGTCAGTAAGCGCATGCATGAAACCCCATTCGCAATGAGACTTGAGTGATTACCGCTCACTCCCTGACAGCACCATCGCTGTCAGGTTCCCGAAGTGTCTGCAGATATTGCCACGTTTCTCGGAGCTTCTTGCGCTTCTGCAATAATTTGTTGCCAAGACAAGAAAGTTTTGATCAAAAGAGTTTACAATGTACCAGCACAGGAAGATGGGCAGCAATAAACACACACACACATATACACACACAACAGTCCTAATCAACGTTTTCACAAAACACAAAATTAAACCAGCAACGCCATGGTCAAAATACAAATCATTCCCAAAGGAAGACCTGACAAACAATGAAAAATAAAACACCATATGTAGCTGACTTTCTTGTCTTTCGGCAGGAAATTGGATCCAAAGGTAAAATACAACACACATACTGAAAGCGAAAAGGTAATCATTATACACATAAAGTAAAACTGAAAACAAATAAACAAGCATAGCAAGGCAAATGATGACTGTAAAAGTACCAGTCATACAAAATCATCTTGATCTAGAAATTTGCAACTTAAAACATAAACCATATATAAAAGCGATATAAAAGGTAGACTACACAGCACCACTAAATGCAAATGGACACAAAATGGACTCGCAGAAAAAAATTCACCGGAAAGTGTACAACGTACACTGGAGGCCCAAATACACATACCTCAATATTCCCGCGCCAGCGGTCAGCAGCATTGCGTGCTAGCTCCAGTTCTTTCTCCTTCATCCCACGGTGCCGTTTGTAAGCTATTTCTACGAAAATCAGCAACACACCTGCAACAATGCCTCCGGCCACCATCATGAACACGCCTGGAAAAAAACATTAGTAAAAGTTAGACCAAGCACAGACAGGATACACTCAATGAAAATGTGACCAGCAGAGGGAGGGGAACGCAAAAAAATGTGGAATGCACACATCAAAATACACAATGGATCCTATTCTTTCAAACAGCGCATGGGCACACAACCCCATCCAAACTTCTTTACCCACTACCATCTCCCCCACTTCTTCCCCCACACTCTTAAATTGATAACTATGCCCGTTTCTCCCGCATATCACTAGTATCTCTGAGGAGGATCCTGGCACAGGGCAGGGTGCATACCTGCCATGTTTGTGAGACCAAGAGTGGCGGGAGCAGAGTTTCCCTCAGGACACTGTGATTTGCTGTCCACCAAGATCCATCGGTTGTCCAGTTTCTCCATAAAGCCACCTGGCAATTAGAGGCAAAACACTGTCCAAATCTGCCACCTGAAGTGGCACTTTCACTTTTCACAAGTGTACTTGACAACAAGGTACGCAAACATCTAATGGTGTAGATATACATCTGGTTCCAGTTACAAGTGAAAAAAATCAAGTAGCTAGGCATAGTCTATTATTTTGGCTAAATCATTTTCAGGGAAAGGGAGGGGGTGCTCATGGTCCTGAAGGGGAAGGGCGGGGGGGGGGGGGGAGAAAAAAAAAAAACGGAAAAAATAAAAAATGTGTGTGTCACAAACACACACAACACAGACTAAAGACATGGAACCCTAACGTAAAACATAGCAAATTGTGAAAAATGGCACCCTGATAGTCCTTGTGGAGGACTGCCATGTGCTGTAGATGGACAATCACTTTCCCTTCTTGATACTGTGGCCCTTGTGCTGTTTTGCTTATACCCCTGGCTAAGAAAATACCAGGGGGATATAAACAGAATCAGCCAGTTTGTATAAGAAGTATTCGTCCATCTGGTCTAAAGTTGTGCTTACTCTCATGCAGTTCCAAGACAGCCAGAGACACGGAGTGCGTCCACATGCTTCCCTTCTTCAGACCAATACCCAGTCCTGAGCGGCCAAACAGGTCACCAGCAGTCGTCAAGTCACAGTCATTTGCCGCTTCATATTCCAGTCGGGGAGAATCCCAGATGAACGCCTGCAGACCTCTGTCAGACAAAGCGACTAGATCAGACAAACTCTCCCACCATAATCCTCATGCCTACTTGAGTAAAAGCAAAAAAAAAAACCTTTTAGACTTCATAAAAGACGCATTTAATCCTGTGAATGTACGTTCTTCCACAGGTAACATGCAGAAAAGCAGGAATTCATTTTTATTGACTGTAAACTCTGACATACAATACAGACAAAAACAGACAGGCATTAGCCATATTTCCTCCGTAACATAAGGTGGAGTGGTGTGTGTAAAACCTGCCAGGATATACATATGCAGTGGTACACAGCACGTCACTTGGGCCAAGGAAGGAAAGTCCCATGCACAGAGAATCATGTGGAATCTCCATTTCTTAATGGGCAATCCCTAGGTTTGGAGGCTTAGATGGTAAACACTGCCCACCACCACAAACCACTGCATAAAAAGATGAATGGTTTACCCATCGCGCACTGCCTGGATGGCATTTTCAGCGCTATGGTAGTTTGTGCCCTCCATGTTGCGATACATTGTTGACAGTTCCACCTGCCGTTTGAAGTACATCTCAACAGCGCTATCTTTCACTGTAGCATACTTGAAGTCCTCTGTTGGGTTCCGCAGCTGCACAGTAGTTAAAATACCATGAGAACAGAGTTCGGCAAAGTTAGGCATTATCCAGAAGGAGGTAAGGCATCAGTGGCTGTGATAGCGACGACTTGGGGGAGGGGGGAGGGATTCCGGAAGGCCAAAGGTGAAAATAATGAGAAAAGAGCAACTGGGATGAAGAGCTAAATAGGTATGCATAACACAACCAGCAGGCCTAAAATGTACCGTTGTAGCTCTATCACAAGTGTGTTTTGTAATTAGTTACTGACCCTTGGGTCGTCAATGCCAGAGATGCGAGCCTCAGGGCGATCGAGCACAAGGAAGGCAGCCAAGTTGGCAGTGTATGAGGCAACGATGATCATAGCAAAACCTGCCCACACCATGCCAAGCACACGGGCACTAAAACTCCGAGGGGTTCCTGCAACACATTGTGGATACAGTCACGTACTGTACGCAGTAGAAAACAAAGTTTGCAGATTGATGGGCACTAGTATAAACTACCAATTATATCAAACTCCAGAAAACAAAGATTTCTCAGAAAAAAATACATGTACTCATCACACAGACCATACCCATCCATGCCAGTGATCCTATGTGATCAACTTCAGTGTGGATGTGTAGACAAAATAGCCTTGCCAATAGATGCAATAGCTCAGAAAGATTACCAACAGATCTCATATCCTGACAGCAGGAAACACATCAAAGTACCTACATGAGCCTGAATGTAAGTAGAAACCAACTTTACTTTATCTGAATATTTAGCTCATGAAATGTTCACATCCAACCCCAAAAGCAAGTGATTTATTCTACTTCAATCTCACTATGATCAGTCAAAAACAGCATTGCCAAAGATGCAACAGCTCAGAATGACTAATGACGTCAGATCTTAAGGCCTGACAATCCGAGAAAAAGCAGTAAAGACTAAATTCTTCTCCACCTTCTCCAATACCACTGTTGAGCAGGACACCCCAAGAGAACCACATGGCTGATGAGAGGTTGAGCGCGTCCTCTTCGGTATCCTCTGACTTGGCCAACTTGAAGCGGCCAAAGGGAGAGAAGCGATCCAGTAGGTAAAGCACCAGCGCAACAACATGCACAGACAATCCCACGAGAATCCACAGTGTGTCCTGGAATGGCTGCAGGAACGAACCCAAGCTCGAATCCTTCTGGATCTGTGGACAATGTGTGTATCTAATGTTCAGTATTGTTGAAGAAATTTGTTTGGTGAATGGCTGAAATCATCAAAAGATGAATGTCCACCTTCCGTAACTATTCCATACTTAAAATTTCACCCTTTTTTTTCTCTTTTTTTGTGAAAATGTTCTTGACATTTGCCACAAACAAAACGCATGCTTTCAATACTTACCACCTAAAAAACAATCCTTCAATAAAAAATAAAAAAATAGCATGGAAAATCACTGATGTTCCTTTCAAACCTTCTTCACAAGGATGTTCAGCCCTTGGTATTTGAAGGGTTTGGTGAAGTCAATGTTGGCGGCACGCTCCGGGTTGATTGTCAGCGGGGCCACGATCATATCTGCCTCACCGTTGATCAGCTCACCGATCATCCCATTCCACTCTTTTTGGTCAGAATTGTTGCGCTGAAAGCATCCAAGCAAGTGATACATGAAGAATCCTATTCTGTAAGTTCTTTCCTGATGTTTACTATCTGTGTGACAAGCACAAAGTACCTACATGAGCCTGAATGTAAGTAGAAACCAACTGAGCAGTGCATGTGTATGGTATATTAAATGACACGGTATGCTAATCCTCCACTTGGCCCATATTGAAACACTCCAAGATGCTGCAGGGCTAGAGGATGAAGCAGCTAAAGCCTGTTGCTGCCAGGCACTACTTTATATATACATATCTCCACCCACATTTTCACCTCAGTGTGTGCAACATTTTTCTGTTTTCCAAGTCACTTGCTACAGCCTGCTCTTATCTGAAAGATGGACACACGGTGTTTAGTATGCACACTTGATTTTTATGCATGTGTGTGTATACAAAGGTGAGAGAGGCACCGTAGACGAAGTAAGCACATGTTGCTCACTTGATCTGTCGAGGAAATATCCCGAACCAAATTCCTATGTGGAAAGGCAAGTGACATGGATCTGGTGTTTCACGATCATGCAAACTTAAAGCGGCACCTGGCAGGATGAGCAACTCCCACCGTGTCAAAAAAAAGAAAGAAAAAAAAAAAAGTTTTGCACTGATGCTGCCACTACCGAGTCAGTAGACCTCTTAAAGTGTATTTTAGAGCTTTGTAAATTGCATTGTGACTATTCAGTGACTACGTGCGAGTTGCACTGAGATGGCCATTTGGCCGTAGCTATACAGTCTGTTTCATATAATACATGTACACGTCACTTCGCTTGCAAGTGAAGTGGGCAACAGACGCATGTTTTGGCTCACGTTCTGCCTCATATCTTAGCAACGACAGCCCCAAAATGATTCACATTTTGCACACTTCTACATGGTATCATGTTCTTGTCACCATTATAAGCCTAGGTCGCTCTGTAAGCTTAGAAGACCTGCAGAGTGTATCTTTAAAATACTAACCCTCTCAAATGAGCCAAACAAGCCGTCTTGACCGAGGTGAACGGTGAAGTTAAAGCTGCAGTTTTCAGAAATATTGTACAGCATGTCCATGCAGTACCCTGAGCAGCACTTGACTTCACCTGGACAATATAGACCAAATACAGTCATGATCTTTACTACAAAAGAAACAAACACGAAGGAAGACACATACAGGCAACATCTCTCTCTCTCTCTCTCTTCCCCCTACCCACTTCCCCGCCCCCCTTCTCTTTGAGCCCTATCTCTCTCTCTCGTTTTATGTTAGTTCAGCAAAATGTCTGCCTAAAATAAAGTTCAGCTGGCGGTTTTCATGTATGGTTAGCATAGGCAAACCCAACACAAAAAGCTGTTGTCACATAGCATTATTTTGTGGCACATCTCAGTTCCCCAACTAAAGTTGAAAAGTACTTTAAAATTAATCTCTCATGGTAACCTCGACTGTGCCAATATGAACTAACCCTAGCTGGCAAAGAGATTACGTAAAATTAAGACTGAAACAACTTGCTCTCAGGAGTTTTTTGGTGGGGGTTTTTTTTGTTGTTGTTGGTTTTTTTTTGGTTGTTTGTTTTGTTTGTTTCTGTTTGTTTTGTTTGTTTCTCTGTTTGTTTTCAGGTGGATACTTGCCACTCGTCTTGTTGTGACATGGAAAAGAATGGCTGTCTTCCTGTTCTAATGGTGGTTTGCATATTCCGTCCGGTGGCATGTCCTCCACATTCACAAATGGAATCGCCTTCATTGTGACAACCTGTATAATCAGTACAGGTATCGTTAAGCTGCATGAATAGAAGAGTTACAACATCCTACACTGGCATCAGTTGTTATTCATCATCAAACCTTCCTGACAATTGCGCGCATTCTCTCACACACAGGAAATCAGCACGTACATTACAATCAGAGGTGCAAAGGGCCAGCTCAGCAATTTAAGATTTAGAATTGCACTTATTTTAAAGATTGTGGGCTAAAAATATCCACAGCAGCAGGGGAGAAAACTGGAGTACCCGGAGAGATACCCTCGATGATTGACCTGAAAAAACAGCACCACAGCCAGAGAGAAAAATTCTTAGAGTGAGACTCAAACGAACTTCTCACGTTGGTGGAAGGTAGTGTCTTAACCATTAGACTACCAACCACATGTTCACACACAAGTACGCATGCCCGCACACACACTACATACCGTGATATTGCGTTTGATGCGAATTCCTTTTGGTTTTGTGGTGACACCGCCAGGCCAGGTGATGTTGGGTGCCATACGAAGAGGTGCTTTCTTATCGTCAGGTATTGTAGTTGGCTGTAGACAAAATCACCCACATTCAGTACACAACAAACACACAAACAAAATGAACAAAACCAACTATCAACAAAATTCACAACACGGAAACATTTCCTTACTTGATTTGCCTCCACCGAATGCAAGTGAAGCTGTTTATGATGACCTTTGATCATACAGTGTATATATGTACTAACATCTCACAAAGTGGTGTTCACTTGCTGCTAGCGAAAGATGCATCATGGTGTACTGCCATACTGAGTGCTCAAGGTATATAGTGTACATGTATGATTCCAAAGTAGTTGGCATAAAAAAAGGCTGTACACATTAACACAAAAAAATTCAGTGTTTGAGAGACTGGCTAAAAGTTTGACTCTCCTACAAAATGTAGAGGAAAGCACAAAAGCCCATGCTTACTGCAGGATGGTCCAGAACCAGGTCAGTTAGTCAAAATCACTACAACTGTCTAATATAGGGAAAGCAAAGATACATGTACATGTAATACAGAAACCTGCAGTTATTCAAGACCCTGTTACGTCCATGCAGAGGTTACAATACACAAAATGAAGGATGTGTGTGTGTGTGTGTGTGTGTGTGTGTGTGTGTGTGTGTGTGTGTGTGTGTGTGTGTGTGTGTGTGTGTGTGCACATGTGTGTGTGTGAGAGAGAGAGATCGAGAGACAGAGGGAGAGGGAGAAAGAGAGCGAGCAAGAGAGAAAGTGCACATGTGAGTGCGAGCAAAGAGACAGCAGGAGAGAGAGAGAAAGACAAACTTCACTGTAAGTATGGTAAACAGCACTGAAAGACAAGTTTGTCATCTACACAAACTCTACATGCATTTCAAGGTATATATATATATATACACGTGCAAGTGCACACACACACACACACACACACACACATGTGCACACACACACACACACACACACACACACACACACACACACACACACACACACACACACACACGCGCGCGCACACACACACACACACGCACAAACACACACACACACACAAAGGCCGAAGGTCCTGTGAAGCACGTCTAATCAAAAACATGACAGTCATGACAATCACTTAATTTCTACTGATTAACCATGCTCAGAATTCACCGTGATAACTGTCCAGAAGTTACCTTCATGCAGCGCTATCTCCAAACAGGAGATACAACTACAAGATCAATGTGTATGGTACTCACAAGCCTCTACTAGCCCTTCCTACAAACTGCACACGGCTGCATGCCGAACGGCTGCATGCCAAGGAAGAAAATCCTCAAACCTGACCTCAACGCTGCTAACCTGAAAGCCGCCAAAGAAACCCACAGCCACTTGACGCTTGCTTGTGTTGATGTTGTTGATTTCATAAAATGCACCCACACGATCCCCTTTGACATTAAACCGAAGCATTCCTGTCCGGCCCATTGTGGAGGTTGTCCTCAAAGCCCTGTCAAACGAAACAATATTTAGCAAAATGTGGAAATCCACCAACAGGTGGACGATTTTTTGGGTTTTTTTAATTCTGTTTTTGGTATATACAGTGACAAAGACTAGTACAACATGCATGCATTATATGCTTGAACACACATAGACTGAGTTAGCATTTGAGTAGAGTCATGACCACAGACGTATAGAGATAGACGCACCGCGGTGCCGGAAAAGTGACGCCGCCGCGCGCCATGTTGCTAGTACCTGGAAGTGCCAGCTGTTTACATAGCGCGTATAGCATTGGCCAGACTCTATCAGCTGTTTACAAGCGCGCATAGCATTGGTCCACTTTATCTTACGTCACATTTCTGATGATGTCTTTCTAAAGAACTTTGTATTTCGAACGAGGCGTCCTATACACAGAGCTTTCTGGTATCAGCAAGATGGCCGCCACGTAACGACACTCGCAAGCAGCGGTGGCAGCATGCGGCGGTGCGTCTAGATCTATACGTCTGTGGTCATGACACAGTCATAGGCCATAGGGATTATGAAAAAGCTGTCAAAGGATCGAGTCCTTAGTCCTTCATGTGCTTGGGTCGGGTAAGGCCATGCAAGTTGTAAGCTTTAACTGAACAACGCAAAATCGTGCACCTTGAAAATTTTGCCATGGAGATGAGGCAATGAGGAACCAGGCACGTGGAAGAGTTTAAGCCCTCACACACACACACACACACACACACACACACACACACACACACACACACACACAGAGCGAGAGACTGTGACTGACGTGTATAGCTTATTGCCGCTTATGTCCCACCGAGGGCTGTCATTGCACTGGTTTGGGGGTTCACCCAAGGGGTCAGCTGCTGTAGCAGTTGTGATCCTTGAGCTGGGGGGTTTGTACAGTGCTACAAATGCTGCATAGATTGCATCAACAGCATCATAGATATGCTTCTCCTCATCTGTCCCATTCACCAGGTGGAGTCCAAGCACTCCTGCACACCAGGAAGAATCATGGGTATTAGAATAATATGCCACTGAATGCAGGGCAATACATGTACAATCCTGTAACATAAATGGCAAGTACAGTCTAGAAGAAACTGCGCTGTACATACAGCAATCCCTTTTTAAAGATTAAAAGCAGCATAAAAAATATCAATGTCAGCCTAAAAGAAAAGAAAATGAACCAAATTCTCCAGTGTGAATCATTTTTTCCCTACACTAAATATTGAGTTTCATGAGTCATTACAAATAACTTTAAATAAAGGAAACAAACAACAACAAAACATACACACACAGAACAGTTGCAAACAAAGAAAATAGTAACAAATAGTGAAAATAGTTTGTTTTGTTTTTTTAATTGTTAACTCATTCAAGACAGGCCAATTTGTCCTCAGCCATCCCCTGCAGACGGGCCGATTTGTGAAGTTCAGAAGAAATTCTTCTTTTTTTTAAAGCAAAAAATAATTTTAAAAAACAAGATAGACTTGAAATTTTCAGGGTAGTTTACTTACATATTTATGCAGCTATTGCTGAAATTTCAACTTTCAAACTTAAATATTTTTGTTGTTAGTCACTGCATGTTAGTCAAAAAATCACATTTTCTCCAGATTTCAACAGCAGTACACTCAACACTTGAGTCACTTTACCAGCACAAAATCATTTTCTAGTACAAAATTCACATTTCACAATGTCCGAGGGTTCACAGGCATAACATACATTTGCAACAATGCATGGTTCTGTTCTGGAAATTTCTTCAGATCAAAGCAAAAACTGCACGCGGGTGCCGCCATGTTTCGGGAACAGTCCGAACACAGGGTGGGTAGGTGGGTGTTTGGGGGTTTAACGTCCTTTTCCACCACATAGGGTGATATCAAAGATGGGGCAACGATGAAAAAGCCAGCACAAATATTTGGCCTTAACAGGGATCGAACTCACGACCCAAGCATTAGAAGTCCAACACCCTACCATTCGACCACCCCGGCTCCCGTCTGAACACAGAGCTAGTCACGGAAGGTTAACAGGTCACAATTAACCTTTGCCGTACATCGTGGGTACAGTTGCACCCACACATTCATTCAAACGTGCAAGCTCAGACAATTTTCATGCTAGATCAACGAAACATCCTGAGCAAGGTTAAGGTGAAGGGAGTTGTTTCCCTTAGACCGTAAGACCCTAGAGAACTGTGCCAACACTATCTAGTTTCGCACACGCTATGTCACACTTGTCACGTGACTTTTGAAATCACGATCTGCATATCCGGCCGTTCGTCTGAAACCGATGTGCACGGTAAAGCCGCGTACGCGGCCGTTCGTCCAGAAAGAGTTAAAACCCATTTTACAAAGACCTACCGACTGGTACGTTTGCAGCAGCAAAGGCACGTTCAGAAACAATCCATGCGAAGTCCTCCTCAAACAGCCTAAGGACTTCTCCGTCATGGAAGAGCACCTCAGCATCATCAGTCCTACACAAACAGTTTTCTGTGATGAACAGCTCCCTCTGTTAATAGCAGCTCATCTTCACTCATATGAGCACTAAAGGGGACCATGCACACAATGGGACCATTACGAACATATTAATTTTTGTGTTATGTTAATCCTTTTAGTACACATACTAAGGAAATCTGTATCTTAGATAAAGCCACACAAATGCTTTATCTTTCCATATGAAGCTGGTCTGCAAGCAGAAAAGCAATGACAAGAGTATGGGGTGGGTGACTAACAGAACTGTAAGGAAGCAAAACTGCGGAAGCTCGATTCCTCCCTATCATGCCCCCCCCCCCCCCCCCCCAACTCCTGCAAATTTTTTTTTTTTTTTTTTTTTTTGGGGGGGGGGGGGGGGGAATCCCCCATGCATTTGGTAGGGTGGTGCCTTTGGTGGGGAGGGAATGGTCTTTTCTCTCAGAGCCTGGATCTGTAGATTTCAGATAACATTTCCTTACAAACACATACTTCTCTCCCCTGCAGCATCCAAAGTCCCTTTTTCAGCCTTTCATTTTTTTTTTTTTTTTTGGTGTTCCACTGCGAAAAAGCACTTACCCAGCAGACAATAGGATGACGCGCGCTTCCTGAGCATGAATCTCCTGCAGGCTGTCAGTGTAGTTGATCTCACCGGGTGTGTACTTAATGGTGTGGTCAATCTACCAAAATAATTATGTCACTGTTATGCATAAGCTCACTGGTAACATATAATGCAGTCAACATCTCAAAGCATCCACCTGTCTGTAACTGTCATCTCCACCCCCCCCCCACCCCCCACCAAAAAAAAATCTCCCTCTGAGCAAATGGATACTGTGACAAGCAGCCATATATAACTGAAGAATACTTTAGAGTCTGGGTGACCACTATGAACATAATGCAAACCTGACTACTGGTGGGGGGGGGGGGGGGCTGCTCCTTGAACGTTATAAAAGTCCAACTGAACCTCAGGTATCTATAACCTGAACACAAAATTCTGAAACAAGGATAATGATTTCCTTATTTGACCAATATGATTCGGCAGAAATCCACCCTGAGGTGGAAAATTTTCTACCATGAAAACCCATACAGTGTGATGACGGGCGTTTGAGGGAACAAACCAACCACCGGTACAGTATACATATACATGTATATGTAAAACAGTCTTCTGACAAGGTAAGAGAGCCCTACACTTGTCACTCACCTTGATATCTTCCTTCTCCGCCAATGTCTGAAACTGACTGAGGATTTTACGCCCTTCTTCATCAGCACTATACACAAATATGACGTTTTTCCAGTTCAGGTGTTCCAAAATGGCCACCCACACCTCAGCCTGGTCGGAGTAAGGGGGTACAGTCCGAAGAAAGTTACTGTGGACATTCTGGTGGACATATAAACACATGGAGGTGGACATGAAAAAAGAAAGAAAGAAAACAAAAGTGCGCGTTTTCTACATGTCATTGTCACTGTGAAACACATGCCAAGCAATGGCAGCCTGCAAAAATGTTTATGAAATGCTAACCTTTAGAGTCAAACCATATACTGTGTGTGTGTGTGTGTGTGTGTGTGTGTGTGTGTGTGTGTGTGTGTGTGTGTGTGTGTGTGTGTGCATGCATGCGAGAGTGTGTGTGTGTGTGTGTGTGTGTGTGTGTGTGTGTGTGTGCGCGTGTGTGTGTGTGTGTGTGTGAGAGAGAGAGAGAGAGAGAGCATGCTTCAAGTGAGCACACCACTTGCTTTTGCTTCTTGCAGTTATTTTGCTGCTACAATATCTGATGCTGTTCAGTATGACTTATGACACTAGAGCTGGCCCTGGATGACCAAGCTATCAGAACAAACAGTCCACAGTGGTGATCACAAATAAATTCTGAACATAACAGAAAACAACAACAAAAAGCATAGTATGTGTGAAACTGATAGTTTCTTGATAGTTTGCATTGCAAGCATATGATAGTCTGCCATGTCTACCCCAAGTTTTTGCACATCATCACAGACAGTGTTGGCTGATTATCCAGGGCCTCGTATCTGTGGGACAAAATTGGACGAAATGTCCTGAATGACAATGAAACTGAAGGACATTTGTCCTGCATATTGTCAACTGTTGCATAGAAATGATCGGACATATGTCTACCTTTGAAAGAAAGTAATCGGACAGTTTGAAAATGAATCGGTCTGTAACTGATACAGCTGTATCTGCAAACGAAGAAAGAATGATACATTACATGTAGGCATTTCTAAATCACACAAGTTAATGGAGTTGCATGTACACTCACCACGTCGGAGAAAGCGCTGTCACGCGCAGAAACGCCAACCACAGGTATGTGGTAGAAGCCGCACGTGTAGGACACCGAGATGGGAGCGTGCATGCTCGAGTTGGGATGCGACGCAACCACAGTGTACACCTTCTCTGGCAGCAGTCTGTCACACACATCCAAAGCTGAACGAATCGGGTTGCCATCCATCAGTATGGATGTGTAGTTGAACTCCACAATGCCAGCCAGCTGCTGACGCAAGTTGAGGTCGGTCACAGCTGTCTTGAAATGGAACTGATGCCTCTCGGAGCTCAGGGAGGCACCTATGGTCACCACCTTGGGTTGCGCCATCACGCCAGCAAAAGTCAACATGCAAAGTGCGGCCAGGATAGGAACAAACTTTACTGAACACATGGTTGTTGTTTTTTGTTTTTGTTTTTTTTCAAGCGTTTGAAGAAAGTTCTGCGTGTTGTGTGGTCACTCACGCAAGCGTAGGTTTCTGTCAGTCTGGTTCACTCTTGAAGATAAGGCTCCACTAGACCGCCATCAGTTTAGCTGAAACTGTAACGAAATAACTGGTGTCAAGGTGTGTCCATAGATGGCATATACCTACCACATATACATACATACATGATACCTTCATTTGGAAAAAAAAACCCAAATAACTAATGGCCCAAGTGCCATGAATGACAGGAACACATAGGCCATTTTGCCATTTGCAATTAGAGAACATGACGGTAATTTGCAATAAGCTGCAACCACACTTCATCTGCCCTGCAATATGTGTGTGTGTGTGTGTGTGTGTGTGTATGTGTATGTGTGTGTGTGTGTGTGTGTGTGTGTGTGTGTGTGTGTGTGTTTGTGAGAGAGAGAGAGAGAGAGAGAGAGCATGCTTCAAGTGAGCACACCACTTGCTTTTGCTTCTAGCAGTTATTTTGTTGCTACAGTGTCCGATGCTGTTCAGTATGACCCATAAACACGCTGTACTAGTCTGTGCTTTTCGAAAGATCATGCAGCATATCAGTAAATGTCAAAGTCCTATATCCGTTTTTAACAAAACTCATTACCGACAGAAAAGTCAACAGTCATTACTGGTTTTGTATTTACGCTACAGCCGCCAGCTCTACCAACAGCCAGTCTCAGGTTACATCTGAACAAACTTGACACTTAGGACTTTCACAGACCTATAAAGTATATTTGCCTTTAAAGCAGGTGGATAGTATTGCTTCAAATTACCAAAACCAATAGGCCTAACCGCTACACAGTGCTAGAAATGTACATGTTCTGAAACCCATTTTGTTATTGTTACTGTTGCTGCTGCTGTTTTGATTATGTTTTCCATTTGTTGTTGTTGTTTGCTTGTTTAAAGATTTTTACTACCTTCTGGTTTTCATTTGTAAAGTAACATCATGTTTTCATCTTAAAAGAATAGCTGACACTAGTGGTGATCTTATTTTCAGTATCTCTGTCGTTCACACAGAAGAAACAGCTTGAGTGCCATTGACACTCTGAAAAGTACATACAGGAATAGCAAGGTCCACAAAGATTCCCTTCCACAGTCCCATTACAATATGTTTAACTTATGTTATGGCCGGACCTCTAGCTGCGCCTATACTGATAAGTTTACATGCCAGCACATGGTGCACAGAGGTTTCAAAAGGCTGGATAAGTACAATACAATGGCAGTACAATGGCAGTCAATGACTGAATCTCATATTTCCTACAGAACACCTGCTCTCTCACTGAGGTTCAATACAATACAATGCAGTCTATTGTGCCACACACACACACACACACAACACAGTAAAAGGCTCCCTGCTTCAGTCTACGAGATGCCCTCTATTTCATCAATCGCTCTCTCTGTTTCACTGAAATGCACGCGAACAAACGCTGCGTTTGGTGCAGGTTTGCGGCGACTGGCTCCGATGGTGGATCAAGTCATGGCACAACTATTCTAGTAGACATTCCCATTACCCGGCAATCACTAAGCACTTCTTTGTTTATGCTAAGCACTGCTGGGTTTATCAACAAGTGGCAGACAAAAGAAGTGGCCTCTTCCAGCGAAATAAACCAGATGCAAATGGGATGCTAGACTATGACACCGATCCTAAACGGTTCCTTACAAAGCCATCTCCCCCACTGCCTCACACCCCCTAACACCCTCTCTCTACTCGTTCCCTTTTTACGATGAAATCCCATTCTCAGGCTGGCTGTACGGACAAATGTCACATCCATTTACTGGGATACTTTTCTACATTAATTCCTGTATTGCCTGCACATATCCGTAAGCGTGCGACTGCTTTTGGCAGTGTGTAACCATGAAGCTGACGATGTTGTACACGGCCGCCAACTCACACAGCAGCAACGCAAAGCTCATTTCGCACGTCAAAGATTTTTTTTTTAATCGAGATTTGCTGATCGTTACTTACGGCTTCATGTTGGGTAGTCACCGATCCGGCAATCTAATTCACACACAGACAGGCAGACAAACATGGCAGCAGCAGTGTCAGTTGCAGGCGAATGAGGCAAAACCTCTCTGTGGGAACGGCTGTCCGCACGGGGCAACAAGCAGACGAAATTGCCGAGCAAGTCCCGTTATGCGCGCGCGCGCGGCACTACACACACAGTCGGCATTGCACGTGCCGATCGATCAACTAAGCTAATTGTACGGGAGGATCTCTCGGGGTAGCTGCTGCGGAGGCTCAAGGGCTGGTTGCCCTGGCTATCGCAGTCTGCACACCAAAAGTACCCCAAAGCAGTCAATAGTCAGTTTCGAGCGCTGAGTGGCCGATGCCGACTGACGAGACTGCCGTCAGATGGCAAATGGACAAGAGCAATGCAAACCACTTCGCTTATGTATTGAGTAGGAAAACCACTATATTATTATACGGGCAGTCAGCGGGGTGTGCGGTAGCTCTCTTCTACTAGTAATTAGCCATACATCATGCTGGGAGTAGTATAAACCGAGACATACTGACAGAACTTGCGTCAAGGGCACTTTTCCGTGCAGGGAAAAAAATGTGTGCACTATGATGTGCGTGTGTGCATGCCTATCAGTGTACCTGTGTGTATGCGTGTGTGTTCACTGACAACACAATAATATTATGTACACACATTTTCATTTTGGGTTTTTCCCCCTGTGTAAAAGTGTAATATTGCAGTGCAGCTCAGCTGCCATCCCATTTCAAAACACTGACATGGATGTCTGGTTCAATGGAATATTACAGGCAAAATTTCTGATGTAACCGGCCCCCGTAGTGTAGTGGTCATCACTTCGGCCTATGGACCGGGAGACCCGGGTTCGAGTCCCAGCCAAGGCAAGCAGGATTTTTCCAACCTAGGTCGGCTCCTACCCAGAGCGGGTGTGCTATGGGCCCAATGGGGAGGTTGTTGCGGCTTGCCACACAGCCGAGATTCACCCGCTTCACAGGTGCGACTTTGGGGGTGCTTCCCTTGGTATGACACATCTTATGATGTGGATTGATTACACGGCCGGCACCGCAGGTGCCGTCGTACCAGGCCTGGTTAATGCCGGGATATTTATGACAGGAAGCGTGGAACGAGGCCCGGTCCCGCAGTCCCGAACACGGACCTCCTTAGCATCATCTTACATCATCCTCATCTCTATCATCATGCATAATTATTAATAAAAATTGCCCCAGCTTCTGAGCCTGCTGTGGATTCCACCCATGACCTGGGAGGAACACCACTTGAACTGGCAAAAGAGTTGGGGCAAAACAAAACAAAAAAAATTCTGATGTATTTGATTTTGTACATTGTACATGCTGCCTCATTCAGCGTAAGGTCTATGTGCATGCACTTCCTATACTTTATTTTGCAGTAGGTGATTATGCATGTTAGAGCTTCATCATGAACCAGACCATGTCTTAGTGAATATATTTTATTGGCGCCAATGAAAATAGCGGCAGCAGTCAAACATCAAGGTTCTGGCAGGTGAAGATGTGAACAGTGTGACCAGCTTAATTTTAATCTTGCACCACGTGTGGTAAGTTTTGCATCCGTCACATTAAAATCGCTGAATTTACGTTAAACATGTCTGCAACTGCAAATGTCCTCATATGTTTACCTCAAACGTGTAACACACTGAAACCTGTTTATGTGATGCAGCTGCTGTCTTGTGGTGATTACACATTAAACTCTTTCCAACAAGAACCGGCCCCCGTAGTGTAGTGGTCATCACTTCGGCCTATGGACCGGGAGACCTGGGTTCGAGTCCCAGCCGAGGCAAGTGGGATTTTTCCTACCTAGGTCGGCTCCTACCCAGAGCGGGTGTGCTATGGGCCCAATGGGGAGGCTGTTGCCACACAGCCAAGCTTCACCCACTTCACGGGTGCGACTTTGGGGGTGCTTCGCATGACATGTCTTATGATGTGGATGATTACACGGCCGGCACCGCAGGTGCCGTAGTTCCCCGGCCTGGTTAATGCCGGGATATTTATGACAGGAAGCGTGGAATGCGGCCCTGTCCCGCATTCCCAAACCACACGGACCTCCATAGCATCACCCTAACATCATCCTCATCTCCATCATCATGCATAATAAAAATTGCCCCAGCTTCCGAGCCCTGTGGATTCCACCCATTAGCAGGGAGGAACACCACTTGAGCTGGCAACGAGTTGTGGCAGCAAAAAAACCAACAAACAAACTAAACTCTTTCCAACAAGAAACCTATGACCGCAAAAATTGTGAAACTTTCAGAGTTTAAAAACCTTGGCCACAGATCTGTCCACACAACAAATACAATACAAAGCTTTTGTACAACAACAGTGTTATGTCACGGGAAACATCATTCCTCCTTTTATTCTCAAATTGTACAGCTGCTCTTGATCATCTGTCCTCGCAAAGCACATTATGAATTGAACCAATAACAGTCTCTTTCAGATCCAGTCTATGAGGTCATCCCGGACCTGCTGCATGTACCACTGAGAGATGATGTTAGTGCTGTTCTTGTGGGCTATGACAAACATTTCAACCTCAACGAACTGTTCAAGGCATGCAGTTACCTAGAAAACAAGGACTGCACCTTCCTGGCAACAAGTGATCTGGAGAAATATGTCTTTATTGCACCAGGTAGACGACAACCCCTAACAGGTGTGTTCTGCAGCAGGTAGCATGTTGGTTTCAGTGTATGTGTGGGTGGGGGTGTTTTGACACTACTACTTATGGCAGTGTGAAACTTATTTTTTTCCAAAGAAATGTGTTGTGAAGCTCTTAATCTTCACATTATGGATTTGAAACTGTGCTCAAGTGATAAAATACAAGTAGTGCTGCCTGATCACTGCAGGCTTTCTTAAATGTGAAAATTTGAATTTTTTTTGGGGGGGTGAAGGTAAATGCAGGCATAACCTTTACCAAGTTCTTTTCCATTACAGGTGCAATAGTTGATGCTGTCAAATCAGCAGCGAAGCGTGCACCTATCATTGTTGGCAAGCCCGACGCACATCTGTTCGCCTGTATCAATTAAGGCCATCCACCCTTCACTTTATCCCATCCGCACCCTGATGATTGGTGACAGCGTACTTGAGAGACATAGGCTTTGCTAAAGCAGCAGGCCTGGATTCTGCATTAGTGCTGACAGGTTCAAGTAACCTGGACACCATTTCGCGTTATCCTGGGTTGGAACCAGAATATTTCCTTTCTTCTCTTGCTGCTTTTAACTTGTGAAAAAGGCGCTGGCACCTCCTTAAAGTGTACCAGCGCAGCTTGCTGGTATACTGATGGTCGAACTTTCATAGTAGTGATGGCAGTTCCTACAGTTTAAATTTCATCAATACAGCAGCCAACTCTCAAAACAGATGGGTTATCTCTTTCACAGTTTATTTCAAGAAAATTTCAACAAATAACAAATAATATGGACATGTGGTTTTAATTAAGCATGAACATGTATATATATACTGGTATGCCATTTATATCATTAGTTCTGTGCTTTACTGTTTATGTATACTTTTTCTTTCTTATGCAAGCTATACTGTCATTGCCACATCATAAGATTATTAAAAAACACAATCTTCATAATGATGATTTGAACACTTTTTGCTGAAGTGTTCCAGCAATTTGTGGCCACTCCCCGACTCATCTATGCAACTGAGAGCAGTGTAGAAGATGGTAGAGAACCTGTGTGGCCTTAACCTATGAAGTTTGTACCATATATTTTTAGCAAATAGATTATTAGCAAAGTTGTTTCTGAAATATCCAGAGAAATACATCTTCAAATCCCTCTCTCCCCTACCCAGACACAAATCATAACGGCCTATATATGTGGACAAAGGATCATCTTTCCTACCGGCCCCCGTAGTGTAGTGGTTAGCACTTCGGACCATGGACCGGGAGACCCGGGTTCGAATCCCAGCCGAGGCAAGCGGGATTTTTCCTACCTAGGTTGGCTCCTACCCAGAGCGGGTGTGCTATGGGCCCGATGGGGAGGCTGTTGCCACACAGCCGAGTTTCACCCACTTCACGGGTGCGACTTTGGGGGTGCTTCCCTTGGTATGACACGTCTTATGATGTGGATGATTACACGGCTGGCACCGCAGGTGCCGTAGTTCCCCGGCCTGGTTAATGCCGGGATATTTATGACAGGAAGCGTGGAATGCGGCCCTGTCCCGCAGTCCCAAACCACATGGACCTCCATAGCATCATCTTACCATCATCCTCATCTCCATCATCATGCATAATAAAAATTGTCCCAGCTTCCGAGTCCTCCGTGGGTTCCACCCATGACCTGGGAGGAACACCACTGGAGTTGGCAAAGAGTTGGGGCAGAAAAAAAAAAAAAAGATCATCTTTCCTTTATTTGTGTTACTGCAGCACCTGGCAGGATGAGTAACTTACCATCGTACCATTTAATGGTGTGCATATGAACTTGGGAGGGATACAGTGATGGCTCGAGTATTTTTTGTCTTTGGTGAGGGGTTTGATTCGTATTGGGTTTGAGCTATTCACTCATTGATCAATTCAAAGTCATTTCGTTGTGCTGACTTAACAGATACTGATTGTTCAGTTATGAGCTTTACCAGTCAATAGCATTGCCAATGCAGAAGGGTTTTGGAGGGCTTATTTGGTTTTGTTTCGGGTTTTTTGTCTACAATATTGGTTCAACACAAGTATCAGCGATACACTGCAAATTACATAAACATGGGAAACATAAAGCTGAAAATACTGTAATCATTACAGAGGTATTAACTTGCTTTATACAAATTCAAAGAAAAAAATTCTTTAAAAGGACTAGAAATCACAGCAAGAGGTACAAGAACCACCAACGGAGATCTGTATAAGGAAGCACAGAATGACAGTTATCACAAGAAACTAAAAGCCAATAAACAAAGTAGCACTCACTTCTCCAAACAAGAAGTAGTTATATATATGCCCCTGCAATATCCAAAACAAGGTATACACAGCCACACACCAACACGATTTAGCTCTATAGCACTTTCACTGGCCTTTTTATTTAACTGTCATCTTTATACCTTATCAGTCCACGCAAACAGCATTGCGCAGTCTCCCCTTCACCAGCTCCATCCCTTTCCCCTACCCCCAATCCCTAAACTCTCTTTACATGCTTGTCTGTGACAACATTCAAATTTCACATCATTCAAGCTGCAGCATTCTGTCAACATCAAATCATGATAAATGTAACATGCAGATGCGTGAAAAAGACATGTACATAAGTGCATATCAAGGTACAGGAAAGATGTCATACATATATACACATAAATATATCAACATGTAAAAATGTATACACTGAAGAATAAAAAACAGAATTGCACATCAGTACTTATCAGGCCCGGATCCAGGGGGTGTTTTAGTGCCATATATAACAACAGTTAGAAACCCAAAAACTTGTTGTGTTTGGCCTTTTACAAGACCCAGGCAATACGCAAAAAAAAAAAAAATCAGCCCCCCCCCCCCCCCATCCCCCCCGACACTGAAAACCGATTGATCCGGCTCTGCTTATGCATGGTGTGTGTGTGAGTTTGCATGTGTGTGTGCATGTATATATATGTGTAACAAGCGAGGATGGGGTGTCACGCTGAGCAATGGAAGGAAAATGTGAAATACCAAAGGCAACAATACTGTACACAATAAGGGAACAAAGACATTCCAAACACTAAAAGCATCTATAGTTTACACTTGGATCAGCTACAATTCTTACAAAATTGGCATGAACAGCAGTCAGGCTGAGGTAAACAGTAACATGAACAGATCGACAGTTCTTGCAACACGCCTATTAAATACACTATGATAAACTTTTACTGTAATTAACAAGTGCAGCATATGTACAGCATGACAGTTGATTAATGAGCAACATTTTCCTCTCCTCCATGGACTAAGCTTTAACATTTGAAATATTCAAGGACAAAACTGAGAGTTTGCAGTTCCACTCAGCAAAAGCAATGTAATTAATGTTCTCTAGGAGTAATGGTATGTGATACAAATGCTTTTAAACCAAAGTTCCATGGAATTGTATGACACTGGATTCTTCACCCATCAAGACACCAGTCCAGTATACCTGTCCCTCCCAAAAAAAAAAAACCCAAAAAACAACTGCCCTCCAGACAAAGGGAAGGTTGCAAACAGCAAATACACCAAGAGAAGTGTACTGACACAAAATGAGAAATACATGTACATCATGACCTACCCACCCTGGTATCAGGGAAAGGATACATTCAAGGATGTATTCATTGTAGCATTTCTAAATGCATATGCCTGAAGCCATGGACAACACCTTTTTGTTTCCCCCTGCACATATCTAGGCACAGTTTTGCTGGACACATATGCCATAACGTTGCCATTCAAAAGTGCACCATCAGAGATTTTGGAGTGAAGTCAGCAGCTCCTGTCCACTTCAGCTGAAAACCAAGGGGTCTAGATGACACTGAAGTCTGGGTTATGAGCAGGGTTGTGCCAGGTCACCGTGCGACCTGAGCGGACAGCCCCTGGGCTAGGGCTGAAGTGGGTGGGGCTTCCATGAGAAGGAGAGTAGCGGGTGGCAGAACCATGCCCGGGTGAGAAGTGTGCAGGGCCAAGGGCATTGCTGCCCGTGGCCTCCATGAGTGATGGGCGGCGGTATGGGGGTGTGGGCATGTTGTTGCCTTCGGTGTTGGCTTCCTGCTTCTTGGCCTGCAGGGCATTGGCAGCGCGCATTTGCTCCTCACGCTGTTTCTGCAATGTCTGTCGCAGGGTGCGTCGTTTCTGAAAAGAAAGTAGACAGGTGAGATGCGCAGTGAGGAAAACGGGCCGCTGATAAGTGCTTGAATCGCCCAATCCAAGAGAAGACAGAGGTGTGTATTGTAGGCCGCTACGAATATAAGCAGTCCCTCACCACTAGCTGCACAATAGTTCAATATCACCACAACCCTGCCAGCTTTGCTATACTGAAGCTTGTTTGTTCATCTGAAATTGACAAACCAGCAAGTCTATTCCATGCTGCCTGCATTTGCAAGAAAAATGCCATTTTATATATGGTACGGCAAGTCATCACCTAAAACAATCCATATATATAACTACAGGACATGAACAGCATATTATCCAGCGTAACTATTTTGAAACTTCTCACAAGTGATCAAGCATGCGGGATGTGCATGCATCTCCGTGTTTCAAAAGTGAGAAGGAATCTGTACTGTGCACGTGCATTTTTACTTCATTTGTCCTGGTGCCAAGTCTGTCTACAAAATGAGTAAATGTCAGGCAATCTACTTGTCATACATCACAATGCACACTGTAAGAATAGCTTAGATATATTTTCCGTCTTTCTAGGCAGTTGTCAGCTCTAAAAATCTGAAGAGCATTCCTGGTTAGAAACATCAGCTAATGCCAGTAATGGTTACGTGAACAGAGGTTATTTTCAGAAGGCCGTACTGAGAAGTTTCAACTGATCTACACCATGAACACATGTACATCCAGGTTTTGCCAGCATGTTGAGGGTGATGTAAATGAAGGTATCAATCAGGATCACCAGAAAGAGGTAAACTACTGGAGAACTCCTTACACTGGTAGATGGACCAAAGTGTAGTATGCGTATGTTACATTACCGGTACAGGTGTTTTACTAGTTTGTTTCATTCTGTTTCCAATCAATTTCCCTCCAGTATGCTGCATTGCATTTAGTGACAGGCATGTGCGTTCTTGTCCTATTACAACCAGCAAGACCTTTCTCAGAAAAATATGTCAGTTCTCTGGTGTTTGTGGGAAAAGAAAAGGTGTTTTTGTTTTATTTTGTTGTTTTGTTTTGTTTTCAAATAATGCTTTCAAAATTAAGAAATGAAGGATAATGAAAAAACAATCCATTCACTAAGGATGAAATTGACTGGGTGGAGAGTTAGCTGTGAACTACTGAAGCAAGATGTGTATTATATACATGTACTACTGCCTTTCCACTCTCCCACAATGGAAACAAGGAACCTGGTTAGAGATTAGTCAACCACCAGCCTGTCAGGTCAGTAAGCGCATGCATGAAACCCCATTCGCAATGAGACTTGAGTGATTACCGCTCACTCCCTGACAGCACCATCGCTGTCAGGTTCCCGAAGTGTCTGCAGATATTGCCACGTTTCTCGGAGCTTCTTGCGCTTCTGCAATAATTTGTTGCCAAGACAAGAAAGTTTTGATCAAAAGAGTTTACAATGTACCAGCACAGGAAGATGGGCAGCAATAAACACACACACATATATACACACACAACAGTCCTAATCAACGTTTTCAAAACACAAAAATAAAACCAGCAACGCCATGATCAAAATACAAATCATTCCCAAAGGAAGACCTGACAAACAATGAAAAATAAAACACCATATGTAGCTGACTTTCTTGTCTTTCGGCAGGAAATTGAATCCAAAGGTAAAATACAACACACATACTGAAAGCGAAAAGGTAATCATTATACACATAAGTAAAACTGAAAACAAATAAACAAGCATAGCAAGGCAAAATGATGACTGTAAAAGTACCAGTCATACAAAATAATCTTGATCTAGAAATTTGCAACTTAAAACATAATACATATATAAAAGCGATATAAAAGGTAGATCTGCACAGCACCACTAAATGCAAATGGTCACAAAATGGACTCGCAGAAAAAAATTCACCGGAAAGTGTACAACACTGAAGGCCCAAATACACATACCTCAATATTCCCGCGCCAGCGGTCAGCAGCATTGCGTGCTACCTCCAGTTCTTTCTCCTTCATCCCACGGTACCGTTTGTAAGCTATTTCTATGAAAATCAGCAACACACCTGCAACAATGCCTCCGGCCACCATCATGAACACGCCTGGAAAAAAACATTAGTAAAAGTTAGACCAAGCACAGACAGGATACACTCAATGAAAATGTGACCAGCAGAGGGAGGGGAACGCAAAAAAATGTGAAATGCACATATCAAAATACACAATGGAACCTATTCTTTCAAACAGCGCATGGGCACACAACCCCATCCAAACTTCTTTACCCACTACCATCTCCCCCACTTCTTCCCCCACACTCTTAAATTGATAACTATGCCCGTTTCTCCCGCATATCACTAGTATCTCTGAGGAGGATCCTGGCACAGGGCAGGGTGCATACCTGCCATGTTTGTGAGACCAAGAGTGGCGGGAGCAGAGTTTCCCTCAGGACACTGTGATTTGCTGTCCACCAAGATCCATCGGTTGTCCAGTTTCTCCATAAAGCCACCTGGCAATGAGAAGCAAAACACTGTCAAATCTGCCACCTGAAGTGGCACTTTCACTTTTCACAAGTGTACTTGACAACAAGGTGCGCAAACATCTAATGGTGTAGATACATCTGGTTCCAGTTACAAGTGAATAAAATCGAGTAGCTAGGCATAGTCTATTATTTTGGCAAAATCATTTTCAGGGAAAGGGAGGGGATGCTCATGGTCCTGAAGGGGAAAGAGGGGGGGGGGGGGAGGAGAAAAATTAAAAAATTTAAATAAAAAACAGTGTGTGTCACAAACACACACGACACAGATTGAAGACATGGTCCCCTAACGTAAAACTTAGCAACTTGTGAAAAATGGCACCCTGATAGTTCTTTTGGAGGACTGCCATGTGCTGCAGATGGACAATCACTTTTTCTTCTTGATACTGTGGCCCTTGTGCTGTTTTGTTTATACCCCTGGCTAAGAAAATACCAGGGGAATAAAAACAGAATCAGCCAGTTCGTATAAGAAGTATTCGTCCATCTGGTCTAAAGTTGTGCTTACTCTCATGCAGTTCCAAGACAGCCAGAGACACGGAGTGCGTCCACATGCTTCCCTTCTTCAGACCAATACCCAGTCCTGAGCGGCCAAACAGGTCACCAGCAGTCGTCAAGTCACAGTCATTTGCCGCTTCATGTTCCAGTCGGGGAGAATCCCAGATGAACGCCTGCAGACCTCTGTCAGACAAAGTGACTAGATCAGACAAATTCTCCCACCATAATCCTCATGCCTACTTGAGTAAAAGCAAAAAAAACCTTTTAGACTTCACAAAAGACGCATTTAATCCTGTGAATGTTCTTCCACAAGTAACATGCAGAAAAGCAGGAATTCATTTTTATTGACTGTAAACTCTGACATACAATACAGACAAAAACGTATTTTTACTCTAAAATTAATTTTTCCTAAAAATACTTACCCGATTGTGTTACTATAGAACTAAGCTTCTTACGCTACGAAATACCAGCCTGTTGCTACCGTTGCAAAGCAGCTTAAGGGAGGCAACTGTGCTCAACAATAACCGAGAGGGGTTGCCTCCCTTCCCCTATATAGTGGGCTGACCCACGCCCGCACACCAGTTCTGAAAAGCAAGCCCCAGCCCGGCGAGCGGGGAGGCGGGAGGGTCGTAAGAGTAACACCATCGGGTAAGTATTTTTAGGAAAAATTAATTTTAGAGTAAAAATACGTTTATTCCTACAAAATACATTACCCGATGGTGTTACTATAGAACGAATACCGAAAAGGTGGCAGGGGAGCCGCTAACCTAAAATTACAGAGACAGAATTCGCTATACCCCTGAAATACCAGCAGAAGTAAGGCGAGTTACTGTTGTTGGTCGGGTGCGGCGTGAGTCCTGGTGACAGACTGTGCCGCAATAATGGTACCGACGTCCTGCAGAGACCCTCTTTGAGACGATAAGTCTCTGAGATAAGAGGTGGCAAAGGTGGAGCTAGACCTCCAGCCTACCGCATTTACAATGTCGTGTAGGGAGCAGTTGCGATCAAACGCAAGACTCGTGGCCACGGCCCGTACCTCATGCGCCCTAATCTTCAGAAGCTTAGCAGCAGACGGAGAGAGGTCGCTGTACGCTTCTTTGATGACGGAGCGCAGCCAGTAGGAGAGGGTCTGAGGGACAACATCGTCTTTATCCGCCCTAAGGGGGAGAAAGAGACGGGAGCGACCATTCCGGAGCAGTTTGGTCCTTCTCAGGTAGACTCTCAAGGCCCTGACGGGGTCCTGGAGTTTGGCCGCCGGCAAGGGATCGACCCGTGTAAGAGACGGGATCGTAAACACTTGATTCCCCATGGCGGGGAGTCTGTTTTTCACCAGGAAGCCTGGGCGCGTAGTGAGCCTCACGGACCCGTCCTGCATGAATTGCAGGTACTGAGGGTCCACAGAGAGCGCGTGAAGCTCACTAACCCGCGACGCTGACGCTAGGGCGAGCAAGAAGCACCCCTTCTTAGTCAGACGATCGAACGGCTCGAACCGCTCTGAGTTGAGCCAGGTCAAGACCCACGGGAGGTTCCAGCGAGGGAGTAACGAACGTACCGCCGGACTGGCGAGTTCGATGCTGGCAACGAGATCTGACAGATCCTTATCGGCACCCAAGTTACCGATGCCTAGGTGTCGGTACGTGTCGGAAAGCATGGCGCGGTAACCTTTGATAGTTATGGGCGCAAGCTTCCTCACGTCCCGCAGCCACAGAAGGAAATCTGCTACCTGCGTGGTGCGTAAATCGTAAGGGGAAAGGTCGAGCGACTCACACCAGCGTGTGAACACGCGCCACTTCCCTTCGTAGACCTTCAGGGTAGAGGGCCGTCTTGCTGATGTAATTGCCGCCACAGCTGGACCCGAGAAAGCTCTTCCCCTGAGGGCCGCGCCGACAACCTCCAAGCGTGAAGTTTGAGCGTCTCGGGGAACTCGTGAAACACCTGGCTGCGCGGCTGGCGTAGAAGGTGTGGGTGTGGCGGAAGGCGCAATGGCGCGTCTGTGGCCAAGTTCAGGAGCGGCGTGATCCAGGACTTTCCCCAGCGCAGGGGGGCTACGAGGATCAGAGTCACCGTGGAGTTCTCCAGCTTCTGTAACACCTTGGGGATCAGGACCGTCGGGGGGTACGCGTACGCGACGAATCCGTCCCACGGAATGGAGAGTGCGTCCACCGCCCACGCTGTCGGGTCCGGGACAGGGGAGACGAACGTGGGGAGCTTGTTGTTCCACCTGGTGGCAAACAGGTCGATCTGGGGGCGCTCCCATCTCTGACAGATGAGCTGGAACGCGGACGGGCTTAGGGACCACTCCGTGTGTAACACCTGGCCTCGTCTGGACAGCGAGTCTGCAATGACGTTGAGACGCCCGGGAATGTGTCGCGCAGACAGCGTGATGGAGTGAGCTTCGCACCAAAGCAGTAGCTCCCGCATGAGTTCGCAGAGGGGCTGCGAGCGAGTCCCGCCCTGTTTCCTGATGTACGAGACTACCGTAGAGTTGTCTGTCATCACTAGCATGGGAGAGGTTGCCACCTCGGGGAGCCAATGTTGCAGCGAGAGGAGGACTGCCTTCAGCTCCAACCAGTTTATGTGGTGTACCCGGTCCGACGGCGACCAGCGGCCGTGAGTCGTGGCGAAGGACGGCAAGAGATGCGCACCCCAACCTTCTTTGCTGGCGTCGACGCACAGAGAGATGCTGGCTGGCGGCTGCCGCAGGGGAACACCTGAGGCGAGCCACGCCGGATCCGACCATGGTTCGAGCTCGAGAAGCATGTCCGGTGGGAGTGGGATCTGCTCGTCCAGGGGGCTGGAAAACGGTTTCCATCGAGACAGAAGGAAGAGTTGGAGACGTTGCGCGCGAAGTCTGCCAAGAGGGAGAAGATCTGCTGCGGCGCTGAGTAGGCCGAGGACTCTGAGCCAGTGGCGCGCCGGGGAGGTTGGATGATTCACCAGAGAGGCGACGGCTTCGAGAATGGCGTCTATCCGCTTCTGCGGGAGACTGGCTCTGTTTACGTCCGTGGCGAAGGCCATGCCGAGGTGGGTGAACCTCTGGGACGGAAGCAGGTCGGACTTCTCTGAGTTCACGAGGAAACCTAGGGTCCGTAGCAGGTCCAGGAGAAAGTCTCTGTCCTGAGCAAGCCTGGCAGCCAACTGATGCTTCAGGAGTAAATCGTCCAAATAATTGGACAACTGGCTGAGAGAGACGAGCCTCGCTTTGGCAGCCACAGCGTCCATAAGCCTGGTAAAAACCCAGGGACTGAGGTTCAGCCCGAAGGGCAGAGCACGAAACTGGTACACCATGCCATCGATCGCAAAGCGCAAAAAGCGGCGCGAGGACCTGTGGATGGGAACATGGAGATAAGCATCTGACAAATCCAAACTTACCGCAAAATCTCCGATGTCGGTGCTGGCCCGGACTGAGGCTGCCGTCTCCATCCTGAACCTGGGGGCGTCGATGTAGCTGTTGAGCGCTGACAGATCTATAACGGGTCTCCAGCGGCCCCCAGGCTTTGGGACCACGAAGATGTGGCTGTAAAAGCCCGGGGAGTTCCACACCTGTACGACCTCTGTAGCCTTCTTGCATAGCAGGGCGGCTACCTCTGCCCGAAGCACAGCGGCTTTGGCGCCGTCTGCTGGCACGCTCACCCACGCTGGGTCGTGACGGAGCGGCGGGGGAGAGGTGAAGCTGATCCGTAAGCCGTTGGAAACTACGTCGACTGCCCAAGGGTCCTTTACGTGTCTCTCCCACGCCTGGGCGAACAGGGAAAGACGCGCGCCGACGGGGGGACCCACGTCCGTCGGCGGCGCTGGGCCTTCCAAGTCATTTCCTACCGCGCCCTTTTCCCCTGGAGGGGACGGAGGCGCCTCCGGAGGGGTAGGACTTCTTGGGGCGGGGTTTGGGTTTTGGCTTTGAAGGGTTTTCGTCGGGGGCGGTGGGGGCACGAAAGGGCGCCAGCCGCCTGAAAAGCCGCCTGGGCGGGGCTGGGCGGGGTGGGGGCGGGGGGTCGGGAAAATTCCTGGACGCTTGCTTGACGGCGTTCCACTGATCCCCGAACAAAAGCTTCCCACCGACGGGTAGAGTCCGCAGGGCGGCGGCGCAGTCAGAAGGGAGAGTAGGCATATTGGCCAGCGCCTTATCCCTCCTGGTCAAATCCAGATCAGTCGCCGCGCCGACCAGGGTCACTAGAAGATGCAACGCCGCATGATTGGCGGCCGAGGCGATGGCGTTGGCGTTATCATCCGCGGCCAGGTGGATCGCCAGTGCTTCCGTGGCCGACTCCAGGAAGGACGAAATCTGCATAGCGTGCCGGACAAAGGAAGAGGCTTTCACTACGCCGGGGAGAGCACCAGCATGCGCTTTCCGTTGCGTACCGGCCATCCGTTCAGCGCACTTGTCCAGTACAGGCTGCGAGAGATTGACGGGGGGGTCCGAGTTGGTGCGATAAAACTCCTCGCTCCACAAGGAAGAGAGGGTGGGGGGGAGTCTGGAGGGGTGGAGAAAGTCCCCGTCCTTGAACTTGAGGGGGTCCGTGATAAAGGCATTCACGGAGTCATAGACATCCTTCAAAACACTTGACTGCGGAAGAGACCTGGGAGGGTTCCAGACTGGGGGGTTCCGCCTGTCAACAGATGCCATAACCGGAGGGGCCGCAGGAGCGGCAGCCGGGAGGTTCAGGATGCGAGAAATCTGCGCTTTCGCCCGTATGAAAGTCTCCGTAGGGCGGGGAGCCTGGGACCCGACTACCGAGCGTGGCTCAAGATCTGGCCCAACCAAGGGGGATCTCTCGCGGTCCGTGTAACTCCGACGTGACAAGGAGCGCCGTCCAGAAGACATGGAAGCGATGACAGAGGGGGCCCATGGTGGACGGGACGGGCGGCCACGAAGAGGGGACGGGGAAAGGGCCCGGGAGACTGAGCGGGAGTACGCTCTAGGGGACTCTTCCGAGGGAGGAGACCGGGAGCGGGAGTGACGAACTGTGCACCTCCGGTGCCCAACGTGGCGGGAGGGGGCAGGGCGCGCGTGCCTGCGCGAGCTTCTGTCCAAGCGCCGGTCGTCAGGCTGGCGGCGGTTGGGAGAGCGGGACCTTCTAGGAGGGGAGTGGACCCGTCTGCGACGACGGAAGTCATAGGTGGAATGGCCGCTGTCGGAGGAAGAGCTGCGAGGCCTCTTCCTTGGGGGTACGCTGACCGTAGAGCGCAGATTGGAGGCCTCAGAGGGAGGAGAGGGTGGGGCTTGGGAGCGGGTGGGAGTGGGAGGCGGCGCCTGGACCACACGGGGCGGTGGGAGGGTCTCCGTCTCACTCACAGGGGGCTGAGCGGCCACAAGAGGCGTGGCGGCCGCCGACGTCACAGTCGCATTGGCTGACTTCCCACGTAGGGCTGAAGGGAGCGCGTAGAAGCCAGCTACCGTAGCCCATACTTCCTCCGGCCATGAGGCGCAGTACTCGCACGTGTACGAGGAATTACACCCGGTACATCTAAGGCAGAAGGGATGTTCGTCCAGGGCGTGGACATCCCTCTCACAGTCTGGGCAGGTTTTCATACCTGTTACAGAAACAAGTATCCCTTATCAGACATAAGTCTTTAGAACAATAAAGAACGCGGACTGCAGCCGGCGTTAAATTCCGCAGGGGTGCCGCCACGTTAAGGACGGACACGTGGGGACGTCAAACTCTTCCCCGTTCTTCTTCTTTCTTTCCCTTTTTTTTTTTTTTTTTTTTAAATGGGAAACCTTAGGGTTTTAGGAATAAGTGCGAGAAAGGGTAGAATGGCTTAACCCTGTCCAGCGAGGCTATACACAAGGCCTGTGTAAACAAAGCTGAGTGAAAACGCCAAGAGAAACAATGGCGGACCATGCACGTGCTACCACGTGCTTACCAGTTTCAAGTAGAACAACCGCTACTAACTCCAAGTTAAAAGCAAGGTAGCTACCACCGAGCACTAGACGAGAAGTTCAGAAACTAGACTTCGATAAGAAGAAAGAAGTGTACTTCCCGAAACAACGTAGCTCGTGAAGAAATTCTGTCCGGCTGGTAGGCGAAGCAGAAGCAGAACTGGTGTGCGGGCGTGGGTCAGCCCACTATATAGGGGAAGGGAGGCAACCCCTCTCGGTTATTGTTGAGCACAGTTGCCTCCCTTAAGCTGCTTAGGCCCGAAGCACACGGGCGTCGGCGTCAGCACCACGAAGCAAGCAGCAAAGGCTGCCTCGCATCACACGCCTCGCGGCATCGCGCGGCGTGCGCCGCTTGCATGCACACTTGGCTTCGGCGTCATTCGCCTGCACGGCCTGTTCGCTGAGCCCACACTGCACGCGCTGACCCACACTGCTTTCTGATTGGCTGAAACCAAGTCTGCAGCGCGGCGTCAGCAGCAGAAATAGGACATGTTCTATACGCGGCGTCAAAGGATTCCGCCGCCTGGCATCATTGATGCCGTTGCCTGTCGCCAGGCGCCGATGTCATGCACACGTGGCGGCGCCTTGAAACTGCCGCCGGGAGTGAGATCCGCCGCGCGGCATCATGACGCCGACGCTCGTGTGCATCGGGCCTTAGCAACGGTAGCAACAGGCTGGTATTTCGTAGCGTAAGAAGCTTAGTTCTATAGTAACACCATCGGGTAATGTATTTTGTAGGAATAAACAGACAGGCAATAGCCATATTTCCTCCGTAACATAAGGTGGAGTGGTGTGTGTAAAACCTGCCAGGATATACATATGCAGTGGTACACAGCACGTCACTTGGGCCAAGGAAGGAAAGTCCCATGCACAGAGAATCATGTGGACTCTCCATTTCTTAATGGGCAATCCCTAGGTTTGGAGGCTTAGATGGTAAACACTGCCCACCACCACAAACCACTGCATAAAAAGATGAATGGTTTACCCATCGCGCACTGCCTGGATGGCATTTTCAGCGTTATGGTAGTTTTTGCCCTCCATGTTGCGATACATTGTTGACAGTTCCACCTGCCGTTTGAAGTACATCTCAACAGCGCTATCTTTCACTGTAGCATACTTGAAGAACTCTGTTGGGTTCCGCAGCTGCACAGTAGTTAAAATACCATGAGGACAGATAGTTGTGCAGGCAATAATAATAATTAACTATCATTTTTTACTCTCTTTACAGAGGCACCCAAAGTTAGGCATTATCCAGAAGGAGGTAAGGCATCAGTGGCTGTGATAGCGACGACTTGGGGGAGGGGGGAGGGATTCCGGAAGGCCAAAGGTGAAAATAATGAGAAAAGAGCAACTGGGATGAAGAGCTAAATAGGTATGCATAACACAACCAGCAGGCCTATAATGTACCGTTGTAGCTCTTATCACAAGTGTGTTTTGTAATTAGTTACTGACCCTTGGGTCGTCAATGCCAGAGATGCGAGCCTCAGGGCGATCGAGCACAAGGAAGGCAGCCAAGTTGGCAGTGTATGAGGCAACGATGATCATAGCAAAACCTGCCCACACCATGCCAAGCACACGGGCACTAAAACTCCGAGGGGTTCCTGCAACACATTGTGGATACAGTCACTGTACGCAGTAGAAAACAAAGTTTGCAGATTGATGGGCACTAGTATAAACTACCAATTATATCAAACTCCAGAAAACAAAGATTTCTCAGAAAAAAATACATGTTCTCATCACACAGACCATACCCATCCATGCCAGTGATCCTATGTGATCAACTTCAGTGTGGATGTGTAGACAAAATAGCCTTGCCAACAGATGCAATAGCTCAGAAAGATTACCAACAGATCTCATATCCTGACAGCAGGAAACACATCAATACTTCTTTACTTTATCTGAATATTTAGCTCATGAAATGTTCACATCCAACCCCAAAAGAAAGTGATTTATTCTACTTCAGTCTCACTATGATCAGTCAAAAACAGCATTGCCAAAGATGCAACAGCTCAGAATGACTAATGACGTCAGATCTTAAGGCCTGACAATCCGAGAAAAAGCAGTAAAGACTAAATTCTTCTCCACCTTCTCCAATACCACTGTTGAGCAGGACACCCCAAGAGAACCACATGGCTGATGAGAGGTTGAGCGCGTCCTCTTCGGTATCCTCTGACTTGGCCAACTTGAAGCGGCCAAAGGGAGAGAAGCGATCCAGTAGGTAAAGCACCAGCGCAACAACATGCACAGACAATCCCACGAGAATCCACAGTGTGTCCTGGAATGGCTGCAGGAACGAAGCCAAGCTCGAATCCTTCTGGATCTGTGGACAATGTGTGTATCTAATGTTCAGTATTGTTGAAGAAATTTGTTCGGTGAATGGCTGAAATCATCAAAAGATGAATGTCCACCTTCCGTAACTATTCCATATTTAAAATTTCTCTTCTTTTTTTTTTTCTTTTTTTTTTGTGAAAATGTGCTTGACATTTGCCACAAACAAAACGCATGCTTTCAATACTTACCACCTAAAAACAATCCTTCAATAAAAAATAAAAAAAAGCATTGAAAATCACTGATGTTCCTTTCAAACCTTCTTCACAAGGATGTTCAGCCCTTGGTATTTGAAGGGTTTGGTGAAGTCAATGTTGGCGGCACGCTCCGGGTTGATTGTCAGTGGGGCCACGATCATATCTGCCTCACCGTTGATCAGCTCACCGATCATCCCATTCCACTCTTTTTGGTCAGAATTGTTGCGCTGAAAGCATCCAAGCAAGTGATACCTGAAGAATCCTATTCTGTAAGTTCTTTCCTGATGTTTACTATCTGTGTGACAAGCACAAAGTACCTATACATGAGCCTGAAGGTAAGTAGAAACCAACTGAGCAGTGCATGTGTATGGTATGACACGGTATGCTAATCCTCCACTTGGCCCATATTGAAACACTCCAAGATGCTGCAGGGCTAGAGGATGAAGCAGCTAAAGCCTGTTGCTGCCAGGCACTACTTTATATATACATATCTCCACCCACATTTTCACCTCAGTGTGTGCAACATATTTCTGTTTTCCAAGTCACTTGCTACAGCCTGCTCTTATCTGAAAGATGGACACACGGTGTTTAGTATGCACACTTGATTTTTATGCATGTGTGTGTATACAAAGGTGAGAGAGGCACCGTAGACGAAGTAAGCATATGTTGCTGACTTGATCTGTCGAGGAAATATCCCGAACCAAATTCCTATGTGGAAAGGCAAGTGACATGGATCTGGTGTTTCACGATCATGCAAACTTAAAGCGGCACCTGGCAGGATGAGCAACTCCCACCGTGTCAAAAAAAAGAAAAAAAAAAAAAGTTTTGCACTGATGCTGCCACTACTGAGTCAGCAGACCTCTTAAAAGTGTATTTTAGAGCTTTGTAAATTGTATTGTGACTATTCAGTGACTACGTGCGAGTTGCACTGAGATGGGCATTTGGCCGTAGCTATACAGTCTGTTTCATATAATACATGTACATGTCACTTCGCTTGCAAGTGAAGTGGGCAACAGACGCATGTTTTGGCTCACGTTCTGCCTCATATCTTAGCAACGACAGCCCCAAAATGATTCACATTTTGCACACTTCTACATGGTATCATGTTTTTGTCACCATTATAAGCCTAGGTCGCTCTGTAAGCTTAGAAGACCTGCAGAGTGTATCTTTAAAATACTAACCCTCTCAAATGAGCCAAACAAGCCGTCTTGACTGAGGTGAACGGTGAAGTTAAAGCTGCAGGTTTCAGAAATATTGTACAGCATGTCCATGCAGTACCCTGAGCAGCACTTGACTTCACCTGGACAATATAAACCAAATACAGTCGTGATCTTTACTACAAAAGAAACAAACACGAAGGAAGACACATACAGGCAACATATCTCTCTCTCTCTCCCCCCTACCCCCTTCCCCGCCCCCTCCCCCCCCTCCCTTCTCTTTGAGCCCTATCTCTCTCTCTCTCATTTCATGTTAATTCAGCAAAATGTCCGCCCAAAATAAAGTTCAGCTGGCAGTTTTCATGTATGGTTAGCATAGGCAAACCCAACACAAAAAGCTGTTGTCGCATACCATTATATTATGGCACATTTCAATTCCCCAACTGAAGTTGAAAAGTACTTTAAAATTAATCTCACATGGTAACCTCAACTGTGCCAATATGAACTAACCCTAGCTGGCAAAGATATTAATAATAATAATAATGAGGATTTTTATAGTGCCTATTCTCCGAAGCTGGGGCTCTATGCGCTTTACAAATATATACAAAAGGGGATAAATAAACACATGAATAATAGATAAATAATCAACTAAATAAATTCGAATAAAAATGTACATATATACATACATACATTACATACATGTAGTCAGACATACATACAAGCACTGACACCTACATACATACCAACATCCGATATACACACCTACATACATACACACTGCAAAAACAACAGGTTGGTGTTGGAAACAGGCTGAATGATTTTTCTGAAGGCTGATTTGAATAGATGTGTAAAATGGTGTTGTTGTTTTGATGTTGTTGTTTTGTTTGTTTGGGTTTTTTTTTTTTGGGGGGGGGGGGGTGAAGGAGGGGGGGTTGTTGTTGTTTGTTTTGTTTGTTTCTATGTTTGTTTTCAGGTGGATACTTGCCACTCGTCTTGTTGTGACATGGAAAAGAATGGCTGTCTTCCTGTTCTAAGGGTGGTTTGCATATTCCGTCCGGTGGCATGTCCTCCACATTCACAAATGGAATCTCCTTCAATGTGACAACCTGTATAATCAGTACACGTTTCGTTAAGCTGCATGAAGGGAAGAGTTACAACATCCTACACTGGCATCAGTTGCCATTCATCACCAAACCTTCCTGACAATTGCGTGTATCCTAGCTCACACACGGGACATCAGCACATTACAGTCAGAGGTGCAAAGGGCCAGCTCAGCAATTTAAGATTTAGAATTGCACTTATTTTAAAGTTTGTGGGCTAAAAATATCCACAGCAGCAGGGGAGAAAACTGGAGTACCCGGAGAGATACCCTCAATGACTGACCTGAAAAAACAGCGCCACAGCCAGAGAGAAAAATTCTTAGAGTGAGACTCAAACAAACTTCTCGCATTGGTGGAAGCGTCTTAGCCACTAGACTACCAACCACATGTTCACATGCAAGTACGCATGCCAGCACACACACACTACTTACCGTGATATTGCGTTTGATGCGAATCCCTTTTGGTTTTGTGGTGACACCGCCAGGCCAGGTGATGTTGGGTGCCATACGAAGAGGTGCTTTCTTATCGTCAGGTATTGTAGTTGGCTGTAGACAAAATCACCCACATTCAGTACACAACAAACACACAAACAAAATGAACAAAACCAACCATCAACAAAATTCACAACACGAAAACATTTCCTTACTTGATTTGCCTCCACCGAATGCAAGTGAAGCTGTTTATGATGACCTTTGATCATACAGTGTATATATGTACTAATTTATTAACATCTCACAAAGTGGTGTTCACTTGCTGCTAGCGAAAGATGCCATCATGGTGTACGGTCACACTGAGTGCTCAAGGTATACAGTGTACATGTATGATTCCAAAGTAGTTGGCATAAAAAAAGGCTGTACACATTAACACAAAAAAATTCAGTGTTTGAGAGACTGGCTAAAAGTTTGACTCTCCTACAAAATGTAGAGGAAAGCACAAAAGCCCATGCTTATTGCAGGATGGTCCAGAACCAGGTCAGTTCGTCAAAATCACCACAACTGTCTAATATAGGGAAAGCAAAGATACATGTACATGTAATACAGAAACCTGCAGTTATTCAAGACCCTGTTACGTCCATGCAGAGGTTACAATACACAAAATGAAGGATGTGTGTGTGTGTGTGTGTGTGTGTGTGTGTGTGTGTGTGTGTGTGTGTGTGTGTGTGTGTGTGAGAGAGAGAGAGACATAGGGAGAGGGAGAAAGAGAGCGAGCGAGAGAGAGAGAAAGTGCACAAGTGAGTGCGAGCAAAGAGACAGCAGGAGAGAGAGAGAAAGACAGACTTCACTGTAAGTATGGTAAACAGCACTGAAAGACAAGTTTGTCATCTACACAATCTCTACATGCATGTCAAGGTATATATATATATATATACGCGTGCAAGTGCACACACACACACACACACACACACACACACGCACAAACACACACACACACACAAAGGCCGAAGGTCCTGTGAAGCACGTCTAATCAAAAACATGACAGTCATGACAATCACTTTCTACTGATTAACCATGCTCAGAATTCACCGTGATAACTGTGTTACCTTCATGCTGCTATCTGCAAACAGGAGATACAACTACAAGATCAATGTGTATGGTACTCACAAGCCTCTACTAGCCCTTCCTACAAACTGCACACGGCTGCATGCCGAACGGCTGCATGCCAAGGAAGAAAATCCTCAAACCTGACCTCAACGCTGCTAACCTGAAAGCCGCCAAAGAAACCCACAGCCACTTGACGCTTGCTTGTGTTGATGTTGTTGATTTCATAAAATGCACCCACACGATCCCCTTTGACATTAAACCGAAGCATTCCTGTCCGGCCCATTGTGGAGGTTGTCCTCAAAGCCCTGTCAAACGAAACAATATTTAGCAAAATGTGGAAATCCACCAACAGGTGGACGATTTTTTGGGGTTTTTTTTAATTCTGTTTTTGGTATATGTATTATACAGTGACAAAGACTAGTACAACATGCATGCATTATATGCTTGAACACACATAGACTGAGTTAGCATTTGAGTAGAGTCATGACCACAGACGTATAGAGATAGACGCACCGCGGTGCCGGAAAAGTGACGCCGCCGCGCACCATGTTGCTAGTACCTGGAAGTGCCAGCTGTTTACATAGCGCGCATAGCATTGGCCAGACTCTATCAGCTGTATACATAGCGCGCACAGCATTGGTCCGCTTTATCTTACATCACATTTCTGATGACGTCTTTCTAAAGAACTTTGTATTTCGAACGAGGCGTCCTATACACAGAGCCTCTGAGTTCTGGTATCAGCAAGATGGCCGCCGCGTAACGACACTCGCAAGCAGCGGTGGCAGCGTGCGGCGGTGCGTCTAGATCTATACGTCTGTGGTCATGACACGTACAGTCATAGGCCATAGGGATTATGAAAAAGCTGTCAAAGGATCGAGTCCATAGTCCTTCATGTGCTTGGGTCGGGTAAGGCCATGCAAGTTGTAAGCTTTAACTGAACAACGCAAAATCGTGCACCTTGAAAATTTTGCCATGGAGATGAGGCAATGAGGAACCAGGCACGTGGAAGAGTTTAAGCCCTCTCACACACACACACACACACACACACACACACACACACACACACACACACACACACACAGCAAGAAACTGTGACTGACGTGTATAGCTTATTGCCGCTTATGTCCCACTCAGGGCTGTCATTGCACTGGTTTGGGGGTTCACCCAAGGGGTCAGCTGCTGTAGCAGTTGTGATCCTTGAGCTGGGGGGTTTGTACAGTGCTACAAATGCTGCATAGATTGCATCAACAGCATCATAGATATGCTTCTCCTCATCTGTCCCATTCACCAGGTGGAGTCCAAGCACTCCTGCACACCAGGAAGAATCATGGGAATTAATATGCCACTAAATGCAGGGCAATATTTGTACAATTCTGTAACACAAATGGTAAGTGCAGTCTAGCCTAGAAGAAACTACGCCGTACATACACTACAGCAATCCCTTTTTAAAGATTAAAAGCAGCAACAACAAAAATCAATATGTCAGCCTAAAAGAAAAGAAAATGAACCAAATTCTCCACTGTGAATCATTTTTTCCCTACATTAAATATTGAGTTTCATGAGTCATTACAAATAACTTTAAAAAAAAAGGAAACAAACAACAACAAAACATACACACACAAAACAGTTGCAAACAAAGAAAATAGTAACAAATAGTGAAAATAGTTTGTTTTGTTTTTTAATTGTTAACTCATTCAAGACAGGCCAATTTGTCCTCAGCCATCCCCTGTAGGCGGGCCGATTTGTGAGGTTCAGAAGAAATTCATTTTTAACAAAAGCAAAAAAAAAAAAAAAAAAAATGCACTTGAAATTTTCAGGGTAGTTTACTGACATATTTATGCAGCTATTGCTGAAATTTCAACTTTTCAACAGCAGTACACTGAACACTTGAGTCACTTTACCAGCAGAAAATATTTTCTAGTACAAAATTCACATTTCACAATGTCTGAGGGTTCACAGGCATAACATACATTTGCAACAATGCATGGTTCTGTTCTGGAAATTTCTTCAGATCAAAGCAAATACTGCATGCGGTTGCCGCCATGTTTCGGGAACAGTCTGAACACAGAGCTAGTCACGGAAGGTTAACAGCTCACAATTAACCTTCGCCGTACGTCGTGGGTACAGTTGCACCCACACGTTCGTTCAAACGTGCAAGCTCAGACAATTTTCATGCTAGATACACGAAACATCCTGACTTTGCTATTAAAGGTTCGGGGGGGAGGGGGGGGGGGCATACCAAAACATGTTTGATTTTGTTGGTAAACAAACAACTAAATAAGAAAAACATTGTATAATCACACTTTCTCCCCCTTCTTAAAAAGCATGGGTATGTTTGCACCCACGACATACGGCAAGCAAGTTTTCAGACGACGTACGGCAAAGGTTAAACAAAAAGCAAGGTTAAGGTGAAGGGAGTTGTTTCCCTTAGACCGTAAGACCCTAGAGAACTGCGCCAATACTATTTAGTTTCGCACACGCTATGTCACACTTGTCACGCAACTTTTTAAATCACGATCTGCATATGCGGCCATTCGTCTGAAACCGATGTGTGCGGTAGAGCCGCGTACGCAGCCGTTCATCCGGAAAGAGTTAAAACCCATTTTACAAAGACCTACCGACTGGTACGTTTGCAGCAGCAAAGGCACGTTCAGAAACAATCCATGCGAAGTCCTCCTCAAACAGCCTAAGGGCTTCTCCGTCATGGAAGAGCACCTCAGCATCATCAGTCCTACACAAACAGTTTTCTGTGATGAACAGCTCCCTCTGTTAATAGCAGCTCATCTTCACTCATATGAGCACTAAAGGGGACCATGCACACAATGGGACCATTACGAACATATTAATTTTTGTGTTATGTTAATCCTTTTAGTACACATACTAAGGAAATCTGTATCTTAGATAAAGCCACACAAATGCTTTATCTTTCCATATGAAGCTGGTCTGCAAGCAGAAAAGCAATGACAAGAGTATGGGGTGGGTGACTAACAGAACTGTAAGGAAGCAAAACTGCGGAAGCTCCCTCCCTATCATGCCCCCCCCCCCCCACCTCCAGCAAATGTGCATTTAATTTTTTTTTTTTTTTTTTGGGGGGGGGGGTCCCCCATGTCTTTGGTAGGGTGGTGCCTTTGGTGGGGAGGGAATGGTCTTTTCTCTCTGAGCCTGGATCTGTAGATTTCAGATAACATTCCCTTACAAACACATACTTCTCTCCCCTGCAGCATCCAAAGTCCCTTTTTTAGCCTTTCATTTTTTTTTTCTTTTTTGTTCCACTGCGAAAAAGCACTTACCCAGCAGACAATAGGATGACGCGCGATTCCTGAGCATGAATCTCCTGCAGGCTGTTGGTGTAGTTGATCTCACCGGGCGTGTACTTAATGGTGTGGTCAATCTACCAAAATAATTATGTCACTGTTATGCATGAGCTCACTGGTAACATATGCAGTCAACACCTCAAAGCATCCACCTGTCTATAATTGTCATCTCCCCCCCCCCCCACCAATCTCCCTCTGAGCAAATGGATACTGTGACAAGCAGCTATATATAACTAAAGAATACTTTAGAGTCTGGGTGACCACTATGAATATAATGCAAACCTGACTACTGGTGTTGGGGGGGGGGGGGGGTAGGGCAATGCTAAAAAAAATCAGTGGGGAGAGAGGGGGGGGGGAGGGGCTGCTCCTTGAACGTTATAGAAGTCCAACTGAACCTCAGGTATCTATAACCTGAACACAAAATTCTGAAACAAGGATAATGATTTTCTTATTTGACCAATATGATTCGGCAAAAATCCACCCTGAGGTGGAAAATTTTCAACCATGAAAACCCATACAGTGTGATGACTGGCGTTTGAGGGAACAAACCAACCACCGGTACAGTATACATATACATGTATATGTAACACAGTCTTCTGACAAGGTAAGAGAGCCCTACACTTGTCACTCACCTTGATATCTTCCTTCTCCGCCAATGTCTGAAACTGACTGAGGATTTTACGCCCTTCTTCGTCAGCACTGTACACAAATATGACGTTTTTCCAGTTCAGGTGTTGCAAAATGGCCACCCACACCTCAGCCTGGTCGGAGTAAGGGGGTACAGTCCGAAGAAATTTACTGTGGACATTCTGGTGGACATATAAACATATGGTGGTGGACATGAAAAAAGAAAGAAAGAAAACAAAAGTGCGCGTTTTCTACATGTCATTGTCACTGTGAAACACATGCCAAGCAATGGCAGCCTGCAAAAATGTTTATGAATGAAATGCTAACCTTTAGAGTCAAACCATATACTCTGTGTGTGTGTGTGTGTGTGTGTGTGTGTGTGTGTGTGTGTGTGTGTGTGTGTGTGTGTGTGTGTGTGTGTGCATGCATGCGTGTGTGTGTGTGTGTGTGTGTGTGTGTGTGTGTGTGTGTGTGTGTGTGCGCGCGCGCGCATGTGTGTGTGTGTGTGTGTGTGAGAGAGAGAGAGAGCATGCTTCAAGTGAGCACACCACTTGCTTTTGCTTCTTGCAGTTATTTTGCTGCTACAATATCTGATGCTGTTCAGTATGACTTATGACACTAGAGCTGGCCCTGGATGACCAAGCTATCAGAACAAACAGTCCAAACAGTCCACAGTGGTGATCACAAATAAATTCTGAACATAACAGAAAACAACAACAAAAAGCATAGTATGTGTGAAACTGATAGTTTCCCACCTTGGGCTGTCACACTCACCAGACTGTCCGTGCGGAACAGCCCCTCAAACCCCGGAACACATTCTGCAGTCCTGCCCCCTTTTCAAAGAAGCAAGGACACAACACTGGCCGAACGGAGCCACACTGGCAGAGAAACTCTGGGGCAGCAAAACAGACCTCTTGAAGACCACTGCTTATATAAAGACCACAAACCTAATCATCTGAGGCGGAATCCAGAACAGGGAACGCAGAAGAAGAAGAAGAAGAAGAACTGATAGTTTCTTGATAGTTTGCATTGCAAGCATATGATAGTCTGCCATGTCTACCTCAAGTTTTTGCACATCATCACAGACAGTGTTGGCTGATTATCCGGGGCCTCGTATCTGTGGGAACTACATGCATAATTGGACGAAATGTCCTGAATGACAATGAAACTGTAGGACATTTGTCCTGAATATTGTCAACTGTTGCATAGAAATGATCGGACATATGTCTACCTTTGTAAGAAAGTAATCGGACAGTTTGAAAATGAATCGGTCTGTAACTGATATCTGCAAACGAAGAAAGAATGATACATTACATGTAGGCATTTCTAAATCACACAAGTTAATGGAGTTGCATGTACACTCACCACGTCGGAGAAAGCGCTGTCACGCGCAGAAACGCCAACCACAGGTACGTGGTAGTAGCCGCACGTGTAGGACACCGAGATGGGAGCGTGCATGCTCGAGTTGGGATGCGACGCAACCACAGTGTACACCTTCTCTGGCAGCAGTCTGTCACACACATCCAAAGCCGAACGAATCGGGTTGCCATCCATCAGTATGGATGTGTAGTTGAACTCCACAATGCCAGCCAGCTGCTGACGCAAGTTGAGGTCGGTCACAGCTGTCTTGAAATGGAACTGATGCCTCTCGGAGCTCAGGGAGGCACCTATGGTCACCACCTTGGGCTGCGCCATCACACCAGCAAAAGTCAACATGCCCAGTGCGGCCAGGATAGGAACAAACTTTACTGAACACATGGTTATTTTGTTTTTTGTTGTTTTTTTTTTTTTTTCAGCGTTTGAAGAAATTTCTGCGTGTTTTGTGGTCACTCACGCAAGTGTAGGTTTCTGTCAGTCTGGTTCACTCCTGAAGATAATGCTCCACTAGACTGCCATCAGTTTAGCTGAAACCATAACGAAGTAACTGGTGTCAAGGTGTGTCCATAGAGACATGCAAATACCGACCACATATACATACATACATACCTTCATTTGGAAAACTAGAGAGGCAAAAGCCTCCATGGCTCCCTTGTGACACAGGTCAAGGTCATTCACGAGAGTATGTTTGTAAAGCTCTTATCACTATCCATTATCACGCCAAGTAAAGTGTCTCTGGCGCTCTGAGTTCATGGCAATATTACAATTTTCCCCCAAACAGTTTGTATGGCCTTGACCTTTGGTCAAGGTCATTCAAATGAGATCTCATCAATGTCTATCATTATGCCAAGTTTGATGCCTCTAGTATTTGTAGTTCCTCCGAAAACAGTAACGTTCAAATTCACAACAGACAGCTTTAATGATCTTGACCTTCAGTTAAGGTCATTCAGAAAGGTAGGTCTCATTGCTGTCTATCATCATGCCTCGTTTGGTGCCTCTACTGTTTGTTGTTTTGGGGAAAATGCCAAGGTTAAAGTTTCAACAAAAAAAAACACTTGCATGACCTTGACCTTGACTAAAAGTCACTGAACACAGGTATAATATGTCTGTAAAGGTGCTGCTAATGTCAATCATCACACATATAGTTTGATGCTTCTGATCCTTCTGGATTCTGAGAAAATGCAAATGTAAATTTTCCCAACAGACTGTTTTAATGACCTTGACCTTGAGTCAAGGTCATTTAAGGTGGTATGTGTACATAGGTCTTATCACTGTCTATCAGCACGCCAGGTTTGGTGCCTCTGCTGATTGTTGTTTCTGAGAAAAAGCCAATGTTAAGGTTTCACAAAAATAGCTTGTACGGCCTTGACCTTGACACAAGGCCACTGACTACATGTATGTCTGTAAAGTTCTTATCAACGTCTATCATCATGCGAAGTATAAAACCTCTGGTTTTTGTAGATTACGAGAAAATGCCAATGTAAACTTTTCAAACAGAGCTTTAGTGACCTTGACCTTGAGTCAAGGTCATTCAAAATGATATTTTTTGAAAGCTCTTGTGGTTGTCTATCAGCATGCCAAGTTTGGTGCCTCTGCTGTTTGTAGATTCTGAGAAAATGACAATGTTAAAGTTTTCTGCACACACACACACACACACACACACACACACACACACACAGACGACGGAGGGTTAATACATAGACTCCCATTGTTACACAAGGGAGCCAAAAAAACCAAAATAACTAATGGCCCAAGTGCCATGAATGACAGAAACACTAAGGCCATTTTACCATTTGCAATAAGATAACATAACACTAATTTGCAATAAGCTGCAACCACACTTCATCTGCCCTGCAATACGTGTGTGTGTGTGTGTGTGTGTGTGTGTGTGTGTGTGTGTGTGTGTGTGTGTGTGTGTGTGTTTGTGAGAGAGAGAGAGAGAGAAAAAGAGAGAGCATGCTGCAAGTCAGCACACCACTTGCTTTTGCTTCTTGCAGTTATTTTGTTGCTACAGTGTCCGATGCTGTTCAGTATGACCCATAAACACGCTGTACTAGTCTGTGCTTTTCGAAAGATCATGCAGCATATCAGTAAATGTCAAAGTCCTATTTCCGTTTTTAACAAAACTCATTACCGACAGAAAAGTCAACAGTCATTACTGGTTTTGTATAAAATTTACGCTACAGCCGCCAGCTCTACCAACAGCCAGTCTCAGGTTACATCTGAACAAACTTGACACTTAGGACTTTCACAGACCTATAAAGTAGATTTGCCTTTAAAGCAGGTGGATAGTATTGCTTCAAATTACCAAAACCAATAGGCCTAACCACTACACAGTGCTAGAAATGTACATGTTCTGAAACCCATTTTGTTATTGTTACTGTTGCTGCTGCTGTTTTGATTATGTTTTCCATTTGTTGTTGTTGTTTGCTTGTTTAAAGATTTTTACTACCTTCTGGTTTTCATTTGTAAAGTAACATCATGTTTTCATCTAGAGCTGCCGCGGTTAACCGGTTTACCGGTTAAAACCGGTTCCCATTTGAACCGGTTCGCCGAACCGGTTCGAGTTGCCGCGAACCGGTGTTTTGGTCATAGACTATAGTACACGTACTAAAGTTACTTTAAGTCATCTTTTTAAGTTGTTTCTCTATCTATAGAGAAACAACTTTATGAGACGGGGAAGATTTTGCTACGCGCAGCAGCAAGTTTCAGTGATACAAAACAAGACTGTGACGTTTCTCCACACAATACTTACTTTCACGCACACAGTGACGTAACGAAATATGCGTCATAGACACTGCGTTCTTTTTGGCGGGAGTTGACGTGTGTGTGTGTGTGTGTGTGTGTGTGTGTGTGTGTGTGTGTGTGTGTGTGTGTGTGTGTGTGTGTACGGATGTAATGATGGCTATCTCCTAAACCACCTCGTTTGAGGCCTTTTTACTTTGAAATAAAATGGGAATTCACCTTCTCCAGACCTACCTTTCACGAATTTTATCCTGCGGCATTTTCAAAGGAGTTATCGCCGATTTTAAAAAATCGGTCATGTTACGAATTTTTTCGGAAAAAAAATGTTCAAATGGCTTCATTTTCTGAAATTGCGAAGATCATCCAATTATACTGCCTGTTTTCGTAGCACAGCTCTGTAGCTCTGACAGGTTTTGTGTAAGAAAAATGTTTCCGAGGTAGGGGTGGTTTGCATATAAGGCCAAATATCTATTAAAAGACTCCTTCAAATTACTCATCGTTCCGGTATTTTTGTCACTTGTGCCAACTGCACATATGACGTGAACTACTGCACTATTATAGCTTTAGTATTAAGAATAACAGAGCTTTTAGATAAACACATTTTTTCATGTTTCTGCGAGAAGCGCCGGTCAAAAAAGTTCCAATACTGCAATTTCGTAAGTACAATTCAAGGCACTTAAGTCCACGTTTCATCAGCTCTCTAGATCTTCCAGATTTTATGTCAAAATTAATTCAGTAACGGAAGTCACAAAAGCAACAAGGAAATCACAAGATATGCAGAAGTATCATCTGTCAGACGAGCAGCGTGAGGCTGACGTCAAATGTTTGGTTCACAGACAAAATCTGCAAGTATCGTCACTGCTTCCGACATTTCATCAGCCCTCTAGATCTTCCAGATTTCATGTGAAAAATAATTCAGTCGGAGAAGTCACAAAGCCAACAGGGAAATCACAAGACATGAACAAGCATCCTCAGACCATCTCAGTGCTAGAGGCTGACGTCAAAAGTTTATTTCACGGAATTGACGTCATCTCTCTCTCTCTCTCTCTCTCTCTCTCTGTGTATGACGACCTGCCTGAGGCTGACGTCAAATGTTTAGTTCACGGAACTGACGTCTCTCTCTCTCTCTCTGGGGAGCCAGGGTGGCCGAATGGTAGAGCGTTGGACTTTCAATGCTTGGGCCGAGAGTTCGAATCCCGGCCGCTGGGGCCAAATATTTGTGCTGGCCTTTTTCTCGTTGCCCCGTCTTTGATATCACCCTTATGTGGTGGAAAAGGACATTTAACTCCTAAACACCCACCCACCCAACCTCTCTCTCTGCCTCTCTCTCTCTCTCTCCCTTCTTCCCCCACCCGGCCCCACCCCCACCCCCAGTCACGTGGCTAATCGGTCGAGGTCGTAGAGGATCTAGTGTTATTGGTAGAACTTGGAGAGGGGAGAACCGACAACAAAACAGACAAAATAAAATGAAGTTTGGAGAAACAACTTTGTAGGACGGGGCCGTTCCTCCTTGTTTCTTCTAATTTCTTCTTGGCGGCCGCTGGAATTCTTGTAACGTATCTGCAGATCTTGTAGTCTCGTCTGTATCCTACTCTGTAACCTAAGCTGGGGTTGGGGGAGGAGGAGGAGTGGGGGGGGGGGGGGGGAATGTTGTTGACATTTTTTCCGCACTTCTTCTTCTTCTCCTCCTCCTCCTCTTTTTTCTTGTTTGTTTGTTCGTTTTGTGTGTTTGTTTGTTTAGCCAGGATTTATTTTTGACGACTAGCAATCAGTTTACTGCAGCCTGATCGCTGATGCACTTGAACACACACACATATATATGAACATGCATCGCATAAAACGCCAAAACGCCAAGAACTCAAACACCTTTTGGTGATGACTGAACCGGAAAAAAACACCGGTTTAAAAAACCGGTTTGAAGTTTTAAAAAAAACGGTTAAAAACCGGTTTGGATTTTTGAACCGGTTCACAGCTCTATTTTCATCTTAAAAGAATAGCTGACACTAGTGGTGATCTTATTTTCAGTATCTCTGTCGTTCACACAGAAGAAAACAGCTTGAGTGCCATTGACACTCTGAAAAGTACATACAGGAATAGCAAGGTCCACCAAGATTCCCTGCCACAGTCCCATTACAATATGTTTAACTTATGTTATGGCCGGACCTCTAGCTGCGCCTATACTGATAAGTTTACATGCCAGCACATGGTGCACAGAGGTTTCAAAAGGCTGGATAAGTACAATACAATGGCAGTACAATGGCAGTCAATGACTGAATCTCATATTTCCTACTGGCTACAGAACACCTGCTCTCTCACTGAGGTTCAATACAATACAATGCAGTCTATTGTACCACACACACACACACACAACACAGTAAAAGGCTCCCTGCTTCAGTCAACGAGATGCCATATTCTATTTCATCAATCTCTCTCTCTCTCTAACACACACACACACACACCGACACATGTGCGTGCAAACACACACACACACGCACAGCTTCTGAAGTAAAAGGACTAGCTGGGAAACAAGGTAATCTGCATTGTATATATATATATATATATATATATATATATCATCTACACTGACTGACACAGCTTTTTCAGTTGGTACACTGTAGTTGGGTAGAAACCATCGGCAAAAAATGTTGAATGACAGCACATCAACACCTGCATGTACCCAAATCCCAACCCAACCCGCATCACAACAGTCGCCATCCATGATTGGCAATTACCCTGTAGTTGAAAGCGGCTTTGAAATGTTCTACTGAAATGCACGCGCACAAACGCTGCATTTGGTGCAGGTTTCCTGCGACTGGCTCCGATGGCGGATCAAGTCATGGCACAACTATTCCAGTAGACATTCCCATTACCCGGCAATCACTAAGCACTTCTTTGTTTATGCTAAGCACTGCTGGGTTTATCAACAAGTGGCAGACAAAAGAAGTGGCCTCTTCCAGCGAAATAAACCAGATGCAAATGGGATGCTAGACTATGACACCGATCCCAAACGCCACGGTTCCTTACAAAGCCATCTCCCTCACTGCCTCACACCCCCTAACATCCTCTCTCTACTCGTTCCCTTTTTACGATGAAATCCCGTTCTCATTCTCTGGCTGTACGGACAAATGTCACATCCATTTACTGGGATACTTTTCTACATTAATTCCTGTATTGCCTGCACATATCCGTAAGCGTGCGACTGCTTCTGGCAGTATGTAACCATGAAGCTGACGATGTAGTACACGGCCGCCAGCTCAGTCACACAGCAGCAACGCAATGCTCATCATTTCCCACGTCAAAGATTTTTTTTTTTTTTTTTTCTGATCGAGACTTGCTGATCGTTACTTACGGTTTCATGTTGGGTAGTCACCGATCCGGCAATCTAATTCACACACAGACAGGCAGACAAACATGGCAGCAGCAGTGTCAGTTGCAGGCGAATGAGGCAAAACCTCTCTGTGGGAACGGCTGTCCGCACGGGGCAACAAGCAGACGAAATTGCCGAGCAAGTCCCGTTATGCGCGCGCGCGCGGCACTACACACACAGTCGGCATTGCACGTGCCGATCGATCAACTAAGCTAATTGTACGGGAGGATCTCTCGGGGTAGCTGCTGCGGAGGCTCAAGGGCTGGTTGCCCTGGCTATCGCAGTCTGCACCCCAAAAGCACCCCGAAGCAGTCAATAGTCAGTTTCGAGCGCTGAGTGGCCGATGCCGACTAGACTGCCGCCAGATGGCAAATGAACAAGAGCAATGCAAACCACTTCGCTTATGTATTGAGTAGGAAAACCACTATATTATTATACGGGCAGTCAGCGGGGTGCGCGGTAGCTCTCTTCCATTCATCATGCTGGGAGTAGTATAAACCGAGACATAGTGACAGAACTTGCGCCAAGAGCACTTTTCAGTGCGGGGGGGCGGGAAGTGTGTGCGTGCGTGCGTATGTCAGTGTATGTGCGTGCGTATGTCAGTGTATGTGCGTGCGTGCGTATGTGTATGCGTGTGTTCACGGACAACACAATTATGTACATACACACATTTTCATTTTGGGTTTCCCCCCCTGTGTAAAAGTGTAGTATTTCAGTGCAGCTCAGTTGCCATCCCATTTCAAAACATGAATGTCTAGTTCAATGGAATATTCCAGGCAAAATTTCTGATGTATTTGATTTTGTGCCTTGTACATGCTGCCTCATTCAGCGTAAGGTCTATGTGTATGCACCTCGGACACTTTATTTTGCAGTAGGTGATTATGCAAGTTAGGGCTTCATCATGAACCAGACCATGTCTTGGTGAATATATTTTATTGGTGCCAGTAAAAATAGCAGCAGCAGTCAAACATCAAGTTTCTGGCAGGTGAAGATGTGAATAGTGTGACCAGCTTAATTTTAATCTTGCATCACTTGTGGTAAGTTTTGCCTCCCTCACATTAAAATCACTGAATTTACGTTAAACACGTCTGCAACTGCAAATGTCTGCAAATGTTTACCTCACATGTGTAACACACTGAAACATGTTTATGTGATGCAGCTGCTGTCTTGTAGTGATTACATATTAAACTCTTTCCAACAAGAACCGGCCCCCGTAGTGTAGTGGTCATCACTTCGGCCTATGCACCGGGAGACCCGGGTTCGAGACCCAGCCGAGGCAAGCGGGATTTTTCCAATCTAGATCGGCTCCTACCCAGAGCGGGTGTGCTATGGGCCTAATGGGGAGGCTGTTGCCACACAGCCGAGCTTCACCCACTTCACGGGTGCGACTTTGGGGGTGCTTCGTATGACATGTCTTATGATGTGGATGATTACACGGCCGGCACCGCAGGTGCCGTAGTTCCCGGGCCTGGTTAATGCCGGGATATTTATGACAGGAAGCGTGGAATGCGGCCCTGTCCCGCAGTCCCAAACCACACGGACCTCCATAGCATCATCTTAACATCATCCTCATCTCCATCATGCATAATAAAAATGGCCCCAGCTTCTGATCCCTCCGTGGATTCCACCCATTACCAGGGAGGAACACCACTGGAACTGGCAACGAGTTGTGGCAGCAAAAAAACAAAACAAAAAACCAACTCTTTCCAACAAGAAACCTATGACCGCAAAAATTGTGAAACTTTCAGAGTTTACAAACCTTGGCCACAGATCTGTCCACACAACAAATACAATACAAAGCTTTTGTACAACACTGTTATGTCACGGGAAACATCATTCCTCCTTTTATTCTCAAACTGTACAGCTGCTGTTGATCATCTGTCCCCGCAAAGCACATTATGAATTGAACCAGTAAGAGCCTCTCTCTCTCTCACACACACACACACACACATTGTGCAGATCAACTTGTTATGGTCAAAATGGCTTTGCGCTTCTTCTTCTTTTCTCGGAACTTGGCTGTAGCGTCGGCAAAGAATTTCACTTCCTGTCTCTCCTCCATCCTGAGTCGTAACATCTGCAGCCCCATCAGGTTGAAGCCAACCAAATCCTGCAAAAAAATAAGCAAGATACTGAGGTCTGCATCCTGTTATCAAAGCAGTCTTGCACTTTGGAAACTGAATTGTAGCAGTAAGAACATGCCAGACAGTACAGGCCAAACTTTATACTGGCCTCATCATCTCGTCTATTTTACTCAGCAAAACGTATTAAATGCTTTGACTCTTAGTCTCACAAAGTCTGCATCCAAATCAAATTCCTGTTTCAGTATGTTGTTGTTCTTGGTGGTGGTGTGTATGCGTATGTGCGGGTCAGAGGGAGTTGGGGGGGGGGGGGGGATTATTTGTTGTTGTTCTTGATGGTGGTGTGTATGCATGGGTCGGGATGGTGGTGGTATTTGTTTTTGTTGTTCTTAGGTTTGTTTTGTTTTTCCATTTGGTTTGTACTGTTGCTTGCCTGTTTTATTTTGCCCCTGAGCCATTACATCATCTATATATAGTATCTATACAAGCAGTTACGTGCTGTTCAAACACTGAAATTAAATTTTGCACATGGAAGATATCGGACACTTCATTCAATGCAACATACTTTTAGTTGGTCAGTACGCTGGGTTGCCTGTGTACGGAGTCTGTCGACCACTGGTAACAACACCTGTGTCGATGTCACCTGTCCATGATGGATTCTGCAGAAATAACAACCATGTTTGTAAATAACAAGCCAAACACATGATCTAAGAACAGAACAGTGATACACGCACAAGCTTCGTGTTTCCGGTCTTGCATACTAATTCCCGTCAACATTGTTTATCATGAATGATCAGCAATACAGATCACATGAAGTATACAGTGCTTCAATACACTGGAAAAGTGGTCACAAAATGATCATACATTTCACAGATCATAGATTTCCTCTGTAAGTTCATATCAAGTCAACACTAGTACAGTCCACATGCATTCAATGTACCAGTAGTCTGATTTTCTGTGTTACAGAGAGGGTAACTCGTACAAACTGTCCACAGCAGAATGCTGCTGTGAACCACCGTTCTGAAAGATTGAACTTTCATCTGAAGAGCGCTGCGAAACTTACTTCAGAAGGAACAGCAAACAGCGACAGGTGAGTTCAGTCTCCCAGCCTTTGTTCAGGAGCACCTCCAGAATGGAGAGTAGTTCTGTTGCCGTGGGAAACGGCAGCACCAGCAGAGCTTCCTCCAGTTCACTAAAGACAAAATGTTTTTCCCATGTAATCTACTTCTGCCAGGGATGACTTTCTAACTGCAATTTTGCAAAGATGAGTGGTTATCATGGACATCTACAGGAGAATAGTTAAACAGTCCTAAGAAAGTATCTCGTAAACATCTTACTGTAATTCCATACAGCAGCAAAGATGCAAGTCTGTAAAGTGTATTCATGGAGTGTGCGCCCAAGATATGAGGGTGGGGTGGGTGTTTGGGGGTTTAACGTCCTTTTCCACCACATACGGGTGATATCAAAGACGGGGCAACGATGAAAAAGCCAACACACATATTTGGCCCCAGCCAGGATACAAACTCACGACCCGAGCATTAGAAGTCCAACGCTCTACCATTCCCCCCCCCCCCCCCCCCCAAAAGATATGAACAATATGGTACCTTGACTTGATTTTCTTGATGATCTCGAGAACAAAGCGTGCTGGTGACGTAGCGCTGTGAGCCACCATTAGAGGATGAGGTGCTGGAGGGGGAAGCTGCGGACAGATCAAGTCAGCAATGAATTAAACAACTCAACTTTGTTTTTCAGGATGATTTGCCGTTTTGCCATCCACTCATTAAGCATGCCCATGGCGCTGCAGGAGTAATGGAAAGGAAAAAAAAAAAAAAAGAATACAGAGAAAATTTTATCCTATGAGTATGTCAGAACATCATCCAAACAAAAATACAATCAAACAAAAAACAATGGTCAACCCCCCGTCCCACATATTTTCCTTCTCTCTAAGACCAAGACAACTTTGCAGTAAATACGTCTATGGGTGCAATAATATACTGTAGATGTGGATTGTAACCTAGCTCTGTCAGTGTGAGAAAACAAACAAGTAACAAAAACGGGATACATGCTGCTATTTCAGTACAAATAACAAAATCAAGTAATGATTCAAGTATTAAAAGGTACCTCTTTGCCTGTTGCTTTGCATTGTGCAGCATGCTCCACTTCTTTCCTGGTCTCTTCACTGTAGATCTCAACCGCCTCTATCAGTCGTTCAGCCTAGTGCACATGTCAGAAAATCACTCAACTCACTTTTTACAGAAGCATCATTGAAACATCTTGCCCAGGAGCAGTGCTTGATGTCAAAGCATGTTTGTACAACAAACAGCAAATTGATCACAAACGAAAGTCTTTTCTATCACAGTAATACCACAGTCCAAAGTTTAATTTAAATAAATATGTGTAATGTACACACAGACATAGCAATCTTCTCTCTTTCTCTCTCTCTCTCACACACACACACACACACACACACACACACACACACACACACACACACACAATCTTTCTCTCTCTCTGACTTACTGCTTTCACTGTTTCAATGGTCTTCTTGCCAGCAAGGCTGACTTCAGTGGTTGTCTCACCAGCCACCTGGAAAACACAGTTCAGATTATTATGCATCAATTTCACAACCCAGCAGAAGAAACAGTCATTTGCAAAACAAATGCAAGCCTACCATCTTAACACCAGATACCAAACCCCACTGAGAAAGCAATTCAGCGAATTAATATTCCAAGCACCCCTTCAGCTGACAATTCTGTTCAATCACTCTTTGGAAAGATCATGGTATTCACAAAATATGATGCTTGTACTACCGGTAAGAACGAAATAATAATAATAATAATAATGAATTGCTTTTATATAGCGCAGTATCCCAGCAGACGCTGGCTCAGAGCGCTCAACAATTAGACACACACACACACACTCACTTTCATAACATACAGCTGGGATCTTGATAAAATGAGCTGGGGGGAGGGGGTGGGGGAGTATTTACAGATGGACAGAGCTGCACAAGCAACAAAGACCATTTCGCAGCTAATTAACTAAGAGGGAGAGAAGGCTGACTGGAAGAAGTGGGTTTTTAGTTTGTTTTTAAAAACTGTGAAAGATGGAGACTGACGGACATTTAGAGGAAGTGAATTCCAAACTCTCGGGACCTGGTACTGAAAGGACCTCCTGCCAAATGTAAGTTTCACACGGGGGATGGTGAGAAGTTTTTCTGAACTGGACTGTGGAGTTCTTGGCGAGTTGTAAGCAGCCAGACAAGATGACAAGTATGCTGGCAGTGTACCATCGAAGAAGCAATAGACAAGGGTTGCGAGTGAAATATGCTGAATGGTACAATGGAACGATTTGTAATACTTACAACAGGTTCACCACCTTGAGCCACTGATTCCTCGTACTCTTTTTCTCGCTCCTGAAACAGCAGCATTTGTGTATATAGCATTAAAAAAGCCATTTATTATAACCCATCCCCAAAACGACAACAAAGAAAGAAAAAAAAAAAAAAGCAAAAAGATGACAAAACAACCAGATGCTAATGTCAGATGTCTTTATCAATGAATGATATCAAGGATGCGCTGTGCAGAAAATGGAGACACAAAAGTTTCTACATGTATTATGTTGTCAAAACTTGGCATCCCGTTTTCGCCACTCTACAGGCACCCAGGCAATGCTGGAAGTCTCTCTTAGAGGTACATGAATTTGACTCCTGGCCCAAGCCTGCCACTACATGCTGGAACACAGAACATGTTTCCCTAGTAAATTCTACACCTCACAGCGTAATTTGAAGCACACAGTGCAACTGAAGACCACCCACCATTTCGCGTTCCTCCTCTAGTACCAGCACTTCTTGCGACTTCTCCCACAAACGAATGGATCGATCGTGACTGGTGCTGACCACAAAGTTTCCACTGGGGCTGACCGCCAGTGCCCACACCTCACCATGATGACCCTAATGACAGCAACAAGTGTGAGCATGAAATGTTAGTTGTGCCTGCTTTTCAAGATGATCACATTTGCAAATATGGATACAAAAGCAATGGAATAAGTCTTTCAGTTCAGACCATTGGAAGTTTAAGGTAATAAGAATTAAGAAATCACAACTATGGCTATCTAGAAAATGAAAACTGGCATCTGTGCTCATGTGGAAACCAAGATTTACAACAACAAAAACCAGCAACCTACTATAGTAAAAGGTGATCATTTGTTGTTAAGGATCACTTCAAAACACAGAATTTTTTTTTAAATAATTTTTTTTTTTTAATTTAACACACAAAAAAAGGAAAGGAAAGGAAGAAACAAATATGTAACATCCTAACCTGCAGTGTAATGACGTTCTCAAAGTTGTCTGCGTCCCACTGTTTCACCTTGCGGTCTTTCCCACCTGTGTAGAACAGGTGTGTCTTGGGCACAAATTGCAGGCACATGATGCTGAAAAAAAAAAAAAAAACCAGGAACATGCACGCTCAGTTAAGATGACCAAACTGATCAACAGGATATGTACACTGACCTACACTGTTCCTTGATTTAATGTTTCACCTCATCAACATCATAATCTTTGCCAAAATCACCACTTCAGTCATTGCAAACTCACCTGTCATCGTGAGCAAACAAGGACCTGTGGCAGTCACCAAAGTCAAGACCCCAGATCTTTACATTTCGATCAGCGGAGCCTGTTACGATCAGTGTCGAGTCAGAGGAGATGTCCATACACAGAACTGGCAGCTTGTGTCCATACAGTGACAGGAAGAACTGTGAACACAATCCAATTACGAAAAGACATGATAAACTGTAGAAACCAAACGAACACTGGCAATTATGTAAATACAGAATAATGACAGAAGTTGGGCTACTAACCCATGAGGATAAAGCAAATAACAAAACAACTCGGACATAAGCATGAAACTTTAAAGTCTAATGCCATGCTTTATAATATACAATACACATAAACATCACCATTTCACGCCATGTACCAGAAATAAACGTAATACAGAACACTTTATTTATCTCAAAATTGTTTCTCTGTCCAACATAAACAACAGATACATATTCAAAGATAAGGCTACAAATATAACATCTTGACCAGTAAAACATATAATCACTATCTGTTGTCAGCATAGTCCTAAAATCCGACAAAAGAGTGCACGAAAGTGTAACTGGTGCTAGACTGGATAAACAAGCGAGTTTCTAGATCTAATGAGAAGAAACTAAAGGATAGTAAGTGCACCAGTAGTATGTAGACAGACCTTGAGCGTATCGGTAAAGAACACCTTGACCGTGTTGTCCAGGAGAGCCACAGCAAGAAGCCTCTGATCAGGACTGTAACAGTACATGCATGTGTTTATAAGTTAAAGTAACATCCACAATTAAATAACCCATACAATGGTTTGCGTGAAGGCCCTATGACAGTCTGTTACTGAAAATCCACATAGGTGATGTAAAGTACGAGAAATAAAAAGAAAAGAAAGCACTAACACCCAAGGGCTATGGCTGATAACGGCTCCTGCTGTTCTAGCAACTTGTAACATTCACAGTAAAAACATGTCTACTGGCTCCAAAGAAATCTTCTATGACACCCTGCTATGTAGATGCATACACTAGCTTCCAATGTACCGTGTAAAGTTACATGTAGGCCAGCAAACCCCTCTCCATTACATTCTTTTAACTCACCTGTATTTTACACACAATACATCTTCATCCATCTTCAAGGTACGAGTGTGTACCAGCGTCAAATGTTTCCTGTAGACAAGGGGGAAATAATGACTTCAGGCACTAGCAGCTGGAAATAGACACACACACCTCCACACACACCTCGCTTAAAATGTGTGTTAACCTCTCTTACAATCATGAACACAAAGCAGGAGCAACTCTCACCGTAAGCAGTATAAATGAATGTAAAATAATTCAGTTTTCTCACTCATCACCACCCACAATATGATGTCTCAGACATAAGGGCAGAGGTCATACAGTTTAGTCAAAACATTACTTGTTTCCCTAAAGTCTGCCGTCAGGAAAACTGACCTGCCCGATTCATCATCAGGGGAGCTGACCAGCTCATAGTTCCAAAACTTCACTGTGTTGTCTGCACTACCAGTCACGATCCCTCTCTGTTGACAGAAAACGCAAAACCTCATTACAGATCTACAATAAATACACAATTTAAATTAACGCACACATTCCATTTGCAAGACCAGCTTCAGACACACAAACTGACAAAAAAAAAACCAAAAAAACAAACACACGCACACCCAAAAAAACTTTTCATTTATATACAAGCAGACTACCGGTAACTAAATCAAGAAAATTGAGTCTATCACGAAAGCTGTGATTGGGCGGTTAGCGAGAGGTTATCGATGACTTCTCACCTTATCTGGAGAGCTGCATAGTGACCAGAGGGCGCCACTGTGTGCTTCAATGTCCCCAACCATAGACCCCTGGTCCACATCAAACACTTGCAGTCTGCCACTCTGTCAAAACACACCACAACACATAGTATGCAATGGAAATATATATCACAAGGAAATACTTCGTATGTATACAAAGTGTATATATATATATATGTTGTCTGTACATGGATGAGTATTGATGATAATAATTCTATCATTCTGAAAGAAGATAAAAAAGAATCTGGTCCTTTCAAACAAGCGAAAATTGAAATGGTTTTAGGAAAAAAAAAAAAAAAAACACTTGGTAAAACAGAGGATGCCACATGTATGTGGCGGACATGCATACAGTACCTTTGTTCCAATAACAACATTGCGGTCTCCAGGTGCAAATGCAGAACACAGAGCATAATCACAAGCCAACGTGCGAATGCACTGGAGATTTGATCTGAAAAAAAAAAGACCATTCATGTCTAATTGGGGACAAATGGATTATCATAAGTCATGAAACACAGTAGATATATACTGACTAAAACTCAAGTGAACAGTGTGAACATGAATCTGGGAGCAAGTTTTCCCTGTAAATTCAAAAAGAAATTTGTTATTATACAAAATAGTCTGTCAAGAATCAAGAAGAATGAAGAAAACTTTATTTTTCAACGGTAGAGGTAATTAACGTAAAACAGCCAATTTTCATACCTGCTGTTGCTAATTCTAGGAATATCTACTCTAGTAATGTCTATCTAAATCAAACACACCAACACACACACTTACACAGAGAATCCCAGAGGCTGTCGGGCCAGTAAGGACAAAATAAACCGAACAAAGGAGAACAACTTCCAGACATTTTTCACAAAAAAGTGCCTGGACTATGAGAAGCGAGCTTCTGCACCCTGGCACCCAGGCAGATCAAACCCTGATGATACATAAGGAAACTCTTTCACTAACCTTGCCCACAGTTTGACTTGCTCAGCACTGGCTGACAAAATGGTGGCACTGTCGGAGCTGAAAGCCAGAGTGCGAACATCACTACGATGACCGCTGCTGTGAATCACAGATGAGCGCTGAACTTCAAGAGTGCGCACATCAACATGCACGGTTACTGTTTCCATGGAGTTGTTGTTCAGCAGCACAACCACCTGTAAGTATACAGAAATGCATACATACGGTGATACCACTTGCACAAAAAAGTAGGAAAAAAAAATTGTGTATACTAAAATTATAGTAAAAACTCAATACCACTGTATCAGCACCGTTGATGCAAACACCACACCATAGCATCTAATTCATAGTAATTGTTAAGAATTTTCAAACTAGATTTCTCTAAAGTATATCAGGAACTGTCTCTTCCAACAAAAACGTTGCCAAATAAGTTATTGACAGACCTGTTAACATTATTAGTGATTGTGATACTAAAATTTCTTAGTTCCCCACGATTTTACCTCAACCCCACTTGCTCCACATCTCTTCCAAATAAAGCTATTTTATACACTGTTGTCTGGTGGGCGTTTAGTCTGTTTATATGAACAGGCAGTGTTTGCAGTCTTACCTTCAAGCGGCTTGGTTCCATGAGAATGGCATCTACCCAACGCAGCTTGGCCGACAATTTGAATCTGTCCACTCGACGCACTTCATCCTCTATTGTCAGGCTTGGTTGCTCAGGATCACAATCAACACCAGCTTCACTCCTACAGGAGAGAAAGTCTTCTATTTGGTTTGACCAAACTTGACTTTTAACCCTCACAGTGTAGTCACAACATTTGTCACACATTACACAAAGGACTGTTTTGCCTGCTAGCTTGTTGCTGAGACCCTACACGGTCGACCTCTTGACGTGGGGTAGTGGCTTGTGTACCTCAATGACCCAGAGAACTATGCCAGCAGGAGCACTCTTACCCCCCCCCCCCCCCCCCCCCATGCAGTGCAGACAGTAACACACACCACTACTAAAACTTGTACAGTGAAAGAAAATACAATAGAACCTCTTTTGGGTGACCATCCCTTTGAGAGACCACCTGCATGTGAAGACCAATGTTACAATGATATTGGTTGCACTTCTTCACCATCTGAAGCTTCTTTTGGGTGGCCACCTCTCTTTTAAGACCACTCTTATCTGTCCACTGGGGTGGTCGCCCAAAAGAAGTTGTACTGTATATGAATAATGGAGAATACGCAGACTGATAAATAAATAATAAGCAAATACTTGGACTGCATTCCTGCATTACTCATGATCAGACAAAAGCAAAGACACGCAATACACCAATGCACACACAATGTAGACCTGTATTCATTTAAACAGACTAGAACTACATGACACAAACAAGCAACTGACCTGAGACGAGCCTTTTTGCGTCGTTTGGCAAGTTTCTTCTTCAGTTCATCCTCTGTAGCCAGCACAAACACTTCACAGAAACTGCCTGGGCCCTGCAAAGACACACAGATATATAAAGAACTGAAAACTAAAGAGGAAGAGACCACTGTCCAGTTTGAAACTGCAGTACGGACAATTAGGACAGTTATAACATCCATGTTATGCGCACATTTTGCTACGTACTGTGCTGTACTTTGCAAGTCTGTAGGTCCACTGTCAGTTAACCTCTTGACTTTCTGCCATACGTAAATTACACATACCTACTGTTGTACTACCAGGCACATATCTACATGAAATTGCCTTGTTTCCGGTAATTGTGCTGATAAACTCATGAATGGCTACTGTTCATACATATTTGGTGAACTTGACCTTTCAGAGGCCAAGGTCACAGGGATTGCATGGGTGAAAGTTTTGAAAGGCATTTCGTGGCCGTCAAAGGGATAAAAAGACAGACCAGAAACCCACATAAAATAAGGCATTAGCATAACATACTCTTTTGACTGTTTTGTTTTCCTGTTATTTTCGGCTGTTTAGAATTCACTACAAGTTCAACCCTAACTTCTGGGAAAAAAAAAGAAAAGGCAAAAACGCAACAACTGGAGTAGATTTGTTTGTTAATTTGGAATCAACTTACATGGCACAACAGATATCTTTCTGACTGGTCCGTGGCAAGACAGACAACTCGGTCACGTCCTTGCCGCATCACTGACCCTCTTGACTCGCATTGCAAGATTTGCTGCAAAACAAAGCATGGGGCACTGAAGAAGCAGATCACAGCTGCGAATTCAAGATAATGTTGCAGAAACACACACACACACCCACACACACAGAGTGAAACCCTCTTATGGAATACAGTGTCACTGTCAGTGTATAGCTATCAATTCAATTATTCAGTTGCTGCAAAATGTGCAAGCACATTGCAAAACCACTTGCAGTCTAATCACATTTGTTTCTTCTTCTTTTTTTTTTTTCATCCATCATAAAACTCAAGCAAACTGAACATCTCAGTAGTGCAATATGAGCAACATGTTACATTATACTGCAAACGACATCTTACCGAACTCTCATCGTCCTCTTCGTCACTTTCATCAGTTAGTCTTGGATGTTTTGTGGGCAGCTCTGGGCCTTCCAAGTCCTCATCAGTCTGAAAACATGCAGATATTTTCTCAAGCCATCAGACAATGCAGTTGCACAGACACACACACACATCCATCCAATGCATTTAAAGCAAATACACAGGGAAGATTGACCAAGGGGGTGGGGGCGTACTCACTTCCGAGCGATGTGTCATGTCCCATATCCTGAGTTCACTGTCTGAAGATCCTGTGATGAGGCGGTGACCACCATTGACAACTACAAAACTGTAAACCTGCAATTCAACATTTTTTGTTGTATAATCATTTACTCAGCTGAACCAACATTAAATCACAACACACAAAGGAACACTTGCAAAACTCGTTTATCTATCTCAACAAGCTATACTTGCTCAAAAATGAACCGCAAAATCAGTTTTTTATTGAATCACATTAAAGTTAACGATAAACTAAAGCATTCACTTTCAAGGCAAAAATATTTACAAAGTTTATTTTTATTTTTTAAAGTGGAAACTCCTGCTTCTCTCAAGATTCACAAAACTGAATGCATTTGGTTGAACAAACAGATCACCTCAGCCCGATGCCCTGTCAATGTGCGGAAACAGTGCTGAGTGTCAAGATCCCAGAACTTGACAAACGTGTCCTTTGAGCTGTTAAACAATGGAACAGTACTGAGTAAACATATAACCACTCCAGCAAGCTACCAGCAGTTCTCGTCAGACATGAAAAATTACGTTACATGTACTATAAAGATGATATATATACTTCAATTGCAGGCAGAAACTTTGTTACAACAAACTCTTCTGTTGTTTTATATCAAGACTTAAAAAGGAAAGGATGGAAAAGTGTATATTTTACATTTAATCCAAAGCTAACTTTGAAATGTTTGAGATATTAACAGCATTTTACCTGGAGATCAAGATGTTCTTTCCCTTGAAGAAAAACACCTTCGTTATTTCCCCTTTGTGACCCTTCAGTCTGAAGAGACCAGCTTCACTTACGATATCCCACACAATAACATCTGTATCCTGCAGAGGAAATGTGCAAAGCATCGTATGTATACATACCATAGGCAGCACACGCACACACACACCACTACGGTCAATAAATATAAATTCTGCACGGTATTGTTTATATATGAGTAAAGGTAAGAGGAAATGTACTTACACATACTGCTACAAACCAAAGCTGCACTGAATCTGTTATTTACTCTTAATTATTCAAGCTATCTGGTTGGCAATTTTGATGCCAATCAGATTTGATTAAAACAACTACATCAAATACTACCATCAGATGTCCTTTTCAATTTATTTCTGCCTAATATGTGTGTGTGTGTTTGGGAGGATAAGGGATGGGGGTGGGGGGGGGGTGGCCTTGGGTCAGTTTGATATGGGTGATACATGTAATTGTATATAAAGGCAGTAACCAAGTAACTAAGGTACCAACCTTTGCCCCCGATGCAATTCTCAATCCATCGTGGTCGTATGCCAGAGCAGTTACAGCAGAACGATGGCCATGGAAAGTAACGACACTGGTTCCTGCCCTGAGCTCAAACACTCGCACACTGCCATCCATATACCCCACGGCCAGGTGGGAATGGTCAGGCGAACGTGCTAGTACTGTCACTTCATGCTTGTCCCCTGTCAGCGTCAGAACCTGAAGCAGAGTGCAGTTTTAACATTGCAATAATGATCACCATATTTAGAATAGCACTTGAATGATACATGTACAAGTTTTGTTCAAATCTATTGACCTACACTGCATGTATTGCTGCCATGTAGTGATGTACAGTTACTTAGCTGAGGAGTCTCTGGTCAGTAAACTTTTTTCTAGTTAGAGCACAGGTCCATTCTTTCGCAGCCACCTGGCATTGTTAGTTTTGTTTTTTGTGACACACCCTCATCAATTTCAAAGCAGATACTGTGGTAGACGGGCAACAGTGCACCACTCAATGCACTTCCCCTGGGCAGCGACAGGAAATCCAGAACCTGAAACTTCGCAAAAGGTGAGACCAGTCAACGATCTCATTTCTGCTCCATTCTGAAGCCCAAGTATCTGCTCTGACTGATTTGCTGATATTAATCAATATGTCTTTAAGCATTCTTACCTTGTCTTTTGTGTGCAAGTCCCAAACAATGACATGCTCACAGGCTCCAACTGCAGCACACCGTCCTTGGTTGCCATGGCGATCAAGAAGAACAACACTTGACCGATGACTGGCCACCAGACCAAATGTGGCAGTGGGCTCCACACGTAAATACTGTTTTGTCACACCCATGATATATTGATGGTGGTGTCCTCTCAACAACTGCTTATTATCTTCTCACTTTAGGTGCCCAGCTGAAAATTGATACACTCAGATTACACTGCAGATGAATACAGATGAAATGTACTCCTAAAGACATGGACAAAGGGAGTATATTTTATATATATATGGTCAAGAGTACAGAGTTGAGTCGAGTGAGTGTGACATCAGTACCCAGTTTTCAGCAAAGTGATAAACAAACTATTTTATATGAATTTGGTGTGTCTTGTCATGAGCAATCTTAACCGTATCTGATTTTCTCATACAAGTTGTCGATTGGCCGTATTTGAAGAAATAAGTTGTGAGTTTGTACATAACATTAAACACTGTCACAATTTTGCAGACTTGAAATTTCAAGGCAAAAACAAACCAGTGATGTTGTTTGCATTTTGTGTTTTTATTTTGAAGGCTTAACCTTCAGCAATATCACAAAAGAGAATGAAAGACTCACTAGATGCAAAGAAATGCAATGAAAAAGTGGTGTGAACATAACTTTACGTCAAGCGGCATGTTAAACTGAAATGAGCACCATTATGACAGAGTACTGATACTGTTTGGTCAATAAAACCTTCTTAAGAACATTGTTTGGGTTACTCAATAATAATGTAGTGCAATACATGAACAATAATAAATGATACGTAAACAGAAATGGATTCAAATGTTTCTGGTTTTCTGCTTGACGGAACATGTCAATAAAACACTTTAAAAAGCTAAACATTTTATTCCAGTTATTATTGTTTCCCAGTAAAATTAAAGACCGACCCTTGAAATACATGCAAAAACAAAAATAACAGTTGCTACTTCACTGTGTCCCTGAATATAGTGATCAAAGAAAGAACTGAGCATGCTTAAACATAACATTACAACATGACAAACTCATTCCAAACTTTTAAAGTCACACAGAAGGAAAAGGTACAAAAAAATATATTACCAGTGACTTTGTTTTTATGGTAAATACACCTTAGTCACACAAAAATGTATCTAACAGATTTAACACATGAATTATTACCATATCCAGCTGTCTGAACATAACTTGACACACTTGAACACAACATTACACTGTGACAGACAAATTTCAGATAGCTAAAGTCAACCAGAAGGAAAAAGAACAAAACATATCAGTTGTAGTAAGTGTGGTTCAATGGGAGGTACTCTTTAACCCCCTCAAAGTATGATTTTAAGCTTAATCCCATAGATAATTGCTATCTCAAGCTACATGAATGTAACTTTACGCAACTTCGAACATAACACTACACTGTGACAGACTCATTTGAGACTGTCAAAATCAAACAAGAGGAAATGGAACAAAAAAATGTATTACCAGGAAGTGTGCTTTAATCAAAGGTACACATTCTCTTCACAAAAATATGATTTAAAAGCATAATAAAATTGTTAACTGTCATTATCAAGTTGCTGGAACTTAACTTGACAAACACTCATGCAACAGCTTTCACTCAAACACACACAGGGATGATGTATACAAACTGCTATAATCAAGAAGGGGCTCACAGCATAGGAAATAGTGAATACCTATCATTTTTCAGTACAGCAAAGGAAAAAAATGTAACCTTTGACTGAACATAACTTGAAACCCACTGTTTGTGTATAAAGTTGTGTTCAAACACAAACAGCTCCTGCACATTTTCTATTGGTGTGATCCTGGAAAAAAAAAACACAGTCATGAATAAAAACACATAATTTCGCTGTCCTCTATTTCTGGCCATTAAAAAAAATGAAGGAATGCCCAAGTTGTTTGTACATAATATAACAACTGCATGAATCTGGGTACGGTGTGTAAAGTTAACTTCAATAAACAAACAGATGAACACACAAAAATGTGTTTGAATGGAAATTTTCAAGACTCCAGGGAGAAAAATTATTCCAAAGATGTTTAGCAGGATATTTTATTTTTGTTTGGTGCTAGACTTGTCGTCGTATGAGTTTGAACATAATGCTGACGACCTTCGTTTGTGAGTAAAGTTGTGTTCAAACCAGAGACATCTGAAATTTTACAAAAGAAAGCTTTACTCCCCGCAAAGGATCTTTTTCCGAGTAGCTTTCCACCTAAAAATACCTAAGGCATTCATTGTTTGTTGCTGAATACACAACTTTTGTAACAGAGTCATGAACATAACGTTTACAACCTAAACCACAAATGTCTCCTCGGCTGTATCGATTAGAATCACGACAAGGATTAACATCCACATGTTGGTGATACCAATCACCACACTAACATCGAGTTTACCATTGCCGCTGTTGTCAGCAGTATTCCAAAATGCACAAGAACACAGACACTTTGTGTTTATTCACTTTTTGCTGCTGAGTTGACTAGATTTGTCTGAAGATAACACTTAACACTTAAAACTTACCCTCGGGATTATCGGCTGCCTCCTCCAGTGACGGTTATCAAAGTCATCGGCTCAAAGAAATCATGCTTCCAGCTTGTGTTTGAAACGGCCGCTGGTTGAATTTATCTCATACCCGAGTGTACCGATCGATTTTTTCTCGCGTGAACATAACAGTAAAATTAACACACCGTCGGGTCTTCGAAATCAACACGAAGTTTCTTTTCAACAACACGAGATATATCGGTGTTCTTCCATGAAAAATAAAGAGTGAAAAAACGATGCTGAGATTATGCAAGTTAGGTATTTCGCAGGACAAAAGTACGTTCGACCTCGGTGGTCGATGTTGATCATCGGAAGTTTACGACGACGTTATGTCCAAACGTGCCTACATTTTCAGTCATTTTTCTAAAAAATGGAAAATAGTTGACACCTGCCAGTATGCCGACTGAAATAAAGGCAGTTTTGAGCATTTGGAGACAGCAAATGGGTTCACTGACCGTTCTCCATGTTTCTCAAAATAACACTTCAGCGATCGCACGTACTTTCTGTCACGTTTTTCTTCCACTGCAATCACCGATTTTTCGCCAAAAACCCAGAGTTTTAAACGCAAGAAGTAAATGTACCACATCCAATTCTCACTGTTTGAAACTCTGATTTATACTGAACAAGTGAGCCAAAGTAGACAACTGTGCATGCTTTTTAAACAAATTTGTAGCATCATTCATGTGAATGGGTAGCCATTTTGAGCACTCGACTCACCTCTGTACTCTTGACCATATATATATATGGGAATAAAATCAAAAGCAACACAGGTTACACATCATACACTGAAATTTTCACACCATGTAAAGCGCTACTATGAAGTAGATAATGAATATATACTTGTCCTGACCATGGTACTTGTCAATTTGCCAATTTGTGTGGAATATATATACATGTATATAAGTTCAAGAATGAAAACCTTCCAAAACTGCTGAGCCCTGCACGCGTTGTGAATATTATTAAAGAACTTGCCTGGGCTGTCTTCACATTTACAGAACTGAAGACTCAGTTCACATAAAGAGAGAGCACAGCACACGCGGGAAAAGGCACATAAAAAACCTCAGTCATACACATTCACTTTTTCAGTCGTTTTAATTAAAAATTATACCCCCCCCCCTTCCCCCACCCCCCACCGCGGTACACCACACACGCGCACTCCGACGACCACCATAAACTCCGACGGTCAATACCATATTCTCAAAGAATCTAATATAGAAAAATGCCACATCTACATTCATCAATCAAAGTACCTGACTTTCGGCTCAGTTAGACAACATCTTTCCAAGAAATGTGGTAAAGTTGTTCATCCCACATGTACGCCACTAGAGGACCATGTGCTTCCGGCTATTCGCACATGCGCATTATGCGCAGCATAGCAGACGATATTGACCCTAGAGATTCGCCTCACAAAATAGAATTTCTCTCAGTTCCCCTTACCAGGTCACTTAAATCCACCATTAACTATTGCTGGTATGTCAAGTTGAGAAACATAAGCACGGCAGACTTTTTTTCCCGTGGGGGAAGATGAAATGCGCTCACCGGCGTATGCAAGGGACGTAACTCTTAGGAATATCTGGCGAACCTGCTAAATCAACCGAAAACTGAGGTCAAACAGCTTTCTGACTTCATTCTGAGAGTCTTGATAAGTAAGTCTGGTGAGCGTACGTTTGTGGTACATGTACATAAATTAAGGCATTTATGTGCATGTTACTAAGAAACTGCATCATCTCTGAATATTGCTGCCCAAAGCATCCATTCAATTTCGCGATGTTATTGTCTGTCTTCTGTTTCTTCTGACGACCACTGCTTGTTTAGAAAGCCAGACGTACCCTAGGCCTGTGCAGCATTGCACCCATCTGCTGCAGAGCATCTGAAGCTAGCAAAAGTTGATGGTAGCATGAGCTCAGTAGATTCCTTTCTCTTGACGTCTCTTTCAACAGCACCATCAGCCGCGAATTAGTCTTTGTGGCTTGCGCGGCTTTAAGCCCTAAAAACTCACTCACTCACCATGAAGGACTGGAGAAACTCAATAGTTGACGGCATTGGAGACTGCATGTTACTCTTAGATGTTACCGGCCAAAGTGCTGGGCAGCCAAAACAAAAATGTGGTAAAACAGAAATACTGTCACACGCACCAGAGTGAATAGCAGGATGGAGGTTTGCACACAAAGTAGCGCCTAGCGGCAGCAGGCTTTCCCTGCTTCGTCCTTTCAGCCTTGCGGCGCCTAGAGCATCTCATTAGAGATGGATACGTGCGCCGAGGAGAAGTCTACCATACCATACCATACCATACCATACCATACCAAACATGCACATATGTGTACACACCTACCCATACACACAAAATTTTATTCAAGTTTCAACAGATACCTAAAACCACATCACCAATACTGAAGACTAAAAATGACTGATGTGCACCATGCACTTGGCTCCAAATTCTGTCTTCTTCAAATGTTCAGATAATATTTTCATAGTGGGAATGTCCAAACGCATTCATCAATGTCCCCTTAAAATGACGCTGTGCTTGAAGCCTTTGTTAGGGCCCTTCTGGCCCCAAAAGGTCTCAGCTGCTATATATACATACACATATTTCTCTCTCAGAGCGTTTGAGTACATTTGGATTAAAATTTGGTTTAGGCATTTGCTGGATTAGATATGATCAGATCACACTACTTTGTTTTGATTTCTACATAAACTCCCACTTTGAATTCCCCTAGAACCCTTGTGCTTCGTATCTATAGTGTTACTATTGTATATATGTCTTTGTGGCACTGAGCAGTCAGGAGTTTTGTTTTTGTGGTTTTTTTTTGTTTGGTTTTTTTTTGCCACTCAAGAAACTATTTGTTCCAATTATTTATTTCTATAGGTTCCTTCATTTTTTCTAGGGCTCCTTCACTTGATTAATGGCCCATAAGGTCCCAAACATTTACCCACCAAAGGCTGCCAAAGGGTTAATGTGTTTGTTGTAGTCAGATCGATCTTTGCCACAATGACATGTCAGTTATTCAGATCTCTGAAGGGATTCGTATGATGGTTTGTGCACTTGTTGTAACAGAACAGTCTACTTGGATAATTCAAGGGTGTTAAAAATTCAAGGCTGGAAAACAGTTCATGTTATGTCCATAAATGGCCAGCCTCCCCCCCCCCCCCCCCCCCCCGATCCCCTTTTAAAAAAACGGCGTCAGCTAAAGGGAATCCGTGTGCACCACCTGTTATTATATTGACAAAATGTTTGACCTTGATAAGCCTGCATGTGAAACGATGTGCTGTGTGTGACAGTGGGTCCAGGATGAGTGAAAAGCACTGTGCAAATGTGTTTTGATTTCCATATTAACTCCCACTTGGAAATTAACAAGAACCTTGGTGCTTCTTGTGTGTGTGATTGTATGGGTCGCTTCATTTTCTTGGTGCTCCTTCACTTGATTATTGGCCCATGCATAAGGTCCCCAACATTTACCCACCACATGTTGACTGCCAAAGGGTTAGATGTGTTCGGTGTAGGCAGATCGATCTTTGCCACAATGACATGTCAGTTGTTCAGATCTCTGAAGGGGTTCGTATGATGGTTTGTGCACTTGTTGTATTAACAGAACAGTGGACTTGGATAATTCAAGGGTGTTGAAAAGTCAAGGCTGGAAAACAGTTCATGTTGTGTCTATAAATGGCCAGCCTTTCCCCACCACCACCACCACCACCCCCCCCCCACCACCACCACCCCTTCACTCCCCTCCCCTTCACTCCCCTCCCAATCCCCTTTAAAAAAATGGCTTCAGCTAAAGGAAATCCATGTGCACCACATGTTATTATATTGACAAAACGTTTGACCTAGATAAGCCTGCATGTGAAACGATGTGCTGTGTGTGACAGTGGGTCCAGGTTGAGTGAAAAGCACTGTGCAAAGGTTGCACTCATGGGTTCAGTACTGTGAGTTGGAAAGGCCAAAGCAGAAGCACAGCTGTGAACAGCTAAACTGGTAGTGCGTTGTAAACCTGGTGCAGAACAAATCTTCGAGTTTTACTGTATGTGTTCGCCTGGAGCATTTTAAAAGCACATGTAATCAGGATAAAAGTCTAAGAATCAGTATATGTTCTGCATGTGCTTTAATTGTCTAAGTAACCCTGTAGTGTTCTCCCAATTTGTATTTTGGGTTTGTCATGGTATTTCTCTGTTGTTTATTTTTTCTAATGTTTTTGCAGGTGAGGAACACTGTGGACAGTGACGTTTTGCTGTTCTCATCAGATTGTTGCATTAGCATAATTGTGAACCACTGACAGCATGGGAGCCGTGCGTAAACGGAAGAACCAGACTGTCTCAGAAACAGAGAAGGCCTTACCTCAACAGACATCACCCAGACATCCTGCAAAAGGGAACAGTGGCTGGTGTACATATGCAAATGTGGGAGCTGGCATCATTGCAATGGCACTGTGTGCCTTTGCCCATAGTTGGTTTGTCTACACGCTGCACGAAAACAACATGTGGTTTACTAATATCAAGGTTAGGATAAATTTTGTAAACTTGACATCGTCCAGAAGCTTTGTATTATACACCAAATAAGCATACCTAGCAGATTTAGACACTGCTTAGTTATTCTGAGTCAGATACACCCCTGAAAGCACTGCACCTTCCTGAATCATAAGTATTGTTCTTCTGTGATTCTACAATATGTCACTAACTGCAGACTGAGCTAAGGAGCACAAATTTCTGAGCTCAGCTGACGGCATATACTCAGAGTAAAAACGAAAAAGGTGTAACGGATTCCAGTCACAGCAAGTTTAAAAAATAATATAAGTTTTTTGTTTTTTTTTAAACACCAGTATTGTAATTGTCATTATCTGCTGGATCTTGTTCGCATAACCTATACATCAGACTTTCAGTTGCTGTTTTCCAATGGTCTCATAACTTGTAAATGTTTGTTAGCTGTGTGCAGAAGTTGGGGGAACGGAAGTGCTGGTAGAGCTCTGGAAGTTGCTCAGGCCATTTACCACCATGTGTGTTACTTGGTGATTGCACTCTCGTTACAGGAGGTGGAAAGAGAGATCTCCTTCAGGACAGAGACAGGTCTCTATTACTCCTACTACAAACAGCTGGTGCATGCTCCTTCCTTCTTTCAAGGTATCAGTCACTTATTATCCTTTCCTATAATCACTTTGCCAGCAATGAGTCGAATTACATAAAGACTAATAGAACAGTACATTGAAATCCAAGTTACATTCACATGAATTGGAGAAAACTTTATCCTGATGTGTGTGTGTGTTGTGGAAGTCAGGATGGCCCTATTGGTTTTTAATGTCATTAATGATTACATGTGACAAGTATACAGCGCTGTATGGTGACAGCTTGCAGTACGTGCATGTACAGTTCACCTCTGCTGTTTCACTCTCTAATGCATTGCTTGCACTGCAGGTGTCCATGAGCTGATGAACGATCGCCTTACTGAGTGGCCTGACAGCATGAATGTATTGGAGAGAATGAACATTTACCAGGAAGTCATACTGGCAGCCATCTACAGGATTCTTCCTATTCAGGTTTTACCATTGGACACACACCAGTATATGTGTCCGTGCCTCTGTGTGTGTGTGTGTGTGTGTGTGTGTGTGTGTGTGTGTGTGTGTGTGTGTGTGTGTGTGTGTGCAACCCTGAAAGTGGGGAGTATTTTACTCGCCATGGCAGGTGGGGGAAAAAATGCCGGCAAATAAAATTTATAACTTAATCACCGGATGCAAGTGCTGTAAAGTGAAGTAGATTTTTCAGTGTCCTAGCAATAAAGTGAAGCCAAGGAGTGAGTTCCCTTCACTACTTCTGAGTTTGAATTTGGTGAATCAGTGTTCGAGGTGGCGCTTGTTTCTTCAGAGGTGGAAGAAAGATTTATTTTATTTTATACTTAATATTTAATAAAAGCAAACAAAAATTAACTGTTTCGTCTTCTGGTGTAACCCTTCACTGGTTGGCAAATCAGTATGATTAAAGATTTTTTTTTTTTTTCATTTGTTTTAACTTTGCAGTTTGGGTAATAACTTTTCTAGTTTGACTACTAAAAATTATGAGTAAAAAAAAATCTTTATGAGTAAAAAAAAAATTCAGACTTTCAGGGCTGGTGTGTATGTGTGTGTGTGTGCACATGCATATGTGTGTGCATGTGTGCACACATGCATGTGCACACATGCTCTGTGTGACATGGAGGAGTCTGCAGTGTAATAATATGCCATTCTAATACTAACCTGCCAGAACTGGTCATGTCATGATACACAGTTTGCCACTTTTATTTCATTTTGCAGGAGGAGCCTATCATGTTTTACATCAAAGCAATCTTTGCACTTCATGGCATGTTGATAGCAGCATTGTTTGCCACAACATGGCTGCTGTCACACAGCTGGGTGGCTGGTGTTCTCACAGCCGCATTCTACTCCATAAATAGGTTAGTTTGTCAGTAAACCATTTCTGATTGTCATGCAAATAAACTCTGACTTCAACGAAATGGCTAATCTGACATGACTGTGGTTGTAAAATTGATGCATTCATTGCACATATCAAAGTGATAACATTGAACTTAGGAATTGGTGCTGCAACTGTTCTGTACATTGATAAGATATGTTGTGAACTTTAAAACTTCTCCAGGCAAAGTCACCTGACATCGTCCTACAAAAATGCAAAACACTCTTCAGTGTTGCCAAATGATTTTCCCTGAAATGCTTCGTCTTTCTTGGGCTATCATGCATTGCATTGAAATGTTGCTTACAGGGCAGACACAACTCGAGTGGCGTACACAATTCCTCTCCGTGAAAGCTTTTCCCTGCCTTTCCTGTGGCTGCAGATTGCCGCCCTCACCTATTACTTCAAGCCGCACGCTGTGGGCTGGCCAAAGGTACAGTATAGTCACAGAATGCAGGCAAGGCTTGTCGCCCCTGCTGGGTGGGTCTTGCACATGCAGGTAGCTGGTTGTTGGTGGATTGTGTCAGAATACAGAAGTTGTGAATGCCCTGTGTTTTACATGGAACATTCTCACACAATCATGGCGGCCTATAACATGGCATTTTCTTATTACATGTACCAGCTGTACTATATAGATAGATAGATAGATAAATACAATATATATGTCAGGACTTCACTTGACAGTCTGTGTTCTGCGTGAGCTCTGATTTGCGAGCACTGAAAGGTCCTATATGTAGCAGGACACTTTTTACAAGGGGAAAAAAGTTTCACTTCTGTTGTTGTGTTTGGTTGCAGCGTACCAGTGTGGCAGTGATGTGTGTGTCCACCTTCCTGTTCTGCCTGTTCTGGCAGTTCAACCAGTTTGTCATGTTGCTGCAGGCCCTGTCTCTCTTTGGTGTGTGGATATTGGATATGCTGCCTACCACCAAGGTACAGATGGTGTTTTTGCATAAATATTACTACTTACCATCATTATCTTCTGTCATGCACTTTGCATCTGCCTGATCTCAGTCTTGCCATTGAATCAGCCAGTTTGGGGGGGGGGGGGGGGGGAAGAGGGGGGTCATTTGTTTGTTGGAGTTTTTTTTTAACAAGTGCCGGCGATACTGCAATGTATCACTCTTGCTGCAACACACTAGCACTTTGTAACTTTTACAAGTTGGTGGTTATAGTTACAGCCTACGTTTTTTTCTTTGGCATGCAAGACTTTTTATGAAGGTCACAATAGTAACATTACCTTGGGCTCCCACGGTAAACGCATACTAGTGTGTGATGTTCTGTGTAAGATTATGGTATTGTGACGTATTGTTTGACAGATTCGGACAGTGCTGGTGACGCAGGCGGTGTCACTGCTGGCAGTGTGTATGCTGCAGTTCTACAACAAGATGATCCTTGGGTCCCTGGCCATCTCATTTATACTTGCTGCTCTTGTCATTATGACAGTCAGGGTATGTAGAATCCTTACTGTCATCGTTTGACCGTTGTAGCTTTTACCGCCACCCTCCTCCTGTACCTTTCCTCTCCCCCTAAAAAGTGAGTCCTTGTATCGTAAGCTCTGGTGGTGTTAGTTCGGTCTTACTTGCACAGCCTTAGACTTTACCTACCAGAAATTTTCAATTTATTGACTGATAAATTGGTTGTGTGACGCAATGAGATTTACTTTGTTTCTTCAGATGATCAGTTCTGAAATTCTCTCTGACCCGTAAGTGCATGGAGATCGCCATGTTTGTGCATGTGTGGCGTGGTGTTGATAAGCCAGTGCTCATGCAGACATCACCACTTGTTTGTGCCTGCAGGGCTCGGGCCAGACTGGAGGTCACTGGTTTACCAGTGCTGTGAAAGTTGTGGCGTACTCTTTGCTGACAATTGCTGTAATGATCCTCTTCAACATGGTCATCAAAGTAAGCTTGAGACGCAGGAGAGTGCTTAGCACTCTGGGGATTATGATGGTGGTGGTCACTGATTGACACTTTGTCTCTACCTCACATTGATCTCTTTGTTTGCTCTAGACTATCTTATTTTACTTTTTAAACATATATGCACAGGTTTGGTAATCTCAAAAAGGGGAATATCCTCACTATTCCAACCAATGCAAGCAAACTGGTGTAAATGCTGGCCTTTGCTCTGGAATCGTGTATGAACTTGTAGAAATGCTAGGTGTCATTAACGTAACTGGCTGGTGCCAAGTTCGTTGTGTGTGCATTTGGTAAACAGATTCTGTGGATGTCAGCTAGCAGTGTATGGAGATGTCGAAAATATACTGCATGCACTGAAGAATAAAGACTGAACAATTGTGTTTGCAGGTCATCGTACAAGTGGAGGCAGATGAACATATCTACAAATTTTTGAAAAACAAGTTTGGGGTTGGTAATGCCAGGTAAGCATTTTACAGAACAGGACTATCTGTATACACCAAGTCTTTACTCACAAACATGCACCTGCCCACAAACGTTTCTTTGACATAATTGATGTTGTGTGTTTGGATGTCTCCTGTTATACGTGCAGTTTGTGTGCAGGGATTTTGACTCGCGGTTATACCTGTGCTTGGAAATATTTGGCTTCCTGACTTACGATGTCTTTGAGCGTCTGACAAGTGGCCTCGTGTTGCCTTTCTACATCTGTGGTCACCTTGGATTGCTCCTCATCCTCTTTGTTGCGTGCATGCAGAAATGGAGGTAGGCTGTATCAAGATTGATGAAATTTTTAATTGAGAAATCATCAAGAGAGTTGGTGGCAGTATGTTTAGACTTAGGTGGTCGGTCAGACTCAGTTGGTTTATTTTTGTACGGCTTAACTTTTCACATACAGTAGCTGGTGTACCTTCACTGCTGTGACAATGATTTCGAAGAAAACTGTTGAACACCTCTGGCTTCCCAACATAAATTTGCATGCTATATACATGTGTGTATATATATATATGTGTTTTTTTTGTTTTTTTTTAACATAGGTTCTCATCTTCTTCATCATCATTCTGTGCATGTGTGGTTTGTTGTTTTTATTGCTGTTGATGGGTTTTATTTTTCCAGACAGGTGCCCCCCTCCACTAAGAAGTTTGAGGAAATTGGTGCAGGAGATAATGAACACACTGTAAGAAATGGCAAAAAGAAGTTACATCCAGGAAAGAATGGGACAGATTCAGGAGGCGCCACCCACATACTGGCAGAACGGTCTGAGCTAGCCTTCCACACAGGTGAGATGGTGTGAAATGACTGACTCACTGCGATCTGTACCCTCTCTGTAAATCTCTGGGGAGAGGCAGCACACAGTTGCTACGAAAAATTTTGGGACACCAATGTCGGTGTGGGCGACGCGACCTGGAGGCGGATGCCAAGAGCATCTGACACAGCTGGGGACAGCTGGAGAGACTGGCCCAGGGCCGAGAGGCCTGGAGAACCCTTGTCAGCAGCCTATGCCCCAGGCAGGGCAAAAGGCGAGAGTGTGAGTGAGAGAGAGAGTGTGGGTGAGTGTGGGTGTGCACTAGTACAGGTGACAAAGGACGGGGCACAATTTTCTGCGTTTCCTGCACACCACTGAATACTGTGCCTCTTCATTCCAGTCCAGTGTGTCTTCTTTGGTACACTTGCCATGTCTACTCTTCGCATGAAGTATCTGTGGACACCCTACATGTGTATTGTGGCAGCATTCGCTGTGGGGGATTCTGCAGTATGGAGCACCTTACTCGGGCTGTTCAAAAAGAACACGCCAGGCTTGGTAGGTCTGTCAGAAGTAATTATTTGTTGTTGTTCCTGAGCAGATACACTTACTGGTACTTTTCACAATGAAAGTGACCTTCAGCAAGTCTTTCTGCAAAATGCCACTTAATCATTTTATTAACAGGCTTGGATCATTTGGTGGGCAACTCATATTACTGTCTGCAATCACGGCAGAATTCATACACATCATTTTTCCAGTGCCTCTTTTTTTTTCTTTTTCTTTTTTCCAGCAACACCTTCAAAGGATATTAGCCCATTTTGCATAAAAGATGTACCAGTTTTTCTGTGGAAGTCTCTGCAGAGTTCATCACTGGCATGATAGCAGTGGAAATTGGAGTGTAAATGAAACATCAGTGTAATGTTTGTTTATGCTTGCAGGTGGACATCTGTCGGCACAGTGCTGTTTTTGTCTTACTGGCTGCTCTTATTTCCTTGGTGAGTTTTGTGATTCTTTTTTTAACCATGTGCAATATCCGTTTTTAATGAACTTTTTACATGATTTATTTCAGATTCCTCATGCGGTAGATGTGTGTTTATGTGTGGTGTGTGTGTGTGTGTGTGTGTGTGTGTGTGTGTGTGTGTGTGTGTGTGCGTGCGTGCGTGCGTGCGTGCGTGCGTGCGTGCGTGTGTGCGTGTGTGTGTGTGTGTGTGAGACTGAACATGAGAGAGGTTGGACTTATGATTATCTTAAGTCATGCATAGTTGATTTTATATTAATTCCTAAGTCTTGCTATGTCTTGCTGGTTTTATGTTCCTTTATGTCTGTTTCTAATGTGATGTCGTCTATTTTGGGCAAAAGCAATTTTCCTCTTAGGGATCAATACAGTATTTTCAATTCAATTTAATTCAATTTAATGCTGTAGCTGTTGTCTAGAACAGTTTCAGACATTTTTGTTGTTTCACACATCAAGCTAAATGTATAAAAAATCTGTGTGTGTGTGTGTGAGACTGAACATGAGAGAGGTTGGACTTATGATTATCTTAAGTTATGCATAGTTGATTTTATATTAATTCCTAAGTCTTGCTGTGTCTTGCTGGTTTTATGTTTCTTTATGTCTGTTTCTTATGTGATGTCGTCTATTTTGGGCAAAAGCAATTTTCCTCTTAGGGATCAATACAGTATTTTCAATTCAATTTAATTCAATTTAATGCTGTAGCTGTCATCTAGAACAGTTTCAGACATTTTTGTTGCTTCACACATCAAGCTAAATGTATAAAAAATCTCTGTGTGTGTGTGTGTGTGTGTGTGTGTGTGTGTGTGTGTGTTGTTTGCACATTGTAAGTGATTGTTGAGTACTGATCTCTGTTTTCAGAAATGGACAGACCTCTATAAAGAAATATTTGAGGAGCTACGGGAGTTCTGGGATCCAGACACAGTGGAACTAATGGAATGGATCATGTGAGTGTTCACACGTATGATGGATTGAACTGAGTATACATATACCAGCACATTTCTACTACCCTATGGATTTCATTGGCAGCGACACAATGATTGGAGAACACATTAGCCAGTCATTTACAAACTCAAAACACATGCATTTTTTGTGTTGTTTAGTTGGTTGATTGATTTTGTGTTGTGTCGTTTGTGTGTGTGTGTGTGTACACGCACATTTTGTGTGTGTGTGTGGGGGGGGGGGGGGGGGGGGGGCGATAAACTGTCAGAGTGTGTCTTTTTCTTACAGTGTGTTTTCCACTGATGTTTCCAGGCGTGAAACACCCCCTTTAGCATCATTCACGGGCAGCATGCAGCTGCTGGCCGGTGTCAAGCTATGCACAGGACGTCCCATTACCAACCACCCTCATTATGAGGACAAGGCTTTGCGACACAAAACAAAACAGGTACCCGCTTCAACGCCTCCATCTCCATCCTCCTCCTCACAGTATGGGGTGGATGTTTTGGAGTTGAATGTCCTTTTCCACTACGTAAGGGTGATATCAAAGATGGGGCAACAAGAAAAAGGCCAGCACAAATATCTGGCCCCAGCCGGGATTCGAACTCATGACCCGAGTGCTGAGAGTCCAGTGCTCTACCATTCGGCTATCCCAGCTTCACCACACACACAGTATGGGTGTATGTGGTGGACAGTTACGACAGCTTTATTCTGGTCTCCATCTACATGCACTGTGTTCTGTGCGTATGGAATGTTTGTTCACATCACCATCAGTGTTCTGCTAATGCAGGGACATTATGTGGGGGGTGGGGGGGGGGGGATGGGAGGATGAATGTGGGTGCCTTACTATGATGACTATGAGGAAAGTGGGTTAGAGGAACATATGTTGCTCAGAGACAAACTTCTATTGCAACATTAGTATGATGATACTCTGTCCGATATACTGCGCATTCAAAATGTAACTTACATATTTCACCGGTGTGCAGTTGTACCAGATCTATGGACGCCGCACTGCTGCTGATGTCCATTCTATCCTAACCAAACTGGGGAGCAACTATATAATACTTGAGGACTCTATCTGCCGTGCTAGGACAGGCACAAACTGTCGAACTCCTGATCTTATCGATCTAGACAATGGTGTGGTGAGTACCTATGTTGGCAGCCTCAGTTGTTTATTGTTTTTTGTTTTGATGGTTTAATGCTTGGGGATTATTACACTGTGACACAGACATACCTGTTATAGAGTACAGATGTGTTTCATTAAATTTTTAGAAAGAGACTGTGTGTTCAAAGGTTAGGGGAAATAGTCTCTTTAATAGGCAAACAGCAGTGCATTGATGGGGGTGGGTGGGCAGCGGGTCTGTCACAAGAAGGTACAGGGTCAATCTGTCTGGGCTAAAATGTTAGGAGTTTTGGGTTTGTGTTTTTGGGTTGTTGTTTTTTTTACCCTGGTGGTGTTGAGAACGGAATATTCCCAGCTACCTCTGTGGCTATTTCAGCATAAGACAAATTAATTCAGCAAGACCAGGGTTAATTTATGCAAAATGAAATATGTTTTGTCCGTTGTAAGTTGAGCATGTTCTCAGCTTTTTCGTGCCCTGAACTTGTCTGCCTGAGTTCTTACTGTATGCATGTAAATGTCAGCACTGGACTTCACATTCAAAGTGATCATTTGGTTTGTGGTTCAGGTACCTGACCATGCAAAAGAGGAGCCTGGGCTGACATACAGCACAGTGCCTCGCTTTTGTGAAGAAGTGCGGCATCAGCGACCGGAGTATGTTAAGTATTTCAAGCAGGTCTTCGTGAACAATACTTTCCGTGTTTACAAAGTCTTATACAGTGGAGCCTCTTTTGGGCAACAACCCATGCGGCCAGGCAGAACCGGTCGTTAACGACAGTTGGTCGCCCAAGTGACAGACACTCATGGTAATGGTCGCCCACAACAGAGACACGGGGTCGTTTTGCAAGCAAAATAGCGGTCGAAAGTCACGTACTGCAGGTGGTGGGTTGTTGGAGATGCAATAAAGAAGAAAAACTGTCCGTGCCGGGCAAAAGTGGTTGTGAACGACAGACGGCGCTCGGTCAAGAGGTTGTCCAAGGGAGGCTCTACCTGTAGCATGAACCTATAAAAAACATTTCTTACCAGCAGTGTTAATGCTGATGCAGTTGTTTATTCTGCTTCAAGCTTTTGGATCTCAGTGAAAGTCTTCCCCTCCGTGTGCCATCTCAGCACTGTAAAAGCCTGCGATTTGTTTTGTTTTGTTTTTTGTTTGGGGGGGGGGGGGGGGGGGCAGCTGTTTCACCAGTTGCCAGTATACCTGGGTAAATCAGCATTTAGTGTTACACTTGTAATTTTTTTATCTGTTGAAATGGTTGTGATACCAGATTGTGATCAGATGAAACACAGGGTCTATTCTTCACTACTAACCCTCAGATCTGTTGACTTGGGCTGGCGATAACTAACTACATGTACCAGTTTTGGGCACGACAATCCAGGTCACAGGGTACCCAGGGAACTCAGTCCTAGATTGTTTAATTTTCAGCCTAGATGGAGAAGAAACAGACAGAAGTTTAGGGTTGGTATACTATATTGACTGTAGTTCTGTGTAGGCTTAGGTTTATTTCAGTAACGTTGATATGTTGAAGCCTGGAACAATGTTATGTACTTTGCATACATTGTTGTCTGACGACTCTAACTTTTCAAGAGTGCATACTGCTTCTCTGTCTCCTGAATAGCCGTGAAATAGTCTTTGTTGCTTGGGCGGCATTAAGCCCTAAATAACTGTCTCCTGAAACAGTCAGCATTTGGAGAGTCAACTCCAGAGTAATTTTTTCAGTTTTGACTCGGGTACCCCACCACCTCATTTAATATTCGGCCATGGCATTTCTGTTGGTTTTAAGAGGGAAAGTTTTAGTCCATTACCTTCCAACACTTTTTCTTTCAAACGTCTTAACTGGAGTTGTGGGGGAAAAAAAGATCTGGAATCAATGTATGTTATATGCAAAAATGTTTTTACTTCTGTATACTCTGTACATAGTTTTATGCATTATGTGATTGATTGTTGTTTTTTTTCTGCACACATGATGGAGTGTTTACATTTGCCATGTCAAAACAAGTTTCCTTTGGAATAGGTTTCCAAATGGATGGGTTGGTCATTTCTTGCTCTGTTATATAGAGTAGGAGGTGACAAGACCGTAATAAAATGACGTACAATTTTGGTTGGAGTTGTTTGTTTTTTGTTTGTTTGTGGTTTTTGTTCGTTGTTTTTTTTTTTTTTTTTTTTGGGGGGGGGGGGGGTGCAGGGGCAACTTTGCATTTGTTTTGGGTTGACATCTTCATTTCTTCTGTCATTCTTGATATAAAAGAGAGAGAGAGAAAAAAAAAAAAAACAACTCAGCACTGCCTCATTGCTGTCTCTTCTCTCATTTGTACTTGCAAGGGCAGTTTATGATTTTTTTGATTTTTTTTTTTTTTTTGGGGGGGGGGGGGTCTCACTCAAACCTTTTTCCTTTTGTTGTAGAAAATGAAATATCAGGACTTAAAAAAAAATAAAAAAAATAGTATAAATCTGATTTCCTGTCACTGCCACGTCTGCCCTCTGATTTTCTTTGATGTTGATGGGGTTGTTTTGAGGGGGAGGGATTCTTAGTTGTTTGTTTAAGTTTTATTTTCAGGACATGTACCTCATTACCAGTTGATTTCAGTTGCTGAAGTTGCAGTTTAGCTCTAGATTTATGGATCACTTCTTTGCTAGCTCAGACATGCACTAAATTTTTCATGCAAGATGTGTTTGTGCATTTGTTATCACTCATCCTGCTGGTGGTTTGCTTGGGTTTGCCTGTGTAACATTCACACTCTTACAGCTTTCATATCAAATGGAATGCAGTGGGTCATATATATAAATACAGGTGCATCCACATATTCTATTGAAGTGCATGTATGTACAGAGCAAGCAATAAAAGTTATTTCATTTGGCCTCGTGGTGTCATCAAAATCGCCCTTATGGTGGGCAATTTTAGATTTCTACACATCCAACACCTTCTCTCTCTCACACACAAACACACACACACATATTAAAAAGACACAACACCCAGCATAATGGGAAGGACAATAAAAAGATAAAATTTAATGTACACTGTAGTGGGATGTTCCGCATGGGGTGTGTGTGCACACTCTGCACCTCAGACATCCAATCGTACACGTGCACATCATGTAACAAACAGTAGCCATACAAACAAGGAATAAAAACCATCAAACATGGAATCATATGCAATGCAGAGAATACGAAATTTCTTCCTTGGATTGACAAATTGGAAGGTCATAGGATTTGTACTTGGGATTCACTGAAAAAAGTACAAGTGGGTGGCAAAAGTTGTTCGATAACGTGTAAAATGACGGTGGTAACCAAATTATGGACCCCGGCTGCTGTGAGGAAACATTCACCTGAGTGAGTTGGTGTTACACCTAGTTCAGAAGAGCCCATCTAAAATACCAAATTTACGCTCAGCCCTCCAGTCAACCCTTCCATTCAGCAACACTTCAAATACATGACCTGTTTCAAATACACTATTTCTTAATCATTCAAAAAATGGAGATTCTGCAATTTCCATCTGTTCAGTGGCTGCATTTGTTCTTCATTTACATATCAAGTATGCACGGTGGTGAAAGCAGATGGTAGATTTTATCAGCCAGTCTTTTTGCGAAGCTGCGTAGTCCATCATGAAAAATCATGCTTGCTGAGTACAGACGGTGGTGTCTGAGTAACATCTACAGTACAGTGCAGTGACATGACACAACAGTGAAATAAACTTGCTTTAAATCTGAAGCGCAAAAATGACAAATGACATGCAGCTATGACACTGAAACCAAGCAAAGCCAGGCACAGGCACTCACAATTAGCTGAAAATCAGTGTTCATACAGTGTACATGTAGTTCACCACAGCATTCTACAATAAGCATTGCACTCGTGTCTGAGGAGAAACTATCAGCTTAGTTGCTGAAATGGGAAAATGAATTAAAAGACCATGTTTCCTTGCACTGCATGTGTTACATGCACTTGCTGCACAAATCTGAACCATGACAGACATTTCCAAAAAAACCCCAAGGTTCTGTGTAGGAAAAATGTGGGGTGTCAAACATCATTTTGATCAAGTGGATTCATGATTTAGCACCAGGTCTGGGTGCTGTGTACACGTAAAAGGAACGGACTGTCCACTCTGCAGAAAGAGTTAAACATACACCACGCCAGCACGTCAGAGGAAAGCATGCTGTACAATTATTGTATTTTGCAGAGAGAAGAGTCCTGCTAATTCAGTGAACACTTGACGCAAGCAGACCCCTGCCTTCAACAGCTCCTAAAAAGGTAAACACAAATGTACAAAACGCACTGAGTAAAATCTTCAATACTGTATACTCGCAAAGCTGGCACATCAATGACCGTTACTATGGCAACATGTTTGCCCACTTACAATCTAGCCAAGTGTAAATAAAAAGGAGCAGGAAAACCCAAAAAGCAACCCAAAACAAATACAACAACAGCTTGCATGTCAGGGCAGACGAGACAGTAGTCCTGCCAAGCAGAAGCAAAAAATGAAACGTGTATCTACACAACAGGAAAACAGGAGGAATCGACCAACAGTCTACTGAATTAAAGAGTGTCTACACTGTTTCTTGCTGAGCCGTTGATACAATGAACCTTACATAAGCACAATCCAGTTTTGAAACGCAGACATGTCTGTACTAATTTCACCACAATACCCTGTACAATCAGTTGCAAACAAAGCTTAGCACTCCAAGAATTCATAAACTCTTGACACACTCAATGCCAACAGACAATAACATTATACTGGGAGGTGGGGGATGTGTACGTGTGTTCATGCTAAGCTGTACCAATAATGTTCAGAATTCCATGCATGTTAACACACAGAAGCACAGGATAAAACCACAAATAGCTGGAAAAATCTACAAAGACACCCTGTAGCAACGGTACATGTAGGAGAGAGAGACTAGCCTACTTCAGAAGGTCAAGCTGACAAAAGGTGGCACATCATCATAATTCGAGGTGCTACAATAGCTACAATTACAGTCCATTTCAAGTCCATGTTAACACCACACACAATGCTCAGAGGCAGCAAAGTTCAATGACATGTATACAGATGGTGCAAGTGAAAAATACATGCAATCAGAAAGCCATTCTCTCTCTCTCTCTCTCACACACACACACACACACACACACACACACACACACACACGTGTGTGTGTACACAGAGCTGTGAAGACAAACTACAATGCAGAACACCTTGGAGACATCAAGAAAATACGGGCATCAAGTATGAAAGTAGAGGACATACATTCAATGTTGTAAGAAACTTCAAGTGCTGTAGTACCTACAAACGGTGAACAGCTGCGTTCTAACCAAACCATTTGCCTAAGGATGAACAGTTCATGGTGCATTAATTTCGTCAACACCTGACGGGAACAGTGCATAGAAGAATACCACTGTATGATAATTTTTCCCCAAAATATACACCTGTTTTCACCATTCAAACTGAAGAGGATGGAAAAATACTTGTTCCATATCTGCTGTAGTCCCTCTGTCATGGCTTGAACACGGTTTCTCAATAAAGCCCCTGTATGCAAATCAGTAAACATAATATATGTGTTTCGTCTGATACGTTGATGTGGATAGCCTTATGAAACTGCCAGAACACAGCAGGCTACTATTAAGTACAGCACATCTTATAGGCAGTTACTTTTGCGTGCCATTCAATAGATCCGCCCTTTCCAAAACAGAAACAGAAAGGTGCTGAGGCGAAACACCTGTCATGGACTGAAAGGAGCGGTCAGCTGAATGGGAGCATCGTAGACGTTGGTACCGAAAAGCAAGCTGTGTGACCCAGGTGTATGACACAGATCTCTAAATTCAGCTGCAGAAAATCGTCCAGAGTAGTTAAAACTGGGGCAGTCATGGTTGAAAATCACGTTGGAACACTGAGCTGCCAAAAGAATGTCAAGAATCATTTTATGTTCACATGACTGAACTTTTCCACACACGAGAACGGTGAAATGGCAATTTTACAATAAGACACACCAAACATACTCCACACACAATCAAGCAGTCATATCACAAGCATCTATGTCAGTCCTCCAGGAGATTCACCTACATAAAACAACTTGTACACGTTTCAGCTCACATCTCCTTATGAGACTAAAACCATTTGATTCACAAGCGAAAAGTGATGAGCAAGCTCACTTTCCTCATATCACAGACAAGCCCGCCTGTCTTCACATGCCCATTCTATCACCACATGTAATATTTGGAACTACAAACTGAACTCAACTATTCTTCTCTGTCAAAATGAATAAACATCCTCCTACATCTAAATTCTCTTATTACAGAGTAAATAATCCTTTTGTGGCTAAACTACACGAATATGAGTTCCATATATAATAATTAATTTGCTTTAGATAAATGGTTTTGGTTTTACTTGAAAACCAGCTTTTGCCACACCAACAATCATGCATAAAGATACATATCATTTTTTCAATATTTCGTTTGATCAGTCTCTCCATAAATCTGCCTAAAAGTTTGTTTTAAAAAGAAAGAGAAACGGTTTCCAACACACTGTACAAAGGGCAGTCTAAGTAAAACACACACACACACAACACACACACACACACACACACACACACACACAGCGCCCTAATTCATGCAACCTAACACATAAAATGCAAACAGATCCATTTAAACACGCACAGAATTTGAAGGCAGTGCAAACGAGAAACGGAGATATCTTCCATAGATGTAAAAAAGGGAAAAAAAAAAGGTTCAAGATTGTAAATATATGCCTTCCAATGGCATCCAGCCAGTCACATGCACCCCTGAAAGATTCACACGGTGAACACCACAGAATACGTAACCAACAAGTGACAATGCGTATTCAAATTGTTAAAACTGCAGAACACAGAACATGTGTATTGACCATAACATTCAAAAATGGATTTTAAAGTTTTATGTGTACAGTGGGCTAAAATGCACCACTGTACTGTGAACAAAACAACCATATTTGCTGTAAAACATACTTCAACACTATCAAACAACATACACAAGCCCTATGGGGGCTACACTCACGCCAGTTCACACACACAAAGGTGGGCTGTTTGCTAATGAAGTGAGGCCTGTCATTCAAAATAAAACAAATACTGTTTGAGAAAAGAAGTGGGATACAAATGGACTGTAAATGGGGGTGACGAACTCAAAAAAGAGAAAGTGCAGTTTGATACATATATATTCACATACTCGTACCCACATTTCAGAAAGTGAGTCAGTAAGTATGGATAGTTGAAAGGCTGTGGGGTGTTGAGGGGGGGAGGGGTAGAATATCTGGAGAAAAAGAAAAGAGAAAATGGAGAGACACTCCACTAAAAACTGGTTTCGACTTAGCTTGAAACACTTCATCCACCATTTGGGAACTTTTCATCCAAGTATTAGCAAGCAGATCATTTGAAATTGTTCACAACACAGCACTCTTTCTTGATGCAGACAACTCTCTGCAGCCACTTGCAATGGCCCACAAAAAAGTATCGTGTACTGAATCATTTTTAAACTATACATACATATACGCACGTAAAACAAGTGAAATAATTATTGAGCCCTTCGTGTGGAAACATTTGAAAAATAAAAAAGAGCACCAATTAATAGCACTCCATGAACATTACAAATACTACAATGTAAATATTAAACCATTCACCAAAACCTCTACTTTAAAGATAACTATTTCCAGCAACTAAAATGATAACATTTTTTGTTGGCTCTGCATCACTTTGAATTTTAAGAGAAGTCACCATCTTCAGCCAAAATGGCATTTTTGGGAAGGACCTGTCATTAACTACCATCACGCCAGATTTCACCAAATTCCAAGTTTCTGCTGTTTCTAGCTGCTGAGAAAAAGCCACTGTTAATGTCTGTCACAGACAGCCAAGATACAGGAGACAAATGGTGGAGCTGTAACAAACTCATTTCATGTACACATGAGTAAACAAAAAAAAATTTTTTAAAGAAAAAAAAAAACAAACAAAAAACATTCCCTTATCAAGTGAAACTGATACCTCTGCACATGCAACCCAGAACTATACTCCCCAACATTCTCTCGATAACAGCTCTAAACATTTGGATTCAGTCCACAGCAAGTCCCTGCAAACAAACGTGAAAATCTAGCCACAGAAATTCTGCACACAGAAACAAGTCAAAGTCTTTAGAAGAAATTAGAAGACAAAAAAAAAATCTTCAAGAGAATCACTGTCACAGCGAATGCACAGCCACGTTAAAGCCTTCGCAAATCTGCTGTGGTCACGTTAAAAACGAAACGCAACCTTTCACACACCTACTGACAACAAGTCATGGTCAGTGCTGCACCGAGTTCCTTCAAAAATCACTGGCAAAGGAGAAAGAGGTTCATCAGAAAGTGACCATGTCAAACCAAACCACATCAAGCACTGTGATAAAACAAGACAGCACAGCAATGCACACAAACCATTCAAAACCATGCACAAAACACTTCGGGTGCGACAAGCAGAGGAGTATACATGTATAAAAATGTTACAAAGGATCAAATATGAAGCACTGTTTCACAGTTTACAAACGGGGCATTCCCCCCCACCCCCCACAACACCCCTTCACCCCACTCACGAATGGTGCAAACACAAGATCTTTTGAAGAACAGCTGTATAGTGTGTACAGATAAATCATACTGAACAGCATCAGGTACAGTAGGAGCAAAACGACTGCAAGAGGCAACAAGCAAATGGTGCGCTCACTTAAAGCATGCATGCACACACACACACACACTCTCTCTCTCTCTCTTTCTCCCTCTATGCAAATCTTGAACAGCCACATGTTGCCGACTTTTTTTTGTAATCAAACTCCGTGGGATTAAAAATAAAAAATATTAAAAAAGGCGCAGCGAAGCTCCATTGCAAGACATTGCGCATAACCTTCCCTGTCCAAGGTCCAGTTGAGCAGAAACAGATTTCGTAATAAATTTGTTTTCCAGGGCCCGCATGCACATTGAGTACTATTCGCGTATAGTCTATTCACGTCTATTCGCGGAAAGCTATTCGGACCCTTTCCGCGGATAGTGCCTATCCGATTTCGGTATGCATAAGGTCCTATTCGCACCTGAATAGCTCTCCGCGAATTCAACGCCGGAAAAGGGTGTTATTTATAGATCCTGGGAAAACCGTGCGTGCGTGCGTGCTGGAACTTTCTGTTTATCTTAGCCTTCGTCACAAGACATGACGTCTTTTTTTTTTTCTACGTCAACGTCAGAGTTAGACTTACGGAGAATGTAGTGTTTGCTAGGTAGCGCAACGTTACAAGGACTTGCTGTAGTGGAGTGAGGGTACTACCACGATTCGCCAGTGTAATGTCGGCTGATACTTCGCGTGTCAGTTCTAGGATGTGGTGCCGTCGAAATCGGAACTTACGAAAGATTTCGTAATCATCATATCTGTCGAAGGGGTTGATCCTGCCCCGGAAAATTCTATTTCGGCGCAATTGTCGTCGCTGTCTCGCTTGCAAAAACAAAATCGCCGCCATATTTATTCGCGAATAGGCCGGCTATCGGACCCTCCGAGGTGCGATAACTTTATTCGCGAAATGTTGAATAGGATAGGCTATCCGATTTGACGTGCATACCAAAATCGTCCGCCTATCCACTCGAATAGACCCGAATAGGCGTTATTCGCGAATAGTACTCAACGTGCATGCGGGCCCAGTGCTCTATCAGCAAGATCTGAGAAAACCTAAGAGCTCTTCGCTCAGCTGCAGATGGGTGTTATAATAGTTATCCTTCAAGCCTCACAGTCTCGGATATTTGGCAAACTGTAGTACTGTGGACTGTTACGCCAAACACTCCTCTACAATTTTGAATCTCTTAGGGTGGAGATTACTTCTGGTGCTTGTTTTCAAAAATACATCAGAACACATTGACAACCTGGAAGTCTGAAAACATGAATTACCAGCAGATAAACTAATGCATAAAATATAATCAACCAAGCGCCAAAGAAACTGCACTGATCTACTGGTGTTACCACACCTAAGAGGCTCACACTTTCGACACATCTCTGAAAGTTTTAATCATTCTTGTGATTTTCACAGGGCTCGACACCTTTTTATGATGGCCCACACTGTGTACTGTTCTGAACATGAAACAAGCATCTCTGGCTAGTGTTTTAGAACTTTCTTTAAAAACAATGTTAACAAATGAATTTAAACCCAAACCAGCAGCATTATAATTACCAAGCAAATGATCTAGTGTTGCAGGACTGTCCGCAATTACAAAATTTTGCTGCTGTCAAAGACCCATTCTATCTGCATAAAGTTAAAGCACAATCATATTTCCAGCACATATATACACCTCTCCGTGAAACACTTTCACGACATTACAAATTCTACAGATTATTTTTCCACAAAATTTCTGACAAAAAAACAAGAACAACAACAACAACAAAAACAGTGAGGAAAGAAAAACACCAACTGAGAATCTAGGCAGCAAATAGCTATCCAGTCAACATTTCGATGCATTCCACTAAACGCAGCCATGGATAATTCAGGATTTCTACGCTGTAAAAAAGTACAATAAATCCAAAACAAAACAAAAAAAAAACAACAAACAAACAAACAAAGGAATTGGCTGCAAATGAACCAGCCAAAAGCAGTGGGGAGCTTTGACAGCTGTCAAACATACAAGCACTTAGCCCTATCAGAAGTCCACACATAAAAAAAAAACATGTGCCATATAACAAAGGAAGTAACCCTGCACATCCAAACCAAAATACAAAACATGAAAATCAAAAGCACTGTTGGATTTGTCCCAATGTAGGTAATATAGTAGTACCTGCATTATACAAACAGAGCAGAAGAGAAGAGATGGAACAAAGCGGGTACAAATACTGCAAATTCTGTATGCTGCAAAGCAAAAAACAAAAACAAAAAAAACAAGAAAAAGGGTGGGGAGGTGTCTATGCCGGAAGAGGTGTAAGATTTCCAAACAGTACCTCAATCTTGAAAAATTCATTCCAAATCGTGTGACCTTCATCTCCTGCCACAGTAGCCACACATAGTCTGCAAGAGTTGTGTTGCCACAAAGACCCTTAACTGACAAACACAAAATCTACTATGTAGCCATAACACCACAATCCTCTCTTTTGTTGTCATGGCATTGCTCCACACCTCCACTCTCACCATTGCAGCCTGTGCTCAGTTGCCGAAGGGGTGCTCCTACAAGTTACCATAGTGATGCCCCACTGTGCTAGGAGTCCTGCTCAGTGTTGCCATAGTGATGTTCGACAAGAAAGCACTGTGCCTCAGTCTCTGACTCGTCCGTGGCCAGGCCAGAGGAATGCTGAGCTGGGGGTCCCTCTTCTTCTTCCTCCTCCTCCTCGTCCCCTGCCTGATCCAACTCTTCCTCTGTAAAGTCTGCCAGCTCCCCAACTTGCACACCACCTGGCTCGCTGGCATGGTCCGCCCTATCATGGGCCTCAAAGCTTCCTGCTGCGTGCGATTCTGAGGGGTCTGAGATTTGGCGGCGATGGCGATGGTGGTGGTGGTGATGATGGTGAAGCTGCTGATGGGCATGCTGAATGTGGGGGAGGGCAACCTCAGCTAGGGTGTCACTGTGGATCACGTCACGTGATTCTCCCTGAAGCATGCGCGTCCAGACAGGTTCCGAGGCAGGGGACTCGGAGCGTGAGCTTTGGTCTGTGAAAACGGAGTCTGCATCCGAGTACATCTCCAGAACAGTGCCTTCCGATGAGGCCTTCTTTACAGAGTTGCCCGAGCTTTTGCTGCTGCCGCAACCCCCATTACCCCCACAGCCCCCACCATTTTTGCTGCCACCGTTCTTGTTGTTCTGATGGTTGTGGTAATGGTGGTGGAAGTGAAAGTGGCGCCCAAGGGTGTAGGAGCCACTGCTGCCATTGGTACGAGTTGGGATGGGTGAAAGGAACCAGTCGGAACGCTGACGGAGCCGCTCTAGTTGTTTGCGCTTGACCGAGTTGAAGCGTGACAGGCTGCGTGACTGGTAGTATGACCTCATCTCATTCAGGTTGTCTTCCAAAGACTTGGGCCGCTGCACAAAAAAAGGTAACTATTTAGATCTGTTGTTGCTGTTTTACAAAGATGAGTATCTACAGTATTTTCCACAGAAACCTATTTCAGCTTTGCACTGGTTTATAATCTACTGTCACGAAAAGCGCAACGCTTAGTGCTTAGTCCAGGTACATGTACTTGCAATGAAAATCTCTTACTTTTGATCACAGATCATCTCATCATCAGGATACCATCTGCAATCACCAATCACACAATTATACTCCACACACACCTTAGACACTTCAGGTGAAGGCATGAGAGAAACCTCTGGGGCAGACAGAGTGGAGACGTTGATGGTCAGCTGGGAAATGTCTCCATCATTTCCAGTGTCAGAGGGACGCAGTGGCCGTCGAAGGCCTGCCAGAGGAGACAACTCTGGACTGTCTCCACCCCCTCCCTCGTCGCTCTCTACACCCTCGTGGTCACTGTCTCCCCCTAATCGTGTCACCTCAATAAAATCTGGTGACACCGCTATAAGACAAAAAATAAAAATATAAAAAAATTGATATTTATCTGCATGCATAAGTGCACTACAGTGTATCTTCAAACATAATTCAAGAAAACAAAAGCATTTTATAACATATACAAGCCTGTTCTGGTATGAAGAATTATAAATGGTAATGTTATCATCACAAGGGTTTCACACACAAGAAACCAAATGGTTTTTGCAACTAGATATTGGGGACAATACATTCAGTTGTATCAGAGCAACTCAGTCTATGGACTTAAACACCATGTTAATATTCCTACAATGGTGTCTATACAGACACATCATGTCAAATATAACATAAACATCAAATAAACCTTTTTAACACAGCCAGGGAAAAAAAAACAATGATGTTTGTGTAAATGGTTGTGCATAAGTAAGCAGAAAGTAGTTCAGTTGCCAACGAAAGGAAATCAGGTGGTTAGTCAGTAAACATCACAATAAACAGCCCAACCACAAAATTCAGAAGTTGTGAATAAGAGTATGAAGACTAAGAGAACCCAGAAATTGAAATACATGTATGAAGTAAAAATGGAGAAAAGAGAGAGAGAGAGAGAAAAAAAAAAAACAGCAAAAAAAAAAAAACAGAAAAAAGAGGAGCAAACCACAAGAATGCGGTGAAGCTGTGTCTGTTGTATCAATCAAAGTCCTCTGCATTTATCGAGAAGTATGCCACGACCTTGAATTGCACATACCAGTACACTGTACCCTTGTACATACATGTTCACTTTACAGTTACCTACACAGATCCTGTAAATTTTTAAGGAGCCTAAAGCCACCACCTGGCATTGCAATGACCTACCCCACAATGACCAAAAATAGTTGCCAAGCTAATCCAGGGTTTGAAATACCCAGGTGCCCAGATGCACACCCTTCTTTCTCAGTGTAAAAGAGTAGCAGACTAGAAGTTTGGGTGGACTGACGAATCAGCTCAGCCAAAATACAGATACCATATAGGAAGTGTTGTAGCCGACCAGCCATGCAAGTGACACGGGGAAGAGGAAGTGTATATATATTATATATATATATGTGTAAAGTAAGTTCTCAACACAATGTACACCTATGATGACAAACATGTCAATATCTAACCCATTCAAACTGACAAAAGTCTAATCCATGCATCTGAAATGTAAGGATGTTCAAATGTATGTATTGCACACAACACAGAGCATATCACACTGCAGAGGAGTTATGCTCTGACAGGTGGTGCACATGCACCTGCCACACAAGAAAACTGAGATGCCTACAGAGAATTAATCGTTTACCCTCACCCTGGTTATAAGCCACAGCTTTTGTCTTTACACTGTCTCTGCCGCCAGTACAATTGTGCTAAACCCATATGGAGTAAGGGCAACAACCATTCTAACATCTGAACTGACTTCTCTCACTCTGGCCAAGGAATTGAACCGACCTATCGATACACGCAGGCATGCAACAAGGTCATTCCTTTATCATGAAATGTGCGACAAATGTCATGATTACCAAATTAACAAAGAACTACACCTATTTATACATGTATCTTTATCTGATAATGTCCTATGTATACATGTAAGGGCGCAGCAGGAGAGACTTTGGTTAGTACAAGCCTGCAACTCCAGAACTGCGTGACTGGTGAAAGGCAAGCAGTCTTCATGCTATGAAGCAAACAAACTCTCAGACTGAACCAACATGCAGTGGCCGTTCGTCTGTCCACTTCTTTGTCTGTCTGTCCGTCTGTATGTGTCTTACCATGTTTGATAGGATCAAACCCAAAACGTTTGCCCTCTAGGTGGAGGATGGCAGCAAACCAACGCAACTTGTGGGAACCTATACAACAGGCCATGGGTGGTGGCAAGACCAGAATCATGCGGGGGCTCAACACAGCACCACACAAGCATGCTGACAATCAACAGTTACTACAAACAGAACTGCACCAAACAACTCAAACAGCAGAGTATGTACAACTTACTCAAACAAAGGAATATGTACACCCCCCCCCCCCCTTTCCTCCATCAAAATGTAGCAAAACAAACTATACAACTTCACCGCAAAATATGATTAATTAAAATGCTCCAGAACACCACCAAAAAGTGCCCTTTCAGTCCAACTCAAAATAATATGACAAAGTAAGCCAAACCAAACTTGAACACAATCCAGTCAAACGGTTAGTTTAATGAATTTGCATGGCACAGAAAAAAAAAAATGATTTGAGTATCAGACTTCATGGTAACAAAAGGCAGGCGAAACTATGCATGTATTCACCACAGACCTCTACACAAACTGAAAATAAAGAGTGCATGGAGGGGATCTTGCCATGACAAAGGCTATAAGACAAAACAAAAACAGAGAAACAAACAAAACAAAACAAAACAATGAAAAACAAGCTAGAGGCAATGTAGCTTGCAGACAAGCCATGTTGTGACATGATGGGAGAAACTGGAAAGAAGAATGGAGAACGGTTGGGTACTAATACACGTGGAGCATTGAAGAAACTTTATTAAACAATTTTAAGAGGCCAAGGAAACCTTCCGTTGGACCATTTTTCTCTGCACTTACGTGGAATGGTGTCATCGGAAGAGTACTGGTACTGGTAGCGGAACATCTCACGGATGTGAATGCCTGTGTGAGTGGTCTCGGCAAAAAACTGAATGTTCTCTCGCCCAAACATGGCCGCCACACCAAAGTTATCAATGAGCAGCTGCAGGATGCGTGAAGCCTTCTCCACCTTGGCTGGGTCCTCAGCGCATGTGTGGAACATGGAGCCAGCCACTGATCGCGACAGTGCCTCCACCGACATGAAGTTGATCTCCGAGTAGGAGATAATGCGGAACCAGGTGCCGAACAGGAGTGCTAGCAACTGCTGATGTGCCACGCTCAGGGACTCAATGAATCTGCACCATCAGACCAGCCATACAATGAAAATCTCTAACCCTACTGAACACCCATATATACATACATGTATGCATATTATAAATAAGAACAAGATATTGCTACAGAAACCAAAAGCAAATACACCTAGAAGCAACTTGTACTGACTTGCAACAGCTGAAAAAGTGAGCTTAATATATTCCCTACTGGTAAATGTAATATCAGTTGTGAGCAAGTGATTTTAGGATTGATCCAACTGATAGAGACTAGGGCAAGGACAATAAGGGGCGCTGAAGGCAGCAATGATTAACCCTGTAGCTGACCATATTTTAAACAACGAACAAGTTCAGCTCCAAGCTGCTGGTGACACTTTTCCTTAGTTTCCCCAGTTAATAACAAACAAACAAAAAGAAAAGGGGGGGGGGGGGGAGGGGGCAAGGACAGCTTACGCATGCACAGCCTGGCACTGATCCATCCTGTGTCCTAGAGTCAGCACTTGCAGCAGAGTCTCTTCCCCTTCAGCTGTCAGGACCCCACCTGGGGTCTTGAGCAGGAATTTCTGCAACAATTTAGCATCAGTGAACAACCTTGACACCAGAGGACAGAATACATATCCAGTTATAGAGAACAAATTGTATGTATGCATGTATACTGATATTAGATATACAGATGGTTAAAACCAGATGACAGGATGAATAATACAGTTATAAAACAAATCTGGACCAAAGGCACAATACACAAAATGCAATCCATACCTTTACAACAGAGGCCAGGGTGTAGAAGCTGTAGTTGGGAAAGATGACCTGTTTGCCCTCTGAGAGCCGCTTCGTAATGCGCCGAATGTCATTGGGGTTACCTGGGCGACGGAACACATCTGCTGTCGCCACCCCTTCCTTGGCGATGTAGACCAATATGTCCTGTGGAAATTGTCAGAAATGCTGTCAGCTCAAACAAATAAACAAACAATATTCATGGGCACATCAGATGGTCCCCGTGCATTATGAAACTGAGGAGCATTCACTACACACTGCTGTATGATAGAGAGCACATGAAGACATGCAGTGTGTTCAAACAGAAAAATGTGCACAGACTAAATTTCCAGGTACTGAGGAAGCAATACTTACCACTAAAGGAGATGGAAGATACCCATTTTTTAAGGCAACATTGATAGGAGCTCCAAACTTGAGTCTGCAACAGTAAGGCACACACTGATTTTACCAAACATGTACCAGTTCGACTGAGCTCACTTTGGTTGAAGTATGTTTGACTGGAAATTTACTGACCAGCGTGAAGTACGGAGGATCAAGCCCGATGATGTGCGAGCTTGCTCAATAAATGTTGACGAGAACCATTTTCACAATTTTTACAGACAAAACAGCCTTAGAACAGACTCTAAGTGACTGTCCATAGTCATGCATAATTTATGTGTATGTCCGATGACAGAAAATATTCAGGACCAAGGTATAGACATACACCTGTATATATATATCTCTGCAGTAACAGATGGGGAAGGGGGATGGGGGGGGGGGAGGGGGAGACTGAATTACACTATAAGTGAAAGCCAGTATACACTCATTTCCTTACTTGCTGGAGCGAAAGGCCTCAGTCCGAGAGCTGCGGTCAGATACGCATCCACCAAAGACATTACGAAACATGGCCGCCTTGCACAAGTGACCTCACTGTGATCAGCACGACCCAACGCAGGGCACAGCCCACACGCCCAGAAGACCTGTCACGCTTGGACCGGCGTCACGCCTCACGTACTGACCCTCCCAGAGTGCCACTTCACAGCACTGTTCTCCTTACTGTCACTGTCAAGCTGGGTGTGGTCACTGGGGGAGATGCTCCTACTGCCTGGGTCCATGGCCATCATCTTTTCATCACAGAAGCCGTCGTAGCACAGTCCTGTCTTGGTCCTGCCAGCCTCTCAAACAGCAACCTTCTGCAGCAGAAAATTTAATCATACATTAGATAGTAATGGTATACATGCGTATGGACAGATCTTCAGTTTTATAAGGCATTCTTGTGCTTCTCTATGTGTGTGTGTGTATGTGTGTGTTATAAGCCACAAGGAAGCTTTTTGCTGGGCTGTTAAGGACATTAAGAGGAAAACGAAAATGACAGGGGTGAGAGGGAGGGTGTTTGGGAGTTTAACGTCCTTTTCCACCAGATATGGGTGATATCAAAGACAGGGCAAGGATGAAAAAGCCAGCACAAATATTTGGCCCCAGCAGGGATTCGAACACAAAAGTGACAGAGCTACGAAGACACACTCTATGAAGAGGAAAACAAACAGCAGAAATACTAGTAGTCGTACAACTCCATGAGTCATTACCAAGCATATAATATGTACATGTACATAACTTTTAATTTTAAATTATACATGTATAAACTACACAGGATTCAAGAACAATCATTAAAAAGAGTGCAAGTGAGTTTTCCATTTTAAGATAACCAGAGACTGTTAAAATTTACATCATAACAAGAAAAGGAGCCAATGATGACATTACAGTGTCCTGCATTCAGCCAGCGATCGTGCTAGGCATTTTCCAAACCGGTACATCACAGTAAACAAACCTACTCGCACGCGAACTGGTAGGCCAGTCACGGAAACCTGTAACTAATTTTGCCACCGAAAATCTGCTGACAAATGCAGTGATAAGTTAATTGCTAACTGTAACTGTTACAGTGTTTGTCAATTAATTAAATGACAGGCGTCACACACTCACTACTATATCTCAGCACGGCTCTCTCTCTCTCTCACTCAGACTTTTTTTTCTCTCTTTTCCTTTATTTTTGAAACCAGTCAAACAAAATAAGAACCAGTAGGTTCTACCGGTTACTGATTTTCCAACCAGTGTTTTCCTTTTCAAACCAGTATTTTACCGGTAATTACCAGTTAAATCCATCCCTGATTCAGCTGAACAAAAACAAGCTTTTAATTTCTAATAAAACTACTTTTGTGCTTGATAATAATATGAAAACGGATTGCGCCAACCCTTCTCAAGCTAAACCAAAACCTGCACACAAAGGAAATGATAAAAACACCATGCTCCTTCACTTGACCTTGAAATTATCCACGAGTCTGATTAACACAAGATTTATTGCTGGGCCATATCTTGTATACATGTACCGGTATGCACTGCCTTGATGTGGAAGTAAGTAAACATTAAGCTGTATATGACTGAAACCACAACTTGTATACATGTATGAAAGAGTGCGCACACATGATACTACTGTGAGTCTTGTTCCTCATTAAAGAGTTAAAGATCAAATGTTATCCTGGGCAGAGCACACTGTTTTTTTCAGGACAGCTGCATAGACTGTTTTGGTACACGTGTACATGTATATAAAATGGTCAGACACAGAGTGACAGACAAACAGATTAATATCAATTGATGCTAATAATAATAATACCCATTAAGATCTTTATCAGAGAAGAAGCAGTCACAAACAAGCATGGTATCAGATCACAAAAAACATTTTGAAAGGATACTCCTTTTTTACTCGAAATGGCAGGTCAGCAAAAGAACAAAGATGTCTACTAATGTACTTCACTAAAACCAGGATTATTCTTGTTTATGAATACGTTGCATTACAGGGTTTAGTTGGGTGCCTTATTTGACAGCACTTAAGACAAAGCTAATCTGCCGACAAATATCTGTTCTGCAATTTCATACAACTGTTAAAATTAATAGTACAGCACTGTGATGGAAGTTTGCACTTGACATGAATGACATTATGCAAATTGTGCCAATACAACCTCCATTCAGCTAGGTAAATTTCTAATCCTGCAGCAGTTTGCATCTCTGTTCGGCTGCTTGTTCCTGAAACCGGATGCACAAACGCAAGATGTATTTAGGAAAACGGGAATGTGTGAAACGGTGCTGCTTCTTGCACCGCTCGCCACGCAGCACACCTTGACAATTCCAGCAGCCGCCTGCCAGCTTCCGTCAGACTTGACAATGCCACACCGACATTTTTCCACAGCTAAAACACCAGTTGCGCGTAGGCAGTTCATTTCCCGATCGCTTGCTGTGTGTACAAGGTCACACTAGAAGATCTCGTAGGTGCCCAAAATGGATATAAAATAAATAAATAAACCAAAATAACGCTGACCCCGATCGAGGGCGCAGTATCGACCCCAGTCTCTCGATTGGTAATTGATCGAATTTTGCATCTAACTTACCGGCAAAGCAGAACAATTCGTCATTCAGGTGTAGTGTTTATGATAAAAATGCAGAGAGATTTACTCACATCTTTGATGCTTGTTGCTCCCAGATACTACATTGTTGGTGAATTTGTCGAAATCCTTTTCACAAAATTGAGAGTAACGGTCAGGAATACTCAAGGATGACCCCGGAAGTACATATCGTCTACCTTCCAGGGAGAAGTCATTGTATAAGGAAAGAGGGGCGTGGCCCTGGGAAAGCAGCATGACTGTCGATGTTGAGCAAGACACACACACACACACACACACACACACACACAAAATTGGGTTGTGTTAAACGCCTTGTGGTGAAATCATTGTGGAGGCACAGGAAACAATAAACATACGCGTATCTGCTTTATTTTTGCATCACTGTTGCCATCCGTCATCAACATTACAGAGTACAGCCGGTCTCCAGCCTGCGGGTTGTCCCCCTTTTTTTTTTTTTTTTTTTTTCCTTTTTTTTTTTGGAAGCTCAACCCTTGGACAATTCAGTGAGGCTCTTTTCACTACTGTCCGAGAAACTAAAGACAGTTGGTATAGTCATCTTTCAACAATCAACAACCATGCTGCACTGTGTTGCGAGCCCGCACTGATCCAATGAATCGAAATTCAGTACTGTGTTCACGGAGCCGATATAACGATGTTTTAGATTTACGTGTATTATCCAGCCACTTCGGCTGACATGCGACACGATCTTGCTCATTTGCTTTCAGTTCCTGCCTCAGTATCGAAACTGACTCAGGCATTACACCGTTTCGTGTTTGTCCATTTCAAATTACTATTGTTTGTATAAAACGTACGGTACGACACGCTACGGAACAGTGTGGTATGGCATGGTGTGGTAAACAAATTCCTGTATGCTGTTGTTGCTACGGTACAGTGTAGTGCTGTATGGTGTGGTGACCAAATTTCTGCATTTGGTTGTTCACTGAGCTGTTGTTAGTAGGCGTTGTTATTGTGACTGATTCTTGTTGTTAGTGTTTGTTTGTTTGTTTGTTTGTTATATAGCACTGAGTTCGCATAGCCTAGTCGCATAAACCTGGACTGTGTATCAACAAATTCTGCACGTGAAGGTGTTGTGAGTTACGTCAGTGATACCGGAAATTTTAGTAAGGCGGTCTCGCCGGACGAAGACAAAACACACACTGTACCGTGCTGGCGTCAGACCCTTTCTAATGGTGTCCGGCAGTTTGCAGACGACAAAGCCGGGAAGCCGGTGGAACATCAAAACAATCACTCCAGTATATGTTATTCAGTTACTTGCTATTCAGTCCGGCTGACAGAAGTCTTGCTTGTCAGCCACTCGTCTGACGCATGCCGATGACCGTTGTCCGTCGCATATGGGTTTGTAACGGAAATGGCCCCGGAGCAGTCAGTGACACCTGCGAAACTTAACTATACTGATTGTTTACGCGTTCACTCGGCAGTGAATGCTAGAGGGTGGAACCGGTACGATTTCTCAAACCGGTTTTTAACCGGTTTTTCCAATAGAAAACCGAGGTTTAAAACCGGTTAACCGGCTATGTATACGTCATCTATTGCTTCTAACGTTTCCCCAAGAGATGGAAGGGGGGAAGGGAGGGGGTCTCCTAGTACTCCGGCTTCCTGTACCCCTGCGTTGGAAATGTTCAGCCAACAAGGGTGGGTGGGTGGGTGTTTGGGAGTTTAACGTCCTTTTCCACCACATACGGATGATATCAAAGACGAGGCAACGATGAAAAAGCCAGCACAAGTATTTGGCCCTAGCTGGGATTTGAACTCACGACCCGAAAGTTGGAAGTCCAACGCTCTACCATTCGGCCACCCCGGTTTCCCTGTTCAGCCAACAACAACAACAACATGATGATGATGATGATGATAAGGGGGAGGAGGAGGGTGTCTTGTAACGGGCTGAAAAACGACGAGTGGTGTCTCTTAGAAAAACCGCGGTTTTCCGGTTTTTTAAGGCCAAACCGGTTTACCGAACTGTGAGAAAGTCGGACCGATTTTAACCGGAAAACCGGTAAAACCGAACAGCCCTAGTGAATGCAGGCACTAAGTCGGTACAGCAGCTGCAAAACGAGACCCGACAAGAACAAGTAACTTGAATAATCATGATTCTAAACTCGGCAAACCTGAACAACAAAACCCTGCGGTTCAAACAAACACAAAACAAGGAGGAATCAGTGGCCCCATCCCATAAAGTTTTTCCAAATTTCATGCTATTTTGTCTGTTTTGTTGTTATTGTTGCCGGTGGGTTTTTTTGGTGTTTTCTTTTCTTTTCTTTTTCTTTCTCTCTTCAAGTCTGTAAGGCCCACCAAAGACACTAAGTCCGCTACGCTATACCGGATCTATCATCTTTGGAAGGAGAGAAAGAGATGACGTCAATTCCGTGAACTAAACATTTGACGTCAGCCTCACGCACGTCGTCTGAACGTCAGTGAATGCTTGGTTATGTCTTCTGATTTCTCTGTTGCTGTTGTGACTTGCGTGACAGAATTAATTTTTGGCTCACTTGTGTAACAAAGTGAGTCTATGTAATAACCCTCCGTCGTCTGTCTGTGTGTGTGTGTGTGTGTGTGTGTCTGTGTGTCCGCAGTAAACCTTAACATTGGCCTTTTCTCAGAATCTACAAACAGCAGAGACACCAAAATTAATCTGCGGATAGACAGCCACAAGACCTTTCAAAATATACCATAATTATTGACCTTGACCCAAGGTCAAGGTCACTAAAGCTGTTTGTTTGGAAAGTTTACATTGGCATTTTCTCAGAATCTAGAAAAGCCAGAGACATCAAACTTTGCATGATGATGGACATTGACAATACCTTTACCGGCCTGTCTATATTTAGTGACTTTGAGTCAAGGTCAAGGCCATGCAAGTTGTTTTGCGGAAAGCCTGATGAAACCTTAACATTGGCATTTTCTCAGAAACAATGAACAGCAGATGCACCAAACTTGACACGCTGATAGGCAGCCGTAAAACCTTTCAAAAAAATACCATAGTGATTTACCTTGACCCAAGGTCAAGGTCACTAAAGCTGTCTGTTTGGAAATTTTACATTGGCATTTTCTCAGAGTCTAAAAAAGCCAGAGACATCAAACTCTGCATGGTGATGGACATTGACAACACCTTTACTGACATACCTGTACTTAGTGACTTTTAGTCAAGGTCAAGGCTATGCAAGCTGTTTTGCGGAAAACCTTCCGAAGCCTTAACATTGGCATTTTCTCAGATACAATGAACATCAGAGACACCAAACTCGGCACGCTGATAGACAACCATAAGGCCTTTCAAAACATACCATAACAATTGACCTTGACGCAAGGTCAAGGTCACTAAAGCTGTCTGTTAGGAAATTTTACATTGGCAATTATTAAGAATCTAGGAAAGCCAGAGACATCAAACTTTGCAAGATGATAGACATTGACAACACCTTCACCGACATACCTGTATTCAGTGACTTTGAATCAAGGTCAAGGCCACACAAGCAGTTTTGCGGAAAACCTTCGAAAACCTTAACATTTGCAGTCTCTCAGAAACAATCAATAGCAGTAGCACCAAACCTGGCTTGCTGATAAACAGTAGTAAGACCTTTCAAGAAATACAATTTTGAATAACCTTGACTAAAGGTCAAGGTCATCAATAGCTGTCGCATTGGAAATTAAAATTGCCGTTTTCTCAGAATGTAGGGGAACCAGAGGCATCAAACTTTGCGTGATGATAGACATTGACAAAACCTGTATTGGCATGCTTGTATTCAATTTCCTTGAGTCAAGGTCAAGGCCATTCAACGTGTTTTGCGGAGACTTTAACGTTAGCATTTTCTTGGAAACAGCAAACAGCAGATGCAACCAAGGCACAATGATAGACAGCAATGAGACCTATGCACACATACCCATTTGAAAGACCTTGGCTCAAGGTCAAGGTCATTACAGCTGTCTGTTGTGAAATTTTACATTACCACTTGTACAGAAACTACAAAAACTAGAGCTGTCAAACTTGGCATAATGGTAATTACTGATAAGCTCTTCACTCATAGATCTCATTTGAATGACCTTGACCTAAGGTCAAGGTCATAGAAGCTGTCCTGGGAAAACTGTTATATCGCCATTTGCCGAACTATGAACACAAGAGACACCCTACTTCAGGATAGCTAGTGATAGGAGCTTTACAAACATACTCTTTTTAATGACCTTGACCCATCTCACAAGTGAGCCAAGGAAGCTTTGCTCCTCTAGTTACATTTAATGTGGACGGCCTACACGTGTGGTAAAACGTGAACCTGACTACCCGGCTTGGACTGTACTTACGAAATCACAAGATTGGAACTTTTTGGACTGGTGTTTCTCGCTGAACTTTAACAAAATAGGTTTAGCTAAAAGCTCTGTTATTCTTGACTGATATTAAAACCAAAGATCTTGGAAACATATCTGATTCCAAGGTCTTTGTTAAAACTATATAGCAATGCAGTAGTATGTGCAGTTGTCACACGCGACAAGATTACCGGGATGATAAGTAATCTACATGAGTCTTGTTAGAGATGTTTGGCCTTACATGCAAACCACCCATACCTCAGATTTGTTTTTAACACAAAATCTATCAGAGCTACACGTCTGTGCTACGAGGCCATTCAGTATAATTGGACGGGCTTCCGAATTATGGAAAATGAAGGCATTTGAACAATTTGAAAACGTAATATGACTGATTTCTTTAAATGGGTGATAACTCGCCTAAAAATGCAGCAAGAGAAAAATCGTGGAAGGTACCTCTGGAGCATATGGATGCCCATTTCATCTCAAAGTAAAAAGCCGTTCAACGAGGTGGTTTAGGCCGGAGATAGCAACAATTTCATCCGCACACACACACACACACACACACACACACACACACACACACACACACACACACACACACACACACACACACGCACGCGCACACACACACACACACACACACACACACACACACACACACACACACACACACCGGCACACTGACACACTCGTCTCACAACTCCCGCGAAAGAGAACGCAGCAGTCTAACTAGTGTGCACATGCGTAAGGTATCTATGACGCAGATTTCGTTATGTCACTGTCTGCGTGAAAGTATGTATTGTCTGCAACAGTCTTCAAGTGTTTTAATTTGTTATCACTGAATTTTGCTGCTGCGCGCAGCGATTGAAATCTGCCCATCCCCGATAAAGTTGTTTCTCTATAACTTAACAACCAAACATACACGAACCTACTGACGAACAATAGAATTTTTGTTTTGGTCAATTACAGCAGTTTAAAAAACAAAAAAGTGGGGTCAGGTTAGGTCGGCGTCGTCAAGTTTCCGTTTTGCTCGATCAGTCATAACTGAGTGAATCAGTCGCCGGTCACCGGTCTGTCAGTTGAAGTGGCAGTATCCGCAGAAACTCAGTGAACGGCCTGACTGATTTCGGGGGGAGGGGGGGGGGGCATCGCGGTTGACCCGGCCGAAAACCGCCCCGGGGTGGAGGGGGGGGGGCGAGGAGGAGGACGGAGTAGGCGTTAGTGATGTTCAAGTGTCCCGATACACTAAAACCAAAAACGGTTGGAGCTGTTAAGGCCAAGCTCTCTATTTTCTTCTTGTTCAGTCTTCTCCTTCTCTGTTCTTGTTTTTTTTCAGCTTTTTTTTTTTTTTGGGGGGGGGGGTGTTTGTTTGTTTGTTTTGTTAATTTGGTCTTCTTCCGGTTCAGATCAGTTCAGAGTCAAGTTCGTGTCCACTCCCACTGACAGCCGGACGGGCCGGGGAGGGGGGGGGGGCAAAGGATACTCTGCCCTCAGCTCAGTCCCCTCCCCTCCCCTCCGTCCCCGGCCCCCCGCGCCCCGACGGTTCCTGCGCCTATGGAAGTCAGTGCGGCATAGCCAAATGGCACGTTTATGAAGGCAGTCATTCAGTCTGTTTCAGTAGTGGGCCTGACAAAAGCCGACCGTGGCCAGTAACGCTCAGTGAACTGAAACTAAAATGAGCACTGTTTAGTGTGTGTGTGGGGGGGGGGGGGGGACCGTAGCGGTTGGACTGAGACGTTACCGAGTCTAGTCAGTCACAGTCTCTCTGTCAGCGGGTTTGATCATGCCCGGCGCTGGTCCATCGGCATTCCGGTGTGTGTGTGTGTGTGTGTGTGTGTGTGTGTGTCAGTGTGTGTGTGTGTGTGTGCCTCTGTGTGGTCATGTCCGGCCGGCAGTATCATTTGACACTGAGCCGGACCCGGCCCGGCGACCGTACGGTACCGGCTGAGATTCAGGCTCAGTGCGGCCGCTCGACTGACTCCGGCGTCAGTGTCTATTTGACTATGATTGTTACATGTAGCCTACAACGCGAATTATTGACGTAGCGGGTGAAGGCCGCGGAGCTAGCCTGAGCTTTGTGGTCTGCGGACGGACTTGGTCGTCATACGTCAATGTGCACCTCGGACCGGTTTCAGGTGTCATCTTACACCAGGCTGTCCGCGGTGGATGCATTCAGTCAGTCTCCGTCGCTGCGCGGCTCATTCAGTCACGTGCACCCTCACAATAAACGCATGAAGATTTGGCAGCCTAAACAGCAACCACAGGCCTGAAATGATTGGCATAATGAAAGTAGTGATGACCGACGGAAGGTCGGATGGTCCGTTTTCACGTACGCTGCAAGACGCCGGTCATTGGCGGTGAAAGCAGACGATGCATATGATCACAAGACTATACGCCCTTTTACTACGACATAACCGGGAAAGCTGTGCTTGTTTGTGGAAAATATGATTAGTTTGTTATTTTTGAGAGTATCAAACAGGCTCATCGTGTTGAAGGTACCGCTTTATTACCGCGAAAACTTACAATGAAGTACATAAGTTCCGTAATTTACATGAGTACAATGGCCGGTCCCTTGTCACGTGACATCTAATTTTCCCCATTTCATCACCGCCATCTTGGCTCTCGGACAGATAACCACCCCCTTTTCCTGCCAGCGACGAAGTGTGTTGTAGGTGTCAAGGTGTTTTGGGTCGACCCGGTGGCCCATACAACATCACTGGACATTCGTGTTCTGCGGAACCAAAGAAAATGTCGGGCCAAAGTATTATGGACCGTGTGGCTGCGGCCAAACACAGCATTGCCGGCCAAGGGTTGGCTAAATCCGTCTGCAAAGCCACGACCGAGGAGATCATTGGCCCCAAGAAAAAGCATCTGGACTGTGAGTATGGTCGTTGCAGATACACGCCCACCGAGTGCCTCACGCCCTTTAGTGGGCAGCGATAGATGTTGGGCAATTGTCGTTCATGTTCGAGACGTAAGCTTAGGACACAAAGATTTAAACAAGGCAAGCGGCTAAGGTCGTGGTTCAACAAAAATCGATGAGAACTTGCTCGACCAGCTTGCACTTTGCAGATACCCATGGGGGCTAGGGACGAGGAGATCACAGGAACCACTTTGGTTTACTACTGTATGTTTTTTTGCCATGGATCAAATTGCCAGGCTAATTGCCGATCAGATTTCATAGAGCTCAAACGAGAATTGAACGAGAAATGGATGAACTGTTTGGGTTCCTGGTGTTGCAAAGATATATCGGTATTGAAGTTCAAATGTTAAGTTTTCTCAGTGCCACCCACTTCATCAAACAAGAAATGTTATTTCCTAGCATAGTCATGATCATCCCTGGACTCCGTCTCTGCTGAATGCTTTCTGAGAATAATAAAAAGTGAAGGAAAATTTTTTTTTCAAAGTTCGAGTGATTTGGGAACCGTAACAATATACATATATAATATACACCAATACAGTGTGTGTGTAATGACTGATCATGAGTGTTACCCTCATGTTGTTACATGCATGTGTAGGTTGAAGAGCCGCCCTCTGTTTACTATGAGTATGATCGTAAAAGTGACGTTCAGTGTGTAGTACTTCATTGGTCAACAGCAAATGTTCACTTCTACTGTTCTAGATTGCTAAATATTCAGAGGTTTTTAGAGAAGTTGTTGTCTGTTATCGCTTATCACTTGCAAGTGAACAAAGTGTAGCTGCATGTATGCACTGTTGGTCAATTTTAGCTCATCTTCTGCATCAGTACATCAAGGTAGCAATAACCCAGACAAACTGATATTTAAGTGATAATAGCACTAGCAGTGTGATAGTGATGTGTATGAGATATGTACAGGTCTATATCACTGAAACCGAAAGTGGTAGAACGTTTTCTGATTTGGCCTGACTGCTAGCTTACTGACTTTACACTTTCATTTGATCAGGATAATTTTAGGCTTGCATTGATTGAATAGCTTTCCTTGTGTGGTTTATTCTTGGGTCAGGAACTTCATGTGGTATAACCCTCCCACTTAAAATCGTAAGAGTTTAAAAAAGAAAACCCTTGGTAAAATTTGTATTAATGTACACGTCAACTATTGAAGTGCTATACCTTGAGTGAGTTCCATTTGATGGTGTCCCCAAAAGTCAGTGACTCACAGTATTTTCTTGGTGGTGGTGGTTGTGTGTCCTGTGCAAAGACCAAGGACCACCTGCTGAACCAGAAGCCATTTAGTGATTTACTGAAAACAAATGTGTTCTCTTGATGTGGTTGGCATTGCCTTCCTGTAGAGGTAATGTGACTGTGCACTGTTGGTATTCTGTCCTAGCTGAGCAGCTGAAAGAGCCATTTGACCAAAGTGTGGTCATACACGGCACATACACAGTGGTGCATTCCAAAATACCTGAACTTGCCCTGATTATATTATACATGTATTATGTCTGATGTGTACATATATGTTTGCAGATGGAGGTTTTGATTTTGCACTGGTTTTTGGTCAGATTCCAGGCACCTCAGTTTTGTTGAAATTTTCAAGGGGGTGGGTGGATTTGTGGTATTATCTTGATCATCACGCCCACCAGTAGCTGACCTTGTCTGGCTGACTGGGCTACAGTGCTTACATAGAATTTGGCTGCATCATGTAGTTGAAACTGCCTGAATGCATTGCTGCCACCTGGCTTGATTACTTACGGCTATATTTTTCTCAAGTATGACTCATAATTGTGTGCCATGTTCATTGCAGTTCAAATGCTAGTTGGATTGACAGGCAGTGACGTTATTACAGTTGTCATTAAACATAGGTGTATTGGGGGCATGCTCCAAATATGGCAACACTGAAGCAGATTAGTATGGGGCCTAACCATTACCAAGCAGTTTACCACTCTACTTGCTCAGCCATTTAAAGGATTTGGTGACTGTTAGCTGGAGGTGAACATAGCTCCATCTCACTGGTTTACAGAAACACTTAAACGAGCCTGTTTTGACTGACTCAGCAGTGTGGCAGAGTGTGTCCGCACAGGCATAGTTACCATTGACAAAGGTATTGATCACGTCCGACAACCTCAGCAGCATTATTTAGACCCCTTTTGCTGGGACGCTCATAGTTCAACCCTTACAGTGCTAGCATTAGTACCCCCCCCTCCCCCTCCCCCCCCTCCAAAAAAAAGAGAGCCATGTCTGGAAACAGAGGAATGAATTTAACTTACTAAAAAAGAGATACTGCACCACATACAGTGCTTGTTTAATTTCCGGTTACTCCAGATGTGAATGTTTTTTTGGAAAGGAAAAACACAGAGGAACATTTTGAAGTTTCAGGGTTGCTGCAGGGAAAAAGAGATAACTTCTGGCTTGGTTCCAGCTTTGCTGGTGGGCTCTTCAGTCTCTGGTTATTCATGCTGTGTGTTTGACCATTTAGCTTAGCTGCGGGCTCTTGCAGCAGGCACAGCCGGGTGTTTAGCTGGGATGTATCAAGACGTAGGAGCCATCCTCATGCAGTCTTCTTGAGTTGTGTACAGTCCAGGTGTGGTGATTCATTGCTCACATAAGTCTACCATTGTCAGATATTGAACGAAGTTTGCACTTGGAATATGTTTAGGAAGCTTCAGATGTTAGAACCTTCACACTTTGTTTTGGCTTCTTGACTGTCATTGGTGTAGTCCCAGTGTATACCAGTTTCCAAATAAGAAGCAAACTGATTGTGAACTCTGTAGTGAGGGTCACCTCTGATCAAATGTCACGAAACACGCTTTTTTCCCCATCTTTTGTCTTTGAGTACATTTACTTTCCAGTGTGTAACCAAGTGTTGCTGGAGAAAAGTAGCAATTGAATTATGGCTCAAGTATTTAAAACAGAACACTGACAGCAGTGGAGAAACAAACGGACAGTTTCACATTGCATCACGCCCCCCCCACCCCACCCCCTGTTCTGCCCTCAGAAAGGCGGTTGTAGATGTATTGAAGCACGTTTGGGGTCAACGAGGCTGTAGGGGTATCTATTGCCTGGGCTTCTATATATATTATTGTCTCTCTAACCTCCATCCAATTATCGTGCCGTGTTGTGAGAAAAGTAGCAATTGAATTATGGCTCAAGTATTTAAAACAGAACACTGACAGCAGTGGAGAAACAAACGGACAGTTTCACATTGCATCTTGCCTCTGTTCAGTAATTGTAATGGTAATTGAATGCAAGTTCACACTGTTCGCATTTTGATCGCTGCATTGTGCTCTAACCCAGTCAGCTGACTACACTTCCCATAAAAAAGTGCGACAGAGGTGCGTGCACGGGTCAGGATGAGCTGCGTCGAGTGACGATCGACACCCTGTCATTACCACTGTTTTGAGAGAGGGGCGTTTTGGGAACGAAGTAGAGCAGCCTGTGAGTGTGTGTTTGGGAGAGCTTCCAGCGTCGTGAAACATGCAGCCCCAATGTGTACAGTGCTAACTTTATTGATCAGGCCCGGTCCGGGCCCCCCACCGCCCTACTCGGCGTGCCAATTAATGAGGCCGTAGCCGTCCCTGATCCAGTCAGGGAGTCTTTCAGCGGCATCGCCTGACGGGGTTGCTTAGGACTAGCTGCTCTGGACCGCTACATCACGTTGACGTTAGTGGGGCAGTTGAAGCTGTTTTGATCTCCATGATTGTTCCGCATGGGAGAGGTGTCAGCCTTGGAGTCAGCCTTTGATTCATCTTCTCACTCCCACCACCCCTCCCCCTCCCCCATCGCTGCAGGCTCAGGTTTCCTGGCTGTCGTATTGTTTACAAAAATTTCTTTGTCGCACCCCAGTAAGTGCAGTAATAAGCCAGCAACAGCAGTATGATGACAGGCGTTAAGTTTCTTGAATATTTTTGCAATTCATCTTGACTGTTGCACCATTAAATGTTATCTAACAAAGTGGCACAGTGCCACTTGTCTGGGTCACAGTCCTCTGCAAGGAGAGAACACTACTGGTTGTTCGGGCAGACATATCTTTGTACTTTGTATCTTTGTACTTGATTGTAGCTGATTGTATATGCTGCATTTTGAAAAGAAATCAGATGATTTCCTTCATTACTGTGAAATAATTGACCATGAAAACATTAGAGAAATACGGGTTGGAGATTTGTCCTTCGTTTACATTCTTGTGATACAGGTCTGCAAGAGAGAGATCTGTGGGTGGAAGTTAAACAGCTTTGGGTAGGGGTATGGTGTTTGAGGGGCCGGTAATGAACATTTGTAAAGTTCTGCTTTTGTGTGTGGGTGGGGGGGGGGGGGGGGGGGGGTTGGGGGGGGGTCATGAAGACTAGAACTAGTAGAAGAGAAGAAGGGGCCCAGTGGCAAAGGTCTAGTCTCCGGGAGATGGACAATTTGAATAGTGAATAACCTGTCATGTTATTCATGTTCACTTGCTTAGAAATAGATTAAAAAAAAAAAAAAAAAATTTGCACAGTACAGCATGATCACATTCTATTTCTACCTGTCCAGTTTGGTTTCTTTATTGAATCTCACTTCTCACCGGTTTTTCATTTGTTTCTTTCAGACCTGTTGCAGTGCACCAATGAGCCAAATGTATCCATCCCACAGTTGGCAGATCTGCTCATTGAGCGCACACAACACAGCAACTGGGTTGTTGTCTACAAATCACTCATCACAATACACAATCTCATGAACTACGGCAATGAGGTAATTGTCATTACTCCTAAGATGTTTCAATTTTCAACACGTGTATGTATGACTTGCACCATTCAGATGTCGTCCCAGGCAAATGAGTGTTAATTAATGTCTTACTGTTAGTGCTACAGTGTGCTGCTTTTACAAGCTAAAATTTCAACCTGCTTCTCTGGATTCATAGGGCACGTCGTTTGCATCCTTTGGAGATTATAATCAGTTATTTTATTTTAGCATCATTTTTGGCTCCCTTGTGTAACAATGGGAGTCTATGTAATAACCCTCCGTCGTCTGTCTGTCTGTCTGTCTGTGTGTGTGTGTGTGTCCAGAAAACTTTAACGTTGTCGTTTTCTCAGAAACTACAAACAGCAGAGACACCAAACTTGGCCTGCCGATAGACAACCATAAGACCTTTCAAAACATATCATTTTGAATGACCTTGACTCAAGGTCAAGGTCACTAACGCTGTCTGTTTGAAAATTTTACATTGGCATTTTCACGGAATCTACAAAGACCAGAGGTTTGAAACTTTGCATGATGATAGACATTGATAAGAACTTTACAGATATACATGCTATCAGTGGCCTTGTGTCAAGGTCAAGGCCATACAAGCTATTTTTGTGAAACCTTAACATTGGCATTTTCTCAGAAATAACAAACAGCAGAGGCGCCAAACTTGGCATGCTGATAGACAGTGAAAAGACCTATGCACACAAACCATTTTAAATGACCTTGACCCAAGGTCAAGGTCATTAAAGCAGTCTGGAAATGTTTACATTTGCATTTTTTTCGGAATCTGGAAGAACCAGAAGCATCAAACTTTGCATGATGATAGATATTGGCAACACCTTCACTGACATACCTATGTTCAATGACTTTTACTCAAGGTCAAGGCCATGCAGGCTGTTTTTGGGAAACTTTAACCTTGGCATTTTCTCTGAAACAACAAACAGTTGAGGCACCAAACAAGGCATGATGACAGACCGCAATGAGACCTACCTTTTTGAATGACCTTGACTGAAGGTGAATTTTAACATTACCGTTTTCAGAGGAACTACAAATACTAGAGGCGTCAAACTTGGCATAATAATAGACATTGATGTGATCTCATTTTAATGACCTTGACCCAAGCTCAAGGCCATACAAACTGTTTGGGGGAAAATTGTAATATTGCCAGGAACTCGGAACGCCAGAGACACTTTATTATTATTTTTTTAACTTTAACCTTGGTATTTTCTCCAAAACAACAAACAGTAGAGGCACCAAACGAGATATGATGTTAGACAGCAATGAGACCTACCTTTCTGAATGACCTTGACTGAAGGTCAAGGTCATTAAAGCTGTCTGTTGTGAATTGTAACATTACTGTTTTCAGAGGAACTACAAATACTAGAGGCATCAAACTTGGCACAATGATAGACATTGATGAGATCTCATTTTAATGACCTTGGCCAAAGGTCAAGGCCATACAAACTGTTTCAGAGAAAATTGTAATATTGCCATGAACTCATAGCGCCAGAGCCACTTTACTTGGCATGATAATGGATAGTGATAAGAGCTTTACAAACATACTCATGTGAATGACCTTGACCTGTGTCACAAGGGAGCCATGGAGGCTTTTGCCTCTCTAGTGAATCTTATGCAGCGATGAACTCAGTGGGCTTCGAGGGCCTTGTACATGTGCTGTTTCGTGCACAGTTAAACTTAGGCCATATGCAGATAATTTCAAACATTGATTATTAGCACATAATTAGAAACCACCATGAACATGTTCTATATGTTATTTCATTGAGTATGTGTATAAGATGACAGAATTTTGGTTTTGTTATTTGTTGCAGAGGTTCACACAGTACCTTGCTTCAAATAACTGTTCGTTTAACTTGGGTTCCTTTGTGGATAAGGCTGGCGTGCAAGGTATGTTGTGTGCTGGTGTGCTGTACTTTTTTTTTTTTTTTTTAATAAACCTTTTGTACAGATCTTCCTTGTTCCTTGTAGTGCTCTTCCAATTTCCTCCCCCCCCCCCCCCAAAAAAAATAAAAAAAAATCAATGAGTTTTTTCTTCTTCTTTATAATTTCATCTATTTTGCAGGCTATGACATGTCGACATTCATTCGTCGCTATGCAAAGTACCTTAACGAGAAAGCCATATCCTACAGAGGCATGGCATTTGACTTCTGCAAGGTGAAGCGGGGGTGAGTGACTATAAAATATACACATCAAGCATAGAGGTGATATTCCTTCTTTGGGTGAGATTATGGCTTGAACTTATTCATGATATTACATGTACCATTAGACAGTAGGTTTGCAGCCTCTTTGAAATGGTTGAAACCAAGTATTCAGTGGGAATGCTTAAAAGTTTTCTTTTTTTTTTTATCCACAAGCATGACTGTCCCCTGGAAATGTGTATGCCTTTTGAACACCAGCAGCAGACAGTACTTGGCCAAGGTGTATTGTCAGGAAATCATGATTCAGACACAGGTTATTTATTGTTATCTTGTGCCAGTGCCACTGCTCCAGTAACAATACAAAGATGTCATGGGTAGTTAGTTTGACCTGACCGAAACCTTTGCGCAGCTGATGGCACAACTGTTTTATTTCCTTGTGTCCTTTGTGTTACAGTAAAGATGACGGCTTGCTGAGAACAATGAATGCTGAAAAGGTGAGTTCTGGTGCATTGTGTTACGTGGACTTTGGTTTCTGCACTGGAGAGGGATGTTATAGTTGTTTTGTGTGTGTGTGTGTGTGTGTGTGTGTGTGTGTGTGTGTGTGTGTGTGTGTTTAACTAAGGTTTGGCTACTGTGTCTTCTGTCAGTAAAACCTTCAAATCTTTTTAGTGTCCACTAGTTTTGTGAAAGATTCTCACAGATAAAACACTTGGTTAATCAGTTGACCTAGCATGTTATTGAGTGAATGAATTATACTGGTTATGCATTGCCTTTTTGGTAAAAAGAAAGAAAAGAAAGATGATGACAACTGATGTGAATCTATTTGTACATTGTAATTATGTGTGTTCAGCTGCTGAAGTCCTTGCCAGTGCTGCAGCAACAACTGGATGCCCTACTAGAGTTTGACGTAAGTAAAGTGGACATACAACAGGATGCATTTCTGGTGTAATTTGGGACCATGTAGATATGTGAGGTGTTAGGACATCTTTGTCTAATTGTGGAGAAGATTGGTTGTAGCATCAGAAGTAGGTCTTCCTTAGGTCGAGAGGCGTTTTATCCATTTATTTTGGGCCTGTTGTCCACTTTGTATCATCCTCACGTTAGGTAGGTAGATTGACTTTCACATGAAACTGTTGCACTCAGCAGGATTGGGCTCTGGTGTTTAAAGCTAATGGTGGACAGGTTAAACAGTCCCTAGTCACACAGCCACGAGGGGAGGGTCATGTTAGGAGTCAGCACAGTTTTTGACTCTTGCTTGGGGTTTAGGGTCAAAAGCTGCCCCCTTTCAGTGACCGCTGTATTTTTATTTATTTTTTTGCAGTGCACACCCAATGAGTTGACGAATGGTGTGATCAACGCCTGCTTCATGCTGCTCTTCAAAGACCTCATCCGGCTGTTCGCATGTTACAATGATGGCATTATTAACTTGTTAGGTAAGTGCACAGAAATGTCATGTTTTTGATTTTGTATGGAAATGTGTTTCACTTTCCAGATTTTGTGTGTGTGTGTGTGTGTGTTGGGGGGGGGGGGGGGTGTTATGCTTCTTGGAGCCACAGATCTGCTGAAGAAGAAGCCTGAGAGGTAAAACAGAAGTTGACTCAAACTGGAGCTTGAGAACTGAACCTGAACCCTGTCACTTTTTTTGTTTTTGTTTTTAAACTGTAAAGATTTGGAGGAGTTACGTGCATTGTGGTTTCTTTTCCAGAAAAATACTTCGACATGAACAAGAAACAGTGTAAAGACGCCCTTGACTTGTACAAAAAGTTCCTTGTGAGGATGGAAAAGGTCTCAGAGTTCCTGAAGGTGGCAGAGGTATGTATGGGATATATAGAGAATGGCTGCTATAACATTGCTCTTTCACCCCCAACAAGCATGTTAAAACCTCTGACAAAGACCACTGTATGAGGAGAGTAACTGGACCATGTTATGGAGAGCAGAGTTTCAATGTTAAATTTATTACATCATGCATGGTTTGCTAACAGTAACACTGCTTTCAGTACTTTCCTGTGCTTGAGGTCAGTGCCTTCACTTGTAGTTATATGTCCAGTAGTAATAAAATGTTCACAGTTAATTGTATGTGATCTTATATTATCTTAAACATCTTATATTTATCATTTTATGTTGCAGAATGTTGGGATTGACAAGGGAGACATTCCAGATTTGGCAAAGGTGAGATTCCGGGCTACTGTGATAGCACTGATGACATTTGTCTGGGGCTGTTGTTAGGTAAAACTTACTGGTCAGACACATTTCAAGATTTGCCTATACTTTTTCTGTTATTCCTTTAGCTTTCTGTTATTCCTTTAGCTTTATGTTCATTGTACCTTGTTTCAACAACACAGTGTCAGTTTTAATGATACATTTGTTTGGTGTTTGCTCTGTTGTCTTGCTCTTACAGTGTCTGTACATGTACTAGTACTGAGTATGTATGTGAAACTCCCTTCTCTAGGTCTCCATCTGTTTTCTATGTATTGGTGTGGTCGTAGTGTGGTGATCCATGTAGTGATGACCTCAGGCTGCTTGACTCACTGAAAAGTTCTGGCTACGTGCATTGATAAAGCAAAGGACTACAGGTTTTTCTGTAGTAACATCTGTATGTGTGCATGTTGTGTGCATTCTTTGTAGTGGATTATAACATCAGTGTGTGTACATGATGTTAGTAAAAATAATCATCCCTACTGTTACATGTCATAGATACAGACCTTAGAAAGGAAGAAGGGTAGTTTATTGAGTGTGCCTGTTAAGGGTTTTGTTCAGGGAAGTGTTTGTCGTGAATAAGAACCTTCAGCTGGTAAAGCTCTGGTGAAATGCAGTCGAGTGTTGTGTTATTTATGTGACAGTTACCAGTCAGTTTCAGTTTTAACATAGACATGCATCAGCACATTTTCGACCTTGCTCTCTCAGTCTTGAGTATTGTTAACACAGGAAGGGAGTGAGGGCCAGCTGAAAGAGATGTCACTAACAGACACGCTTCAGAAGGTACTAAATGCGTGCAAGGCATAAGCTGCAGTGCCAGTGACCCAGTGCCACATCCCCCGCTGCCCCTTATCCTCCACCCCACTCTCCCCACACCCCAGACACCATCCACCATGTGTGTCCACGTGCACACTTCTCGAATTGCAGTTTGGCAGCTGCACTTCAACCAGAGCATCAGCTGCCCTGATCAGAAATATTCTTGATATTGATCCTGGAGCTGTTCGCCTGACTTTTTGCTTGTCATTTTCCCTTCCCTTTCGCTTTGTGAATGTCATCTCGCAGTCCATACACAGCATTCATCACTCAGTCGCTTTGCTTTGTGTAACAGACTCGTGCTTGTCTGGTTGTGATTTACTGTATCTGTGTTCCTGCCAGCATGTCTGTGCATCGTGATTTTGTTGCCAGAGGTAGTGAGCACTACATTTTTTTTTCTCTAGTGCAGTGCATATTCTCATGTCCATTTGTTTGTGCTGGAGGAAGCTAAGTGCAGATTTTGTTGTGTGCTGTCTTTGGCATTTGGTCTGTAAACCGCTCAGAAGTCAGTTACAAAGCAAGAACTTGTTTTTGTGGAATTTTACTGCTTATCAAGGAATTGTTGATTCAGTCTTGAGGTTTAAGAAGTCTCCAACATCTCACAGTTCAAAAATATGTCAAGAATTCTCGTCATGTCACTGCCTTGAGGTCATGGCTCTGGCAGCTTGGCAAATGGAAGTAGGGAGCTGATGCTGTCTTCTGCCGCAGACTCCATACACTACAGTGCAAGAAACACAGTGGAGTGAAAGTAACAGCAAAATTTATCATTTTTGATCAATTAAAGTTGTCACCGCCTCAGGGAGGAGTTTGTATCCTAAAAAAACAATGCCAAAGGCAGCAACACAATGTAGTTGTATGTGAAAAATTTCACTGGTGTCACTAGGGAAGAAGTGTGCTTAGCATGGACCCACCTTTGTGTTGTCACGTTCATTTTATTTGCGTTAGTCTGTTTGTTTGGTTTTCAGGGATTGAAAGACAAAACTTCATCAGTAAGTGTTTTCTGGCTTGTGAAGTTAAAAGTGCAGGTTTTGCCACAGTACAGCCAGTCAGCAGGCATGCAAGACTAACATATATTGACCTGCCGTCCAGCCCTTTACACAAACATGTACTGGCTTTTCCTTGGGGGGAGACTTGGAACTGTGCTTGCTTCAACTAGTTGCTACTTTGTTGGCTCTCGCTGTCCCGATAACCAAATGAGATCGAAGTGGCTGTTCAGTCAGCACTCAGCTCCTTGGCTAGCAGGGTTCAGGGGAGCTATCTGATTCTGGGGGGTCTCCAACAGTTCATGTACATGATCGTACATGATTGAGTTTTGGTTAAAGACAGTAAAAAGTGACGCGAGTTTAGGGTGATGGTGCTCATTGTGACATGGCATTAGAGACTAAGGGTTTTAGAGTTAGGGTTTTGGTTAGGTTTCTGTGGCCTGCTTGTAGAATAGCTGTTTTGACAGGCCTGACTGAATACAGAGTAGCCACTGCCAATAGAGTTTCGGTTCCAGCAGTCATGTAATACATGGTACGCTAAGCAGTGTACAGAATACCATATGACACATCCTTCTATCTGAACCATTTCCACTGAAACCTGTATGATATGGGCATCCTGTCTTCAGAGCCTTCTTTTGTGGCTGATCACTTTGGCTTGGTTAAGAGGAGCTCAGTACTTCCCACATTTCCCATTTTTCCTTCCACCCCTATGACTGCTTCGATTTGTTTAAACTTGCTTCACGTAATGCAGTTTGTGTTGGTCATCTTTGTGGACGATGTTAGGAAAATGTGCCCTAATCTTTTCTTTTTGAGTTACTGTAATCATTCCTGTATGCATTTGCTGACCAACTTTTTACATCCAACTGAAGTTCATCTCCGCAAAATTAGCATTTTTCAGCCATTTTTCTTGTCATCACATCTTATTTGGAGAATGTCAGTAATAAAGAGTCAGGTCGTTCTTTACAGAGTTGTGCCCGTTGAAAAGTTTTAAGAAAATTACGTGTCTTGTGTTACTTACCCTTTCTGCAAACGTGCCTTGCACGTTATACAAATACGTGCTTCCCTTTTTGTGATTGTATGCTTACCTGTGTTTTGTGTTGAGGACGGGAGCAGAGTGGGGGGGGGGGGGGTGCAAAGGGAGGTGTAGGCCATGTAATCTGAGACATGTACAGAACATCTGCTGCACCCTGTAGATTTGATATGTACACATAGAAACACTCTAAATCATTAAAGATGTAACTGAGAGCTTTTGTCAGTACATGTACATTGTTTGACCAACAAAGCACAACCTTGACAAACATTGAAGAAGTCTGTCCATTTTGTCTATGGCTTGTTTAGTTTGTTCCTTGTTGTTTGATAGAGCTTTTAAAAAGGAGTGTGCTGGTAACTTTACAATGGGGATCCTGTGATGCATTATCAGACCCTGAGACCTGGGTTTACTGCACTCAGATTTAGAAAAAGAAAAAAAAAAGTGTTTGGTGCAGGAAACTGGTAATGTCTTTGATCCCTGTTTAATTTCACTGGTTGGTTCCTCCAGTTGTGGCTTTGCAGTGGTTGATTTTTTTCTCTCTGGCAAATAAATGTACAGTAGTATCTTTTTCTCTGTCACTCTTGCTCCTCTATTTAAGTGCATGAGTAGTCATCCTAATTTAGATCTGTACATGCATGTAAAACATCTTTAGGGAAGAGCCATCCTCCATTTTCAGTATTGGGGCTTGGAAATGTTTGAAATGCCACTTTGATTGGCTCAGACAACACTTTTATTTGGAACTTGATGGCCAATCAGACACCCGATGTCCTTGTACAGTGACGAAAAATAAAGAAAATGTTGAGGATAGCTCTAGGAACAGTATACCTCTAACCATTTTGTAATGCTTCATGAGTAAAGTGATTATCAGTGCAGATTGACACCTGACCTGTCATGTTCTGAGATTTCTATTATTTGGTTTTGGTGTAACTGAGCACTCGTAGTTCACTGGTCAACTAATTAAATTTTGTTTGCATGAACTTAATGCAGGCTCTTGTTTCACCTGTGCTTGCTAAGCATGCATAGCACTTTGAAGTTCGAGAGTTTTTACTGAGTCTCCACCTTCTGTACAGTTTCGTTAATTTTTCTGCAACATCACTTCAACAGGGCTGTTGGTACATTGTACTCTAATTTGTGCATTAGGGTAGGTTTGTCTTATGTCTGTGTATTACAAAGGCTAGTTTGAAATTTTGTTCATGCCAACAAGTTTGCCTTTTTTTTTAAACACACTGGGATGCATTTTAAATTTCAGATCCTAAAATTAGATTTAGATTATTTTTTACCTGTTTTCCATTCCTGGAAATGAAAAAAAAAATTGTTAGCTTGGACTTCTTCTGCTCCTTGCCCCACCCGCACCCCAAACCCCTTGCGTCCCCCCCTATTCTGGTTTACTCTCAACACTTAAGTGTGCATTTTTTCAAGAATACTAGGCTTCACAGAAGAAGTGGAAACAGTTCAGCGACACATACAGTGTACTATAATCACATACTACACTGTATTAATGAATTGAATTTCAGAGCTGTTCTTGCTGGGCATGTCTCTGACAGCACAAGTTTTGAGGCTCCTGTACAATGTTCCTTTTTCATTTTGTGTGCAGGCACCAGCCAGTTTGCTGGAGGCTCTGGAGCAACATCTGGCATCGATGGAGGGCAAAAAAGGTGTCACTACACCAGCAGCCTCTACCCCCAAGTGAGAACCATACATATTGAACTGTCAGCTTGTTATATTTGAGTATTTGCAAATTTTGATTCCTTAACCTGAATCAGAATTCGTTGCCTACACACAGTTTTCTTTCCTTCCCAGCTATGATTGGTTCAGTTTTACTCTGTCGTATCGAGTGATTGAGCATTTCTGTCTCTGCAGTACTGACTTGTGATTTTAAACAAGCATTTAGAGCTGTCCTTCATGCTCACTTATGTCACCTTTGTTACTTTGGCTGTGCAGACCTGCAGGGTTTTCATCAGCGTTGAGCACCATGTCCACCAATAGCAACGCCTTCAACATCTCGGAAACAGAGAAGAAAAAGATATTGGAGGAAGAGAGTCGACAACTCCAACAACTCAAGGTTTGTGTCAGCAGTTTTCTGCTGCTTGCCGGTGCCATGCTTGTACATTTTTCCCCCCTTCTTTTATCTCAGGTTCAGGTTCACAGACTGGTGACGTGGGCACATGGCATGGCGTCTATTTATGTTCGTGCTGATCAAAGGAAAATATGAAAGCACTTAACACTAGGAACATATTTCAAAGACTGTTGTTGGTAAGATTTAGCAAGTTTGCTTAAATTGATTATTTCCAAAACAACAGTCATGGTGACTGATCGATAATCTGTGTAATACTGACCTTGCCGCAATATTGGCTTTCTAAAGGTGGTAGTTGACATATTGCTAAGACAAAGATTGATCTGCCTACTACTAGTGACATCTGGTTTACTAACAGCTTACTAACTCTCTTGGTAACATGTTGACTCTACTGGTGCCTATTAGCGTTTATTTCTTGGTGTAAATTAAGGTATGGATCTGGTGTATGTACCAAGAGCATGTTATCTTCTTGCAAGAGCTATGCTGTTGCCAGTGGTGGGTTTTAGGTTACCAGACTGTTTTGGATGTGGGATTTCCTTGTGGAGCAGAAGCAATTTTGTATTGCCAGTGGGTGTTATTTGTATTGGATGTGACAAAAATCTTGAGATATATGATGGTGTGATGCAGTTTAGGCAGTAATTAGGCATTGATCATCTGCTAAAATTGGCACACCTCCTTAGTGAACAAAGTGTAGAATGACTAGTGTCCAGTACATGAGCCATTGCCAAGCAAGACCTCCCGTTCTGTTATGGAAAATTTGAATTATTTTAACTTCTCTGCCAGTTCCATTGTGCATCATGTGCCTGCTTAAGTTTTGCTGTGTGTGTTGCTCTAGTGCCCCTGAACCTCCCACTGTTGACAGCATTTTCTTGACATTCTTTCTGTTTAGTTTCTCTCAACCTCTATCTGTTGAAAGTCCTACGAGCATTTTAACCTACACATACACATGCACTAGGTGTTATCACATTTGTTTCCAGCACATCTCTATTACAGTGTACATGTGCAGCTACTGTTTCAACATTGTATGTGTATGTGCACAGGATGGGGTTTCCTGAGGCTTTTTGCACACCATTGTCAGAAACTATTCAGTTCTGTTTATGAGTTAGATTGCTCAAGGAAGTGGTCCTGAGTTTCTTGGAAAATCCAGAGTGCTTCAGGTACACACATTCCCGGAGGTTGGGAATCTCAGGAGGGCACTGTTAATACCACAGATTGTCATGTAGAGTAGTGTGCAAATTCTTTAGCGCGTTTATTTATCAAAATAGTAAGTGGAACACCATTATTTTGTTTTGACTTGCCCTACGTGCTTTGGCATGGTGATAGGTAATGTTGTGTTTCACAGCCCCAGAGGAATACTCCTTCACTCACTGACTCAGGGCTGCTGTACAGAATTTGGTGATCCAGTATCTGTGTGAAATTTCAAGACTTGTGCCTAAATATTTTCTTCTGTGAAATACCTGCGGTGGCCTCTGTTCCTTTGTTAGTTTGCCATTTGCCTGGCTTTTTGGCATCTCGATGTACTGATAATTCAACCATATTCAAAGGTTTTGGGAGTTAAAATTTTATAGGCCAGCAGATGTCTACATACATAGGTTTTGTTATGTTCACCATAACCCGGTTTGATGCTAGCACATACGTTTAATGCAACCAGCATGTTTTTCAAGCTTTCACACAAACGTAATCCAGGAAAGTTCATAGTGTTCACTTCTAATTTTAACAGTTTTGCTCTAACACATATTTTGTGCAGTCATTGTAACATTTATTTTTAATATAGAAAATTTCTTCAGGGCTGAACTGTCTTGGGTAAGAGTGGCACAACATCCTTTTCTTGTCAAAAGATATCCATGCACAGTGACTAGGAGAATGGTAGGAATGTGTTACATACATGTACAAAACCCTGCACATTTCCATCGTGTTAAAAATTGTGCCAGGGTTGCAGTTGCGATTTACTTGTAACACATTTTAAAAAAAGTCATGTAATTCATAAAAATTGTGATTTTGTGATGGGCATGACATTCAGTATTGACGTTCTTTACTGACTAAAAATAAACAAGCTGGCTAACATGCTAGCATGGATGGGTGTGATGAAATGCTAGTGTCGATGACTGTGTTTTCATGCTGGCACCTTGATGGATGTATTCGCTACATACTACCAGGCTTCGGACTCGGAGCCCACCCCTGAGGCCGACCTGTTTCAGGAGCAGGCCCCAGATTCTGATGACACTAACGTTGTGAGTAACTTCCACCATAACTGTGCGGTACCAGTTTAACACCCACCACCAACTCCCCCAACATCCCACTGCTCCACCACCATTTCCTGCCTGCTGACCTTTTTGTCCTTGACCTTTGTCAGAGGAGTAGTGATACAGCCATTTGAGTTATCGGTACATGGTGCCTGCCCTTGCTTTATTGGTAGCTGTAGTTTATGCACTAGTTATTGCGTGTTACTGTTAGTTTTTCATTTATCCTTTTTTTTTTATTGGGAAAATAGTTTGAAACACACATAGTGCCAAATATGGTAGCTCCTTTTCATTAATTGACGTAATGTCTGTACTCTTTGTACTACTCGTGGCATCTCTGGTCAGGGTGTACATTTACACACAAGCTTTTTTACCGCCAGGTTGCTGTGTTGTACTGCAAGATTGCCTCAAGATGTTGCTTTTTTCGCCCCTGGCATGTTCCAATTTAAGTTGGTTCTTTCTAAATGCATGGGTCCCAAAGATTATTGTTGTTTCTGCTTCGCCCACCACCTGAAAGCACCAAGCAATTGACCAGATGGGCAGACTTGCTGTATTTCTGGCTTACCTTTGTTTCATTTTGACCATTCACTTGTTTTACATGGTTACCTCATTTTCTTTTTCTTCCCCTTTTTAGTTTGCCACACAGGCACCTTCCTTTTTGTTGCACACTTTCCAAATTAGAAGGAAAGGTTCACTCTTCCATTCCAACTTGCTGATGAAAACTTTTGTTGCTCCCTCCTTGCTAAGGTGCCATCCTATCATTCAACCTTGTGACACGTGGTTATGAAGAAAAGAAAAAAAACGCTTTGTGACCAGCACAGAAAATTCATATAAATACACACAGTGAAATGGAAAAATCAGCGGACATGATTTGATGTACTTTTTAAGTACATGAAAGTATCACAGGGGCGTATCAGTTAGTGTTGAAGGAGGGGGTTCCTGATTTTTTTTGCGTGGATGGGGGTGGGGGAGGGGGATGACTGCAAGGTGGGAAAGTTCACTACTGCAAGACACGGTCAAATCTGGAGAGAAAAAAAAAAATTCATGGATAGGGGTGTGTTGTGATTATCTTTTTTTGGGGGGAAGGGGGGTCTGGATCCCCCCCCCCCCCCCCAGTCCGCCTCTGTGTCACCAGATACATGTAATTTTCTCCGTAGCTTTCTTATTCAGTTGAAAATACATTTTTGCATGGAGTGTAGACACGGTGTTTTGTGGTTTAGTGCAGTGGTAACATGTACACGTAGATCCGTATTCCTGAATAATGACCAAATAAACTTTTACATTGAGTTTTAGCCTACCTTAATGGTTAAAGTGTCCACCAGATACATGTATGTGAACACAGAATGCTGTTTTGAGAGGGCGCATTGCTGTGGAAAATGGTTCTATAACATGCCAAACACATGCAGTGCATACATGTGCGTTTGATATTTTGTGTTCTGTAAGCACCTGTTGCAGACGTGGCAGTAATCCTGTAGATTTTTAGTAACAGTTTTGTGAGCATGGTAGAATTGAGTGCCTGTTGCACTTTGTCCGTGATGTGAAATGCACTGTTTGGGCACAGTGTAGTTTGAAATGAGTGTCCACCCCTGTGTTCTGCAGTCCAGTTTGATAGTGTTTTGGTCGTCTGAAGTCCTCCTTAGGACTTGATGTGAAGTTTGCAATGGGAAAATGTATCCGTGATGGTGACCACAGCATTGACACTTTGTTACAAATCTCATCTCAGATTTTCTTTTTTCAGGCAGTTTGACTGGTGACAGTGAGATAGTTCCATCAGTAGTGTAGATTCTTGATACACAGCCATTTTTATTTTTTTAATGAGATGGCTATTACATGTACACTGACAGCAGCTTAATGTACATTGCTCACTACAGCTGCTGTCTTGCTAAATGTAGACGGATTAGTTGTAGTCAAGATGCAAATACAGACAGTACCTTGTAAATCAGTTTCAGCAGACCAGGGCAAGGAGGAGCTTGGGACTGTGTTGACACGTGAAAGGTGTGCTACCTTGAAAAGTGAAAGGGACATTTGGCCGAGAAATTTGAACGAGCAAATGGAGTCCGAGATTTGGCTGTTTATGTGATTGACATGTATTTATGCCTTCCAGGAGCAGAGGTTGAAAGAGCTGAAAGATTCACCAAGTGCATCCCAGGCAGCCAGCAACCCATTTGCATCTCAGCCCCCTGCTCCCAGCGCCACTCCAGCAGCCAGCGCAGCGGCCAGGCCCAGCGACGATCTGTTGGGTCTCAACAGCAACCCTTTTGCTGACAATGTACAGTCCGTCATGGCAACAGCGTACAGTGCACCACCTGCAGCCTCCATGTCCAGCAATCCTTTTGGGGCACCACCCTTCCAACAAACCAATGGCTTTGCGGCAGGTTTGTGCTATTAGTCCCAGCAAAGGTACATCCAACACCAAATGTGAGCCAGGGCATTGCTTGTGAATGTACTGTGAAGATTTTGTGCGCTAAGGAAAGAAACTCATAGTTTTGTGGATATGCTAGAGTTTTAGATTTTGAAGGCTCTTGGATTTTGGTAATGGTAACAAATGGGGCACGCTACCTAGGTACACGCAGCGTTGTTGATCAAGTCAAACTCATTTGGACTAACAAGTTGGGACTACCGGTAGATGTTGTGTATAGTATTGTCAGGGTCAGCACAGTTGTTCATGAAAAGCTGGTTTTTATGTTATCAGCAGGTTCAGGTAGTGGCTTCACGTCTGATGCAGACTTTGCACGAGCTTTCAACAGTGCTCCTGCTGGTTCATCAGGTAAGTTGTGCTCCATCTCATTAAGCCTCATTACTACTGGTACCAAATGTCTGTCTCTCTCTCTCTCTGTACAGTCTTGATGGTCTCACAGTCACGTGTTGGCTTCAGTGGTATGCAGGTGTCCTCCCCTTTTATTGAGTGATTTATTTTTAATTTCTTCACACACGGTTGGTTGTTACTTCAGTGAATATTTTTTGTCCTACAGTCAGTGGGTGCTGTTGTGGACACCATTTGGACCTGTTCATCACTCGCTTTATTTATGCTGCTATTTTTTTCATTTGCAGTTTTGTTTTCAACTTTTTTGTTTTTGCTCTCTTTTGTAAATACATGTACATAAATATGGAATGGGTATCCCATTTGGCTGCTGGGGCATCTATTTGTACTTCACTCACTCCCGCTATATTTTTCTGTTTGAAATTCATTCATTTTTTAGGAAGAAAATTAAAATAGTAATAGTGTAGTACTGTACATTAACTAAATGTGCCCTTTGGTAAAAAAAACATCTATTGAGGTTTTCTTGTAACCTTCCTGCAGTCTAGTTGTTTGCTCTTCTAACATTACAAGTCAAGCTTGTTTACAGAATTTCTTGAGATAGACCACAAAAAAAAAGACAAAAATTGCAGCTTGCATGCTGAGGCATGTAATTTTAAAGTAACTTCATACAAATAAACTTTCTTTGCTCATCTTCTCTAGTAGATGTAGTGTCCGTGTGAAGATTCTAATGTTGTGGTTAACAGCTGTTTCATGCAGACATTGTGAGGCTTGTGTACTTACCTCGTCAAGACAGTAAGCCTTCTGTAGGTTCAGGTACTTTCATAGTGTCAACAAACAGTTTCTTTGACACTGACAAGTGAACACACAGGACACCCTGTCTACGACTGCACTAGATGTACATCTCAATTGCAAGATGTGCCAGTGCAACTTCAGTCAGGGTACTGTTGTTCATCTGCGCAAGTGTTGTACACTAGCTGTTGTCGTTGCATGTTGTCTGGTGTGCATGTTGTATTTTTCTTCTTTCAGCAGCGTTGAATTTCAGCACGGCAACTGTCCCTGCGACTAACCAGGCTCCCCCAGGTACTGCTCTGTGTTCTGCTGGTTTTCTTAGCTGTAACACCTTTTGCCAGTGTCCCTGCTGCTTGCTTGTTGCTTCAACATCATACCATGCCTCATGCCACCCTACCATGCTGTCTCTGTATGTTGCTTCTCTTTAGAGAGGCAGCTTGATAGGATGAACGATGCATCCTTACGCAGACGGTCACTTTAAGAATTCTGCATTGTGGACAGTAATGTGCGTACTAGTCTTCTGTGTTCCTTTGGTTGGTAAAGAGTAGCATATGTATATGTGTGATGGCTGGGGGGGGGGGGGGGAGGGGGGGGGGGGGGGGGGGGGCTGCACAAGTTGATTTCTCCTCCTAAACTGTGCAGTGGAATGGCAGAGGACTCAAGACAGGATAGTCAGTAAAATGTTAAACAGAAGTTATATCAGAGGATTTTCCTGTTGCTGAGAGTAGTCACCTCTTTAAAAATCAGTTTCCAGTGGACGAATAAAAGCACACACACAAAAAAAGGTTGTGTTTTCGTTATCTAGAAATAAGTCTACCCCCACCCCACCCAACGCTGTTAGAGAAGCAATCTAGCAGTCCAGTCCAGTCCATTGTAGCCCTTTGTCTGTCACGACCTCGGTCCTCCAGTTGATAACTAGGAGGTCATGGACAAGGGGTTAAACATTTGTGCTATGAGCAGATTTATTTCCCTGTTTGCTTGTTCCCTCTTGTGACTCTCAAACACCCACCCACTCCCTCTTGTGACCATTTGTTTCAATCGCTCGGTCTTGCGGTATCTTAAGCGTGACCACTCCCAACTTTGAATCTGCACCTGCATTGTATTGATCATACAAGGCAGTATATTTGGAGATGATTTTGTTTGTTTCTTCCTCTTCTTCTGCTTTGAGCTGCATTTCTGAGTTTGTTGCTCCTACCTGACTGCACATTTTCCATTCCCTGCACTGGCCGTGTGGGTTTTGAACCTCTCTGGTTGATGTTACCTGGAAGTATCACTGGTGATCAGCTTTAGGAACTCTCTGGTTCTGCAACAGTTACAGTTGTGCACTTCACCTCTGTCCACTCACATTAATCCCCACTCCTGCGCTCATCTTTCCCTCCCCTCATTCACGACATGTTGTCTGGTTAAAATAATTTTGGGCAGGATACTTCAGCTGTACGTCATTCTTTCCAATCATTTTTTAGTATGTATGTAGTCTTTTGTAGATACACGTACATAGGTACATTGGTTTCTGCATCGTCCTCTCCGCCACTCACTTGATTTTCATTTTATTGGGAACAGTCATATCTGTCTCAGTTCAAGAACATGAAGTTTTTAGATCTTGGCTGAACATGATTATTTTTGTTTTATCTAACCAGTGAAGAGTCTTTAACATATATATATAAATCTCTCTCTCAAGAGGTCAGAATATGTACTTTGCACCAATATCATTGTTAAAACGGTTCATCATTATGATCCAGGTGTTGTCCATCATGGCTGTTACTAGCTCTAGCTATTCACTGATCATTTCTTAGCATATATAAAAGTGTGAGCTTATGCAAGTTTTCATCAAGTAGATTTTGCAGTTGACCTGTACTCTGCGTAGTCTCCAGTCCGTTTCACTCCTGGTTGTTTTATACTTTAGATGGGTATTTTTGCATGGGTAGCAGTAGACGGGTTTAGTATGTGCCTGCGTTTAGTTTTATTGAGTGTACTCGTAGTGTCTCGACTGACAATTGCTGAGGAAAGCAGGAAATCGATTTTATTATTAGTGTTGAAGCCTTGCCTGTTCATACACACTGTTCAAACATGGTTACGTTTGCAGTGGACTCGATTTTAGTGAATATGAGTTTCTAGTTGAATTGGTTGATTTTGTGCTTGTTACGAGAGCTGCGGTCTGAGTAGTGCTGGTGCAATTTGCAGAGTGTACTTGGCAGTTGGAGCTGTGGTTTTGAACGTGTTCACTGTAATTGCAATTATATATATAGTGCAGTCTCGCACGTGCCCCATTAAGGTAATGTTTGAACACTGGTTTTGGTTTTTAATCGTGTGTGTATGGGTATACGTGCCAGTGTATGTCAGGGTGGCATTATGAAACCTTCATGCACATTGTAAACATGCACTAGATATGTAGCTAAATAGACATTCATAATGTTTAGATCACAGGTCCTTCACTGTATTACTCACGCTGTTTGCAACAGGTGGAAGGGAGCACCAGATGACCAGCTTTGTAAATTGGAGATGTTATTCTTGCTTGCTTCTTTTATCATATGAGACTGACTTCTTTGTGAGAAGTGGAAACTTTTTTTTGAGAATTGCTGACTACAGTTGATCTTCCTTGCAGAGGTACCAGTCTGTATGTCTGCTCACTGTTGCTTGTCTCTCTTTTCGCTGCTTTCTTTTGCTGTCTGTGGACTTGGCATGGATGATCACAACAGCTCTGGACCTCGGTTCTCCTCTGGACCCGCTGGACCCGAATGTGCCGCAGCGCACTGGGGCTTCCCAGGGGGAACCCCAAACCCAGGCCCAAGCCCAGGCCCAGGCCCCAACTCCTGTCCCAGCTCCAGCCCAAGCCCCAGCCCCTAGCCTGGCCTCTGATCTGTTTGGTGGGGCACCGAGCCAGTCACCCATACCCTCTCAGCCCACGACAGCTCCCAGCAGTTTGGGAGCTCTGGGGAGCTTGGGCATGGACCCATCAACTCTTTCCACCAGCCCTTCCCAGCCTATGTCAATCCCTGGCGCCTTCAGTGGGCTTGATGCTGGAGGTGTGTCACCGTCTGCCCGACCTACCAGCCCATCCCAGCCTATGGCAGTCCCAGGAGCGTTTGGTGGCATGGGTGCTGGTCTGTCAGCCCTGTCCACCAGCCCCTCCCAGCCCATGGCTATGCCTGGAGCTTTTGGTGCACCAGGGGGTGCAGGTATTGGCTTGTCTGCCCTTTCCACCAGCCCCTCCCAACCCATGGCCATCCCTGGCGCTTTTGGTGCACTCACTGGCACAGGCATGGGGCCGTCAGTTTTGTCTTCAAGCCCCGTTGGCCCCTCGGCCCTTTCCTCCAGCCCCATGGGTGCGGGCATGGGCCACATGGGTATGGGGGCGCAGCCCTTCGGTCACCAGGGCTTGGGTGCTGGCCCAGGAGTAATGGGACTGAGTGCCAGCCATAAAGGACCAGGTACTGTTAGTGTAGGCTTTGAGGTGTGTCTGGTCAGATTGCTGCTTTTGTGTGTTTAGTACAGTGATGTCCAGATTTCTCCTCTCGTAGCATTCTACTTTCGTAACCTTTTCATTTTGATTTTTTCCAAAATAGAGTACAGCTGTTCAGTTAGTTTTCGCACACAGTCCTTGTAATTTTAGGAATGATTTCTGTCCTGGATGTAGTTGATGTACAATCATACCATTTTAACAATGGTGTAAGCAGTACTACATTTGACTGGTTAATGTAATTACTTCAACTCAGACGGTTTGTGTTGCTTTTCTATGTTTTCATTTTACATTGTACTTTATTCAGAGTACACAGTAGTTTTTGTCTGCCAGACACTTGAATGTCTTGGTAGTTTCACCACAAAGAGCTATGTGCATGTAAGCAAGCAGTGAAATGGTTTGACTATTGTCGTTCTGTGTCTAAGTCAGTGAGTCAGTATCAGAGTGTTCTGGGCTTTTTTGTTAATGTCCATCCTTGTCTGTTGATTTTACAGTGGAGAGCGAAAATATCTTTTTTTGTTTTGCCTAATTCTCCCCAGTCATGCAGTACATATCATAGCCAGTGTTGTATTCTCTCTGTCATATGATGTTCTTGTGAGGTGAATTTAATTTAAAACGGAGAGCAGCATTACAGGCATTGAATTGATTTCTGCCTTCTTGCTAGGTGTGCAGTGTACTATCACTACATTTACTGTCAGTATCAAGTTTTCGTGACAGGTGCTACATAGCTTGGAAGCATAAGTTACAACAGTGACAGTGTTGAGAAATTCTTCACTGTACCTGTCAGCATTGCTGGCAAACATTTTGCAAGGCTTGGAAAAACAAGAAGGAAAAAAATGAAGGAGAAACATTTGAATTTTGCAGAACTGCATTTTGAGAATACATGTAGTGCATTGCACACTTGTCATGCACTTTTCTCAAAATCCCACAATGCTGTCAAAATGTATAATAAATCCTATAGCTGCTTACATTGGAAGAGTTATGCCTGTGTATGATTTTCCCCCTCTGTAGATTCAAGTGTTTTTTGTTTGTTTTTTAAATTTTACTGTGATTGTCATGTGATCACATTAATTAAATGTTTAGCTTGTGCAGTTTCCAGAGCATTTGTGTTTCTTTTTGAGTTACACATATTTATTTAGATATTTATTTTGTTGGTCATTTATGTAAGTTAACAGATCTTTGTATTCCTAGGATGTGAAAGCTGTGCGCAAGTAGTGAAACGTTTGGAGGAATATGTGCATGTTCATGTTCCTTCCCCTATTTTTGTTTTTCCTGATTTAATTGCAAAGATGGATTGTGTTTGAGGCTTCGGTTCTAGACAAGGGCTATATATGTGATAACCCTGGTAGTCTGCAGATTGTTCTAAATCGTAGACCTTCGTAAATCATGCATTAGTCTCGAAATACAAGATCCACACACTGTATGCACTATGTTGGTTTGTTAAAAGAGTGTATTACAGTGGGCATATGATGTGAAATAGACTGTCTTAAAATCCTGCATTAAAGAGTTTGTACAAAAATATTTCACTCTGCTTATAGAGTACTGGTTAAAAGCAGACGTAACTCATGAAAAAGTTACAATTACAGCTGTCCAAGTGCACTTTACCTGGTTTAGCAGGGTTAGGCTTCACACTTTTATCATGAGGTTTCAAAGAAAACTACCTAGGGTATGCAAATGAAAGTGTTGTCTTGTGGTGCAGGGTTATGTTTGACATACAGAGAGCTACATGCGGTAGTCTTACTGTGCTAGTCAGAGAGGAGTTTGATAGAGGACTAACGTTGTCATGTTGTTCATATAGATTAGTTTTTATCACAGATCTAGATGTGATAGTGTTGGTATTTGTGCAGGTCTGGCTGACCTGCAGATTCCTGGTAGCCCAGGTTAGTAAGGCCAGAATGTAAAAAAATAAAAATTACCTCTGATTATGGTTTTCCTAAACTGTTTAGCTACAAACGTTTTTTTCTGCTGCTTCTGCATGGATCTTTGCATGGTGCAGAAAAGGGGGAAGAGAAAGATTCAGCTGACTGCTGCTCATGAAAAACAAAACAAACAAACAACAACAAACTATAGTCAGAGGTAATTAATATTGGCCTGGCTGTTTGACCCGGTGACCCCACATCCTCCATCATTCCATGCAGTCATTCCCATCATGTATCATCCATTGTACACTTTCCTGCAAAAGGGACATGTAGTTTCCATGTAATCTGCCAGTTTTACCCTCATTTCATGCGCCAGCCCTTCCTTCAGACTTTCCTGTGTGGATACCTATTTTCTAGATAATTATTTTCAGGTTGAGCTAAAATTTAATGTACAGGTTACAGCAACTTCAAACTAACAACAGTGTGCTGATCCAGCACAAACACTGCTAAAGAATGATGTTTGTGGAATGACTGGTACATATACCTGTGCGGTTGAAAAAGATCAGTGTCTCAAGTTACAACATCAGAGGCCTGTTGCTGGCCTAGTACCTTGTAGGCATTTCAGCGTGTTCTATTTATAGCCTGAGTGGTAGTGCCCACAAGCCAAGAAAAGATCAGGGTTTCTTAACACCTGATCTCTTCAGGTTACAGTATGCATGTGGTAGCTAGGTCACTGTCAGCTTGCATCAAATGACTGAAAGGAAACCGCACTTGGCAAGGTTCCAGTTGCCCTCTTATGTTTGTATTTTGCACCTGTTGAACTTTATGAAAAAAAAAAAAAACCCACTGATAGTCCTTTTGCATCTGTCACCTGGTTTGTTCCAGTTTTCTTCCACTCCGCTGCACTTTGTTTTCTCCTTAACGCAGTATTTCTGACATGGTTTGGATTAGATAAACGTGGGTAGGCCGGATGTGTTGAGGTGCTGAAAGGGGTGGTAGTCATTCTGAGAGGTGCTGTATGAATGCATTTGGGTGCATTTGGTTGTGGGTTATTTCTGGTGGGATAACTTGTTTTATTCGTTTTTTTATATTTTCTTTGCTTGACTCCGCTGTCTGCTTTTACCATATCTGTCCATCGCTGCTACCTTGCTTGACAGCTCGGCTGTCTAGGACTAGTCGGAGCCCTTCTCCTACCTTGCCAGATACAGGTACATGCCAGCAACCACACATGCCGTCACACGCACACAGACACACACACACACACACACACACACACACACACACACACACAGGGATACATATGCACACAAATGCACCTATGATACCAGTGTATAGGACATTAGGCCACATGGTCAAAGAACACAATTCATTTACAGAGAAACCATCCTGGTGTGGGACATCAAGCAGGTCCCTGTGCATTGTTCAAAGGCAGTTTGAATGCCACCCATGTACATGACAGCAACATACGTCAGTGAAATATCGTCTTGAGTGTTGCAATGTATGGTACTAGGAAAGTCAGTCTGATTGGCAAGTTTTTGTTCTAGGGAGCTTTGGTCGCACCAGCCCTAGCGTGGCCATGGGTGGTGACATGCCGCCTGCTCCTGCTTCCTCCTCAGGTGACGCTTCACGTCTCCCTTGCTTGCGGTTGTTGTCTCCCCCTGGGTTTCACCTTATCCCTTCTTTCTGTGGCACTTCTGTTTACCCTTGTCAACTCAGATCATACTTTGCTGTCGTCAGATGATTGCTTTTATGCAGGATCTTATAATCTTTTAGTTTGTCTACTTCAGTTTTACAGATATGTGTAACCAGCAGTTATTCACAGGTACTGTTCATAGCCTAGATTTCACTTTGTTTTTGGAGATATTGAGTTGTCCTTTTCTTGTCAGATATTTTTTTCTTCTTCTGCTTCAGTGTCATACTTTTTGTGCACTTTGTAGTCGTGTTTTCTGTGGAAACTTCACCGGTATGTGTTGTTTCTCTGTTCATAGGTATCAACCGTTTCCTTGCATCAGAATAAAACTTTAATTTGTTCATCATCACATCTGTCCTGTTGTTTATAATGTAGCATTCAGTGAGCCTCAGTGTTTCTAATTGTGAACCGCACATTTAGTCAGACTGACAGTTATGAACTTGGCTGTTACATCTGCCATTACTGTACATCAGTGCAGCCTTTGTCATTGACTAGTATTTCATAGCGGCAACTTTTTGCCCAATCAGAATTTACCTCTCTTGTTTCAGGATATTGACACAGCCATTTCCAATGTCTTCCTCAAACTCCTTTAGGTTGTGTGTCCTATTGCACTTAGAAAAAGTTCATGCTGATGATTAGCTGTTTTGAAAACATAATTGTACTGGTGAGCCAAAGGGACTTCTGCTTTCTAGGCTCAGTGTTCTTTACTGTAATCCCACAGATGACAATAATGATTATTTCTGAATGTCTGCTTAGGGAATGTGAACGGACATAACCCACTGCCTTGTTTTTTTGTGGGGGAACATGCTGTTGCTATGTTGCTGCTTGAGTGTGCAATCATAGGATGTTCCACAAGAAATGGCGGTACTTTCACAAGTTGTGTGCGCGTGATGTGACACACATATTTGCCATAGACATCTGCCTTTATTTAGAGTGGGAGGAGAACAAAAGCAGTTTTGCTGTTCGTGTTTCAACGTGAAGTATCAAAATTGTGCCTTGATGTGAATTCTTGTTTGCATCCGTGGTTCACCTGAAGTCTTCTTACTTGTTTTATAGTTTATCAAACTGATGCATTTCAGAAGCAAGCAAACATAATTACATGTACATGTATGTGCTTCTGCGTTTAACGTTTGTTGTTTCAATATTGATGTGCCTTGAATTGACAGGCTTTCTGAATCAGGTGCCTTTGTTTTGCCTGTTGTGTTCTGTAAACCAGTTCGTAGATCTACACATACATTATTGTGTATATTGGTGTGTGCATTGCACATCTTTGTTTTTTTTGTTTGTTTGTTGGGGTTTTTTTTTTTTTTTTTTGGGTGTTATCCCTGTTCCCCAGCACTTTTTGTCAGTCACTGGTTGTTCATCAAACTATTATGCCAGAGCTAAGATGCATTGTAGACGCACATGTATGTATTTTCTGTTGATTTGTCACTTGCTTATGCTAAGGCTTCTTATTTAATGGTCCTGTTGAAAACTGATCATTACTCCATTAAAACATTAGTCGCTGTTAATGTTATGTAAGCGTATTTATTTATTCATATATTTATCTCTTCATTCATTCATTTTTTTTTCATTTATTTGTATTCAGTCTCTGCCCGTCAGGTTACATATGAACAAAATTGACACTTGTAGTTGTAAGAGCTGTTTGTGTGTATCAATGTGTTACATGTATTTAAATGGTATTTGTCTATGTATTGATCAATTACCTATATATTTGAGCTTGATATACTTCAACTAATCATAGGTGATTTATTCTTCGGTCATTCAAGTTTTTCAGGTACAGTTTTATTATTGACAGAACATCCTGTCATTTTTCTCGTGGGGTGGTTTTGATCATACATATTCTTTTAGGTTTCATTCATTGGAGATACCTGAACTTTCAGTTGTCATTCGAGACCTTTGCTTTACATGGTGATACCAACCATTTAATTCAAAGCATGCTTGTGCTCTGGTTGATGCACTGTAGAGCCAATCACGGGACGTTCAAATCAAGAAGGGCTCATCTTGCAAGGGCAAGGCTAGTGTGACCAGCATTACGGGATGAGCAGGCCGTCAGTGTGTTAACCCTGGTGGTGCTGAGAACAGACTATATTCCCGGCTACCTCTATGGCTTTTCCAGCATAAGACAAATTAATTCAGCTAGGCCAGGGTTAAGACCCCTACTGTATCAAGTTGATGTGTATGATTGTGTGCACAGAGCCAGCTGGATCAAGTATCCGGGTGGGTTCTTAAGGTTCACAGACAGGTTGCCATGGTCTGCCTGAAGCTGATCCTGACTGTGTTCCAAGGTTGCAGGATTGCCATTTTTCTGCGCGTGCACGTGTGTGTGTGTGTGTGTGTGTGTGTGTGTGTGTGTGTGTGTGTGTGTGTGTGTGTGAGAGAGAGAGAGAAAGAGAGCAGAGAGGCGCTAGTGGTGTGTGAAAATAAAGTCATTGAGAATCATCTCCATCGTCGTCTCTGTGCAGGGTTTGATGCATTCGGAGATGTGCTGCAGCCCATGAACAAAGGCGGGCCGATGCAAGGACCAGGCATGACCAAAGCAGAGCAGCCCAAACTGGTGGCTACAGACCTGGACTCCTCCCTGGCTTCACTCGCATCCAACCTCAGCGTCAACACGCCTTCCAATCAAATAAAAAAGTTGGTGATTCTTTTGCGGGTTTGCCTCCTTGGGTTGACCATTTAGTGTTCAGTTTGACAGGTCGCATTCTTGAGACATGGGGTGTGCTGGGGAGAGGTCTGGTCTGTGATACATGCAAAGGACATCAACTAGCATTTGAAGGACATCAACTAGCATTTGTGGTGTATATCTCACAGATTAATTCAGAAGATTTTTCACTTTGCAGGCTTTTCCTGTAGTATAGTTTTTTTGTTGTTTGCCACCAGTGTTTGGGGAGATGTTTAGGAATAGAAAGAACATCTGTAAATGTGGTTTTATGTTTGTTGCGTACAAGGGGAATAACGCTACTGTCTGTGCTAAACGTTTTTTTGTAATTGTACATAGAAGCTTTAGCATGGGCACCAAGACTGGTCATTTAGTAGCAGCAGTGTTGCACACTTGGAGGAAATACATGTAATTGCATTGATTCTGTTGATTATGTCACAGGACCACACACCAGTGGCAACCGAAGGGAGAGAGCAAACTGACAGGGGGGACAACCTACCAGCAAAGGCCAGCGATGGCTTCATCCACCACGTGGACCATGCCACAGCAGCAGTATCAGCCTCAGCCAATGGTTATTATTAGCCTCTTTAATTAAACTAGTGTGGGCTGTGGGATGCAGAGATAAAGGGGGCAGGGTATGGACATTTTGGCAGTGCTTCGCTGTATGTACATGAATGGATTATTTCCCTGTTGTTATTGTCATTATATCTAGTGGTTGTGGTGTGTGTATCTTATTTTTCAAAGAAATAATGTGAATGATGGCACATTTTAGGTACACGTTTGTATGTGAAGTACGTCTGTCAGACGCCATATGTACTGTGTTGTGTGTTTGACAGATGGGTGCACCTGGCATGGGTTTTGGGCAGCCACAGATGGCAGGAGCAATGGGGGCACAGCCCATGATGGTGAGTGCATTTACAGTTTTTTTTTGTTTTGTTTTTTAAACAAAAGATTTACCGTCAGGGTTTTATTTTTGTACTATAATTGGAATTCATGAGGGATCTGAGAGTAGCTGAACATCTGAAACAAGTTCCTTGCCTGTGCACAGGGTATGGGACAACCCATGATGATGGGTCCCAGTATGGGGGCCATGCCTGCCATGGGAATGCAGCCTCAGCCTATGATGTACGGTGGTATGCGCATGCCGGCAGCAGGAATGCCTCAGCAACAGCCACCTGGACAGAATCCTTCACAAGATCCATTTGGCGCGTTGTGAGTCCAGCTACTCAAAGGTGAGCTGCACTATTAGCAGTGAGTAGTGTTGACTAAGGTCAGTCAGTCGAGTGGTTGGTGGAAGTGCATTCTGTCCAGGAGATTAGATCTGACATTTGAAAAGGATGATGTCATTGTTCAGTTTAATTTCTCTGGTTGTGTGTGTGTGTGTGTGTGTGAGTGTGAGTGTGAGTGTGAGAGAGTTATGAAACTGCTCTACCTTTCTACAGGATGGTTATCTGCACCAACATAGCGTAAGCTTGATCTGGTTTTCTTCTCCTCTTTGTTTTCAGCTGTCTTTTCAATTGTCTTGTTCTGCATTTTTCAGAGTTTCGGGACGAGGGGAGACACTGGGCATCAGGAGTCAGTTCATTAGAGATCCCACGCGGTGTTCACGCTCAGTGTCTATGCTTCATTTTGTGATCGAACACACATTGTTTAGCATTAAGGCGCAAACTCAAATCTTCACGACAGCCTAGCAGGCTTGGATATTGTCTTCAGTTCTGCTTGGCAGATGTGGCATTCAGTCATTTCAGATGCAATTTTTTTTTTCTGCCCTCAGAAAATGGGCGTTTTGGGTTGGGCTTTGCTCCCCATCACCTGTCATATTTGTAGGTCATCATCCTACTCATTTTGCCACTACATAAAGACAAGTACAACGGGATTACAGACGTGAACCCCTTATGGTGATTATTGGAAAGATTGTGGACGTACCGCTAGACCATCATCTCATTTTAATATATTGTTACGGTGGACCTTTTCTGGGTGATTATAGATGCATGTGTGCTAGAGAATGTGGCAGGTGTCGTTGTAAGGTTGTGAATGAGTGGTTCGCTGATTCCCTTATTTTATTGTTTTCGTGCACGCCCTTGGGCTGTTTGGTACAGATGCGAATGCAGTGGTGAGTGACGACTCAGACGAACAAGCTGTTTATAAACTTTGCATCAGATCAGTTGATTCTGTAGCCCAAGTGTACTGAAAAGTAAATGTTGAATTGGAAATGGAATGGTAGTTTCCTGCAATCCATAGAAGGTAGACATTTCCATATCTGATTTTGTGGAGACAGTAGTCCTTGCAAGACTGTTGCTTTGCCGTGTCCAGCTTCTGATTAACAGTGATGATGTCCATTGTGTAGGTAGACAGTATGCAAGATTGTTGATACTACTCGATGTGTGTGCAAGTGTGTATGCGTGTGTATGTGAGCATGCAGAGAATTTGAGGAGGCTCCTTAATAAAAAGCAACCTGTGCTGCACAAGGCTAAAGTGTAGTTCGGTGTTTTGTGATTGTAGCTACAGATGCAGAGGAAAAACATCCTTTTGTAATAGCAAAGTGGCCATGACTGGTTTGTGGATGCCATCAGTGGTACATGGTCAAATTTTCTGTACCGTAAGATTTGACTGTCCCGTTGCAATGATGTGTACATACACCTGTACATGTACCTGTGATTTTTGTGATGTAGGCTTGATGACAGTTGTCTGTTTGATATTACAGTGTACACAACATTTTCAACTTCTTTCTTTTTTCTTTTTCTTTTTTTTTTTAAGAAGCAAGTATGTGGTAAACTTTTCTCAAATTTCTTTAGGGGAGCAGATCAGTGCTCCCACTACTAACACGTCCCTGTAGTCTGAAAACGTTGAACTAGAGTAGTGTGTGTGATAGTTTCTTCCCTAGCGACTTGTCAGTACTTGGTCGTTCTTCTCTGTATGTAAAAGACGCATGTTTTGTATGTCTTTTTCATGTACATGTACCTTGACCACCATGAGATTTCTTGACAAGAAGGGAATTCTGAATACAGCTTTCCTTTGATAGGCTTGAATCAAAACTAGAGTACTGTACCTGTATTGCATCTCCTTCCATAGTGAAAAAAAAATCAGTATAGACTTTCTTTGGTAACAGAATTGTGCTTGTGTGTAGATGGGCTACCACAACAGGGGGCTCTTGTGAAGATGTGTATGAAATGGTGATCGTTAGAGAATTGGGGACCAATGGTTCGTGACATACTGCAGGCTCAGCGAGTCAGCACAGGGAGACTCCTTGCGACAGTGTAGATGTAGCTGGCTTTGGTGTGTAAGGCACTTTCAAGGAATGGTGATGCACCTCAAGAGAGAAATTCATTTTTCAGTGTGTGTACTGTAGTTTCAGATACAAATGTAATGTTTAGTGATAGATTCACACTTCCACCATTAGCATCGTAGGCTTACGTCTTGTTCACCCCTCATCTCCATACCAAACTTCAGTCATATGCTGCTGCTCGTACTGATGAAGTGTGTTCAGGATTGTGGTGGTTGCTTTAGCACAGTGTCACCATTGTTGAATGTTGGTGCAGGTGAGCTTCCCAGTGAATGGCGTGGATTGCAACAAAACGTAACATGTAACACAAGGTGTGTTTTGATGAGTATCCAACATGTATGTACCAGGGTTGCTGATGTTCATGGGGGAAAAAAAGGAGAGAAAAATGGCATGCAGTGTGACGAGGAGTTCTAATGATACCGCTGAGGTTATCCAAACCCTCCTTGTCTCAAAGGATCACATTATTCAAGGTCAGTTTGTCCCACAGGATCACTTTGATCTGCAGCATTTGTCTGGTGGATATGAGGTCCATTTACAGTCTCATTGTCTCAGCTTTGATGGTGTTCTCGTGCAGACTGTTTACCTAGTCTTCTCTTGGACAGTTTCTCATGCTTCACAATCCCAGTATCTGTTTGATTTGTCAGAGTTGCCAACGGACAGTTGACCGCACTACTGTCGCTTGATACACGGTTGTTGGCTGTGTCTGTGCACGGGGACCTCACTTCAACATTAATTGGGCATCACGTAAGATGAAATACATTTAGGCTGGTGTGGCTTGATTAAGAGTGTATTTTCTAGTTGTGATGCTAGGTTTTAGGGGATGGGTATTTTGAATGTTGCATTTTTCTGTCACATCTCTCTCACACTTGAGCATTCCTGTAATACAAGCAGCTGCAGTTTCAGAGAGTCAGATATATATATATATATGTTTTTCATAAGTCAAACATGTTTCACATCTTTCCAACATGCCACTGCATGTTACACCAAGTGGGGGAGCTGAACTAACCTTATGTCAGGTTTTAGATAGACATGCCAAGAAAGAAAGAAAGAAGCAGGGGGAGGGGGGGGGGGGGCTCTCTCGTGAGAGTATTGAAAAGGAAGTACAGATATGCAGTAGCCCTTCCTTCAAAACAAAACAACAGATAAAAACAGGGTAGTTGGTGTGTTGCTATTCAGCTAGCGATATCAACCGTAAGCATATTCATACTGCATTTCCTCAGATTTCATTAAGTTGTCTTTGTGGATTCCCCTGTGTGAAGCACAAAGATGAATTAGCACATCGGACTACAGACAACAATGGCATCTGCAATATGGAAATGACTTGTATGTCGTGAGGTCCCCATGTTGTCGGGTCATGTAAGCTATGATTGAAAAACTCGCGTATGTCTGCTTGATTTGGGACTGAATGCACTGTATCAGGTTTACCTCACAAGACACTTCCTGTGTCATACTTGTCAGAATACTTACAGTATATTGTACATTTATTATATATGTGTGTATAATTAGCATTGCGAGATTGCATTGTACATATACAGTACATTAGTAATCTAGATGAAAGTATCAATGTGAAAAAATGTACAAGATCTATGAAAATTGAAAAATGAACAGTGAGTGGTTTTCATTGTGTGTGTGTGATGTTATGTTGGCCAGACAAAAGAGTAGGTTTGATGTTTGTTACATGTAGTAAAACAGCTTGTTTTCGCTATTATGCCGTTGGTGTAACATTGAGTACACTCAGATTAAAACAAAACACAGATGACTTGTACACACACACAGACTGCTATTTACCACACATTATCCCGTGCAACATCTGGAGGTGAAGTCGTCATTGAGGGCATTCATGAGCTGGCACATTAGATGACAGTCGAAAAGTTATGTGCTTGTAGAAAGCAACCACACTTGTAAAGGGAATATTAATGAGTTGTGTGAGTCAGTGTCACTAATTGAGGTGATCACGGTGTTGCTGACTTTGTTGGGGCACAAGTTTACAACTGTTGACAAAGCCACCCAAACAATTCAAGCAGCCACAGTAACATAAAACTGTGTGCGTGTGTGTACGCATGCGTGCGGGCATGCGCGCAAACACCACCGCTACGATCAATCCGAGTTTGGGCTTGATTGAATTCTTTGAGAGAATCGTATTACCAGGATGTCACTCTATGATCGGAACGAACCCATACACAGCTGAAAATAAGGCTTCGTCCGCTTGGTAGGGCATCAGTCACGTGCACAAATGATAGATCAATAATGGGGAGAAAAAAAGTTAGAAAATTGCCAGGCCCTGGCTACCACGACCTTAATCCCAGATACACTACAGTTCTATATCAGTCTCCGATATCAACCAAACCGCTGAACGCAAGGCGACCGTTAGCGCGTTTGCTGAAAATGTGTTTTTAAAGTTGTTTCTCTAGATAGAGAAACAACCGTATAGGATCATGGATGGGCCAGATTTTGCTGCGCGCAGCAGCAAGTTTCACTAGTGATACAAAACAAGACGGTGACGTTTCTCCAGACAAGAACACTTATACGCACACGGTGACGTGACGAAACTGATCTCCGTCATAGACACCTTATTACGTGACACTATGCTGCTGCGTTCTTTTTGGCGGGAGTGTGAGACGTGTGTGTGTCAGTGTGTGTGTGTGGACGGATGAAACCATGGCTATCTCAGTCCTAAACCACCTCGTTGGGGAGCTTTTCACTTTGATATGAAATTGGCAGTCACATTCTCCAGAGGTACATTTCACAATTTTTCTCTTGCCGCATTTTTAGAAGAGATAACACTCGTTTAAAGAAATCGGTAATGTTACGTATTTTTGACGAAAAAGTTGTGCAAATGCCTTCATTTTCTAGAATTTGGAAGTTCATCCAATTATACTGAATGGGTTCGTAGCACAGCTCTATAGCTCTGACAGATTTTGTGGAGAAAAAACAATTCTGAGGTAGGGGTGACTTGCATATCTAAGGCCGACTGTCTATGAAAAGACTCCTTCAAATTACCCATCGTCCCGGCGTTGTTGTCAAGTGTGACAACTGCACATATGACAGGAATTACTGCACTGAAATTTTGTATCTTGACTATCAAGAATAACAGTGATTTCAGCTAAACTTTTTTTTTTTTCAAGTTTCTGCGAGAAGCACCGGTCCAAAGAGTCACGGTTTAAACTTTGGGATTTCGTAAGCACATTCCAAGGTATTCATGCAAGTCCACGTTTCACCAGCCTTCTAGATTTTCCAGATTTTTTTTGAAAAAATTAATTCAGCCACGGAAGTCACAACTACTCAACAGCAACAGGGAAATCACAAGACATGGACAAGCATACGACCTGCGTGAGGCTGGCGTCAAATGTTTGGTTCACAGACAAAATCTCTGTGTATCTCACTGTCTCTTGACATTTTACCATCCCTCTAGATCTTGCAGAAAATTAATTCAGTCGGGGAAGTCACAACACCAGGAGGGAAACCACAAGACATGAACAAGCATCCCGTCTGTCACAGTGTCAGACGACCTGCGTCAGTGAAGCTGACGTCAAATGTTTAGTTCACGGAATTGACCAAAAGAATATTTTATATTACTCTCTTTCTCCTAACATTCTAGATCCGCTATAGTGTAGCGGGTCTAGTGTCTTTGGTAGGTCTTACACACTTGAAGGAAGAAAGAACAAGATGGCCACCAGCCCAATATGTTGTTTCCATTTAATCACCTGCTGTCGTCACGGTCGTTCTTTTGTAATGCCATGTATTCGGGAGGACACACACACACATACACACACACACACACACACACTACACTCTCTCTCTCTCTCTCTCTCTCTCTCTCTCTCTCTCTGAATGGAAACAATTGACCGGGCTTGTCAGACCAACCTTGGTTTTGGAAGAGAGACGTCAAGTTGTTTTCTTTGAAATCTATGACGTTTTTCCTCATTGGGATGACGCATAATACATTTGACGTAATAACTTTGACTCGGATACAATTCTTGCAATGAAAGCAGCCCCATGAAAATTGAAGTGTTGCTGCTGCGCAGTGTAAAGATCGAATTTATACCGGCTCAACTGATGTGTTTAACAGACAAGTCTGCGCGGCGAACGTTTTTTCACTATGTGTTATGTCTGCTGCGCGCGCGCGCACACAGACACACACAGACATACGCGCGCGCGCGCGCACGCACGCACGCACGCACGCACGCACACAGACTTGCGCGAGCCGCGTTTGTGCATGTGCTCCATTGAGACCGATGTGGTGTTCTCTCACTCTACTATGCTATTGAGTGAGAGTCAGTGGGAAAAACAAAGCTCACTACATCAATGAAACTCCCGCTTTCCCCGTCTACAAATAGAGAACTTCCGAAAAGTGACGACACACCCCCAAGAAATGCCAGCATCACGTCAATCAAACATGACGTCGGCAAACTGACGCTGATACAGTTTTGCGTCAGTGCGCGTGTGCCTTTTCTGCGATGTTTGTGAGGCGTGTGGCTTGTGTAGAGGAAATGTGCTTTGAGTACAAATTTTCGAGTCAACTGACGATAACGGCTGCAGTGAATTTTTCTAATTTTTTTTGTATATTTTTTATGGCACCCCAGGCTCATTATCTATGTATAGTAGGAGCGATTTTGAGATCTAAAGTGTGTTCACCAGCACTTTCATCAGGTACGGCTTACGCCAAAAGTATATAAGCGACAACCTCCAAAATTCACTCAGTTGAGAGTCCGTATTCATGCTATTTATGTCCAAAAATGGAGTGGTTTAGATAAATATTACGCCTTTAAACGCCAGAAAGCCACCTTTTTTGAAAAGGGCGATAACTCGCAAATCATGTGTGCAATCATACCTGGATCGGGCCTTCTATTCAACAATCTTGATTCATTTAGAAACCCCAAATTTGAAATCGATCGGTTCAGTATTTTCGGAGAAATAGGCATCTGAAGTGGGTTCACATGCAATGTCAACTCAGGCTCGGTTTACATGAAAACTATATGAGCGACCATTTTCTAGTAGCGAATCTGTTCAGAGTCCGTATTCAAGCTATCTACTGCCAAAAAATTGAGTGATTTAAATAAATATTACGCCTGTAAACGAAAGACAACCAACTTGTCTCAAAAGGGCGATAACTCCCAAATCACTTAAGCAATCATCACACGCTTGAATCGTCTAATGTAACATTTTGATATATTTGGATACCCCAAATTTGAAGCCATTCGGTTAAGTATTTTCGAAGAAACGGGCCCGGACACAATTCACACACACACACACATCCACACAGACGGCACTCAGGAGGAGGAGAAGCGCGTTCGGCGCAGCATACATGCCAGCATCGATGACGCACGTTTTCTTACGTCATTGTCAGAGTTACACTTGCATAATCGTCTCTGCGGGAGATCGGCAGTGACGTGCGTTTGTACCACAGATGCTTGCCCATGAACGTGGAAAATTTAGCCCGTCCTATGATGTTTCCATTACTATGGAAACAACATAAAAACAACTGAAAACATCAACAAACAACAAAACATAAAATGGCATGAAATTTGGAGAAACAATTTTATGGGATGGGGCCATTCCTCCTTGTTTGTTTTTGTTTTTGGAAAGAATCTGATGCTATTCACATTATGAAAAGTATATAACTGAGCACTAAAGTATGGTGTTTTCAGAGACCCGACTGGATACCTTCTTTGTTTTACTGTATAATTATGTTGTAGTTTTCGTTCTGGGGATTTTGCGTCAGTTCGGTCACTGCAAACTGTCGAGTTTGTTTACCTCTGCTAGGCTCCTACGTGTGCGATACTAGGCAAATCTGGGGAAAATAAAACAAACCAAAAAAAAAAAAAAAAAAACCAAAAAAAAACAACAAAAAAAACGGGATGGGGGGGGGGGGGGGGGACAGTGAGTTGTGGCAACATTGGCTGTTGGCACTTACCGTACTGAGTTGACTCGGCTGCTCTGAACCGTGATGCTACTTCTAGTCACTGAAGTCTGCCTGAACAATGTTTCCGATAGCTTTCAGACCAAAGGATCGCAGCATCGACCCTCGTCCAAACTGTCAGAGAGGGCGTCCTTTCATGGTTTCTGAGCTGGAGTCCCTTAGTAATACGTTTTTTCGTTTTCTTTTCTGACCCCTCCGACGCACTGCTGCTTAGTGTCAGTCCGGCGGCAAAGCCGTTTGACTGACTTGCCGGAACCGACAAAAACGAACAAACAATACCGAGTACACACATGCATGGTGCTTACATCACGCACTGAGAATATTCTTTAGCTTTTGGCGTTTTCGTGTGTCAGTGTGGGGTGTGGCGGGTCTTCGGCGGTGTGTGTCGTCTGTCAGTGTCTGACAGTGTGTGTGTATGTGCGTGAGTTGTCGGCGGGTGGCCGCTGATGCTGTCTTGTTGTCGAACTGACTTGGAGAGAGCCTCGAAGGGCCGGCGGGGGGGAGGGGCCAGTTTAGTGACGGCCGGGTGCGTGTATGATAGTAGTTAAGGTAGTAAGGTAACGCAGGAGTGATCGGGGAAGTCACATCAGTCCTGGGTTAGGGATCCAAGCTAACTGAACAAACTTTTTCAGTGGTGGCTACATCTTTTGCGTGGTGGCTAAGCACAGGAAAACATCAGGCTAACGTAGAAAAATGGCAGCGTACCTAAGCTGTACGACGATTTTTACTAGCTGAGCTTGATTGAAAATAGAATGGGATCCCCTATGGCCGCCGCGGCGCACGGCGAACCTCACCTTGCGGTTCTAGCGTGGGACATTTTCCACTGACACACGCACGCACTGCACCGACTGTATCTTGTAGGGTTAAAGTGTATATTTTTATGGAGCGTTATTCAGCGTCAGTTTTGTCCTATCATTATATAACTATTGGTCCAGCCACCACAGAGATATTAATGTGTTGATTTTTTCCTACGCCGGGCCGCCGATTGGATACTGACATGACGGACCCCCGATTACAGGCCGGCCGCCGAGAGGGACATCATGACTAGCATGGCGGCAGATGAACATGGGGGCCGCACCAGCACCAAAAGAGATGAAAACTGAATGATGAGTGATTAGTTACAAATGCAACACAAGAGAACTACCTCCGCGAGAACGACTGACTTCACTGCCGACTTGCGGGTATTATTTCTGTGTGGCGGTGTGTTTCTGTGCGCACTCCATTTCCACTGACATTTTCGGACAGAACTGATAACCTCTTAAGGATGGACTGACGGAAAAACAACACCAACAACATCAATCAACAAAAGACCGCCCAAACTGAAAACAACTGACCGAAAAAAGCAAAGCACCCTCCACTGACTGAGTCACACTGACCGTCTGTGCTGCCAGTACTGACGAAGCTGGCAAACTAGTGAAGCAGTTAGCTCTGGACTAAGTTACTGACGTCAAGTTAACAACTGAAATGATGCTACAGAAGTTCGTTCAGTGTTGTTTCTTACATTTTCCGTGTCTTAAACCAGAGACATACATCTGCTTAAACTGAACTCTCAGTTACCCGACCCGTGTCACTGAGTTTCCAGCATTAGGCCTACGTGAGTTCTTGCACAGTCAGCCTAGCGGTTTGCCGGGACACCGCCCGAACTTGACACCGGCCGGCCGCTCATCAGTGATAGCCGCCGGTTTACTGACTGACATGCTTTTTTTGGTACTACATGTAGTACTAAGGGATTAAATAAATTATGCGGGATACGCCGGCTACCACTGCCGGTACTGACTGTGAAAAGGGCAAAGCACGCAAAACTTGAACAATTGAAACCGCCGGTGTGAATTCATCAGTAAAGGCACGATAAACCCATTCATTCACAGCCAGTAAGCAGTGAAATCAGCAGTTTACACGGTCGAAATTAGCGTACTCAATGACTGTTCAAAGTGCCACATATAAGTGGCCGCATGGCCGGCACTGTGAGTTAGATACTCAGTCTCCTCAGAGATATGAGTATCACCGGCTGAGTTTTCGCAGTCAATATGGGCAGGACTAAAACTGAAAAAAAGAAGAAAACTTGAAAAAAGAAGTGAAACTAGCCATTCACTGACGGCTTGAAAAGTCACAGAAAACTTCAAGCGAAGATGCCGGGCGGCGCCGAGCCGCCGAACTGAACACTGAGCCTCACGGGCACACTGACTTCGAGATCAAGTCCATCGTCTTCGGCCAGACACTGATGAAACTTGAGTAGACTGACGGCTTCCGAGATACTCACTGAACTTTAAATAAATAAAAGAAATAAAATTGTACAGATATTAGAGCGGAACCGCAACTGAAAACGTCTGCTTTTTTGTGTCAGTAGAGACTGGAGAACGTGACAAGCACGCCGGCGGGAGGGGGGGGGGGGGAATTGCCCCAGGGGCCGTGGTCACGACGCGAACGCAAATTTCTTTGCGCAAATGGGTTGCGGATATATATATATAAGTTCGTACGTGGCTACGTGAAAACTATCTCTTCCGCTAGTTGGCCGGTCACGACGCGCACTGACTGGAAACGGTGTCTCGTACGGGTTATTTTTAGATAGGTGTGGGACCCCTGGGATTCCCACGGAAAACACCATCACGTGGCCTGCACAAATTCTCCTTCCAGCGTGAAGCGTGAAAGAGTAGAGGGGGGTGTGTTCAGTACGCGTTCACTACAGAATTTTTGATCGAGTCGTGTTTATCTGCCGTCAGGTTAAATGCGTGGCATGTATGTGGAGAGTGTGATCAGGAGAGCATGCAGGTCGCATATAGACCGCTTCCTAGCAGTCTCTATCTCAACATTGGACGGACTACAACCAGCAGAAGCATTTACTGCACGTACAAACCGTATGTAGCAGGCTCACTGGCAAGAAAACCAACGGAATGAACCTCAATCAAAGAACAACGAAAAACGAAAGAGGAGAGGATAACAACAACATCAACAAAACTCTTCACATACATGCCACGCATTTAACCTGACTTGCTACGGCAGAGAAACATGACTCGACCATAACTCTGAATTCGGAACCCGCACATTTCGGGTCCACTGACAACACAATGAACTGATGAGACCTGCATTGACATGCATACGATCAAAAAGGTGGTGGCTGATCAGTGAGGACTGACCGAGTGCGTTCAGCACTGAACTAGTCCGAAACACACACAACAAATGTTAACCCACAAATCAACCCACGATGTGTGTACGGCCGGCCATACAGGCCTTTGCATTGCAGGGTGCGTAGTGAACTGAACGCGCCCCCTCGAGATCTACACGGGTACCTCAAGTCGTCCTACAGCAGATCGCACAATTTCTGCAGGTCTCTTCTCCTAAATCTAAACCTTTGAAGCATGTCCACATCGTCGTACAAGTCAAAAGGGTTAGTACGATCGCGAAACACCCTTTCCCGTCGCAATGCTCTTCTCATTTGCAGTTCAGGTAAATCAAGCGGGCCGCCATTTTTCAGATTTACGCAAAGGCTACGGCACCTTTCCGACACCCTCCTAGGTGGTGTACAATACGCAAGGGTTTCCGAGCGGCCGTAACTCTGCGCAAACGTCATGACCACCCAATTTTATCACAAATCGTAAGTTACGGACCCTCGCGTGCGTAAATCGGTGGCGGAAAAGTTACGAACGCGTCGTGACCACGGCCCCTGTAGTCGCCCGGCCTCCGCCGCGTCGTCCGTCAATGGCAGTGGGGGAGTGATACCGGCGGGCACCGACCGGGTTACACGACAAATATGATTGTCTTTTCAAGTGCCGGCGAAACTTTGACTTGAGGTGCAAACTGCCACCAAACCGCTGTCGGCTTCAATCAAAATACTGATGATATGTGCCGAGAATGGGCCGCGAGGCGCTTTTACAGTGCTTCCAAACGGTGTGTTTGCGCCTGCTGAGGCTTTCGAAGCACAGGTACAAACAGGTATGCAGTGTTTTTCCGTCCGCTGTACTGCAACCTACGGGCCACTCCGCCGTGACAGTGCGCCATCCCAGGCCTGCGAGGCGGCGTAGAGCAAGTGGTTGCTGCCTCAGCTACTGTAAACCGTCCAGGTGACCCACCCAGTGGACTCAGCATTCCGTCCGCAGGCTGGACATCTCTCCCTATCTGTCAGACGCGGCGGGTCCCCCCCCCCCGTTATGAATGGGTGCCCAGCGCGCGGGGACGGGCGAGTGGCTGTGTGCCTCACGTGGCGCTATCGAGACACTAGATAAAACACATGATCACTGTGGAATGGTTGGAATGTCTTAGAGGCGTGGCTTGTGTCAATCACGGTTAAACTTGGAAAGCCTGGGCCCAAGCACTTGCGGGCACTTGCTGTGGGGGTGTCAGCTTTATTTTGTTTGGTTCAGGGAAAGGGAATTATACAAGTGACGTTAAATAATTCGAAAGCAAGAAAAGTACGCTGTTTAATAAACGTGCAAAATAGTGTTTTCGCAAAGGTGGTTCACGATGCGATGGGGTTTGGCAGGCTGTGCTGGACGTTGGGGCTGAACAACCTGACACCCCTCTAACTGAGGGAGGTAGGCTAGTCCATTCCGAGGCTTCGGTTGTCCGGAGTTTGTAAGATCGATCTAAAGGGAATTTCAAGTAAGTATACCGTATTTTCGACGTATAATATTGTTTACAAAACAGAAAGGGATATTCTAGGTTATGTTGTTGGCCCAGAATTCGTCATGTCTTGCCCTGCAAGCTGAGAACTCGTCAGCTTACAGACAGCTTGCGTTGGAAAGCAACATGGCGGATGGGTAGACTCGTTCCCCTTGTTTATGGTAGATCTGTCATATGTACACACCGGTATGTTGTCGTTGAAACTCTCAGACAGTTGTTACGTTCCAACTGCTCATCGATTTTAAAATGATACTTATGCTGTTGCAACGAAAGTAACTATGTGTTGGTCTTCACGTTCTCTCTCAGCTTGAGTCGAGCGCTGCGGTGACCTCACAGTGATAGGCCTAGTTGAGAATTTATCGTTTAGGTTAGGTTTCTTCACATTGGATAGGTAGCATTCCCGTGCAGTCGATTGCCCAATCCGTCCCACAGGCTACATTCATGCGACAGCCATTCTCACTTATCTCACCTTGTTCTGGTTTGTTTGGAATGTGATATTTTGTTTTCGTGGTATGGGACAGTGTGTGTTGCGGCGCAGCCCAGGTAGGCACAGGTTGTAAGGCGGCGCGTTTTATGCTGGCCCTACGCAATGCCTAGCTGCCTGCACGCTCACGCCGTCCCGTGTGTGTAGTGTATAGGTAATGCGTGCTTCCCACACACTCTATTGCTCCAATTCTTACCTTGCAGCGAGCGCCAAGGTCAGGCCAACCAGCACCAGCTGCCAACACTACGTAACTTTCTTGTGAGTCTGGGAGCAAGACAGGAATGCGGCTATGGAGATCAATTTAGATTTCACCTAAGATGCGGCCCAGATGCCCACGTCACAGAGACTAGAAGTTTCGGTTCCCTTTGGATTACTGTGAAGTTATTGGAATACCTGCAAGCGCAAGTTGGAGTACCGTGGTGCCTCTCAATTTTGGTGCATACAAGTGTTTCATTTTGTGGATAAGCACGATTGTGCGTATGTATCATCTGGAGAAGCTTCGGTTTCTTCCGCTTGGTGTGCATGTGAGCCTGCTCACCACCTATGATTCGAAAGGAACCGGAGCGAGGAGGAGGAGGTAGGCGACCTCTGCTGGCCACATTTGTTGGCAACAACCGACAGATGTTAAATGAGATCCGTGACAGCCTCAGCCACCTACGCAAGCTGGAGGGGGATGGAGAGGTGGCAGGTCCTGGTGGTGCTCCACTCAAGTCTGAGCTGTCCCAGAGCACCCCCAACCTTGCTGACAAATCTGCCGCAGGTGCTAAGAAGGGACTAGAGTCGCATCACAAGACTCTGGCTGAGATTCGCGACTCTTTGCGTCCGTTCCAGACAGGTAACCGCCCACAGGCTGCTGCTGGGGACAGTGAGGTCAGCCGTCAAAAGATTCAGCAGGTCATGGCCCTTGGAGTGGACGAGGTAAGACCATCTTGTCATGTCTCTGTGGGGGGAAAAAAGTTTCACTTTCAGGTTTCCTGATGTACCCTGCTTTTCCAGTGCAGCCTGAAACAGCAGCGATCGTCAAATGTGTCAGGACCATGGTAGCCATTCGGGCTACCGCCCTGAACAAAACTGGTAGCCCGAAAAAAATTCTGGAAGCTGGAGTGGCTGCTACTGCTAGGTTCTGATTCGTCTCAGAATTCCTGCTCACCATTCGGGCTACTGCTACCGGAGCTTTCACTCGCCCGACGGTAAATTTGGTAGCGAAAGCAAGCGGGTGAGCGCATTTGACAATCGCTGAAACAGTCTATTGAAATAACACCAACAAAACAACAGCAGTAACAAAATATTCACATAGATCATTGCGTCTGGTTGTGTAATAATTATTGTTGGTGTTGCCTGGATTGTTAACCACCTAAAATTCCAGCAGTTTTCTTACCTGTTCATAATAATAGTAATTATCAAATGAACAGCATAAATACTGTAACACATCATTATCCATGGGTACGTAATGGCTTCGCCAGTGCATGGGGTGAGGGGTGGTGGTGTACATGCTGAGCTCTCCTAAACATGCCATGTATATGAGGTAACTTTTAAAAATAGTACTTGGCACAAGGTCCTAGGATAAGAGCATCAGCTGCCTGTATCGACAGGCTGCTGTGCACTGATCCAGAGTGAGTGACTGGATTTCCTGACTATTGCACATCATGAAAAAAAAAGTATCTTCATCAGTTTTGAAGGGGAATGTTAGACAGGTCTCAGTAGACATGACGGCAGTCTGTGTATTTTTTTTCTGTCATTGCTGCTTATTCACCAGTTGTAATGTATACATGTATACATGTATGCATACATGTGCCAATTACCATGGATGACCAACATTTTCAAATCAATACTTTGTACTGTTGCTAGTGCTGGTACTACTAAGCAGCATTAGTGCTATTTGTAAAGGTGAACTACATATTGTATAATGTATACATGTCATGAATGTAACATTGTACCGTTTGCTGGTACATAGCATGCATGGAGGAAAGAATAGGCCACATGCTGTCTCCCCTTAAGAAGCCTTACAGAACTTGCTTGAGCAGAGGGGCATATTAGCTATAAACCACCACCAATACTGAATATGAAATACAGCAGTCAAGTGACTTGCAAAACGGGTAACAGTGTTGAGGTGCTGACAAGGAAGCATTCCAGGAGTGATTGCAGTATTTGTAGTCACTACAAATACTACTAGTGTGCACAAGTCTGACCAGTCTAGGATTACTGATAGATCTATAGGTAGATGCCTCCTGTTCCCATTTCTTTTTATGACATTGTTAATGGCCTGAATCAGTCAGGTTTGTCTAAATCATACTACATGTAGACTGATAAAAAAAGTACTGTGACCAGAGGATAATTAAACTTCTCAGTTCAAAAGCGGCTGTTTAGGAGTGTTAATTGTATACACGTGGGTATACATACATGTATACATGTATGCATACATGTATGCATACGTAGACATGTACTTTACACTAAAGATGAGACAAACAGGACAGTGGAAGCCTTGAGAGTTCCATGATATTGATCAACACAGGTTATAAATTGATTGACCTTGTATGGCGATGAGTAGTTTTTAGACCTGTAATCATTTCCTCACAAGTTCAGTTTGGAGTTGGAGTGCGTGTCATAGGAGAACACATTTTCCTGGTCTCAAAAATAGTAAGTCGTCACATGCTGATTGAGAGCATAATGTATGTAATATGATGTACACAGTAAACTATCCTTGTGTGTCAGTAAAATAGAGTCGAACAGAGCTGCTCCCGGCTTATTTGCCAGCAAAATCAGTGTGGATTTACTTTAAACTTGCTGGCAACCTAAACAGGTTTGACTGATTGCAATTTGCGTTGGTCACATTGGGCACTAATCAGTCTAATGACACGCATACAAGGTCGGATATATGACGTTTAATTTTAGCATGCATGCACATTTCCGCATCAAATGAAGCGCAAGATTCCATGACTTCCTGATTGAAACATTTCAGGAACAGCAGCAGGAAATGCTATACATTCACCAATTTCATGTGCTCAGTAAAGTTAAATAATGGGCTGTTGTGAAACCATTTGGAGAACAAAATTGTTTTGTGATTAGGTTGAAATGTGATTGAAACCAAGGAAAATCTTTTCACTTCAGTTTCCTGGATTTAAAGTAGTTTTTTTTTTTTTTTTTTTAATTGCACGCCCACTCATTAAACTGGCTGATTCCAACTTATGCCTTGAACAGTTTGTCTCATGAGTTTGCCTGTATGCTAAAAATGCTCTAGATCTTGATTAGTACAGCTCTTAATGTGATAGAACGTTGTATACACTTTTCGCAAGAGGTTGAACGTTCAAATTCTGTGGCTGTTCAATACAAGTACTTATCACATGTTAGTATGTTACGCTACTGGAGTGCTCAGTGCATCAAGTATGCTTCTGTTGGCTCAGTGCCAGCATTACAGACGCTGTCACTGTCCATATGTCTACTCGAAGTGGTGTGATGATCTATTAAAAAAAAGAAGAAGAAGAAGAAAAAGCACAAAACGATCTTTGAGCATGAAAATGGTTGCATTAGCTGCTTTAAATCGTGCTTTAAATTGTGAAAGCAGTGACTATTCATTTGACTGGGACTTCTTTTAATGGAGTAATAGAAGCAATTGTTTTCATTATGATACTTGATAGGCTGTAATTTTGCAGTGCTTTGACAGTTCATGTATGTAATTTCATTCATTGGTCAGTGGTTGCATAAAACTTAAAAAGTATTACATTTTGAACTGCGCATTGCTGCCAGTGACATGTGTAACTATGTATGTATACTGTAATTTTGTACCAGTACAAGTTTATCGGTACTAATCACTACTAATGCCTTCAGTTAATTTGAAGCATATTTTGAGATTTTTTGGGGGGGAGGTGGGGGGGGGTAGATGTCATACTATAAGGATCTGGCACCAAACAGCTGTTCATCACTTCATGATCAAACTATAATGGTTTATCATCATAGTGAAAAATAACTTGTGGATGAAAGTGTCTGCCTTGTTTCATTAGCACTTGTTTAACCCATTAACCCTGAGTATGTTGTACAATTCCTACAGCATGCCCTCTTCAGTCCTGTAGGAAAACCATCCAATCCAGCATGTGACTTATTATGAGGCAGAAAAATGTATTCACGAAGAAACAGTTAAATTTAGGACTAGTATCAATTATGGTGATGTTGACTGTTCACAATGAAGCTGGGCATACTAGGATGCTTACAGTAACTTACACAGTGAAACAACATTTTACTTTACTTGCCAAATTATGCATGTGATGGTGGATGGCAGAGATTTGTCTGTACCTGCGTTTCAGTTCCCTGAGGCCATTGCTTTTGTGGACCATGAAATATTTATAAAGCCATCAGATACAGTCCTGTGTTTCTGGCAGTGGTATAGTATCCAGTGTTCAGTTAGGCTACAGTATTGGACTCTGGCATACATTCCCCTGAGACACACATGTATGCTTGATGTTTAGTGGAAGATTAATGAATTTTGCTTAGTGCTGACTTTTTTTGGTCTGAGTATGTGTTGGTGTTCACCGTTTTGGAAAGTTTTTTCAGAGACTAAAAATAAGAAAATTTATGTTTGTCCTGTTGTACCACGTTAGGGTACCTAGATGATCTATCACCATCCCCACTTTATGATAAATTATAAAATATTTCACAATCTGTTTTGTCTGTTACATACATCACATTTATACCAGTACCCAGAAGTGTACGACAGAAATGTTGAATTTGCACTGAGCCCATGAGTACGTGTAACTGACACTCTCGTTCTAAGCCGTACACTGATACTAGTGATAGTGATAGAGACAGTCACTATCGAGGTGTCTGCCATACTGTAGTATGTAAGACTAGTTAAATACATGTACTGTACTTTTGCACTTTTTTTCGGCCATTCAGGTCTTGTGAATGGAGAGTTGAGTTGAACTTGTTTAGTTCCTGAGTAGAACTTTGTCACGTCTGACTGCTTGCATACGTGTCTGTCGTTCTGGCTCTCTCTCTCAGTCTGCCTGTCACAGTCTTCCAATTTCACCAAACGGTTAGGTTTAGTTCTTACCAGTTACCACCCTGAATAGCAGTCCGCTGGAAAACGTTATTGTCCGCCTAGTAGAAGTAAGTGAATTTGCGTCTGACACCCAGCAATCAAACTGCGCGCTGTTCTTTATGACTCCCAACACTCTGTGCATCAGTAGCTACATATGAAGCAAGTGCCGCCGTAATAATAATTTTATTTAATAATATTATGAAGTTCATTGGCCAGGCCTTTTGCTGAAGGATAGTAGAGTTACGCTGATGGGAGAGGTTCTGTGCTGGCCTGATTACCGGCGGCGTTTTGTGCATGCGAAGCAGCCAGGCAGGCATAGCGAGGGCTCTTGCGGCACAGCGTTACGGAGACCGTACATGGTGGACCATAGGTAGGTAGGTACCTGTAGACCGTAAGGCAGGTAGATTTTCCACCTGAGTGGGCCGTGAAGACGGAATGCGCGGAATGTTACCTGCCTTGGGGGGATAGTCTGGCTGGCCACACTTACGTCAGCCAGAGGGACAACCTGTAGCTGGTGTCCAGTTGACTGTGCTGGGGTTCTTGCGCCAGTACGCTGGCGGTGGCCAGCAGAGAAATGCGCGCAATGTGCATTGAAGAAACTATCTGTTGATAGTGAAACTGCAAGACCATGAGTTTTAGGTGTTTGTTTTTTGTTGTTGTGGTTGGTTGGTTGTTTTTTATTTTTATTTTTATTATTGTTGATTTGTTGTTGTTTTTTTTTGTTTTTTTTTTGGGGGGGGTGGGGGCAGTGTTTACAGCTGTGTGCCATGTACTTTTTTTGGTTTTGTTTTTGGCAAGACTTGGTCTCCTGAAACCTTCTGACTTGTGTAGACCTGTCTAATGTGAAAATGGCTTTGGAGTTGCGAGACAATATTTTCAGGAAGATGATCTAGGAATAAATGTGTACTTTATTCGTAATCACCTGTTAGTCACACACACACACACACACACACGTGCGCACACACACACGTGCGCACACACACACGTGCGCGCGCACACACACACACACACACACACACACACACACACACACACACACACACACACACACACACACACACACACACACCTGTCCATTTGCAGTCTAGAACCTTGTCACTCTTTACTTCACTTCTTGTTTCATACACATGTGTTTTCCTCTTCTGCTTGGTAGTATGGTACTCCGAAAAGCTTGAGCTGTACTGTGCACAAGTGATCCCACCCAAATTTGACCATTGACTTGCAGTATAAAGTAATCTGTTACCAAGAAACTGACATCAAGAAACCTACAGTATTCAAGTTTTGCATTGTGTTCAGAATGGACTTCAGAAAGTGTTTTCCCAACTATCATCGATTTTGAGATATCTTGAATTAAATGATGGTAGATTACTTCATTCCGTGAGTGTTATAGGTCTGTTGTGGGTGAATGTATAAATTTCCCTGAGGTTGGTGAGATACTGAATTTAGCCTATCTACGTGTATGTATGTACACAAATTTGTCAGTATTGAGTTGAAAAAGGAGTCACAATTTGGATCATGTGTTACACCTGTAGCATAGTTACATTTGGCTGGTATAGCTTCAGTTTCTTCTCAGAAAGTATACTTAGCTGAAAAACCTGCTTTCACTGTGTGTGTGCCAGTGTGTGTGTGTGTGTGTGTGTGTGTGTGTGTGTGTGTGTGTGTGTGATGGGCTATGGCCTGCATAATAAAACTCAGATTCCTGATTCCTAAACTAGTTTGAGCCACAGATAAATAGATGAAACAGCTTTACGGTTGCATGCCGATATATATATAAATGTTGAGTGTTTAAAACTTGAATTCATTTCCCAGAAATTTTAGTGTAAAAATATTTTTGACTGGTTTTCATACATGTGGTAACCACATAGTCGCCGACGGCGTCTGTTTCTGGACAGTCTCCTCTTTTCGCCGTTCCTGTGTGTAGAAGTTGAACTCCTCACAGTCGCAGGTTGGGTCTTTTGTGTTTCTGCCTGGTTTGGTTGGTCCTGGAGGGCGGCATTCCTGGCAACAAAGGAAACATCTGCTGGCGGTTAATGGGCCCTACGATCCTCATAACTTGACACCATTCTCCCTGCCCTGTCCCCCTCCACTCCCCCCCCCCCCCCACCTCCACTACATTCACTGACTACGCGCTGTTGTACGCTCACTGGTCGATCGACGCTGCCAACACCTGTCTCCAGGCCCCACATAGTTTGTAGCCTTGGTATGGTAAAACTGCTTGTAAAATGAATTGGACGCATAGTTCCGTTTATAGCGTGGCAATAGTAGTAAAAGTACAACAGCATGCAGACAGGGGCAGACAGAGACAGAAAAGTTGAAGAATAGTGGATAGTCCCTTAGCGTTTATCAAGCATCTGGCTGGGGGTTTACATCTCGGTTTGTGCACTTCTTTTAGGCCTTTGGGCCGTTTTTAAGTTCCTGGGGTGCGTGTGCCCATGGATTTCAGCTTTAAGAGAATCTTAATCACCAGAGCGCATGATAGAAACTTTGTAAAACTGTTGTAATCAGTAGTGTGCGGATTTGGCAGTTTTGAGCGGTAATTTGAATGCGGACGCCCAAACAAATCAGCCTCTATCGCTGCGCTATGGGGAATCCAGATGCCGCTATTCCGTGTAGTCGATCGGGCACAATGGAAGTAGGGGCAGCGGTTACTAGTCTTGTCGAGTATGGGCAGTAAACTACTGTGGAGTGTTCCCTCAAGTACTTTCATTACGTGTTTGTTCACACAAGTCTAACCACGTTGACGTAACTGGCAGCGTAAGGCTTCTGTCTAGTCCACCTCAACGGTCGGTGTGCGCACGTAATCTACGGTGCAGATAAGAGCAGCAGTACAACATTCCTGACACCCTGATAACATTCCAGGCCCATCTGTGATATTTTGCCAGCAGTTGAACATACAACCAGGGCTACAAGTAGTTGAGCTGGAGCATTTGCGGGTCAGATAAAACCAGTCAGAGGGTGAATGGTGAGGTGGTGTGTCTTAGTTCCTAAACATACACAGTGACCCCCCCCCCCCCCCCCCCCGCCTCATCGTCCGCCCTTGCCCTCGCCCAGCGACCCCACTCCCGCCCAACCGCCACCACTACTGACACTGTGTTACTGTTACCAAGAAAGATAATTATATGCAGCTTCATGCCACAGTTGGTGATCTCTGATACAAAAAAATATCATCATAAAACAGCAGTCACGACTGGCAGTTTATTGTCCCCTGTGAGTAACAGGATGGAAAATCAAACTTGGGTCATGGTATTTTCTAAACTCAGATACCTCTCTGTAGATGGCCAGTTTTTGTTCATGATGGGTCTCAGGCATCAGCTGGTGTTTTGTGTGCTTTGTTTTCGCTGCTTCATCTTCAAAACAGAAAACAAAAAGCAAACAGAAAGGCCTTATTCTTGCTTCAATCTTAAGTCGACCTGTCAGTTTTGCGCATTCAACTTAGAAGGGTTTACAAACAAAAGAAGGATAAAGTGTTTGGGAGATTAACTGCTTTCGTAGCATTTAATATGGCTACCGTGAGGGTCCCCAGGGTGAAACCCTGATCAGCATAGCTCTAGCCATCATCTACCCTGCTTAGTTACTCTGAATGAGGAGCGGGAGTGTAGCTCCCTCTTGAAAACAGCCAAGGAGGGAGCTGTGGCTGCTGAGGATGGGAGAGCATTTCAGACTGGAATTACGCTGGGGAAGAAACTGAATTTGAAACACTTTGTTTTGCTTTGTTTCCATAGTTTGCTGGATTAAATGGGCTTTTTATTCCATCTTTGCTAAGCCAACTTGTGTTTTGGAACAGTTTCGCTTGTGAGCACGCCTGTACGCTTGAAATGCACCATCTTAATGATTAGTACACACTATTGTGATACAATATTGTTTACACTTTACGCAATCAAAATTCTGATTCTACGGCTGTTAGTAATGTTAGACTACTGGAGCGCTCAGTGTGGCCACTGCGTCATCAACCAAATCAAGTACCCTTCTGTTGGCTCAGTACCACCAGTGCAGATGCTGTCACTGTCCAGGTGTCTAAGTGGTGTGGTGATAGATACCACGAAAACAGCTCAGAACAATTGTGAGCATAAGAATAGGAGCATTAACCCCCTTAAATTACATTATATAACAAAATATTTGATGGTTGTCAGAATTGTTTTCTGCGGTATGTGGGCTTAGTAATAATACATGTAGTGTTTATGTTTGTTTTACCTAGTTGTAATTCACTAATTGCTAATGTTTTTTACACTTTATTGTAATTGGGAGTTTGATAAATTAGCATGTAGGTGCTACATAACATGTCCTAGGTTTATACTGCCCCGAGGACCAGTTTGCATCCTTTGCCTTTGCTTTACATTTTTTTTTTTCAAGTAGTGCAGGCACACTCAGCTGCGAATTAGTCTTAATGGCTTGCGCGGCTTTAAGCCTAAAAAGTCTCTCACTCACTCACCCTTTTCTGCGGTAACTGGACGCACAGCAGAGTGTATCTAGGCAACACCACCACTTTGCAGTATTGCACTGATGAATGTAGAGCACTTGTCCTGCATTAGAATAAAAACATAACATTTGGTTGTTTCTTTCATCACTCTTCTATGATTATGACTGTTCATTAAATACAAAGGTTGATATTGTAGAATACAGTGTTCAAGGAATTATACTGAATGTGTTGCAGGACATTGCTGTGCGAGCGCTGAAGCTGAGCAGGGATGTGAATGGGGCAGTGGAGCTGCTGTGTCGCATCATCGAGGGTCGCAATCTGAATGGGTCAGCCAAGGTCACACCTGGTAAGTGAAACATGCATTTTCTGGTATTTTGTAGTTTTCCGTCTGTCATTGCAGATTGATAAACGGTGTATTTTTACCTGTTTAATGTGGTTTATTTCTTTGGGTCAGTTTTTCCTTCTGAATCTACAAGAAGTTATCGCTGTATTTTGTGTTTGGAACTGGACAGTATTATTATGGATAGCTGATAATTAATTTTTTTTTTCATTGGTGATAATTTTGCAACTTACAGATGTTTTGCTTCTGTTGGGTGTAGTTGATCTTGATTGATTTTAATGTAGAATCTGCTTCTTCATCTTCTGCGTTCAAGTGCAGCATTGTCATGACCGTTGAGTGTTGTTTTTGGTGTTCTTGATGAAGAGGGCAGTTCTTTGTAGACTGCTTTTGGTTCCTTTACTGAAGGACGCAGGTCAGTTTTTTTGGATTTTGTTTGTCCAGGCCTACCAAGCTACCCTGTGACACGACGGCCAAGTTTCGAGAGCAAGTATGGCCCGTCCAGCCCTGCCGCCTCGGAAACAAACAGCGTACGCTCAGACAGCCCCTCTCTCAGCAGTGTACCCTCAGCTGCTAGACAACCATTGCTGAATGGGCACCAGACACCCCCACCGCTGCCACCCCGCGCACCCATCACCCAGCATGCACCTGCGCGCGGCCATACCCCTCCACCACCTATGTCACAGGTGGGTGGGGACAGCAACGGAGGGGCGCCCAGCATTGTGCAGCAGGTGAGAAAGTTTGGTGGATGAACACAGCTCTTGCTGCTCCTTTCCACGTAATTTGTGGTCATCCCAGCCTGTTTCTTAAGTTTTACTTTTAGATAGACTTGCACATGTACTACTGTTGTGCACAGATTAATGTAATGTAACTTTTGTAACAGGTTACTGTACTAGTAATTTCTTCACATCTGGTGTGGGTACATTTATCATATAGCTGCATGTGATATGCATAACATGAATCCTTTCCCCTGTGATAGAATTTAAAAAAAAAGAAAGAAAAAAAAAAGGCAACAAAACTGTAAACTTCAGAGAATAGAAAATAGGATCATTTGATTCTGTTTGCCTTTGCTTTAACCTGTTTCCTGTCATTGATTTATTTCACAGGTTTCGGCATCCGATGTCCCGCATGGGCGTGTTCAACAGCTGATCAAACGGATGTCACCGGGGCAACCACCAAATGTCTTTCGCTCGCAGCTGGTGCAGCCATCGCCCCAGACACCCCCTCCGTCAGCAAGTAACACCAACGGCACCCTGACAGTAGGAGGTATGGTGGCCCAACGTGGAGTCAGCCCGATCACCAATCTGAACCGTCATACGTTCGTGTCGCACCCTGGTGTTCCGTCACCAACCGCCAGTGGCAGCAGCAGCGCTTCCTCCACGCCCGCACCATCAGGGCCTCGTGTCACCATCGTTGCCCACCCACCACCCCCGCCCTACCTCCAGGCCCAGGTAGCGGCCCGTGGGGGCACTCCAACTCTGGTTCATCTGCCTGCCGAGCAGTCGCACCTACTGGGCCCGCAGCTGACCGAGTATCTGGCTATGGCCCCTCCGGACTCCCCACTCAACATGTCCACGGCATCCTCGTCCGCAGCGTCAATGTTGAGTGAGGCTAGCAGTGGGGCTTTGAACCCTGGTGGTGTTGCCTTGGGACTTGCTGGTGGAAAGGTTGGACCAGGCTATCCTGTTGTAGCGGCGCGGCGTGCCATGGGTTCAAACCATGCACCCATCATCATGCAGTCGGTCAAGAGCAAGGAGGTACACAAGCCTGTGCCTCAGACAGCCACTGCGCCAATGTCCCCACCTCCCAACATCACCAACCAAGCCCAGTCTACACAAAGTTATATCTCACAGGTTCAGACTACGGTAAATGCAAGCGCAGGTAGTGGGCAGGTTCCCTCTCCCATGGCGGTTGCGTCTGTGCCTGCCACCACCAGCAGTCCACACACGGGCAATGTGAAGATACAGATCACAAGGCAGGCACATCATCATCAGTATATGCAGAATGGACTTTACTATGCCACTGAGCCACAGCAACAGGGCATGCAGAGTCGCCCGACGATTCAGATCAACTTTCCTGGTGGCAGTCAGAGTGTGGGGCATGGGTTTGGGAACCACGTGCAGATTCAGAACTTTCACGGGGTCAACTATGACTTCTACCAGCGGGCTCCTTCAGATACGATATCAACACCTCGGTCAGACTCCCCTGTGTCACGAACAACGAATCAGTCACCGCTGAGTGTCATGTCCACAACCTCATCACCTTCCACGAACTCTGACATCCCAGACAAACCCCCACCCCCGTACCCATTTAGTCTGCAGGCTGCACAGCGGCAGCCGCCCATTCCTCCACGCATCCCTTTGCAGAACAAGCCCCCACCTCCTCCTCCTCCCATGCAACATGGCGTCACACTGCACCTGCCAGCTAGACATGCCCCAATGTCCACCGTACCTGCCTCAGCCCCAAGTCCCAGTCCTGCACCAGCCCCTCCTATTCCGGTCAGTGGCCAGAACGGACAGGCAAGCAGTGTAGAGACAGCGTCTGAACAAGGGGAGGATACTGACACAGAGACCGTATCATCATCTGAAGCTGGGGCCACTTCTGGCCCTGAGAAACACCGGTGTTTATCTCCCATGCCCCAGCGCAAACCAGAGGCGTGGGAGCGTGATAAATTGCGACGGGACACTAAAGTGCGCAACTACTCTCCGCAGGCCTTCAAGTTCTTCATGGAGCAGCACGTGGAGAACGTGCTGAAGATCCACCAGCAGCGCATGAGGAGACGGATGCAGTTGGAGAACGAAATGGCCAAAGTCCAACTGTCAGAGGAAGCAGCACGCCAGATGCGACGCATGCTGCACCAGAAGGAGTCCAACTACATCCGCCTCAAGCGAGCCAAGATGGACAAGGCTATGTTTGAAAAGATCAAGACCCTGGGAGTAGGAGCGTTTGGGGAGGTGAATCTTGTGCGAAAACGTGACACAGGCATGTTGTACGCAATGAAGACCTTGCGGAAATCAGATGTGCTCAAGCGTAACCAGGTGGCTCACGTGAAAGCGGAGCGGGATATTTTGGCAGAGGCTGACAACGAGTGGGTGGTAAAGCTGTATTACTCATTCCAGGACCACCAGTACCTGTACTTCGTGATGGATTATGTTCCTGGTGGAGACCTCATGGGGCTGCTCATTCGCATGGAGATACTGGAGGAGCCGTTAGCGCGGTTTTATGTGGCCGAGCTTGTTCAGGCCATCGAATCTGTGCACCGCATGGGCTTCATCCATCGGGACATTAAACCGGACAACATCCTCATTGACCGCAACGGTCACATCAAGCTTACCGATTTCGGACTTTGCACCGGCTTTCGCTGGACTCACAATTCCAAGTACTACCAACGTGGTAAGTAGGCAACAGCAGCAGTAGTAATGCTGTTAGTGTTACTGTCAGCGGTCTTTGTTTGTCCTTGGCACAGGTAGGGCATTCTTGTAGAAAATATTTTGTGTAAGGAGTAGAGAGGTCTTGCAATTGAAGTGGATGTCTCTTCATTCACCTTGACTGAGGTCAGCGATGCTGGGTGGTTTGAATGTGCAATTTTGTTGAATTCTAAAACCTCCCTATACTTAACAATATTCTACACCCAGTACTCATAAGCAGCTCTAACAGTAACAGGGTGTATGAACATTTGACAGTCAGTATTTCACTAGTAATGTTAAAGGAATGTGTTGCTCGGTTTTACAGATGGCACCCACGCTCGCCAAGATTCCATGGAAGTGAAGTGTCAGCTGGACGAGCAGTGCCAGTGTGAGATTCTGAAGCCTCTGGAGCGGCGACGGAAACGAGAGCAGCGGTGTCTGGCACACTCGCTGGTTGGCACACCAAACTACATTGCTCCAGAGGTTTTGTTACGATCAGGTATGCTCATGTCAGGCATTAGTGTGGAAAAGCAGCTTTAGTTTAATTACTGCAAATCTAGCCTGATCAGATATGCTGCTGCTGAAGTGCCAACGGAAAAAGTGTCTTTATATATTGACAAATCCAATCTTGGCATATATAGTATTGATGTGTGGCTAAGTGATAAACTTTTTCCTGTAATATTTTACATGGCGAAAGATAAGTTTGATGTGCAGCGACAACTTAGAAATTGTGCTGTACTGTACATATTGATCTGATTTCCTGTCCTGAAAAATTAATGGCTGAGTGGTTGTACAGTCTGAGAGGGTGGGGTGGGTGTTTGGGAGTTTAACATCCTTCTCCACCACGTAAGTGTGATATCAAAGACAGGGCAACGGAAAAAGGGCCAGCACAAATATTTAGCCCCACCCAGGATTCAAACTCGCAACACAGAGAATTGAATGAAAGTCCAGCGCTGTCCTGTTCAGCTGTTCTGGCTCCCGGTAAGAATCCGAGACATGTAGGATCTTGACAATCATCAGTAATAGCTACTGGTATGTTGTAATGTGTTACAGCTGGCTACACATCCGTGTGTGACTGGTGGAGTGTGGGTGTCATATTGTACGAGATGCTGGTTGGACATCCTCCATTCTACGCCAAAACACCTGCTGAGACACAGTACAAGGTATGACAGTTATGGTACCATTACCAGGAATTGAAGCTTCAGATGGCTGTTAATCAGTTGTCAGATGTTTTCAGTCTTCTGGCCAAGTATGGTTGAAGGGTCAAATGAGACAAATCAGTAGGGTGACTGAAAATATCGTGTGCGAACCAGATTAATACATCAGTTATGAAGTGTCAAGTTCGATATATATACATTTGGTTAAAATCTTCAGCGTTAGCGTTCGTCAGGGATTCTCTCCCTTTAGTGGAAAATGTTCATGCCTGAATGCACTTCCATGGCATGATGGATCACATAATTTTTTTCCATGTGTATTTATTGAATTTGCTCTCGCTGGGCAGGTGATAAACTGGAAGGATACACTGAAAATTCCTCGAGAGCCGGTTTTGACCCAGGCTGCCAAGGACCTCATTTCGCGCCTGTGTTGCGGCCCTGAGGATCGACTGGGCGTGAATGGAGCAGTGGAGATCAAGGCGCACCCTTTCTTTGAAGGTATCGACTTTGACTCTCTTCGGCGCCAACGTCCTCCATATGTCCCCAACATCCGCTACGCTACTGACACTTCTAACTTTGACCCTGTCGACCCCGACAAACTTCACAACAGCGACTCGGAGGATAACAAGAAAGTGGAGAAACTTGAAAATGGGAAACATCCTGAGCATGCGTTTTTCGAGTTCACATTTCGGCGCTTCTTCGATGATGGCGGCCACCCGATGGCTCCAAACTTGGAGGACCCTGACTCAAATTCCCCAGTTTATGTCTGACACTCTGTGATTGCGCGTTCATTCGATACGGCTGTGATCACTTGCTCTCATGCTGTGATGGTGAGGCTGCAACCATTGTGGAAGTGTTGGCTTGCACGCATGTTCGTGCATGCTTGTGTGTGTGTGAGCGTGTGTGTTGATGTGTGCGTGTGTGCAAGCACGCACGTATGTAAGAGGAAGAGAAAGAGAATCTGATATGTTTCTATGTTATGTGTATATGATGGAAAAGAGAAAATTGTAGCCCTGAACTTTGCATTTGTCGGGAGAGTGTACTTTCTGATAACCCCTTTCCCTGTCCCCAAAAGGAAATGTGCAGACAAACTTAGGTACAAAACTTGGAAGGGATGTGCAAGATGTTTAGCATGTTTGACTCATCATGTGTCACACCTAAGAAAAGTGTGCAAAAGATAGCAGTCTAGCATTTGACGAAAGTGTGGAAAGATCTTTTTGCCTTAGTGTCTTTAAAGAGAGATGGAACGAGGGGTGGGGGGGGGGGGGGTGTTGTTGTTGGGTTTTTTTTTGTTTGTTTAAAAAAAACAACAGAACATCACTGACAGACCTACTTAAGTGATGAATTTGTTTGCAACAGTCATTTACTTCACAGTCACACACTGCATTAAATAAGTAAATTTCACTTCTCTAGTAACATTAGGACATTGCTTTGATTGCTACACTTTGTTCCGTGGTGATACTTTACAGGCACTGGCCCAGCCCTTTTCAGCAGGTCTGACTGTGTGCAACATCAGCAGTCATCCGCTTATTCACCACGAAGCAGTTTTATTTTTGACTAAATGTAGGACCACTGCAGTGTGTCTGCAAGCTAGTCTTGATCTGTGCACCTAATTCAGACTGGTGCTGCCATTATGTGAAATCTAGATGAGCGATGCAAGAGGTCCTATGGAAATTTAGGAATTTTTTGGAAGATGCAACAGTGTCCTCCCTGGAGCCTGTACTGTAGTCCTGCTGGCATGGCTTACGTACATGGCTTAAGAGGATTGTTTTCATTAACAGCAGCTGCTATTTAAGAGCAGCCAGTTGTTTGGTTCAGCATATATGTTTTTGGAAACATGGAACATTAGCTGTTTCCGAAAGAAAATGTGTGGAATTCATTGGAGCTGTGCCTGTTTGCATTTTAGAAACTCCCACCTCTCCCCTTCTTCCCCCATCCCACCTCCACCCCAAATCAAACCCCCAGTACAGTGTCCAAGTATCTCAGAGTGGAATTCAGCAGTCATCTGGTTTAGGATTAGAGATATCAGTGTCCATCAGTAGCAGTTAACTAGTACTTCTCACTCACACCAAATATTATTCAAGGCTTTTTCCTCTGGAATTGTTGATCAGGACTCCCAACTGTTTCCACCACTCTCCCCCTCCTTTATACCCTTTGCCCCCTCTTGTTACCCATGACAGGGGGCGGCAATGTGTTCACTTGTATATAGGCCTCTGTCTCCTGCACTTTGTATAGGCTGGCCTTTGCCAGTATGTAAACTGTGTACAGACCTGAGAGTGGCCTCCCCTGGTGAACTGTACCGCCAAGTGCCTGCAGGCTTTGGGGGTTGTAGCTGCCAGCAAAAGCAATATTCTACGAGTAATGATAAATAAGAACTTGAATAATAAAAGTTGGTAATGAATTATCCATTTGAAGTGTGCTTTTTTTGAGTTTTTAAAAATATATATATATTTGTATGTGTGTGTGTGTGTGTCGTTACACTGACATGACAGCCTCTTTGAACATGTCGGCACGTAAATAATGTTTAAGTGTGATCGTTGGCATTGTGTGAAAGCAAGCCCTTGCAATGTGGAAAACAACACCACAGTCATGCACTACACACTCCGAGCAAAATCAGTTGATCTTCAAATACACGAAAGTACCTGTATGGTGGTGTGTTTGTGCTAAACCTTGTAATTTTGTATACAAACATATTCCTAACACTAGTTGTTACACACCAGCAATACAGACTGCACACCACCTATTACAAAAGACTGTCAATACAATGAAACAACAGAACAGTTTCAAAAAGCAGCTTTATTATCTTTTACAAACAGTAAATATATATGAATAGTATATTGATGTCATAATTATATTCATTACCTTGACAATGACTGTAGTGTTCTCTATAATCTGAAACAAAATCTGTCAGCTACCAGAATATGTACAAGGACAATTCAGGTATGAAACACATTTATAAGACTTTTTTTTTATATTTTTGGCTGCACTGAGGAAATATACATGAAACACAAAGCAGCCAGCACCCTTTCTTTCTGATTTATACTGTAGTTGTAATAGTCTCCTCTACGTTCAGGATGATCTTCCATAATGACTTTATGTGATGACACCTCAAAGATGTGCTATGTACAGATGACTTTTTAAGGCAAGTTTTTGTTCAAAAGTATGTCGCATTTCATCCAACAAGCAGACAACTTTTGATAGGGGAGATAAGTTGGGGAGAAATATCACTGCAGATGGAAAGCATGCTGCAGGGTAACTAATTATTTGCTTTGATGAACTTTACAAGGACATTGATTGAGTAAACTTACTATTGCTTCAAGCTTAACCGCAAGCTTAACCGTCACTTACCTAAGGACATTTGTTCATCAAAACTGAACAGGAGCGCTGTAGAGATAGACTAACATTCAACCTCACCTAGAAGCGAATTATAACAAGAAAAAGCAAAATGGAGTTAGAATTGTGTGTTCTAAGCTCACTACAACACCTGTAAGAGGGGCAGAGTTGACAGCATACTACTGCATCTCAATTCATTATTTCAGTTAGTTAAAAAAAAAAGAGAAGAAAGGGGTGGGTGGGGACAAAAACAATACTTTTCTCTTGAACACCAAGTGTGACCCTCGCAAAAGGAGCAGATAGGAAATACAATTGAGGGATTCTCATTTATCAAACAGCCACATAGTGCCAACACTTGGAAGCCACACAGGATTTACACCTCTCTCTTTTTTTAATGAGACTGTGTATGATGGAAGTGACACAAGCTGACCATAGTGAAAAATACTGCACCCAAGTTGTGCCATTCATTCAGTCTTCCACATTCACTTCAGTACATTTATATATATGCGAGTTCCTGTGCCGAAGGGAAACCATTTGTTAAGAGATGATTAATTTTTGCTGCAGCGATTTATTCATTAGAAATAATGTACCTATTTTGAACATGCACACATACAGTGTACTGGACAACAGCATTCACACTTTGTATCCATGGCCTACACTCCTCCCCCCAAACTTTTCTTCAATGCCACTACTCAATCCATTACTTGGTCTTCTCCTAGCATAAGCAGTGACCACTGCCATCTTGCGATTAGCGAAAATGTGCAGTCAAAAAGTCGTTACTGGCAGAAGTAATCATGACATAACTGTGAAATACAAACTGGAGATTTAACCTACGTTTCACTGGTGTCATTAATTAAAGGGGGGGGTTAAATGTATCAACTGTTCAAAACAGATGATGGTAGACTTCTGCTACGGCATGGTAACAGACAGTAACAGACACAATAACAGTGTGATAAATATTCAGGACTACCATGCTGATATTTTCTACAGTTGAAAGTTAAAATCTGATCGGAGCTGTCTATTTGAGTCCATAACACAAAGCAAAGGCACTTTAGCTTATGAAGCAAAAATGACGACGACCTGGGGTGTACCAACTTTGAAACAGTGGAAAAAAGGTACAAAAACCAACAGGCTTAATTATTACTAGTTATCTTATTATAGCAGCATGAAAACCTCACCTATAATTTGCAAAAGTGAGATGTGATTTGTTCAACAGTCAACGGCTGTAATATAGGCTCTGAAGTCACGTGAAAAAAATACCGTCAAGTAATGTAACAATGATTGTTGCAAACTGGTGCGAACTCTGGAAGGCAGATCAAGCAGCAGTCTGCGCAAGGCGTTTTGTATTGTGCATCAACACAATTATGATCATGAAGGTCAGTGCTGTCGGCAAAGGCACACAATTTACACTGGATGGATTTTTAAAAAAGGCAGCAGGTTGCAAACAACTGGTGACCAAAGAGATGATCATATGCAGGCATTGGAAAACCCAAAACCTAAAAATGCACTAAATGCATTTGTTGTTGTGACCAGGTTTGTGAATGTAGTGTTTTAAGAACAATTCAACCATTTCACTAATTAAAAAAAAAAAAAAAAAAAAAATCCCAGTGTCTCTACACTGTGCATAATTCAGATTATTTAACAAAAAAAACCCCTGAAAATGTTAATTTGTAGACAAACAACACTAGTGTTTGTAGGGAGCGGGATGTGTCTAGACAATGTTGTGTACATGTGTGCAGTTTAAGAAACTTGGTTGGAACTTGTTGAAAAGTGTTCTAAATATGTGGAGGTTAAATGTCAAGTTGTCTGTTCTCATGAAACAGAGATAATTATATTTTTGTGGAGATTTAATATTATTTACGTAAACACAATACTTAATAAGAAATCATCCTTGCAAAAAACAGCTGGTCCACAAAAGACCAAGCTGAGAAAAGGGAAGTTGTAACTGTATGCCTTAAACAGAAATGTAGATCACTAAGCAAATCTAAAGCTGTTTTTAAACTATTTGAAAAACATGATCGTGACACACACAATGAAAAAATGTGTATATATATATATATCTACAAGAAAATGTAAGTGTAAAAACATGAAGTGTTTATGTACAATGGGTCAATGACACAGTAACAGTCATATATAATTCTGTCATCTCACGAATGACAAGAAACAGTACACGCTCAAGTACACCAAGACATGCAAAGAAAACAAAACTTGCCGGTACACAAAAGTATGAAATAAGTAACAAGCAACGCTTGTAGTGACTGGCTCCACAGGCTATTTGAATGAAAATGTTGATGAAACCAACATAAGAATGAAACCACACACTTGTGTGAACACGCACTGAAGGGGAAAAAAAGCAGCAAAAAAAAGCTGTGTTATGACATTATGTACAGGAAACCAAAACATTAACATAACTAGCCAGGTGAATGAACGGGCCCTGCTTGAGATCAGCCCAGCTTGCTGGGCAAGGCACATGTGACTTGATACAAACTCCACATTAAGACATTGCTTATACAGTAGAACCTCTTTTGGGTGGCCACCCCTTTGGGAGACCACATGCCTGTGCAGACCAATGTTATAAACATACTGGGTTTCACTTCTTCACTGTCTGAAGCTTCTTTTGGGTGACCACCTCTCTTTTAAGACCACTCTTATCTGGCCAGAGGGGTGGTCGCCCAAAAGAAGTTGTACTGTACCATAAACAATCTCTGGAGATGTTATCATACTCATAGGACATCTAGGATGTACATGTATCATCATAGTTCAACACAGTCACCATAAGTCTTAGCAAACATGCAGAGAGAGGAGAGAGAGAGAGAGAGAGAGAGAGAGAGAGAGAAGGGTCTGCTCAATATAAGCCCAGCATTACATGCACTTTCACACACAATGAGCAGCTCTGGAAACACAGCCAGAGCAAATTGTAGTTTGTTCTGAACAAGCTACTTTTCTTAATGACCACTTGCACACAATTATTTGTACAAAATATTGCTGAGGATCGATTATGGTACTATAATTACGGTACTACGGAACATAATATATCTGTGAGAAATGACTTCTCGGTTCCAACAGTATTCCAACTTCAGGTGGATCTTTTAGCAGGGTGGAAGGAAGGGGTATGATGAAGATGGGGTGGGGCAGACATTTCTGGAAGCCCAGCAGGAGATACTGTCTGCTCAGCAGTCTGTAGTCACTAGGTGCCAATGATGGATAGGCACAACCTCTACCTCATAGTTTCTCTCTCTCTCTCTCTCTCTCGCACACACACACACACACACGCACATGTGTGCGAATGCACACATGCAAAAAATTTTCCACACACACACTGAACAGGCCACCATATTGCTCTGCATCTTAACTTGATTTAAAACTTGTGAACTAAACAGCAGGTAACAGAACAGTCGCAGCTGCATGTGATGCTGTTCACAAGTGGACACAGAACTGATTGAAAACCAGTGAAGAGGGAAGAGAGGATGAACGTTGGAAAGGGGGGGGGGGGGGGGGGTCATCAAACATACCTGTGATAATCTGCACTTAAAATTCAAGAATGTATGCACCAATGATTCTATTAAGTTCTAACAAGTGACACACACTGCCTGTAAAACTATTTAAATCTACAGATCTATCATCTAGGCTGCCGAAGAGTCAAACAAGTCATGGGCAAACACAAGAGAAAAGTGCAGTTATCTAAGAACCACAAACAGCATCAATACAAGTACATGTACCACTTGTTACCAGCGTAAATCAGCAGAACTAAACCTACAAACGTAACACACGGTACCATCCTTAATGAACATTCAAAACAGTCAAGCACATCTGATTTGCCCAAAGGCAGAGTCTGTACACATCGCAAGAACAAGGGGTGGGGTGGGTGTTTGGGAGTTTAACGTCCTTTTCCACCACATAAGGGTGATATCAAAGACGGGGCAACGAGAAAAAAGGCCAGCACAAATATTTGGCCCCAGCCGGCGGGATTCGAACTCACGACCCGAGCGTTGAGAGTCCAACGCTCTACCATTCGGCCACCCCGGCTCCCCTCGCAAGAACAAAAAAGTCAAAACCCATATATGAAATTCTTTAAAAGAAAAACAAAAATTCAGCACAACTGAACATAAGTACTAGACAAATAGTCCTGACACAACATGCCAATAAAATCTTTGAAACAGCAGGCTAGTAAAATACCAGTGAACACAACGCCTGAGGCAGCAGCTCAAAGTAAAACGGGAAAACTGAAAGGTATCGCACAAACAGCAACCGTACGTGCATGGGCATGCAAACTATATGTATTAGGTTGACCACCACAAACTCTTTCCCAGCAAACCACCTTTGAAACTTTGATCAGCTCTCCACACAAGTAACTTAGCAAGTGTGGTCACTGCATCAAACGATGACACGGAAGTGTTATCAGCAGATATAAATATTACACTTTTACGCAGCCATTTCGTTTTTCTTGTAAGGATGATGCTAGGAGAGAAAAAAAGTCTGCTCCAATGAGTTACAAAGTCGTATAAACAAGACTTTGATCACGAACTCATTCATATGTATGGTGTCCTTTTGAGAGCACTATAAAAAAGAAAAATTCCATGAATAGCTCAATGTCTCTCAAACATTGTCAGTAGCTGCTCATTGTAACTGCTGGTCTGGATGTAGCACAAATCAACCATTCTACAATGTAAGAGAAGTGATGCAAGAATTTCTTCACTTTAATTTTGAAACTCCTGCAATCTCAACAGCAATTGGGGGGGAAAAAAAATCATGGACAAATTCGAGTCAAATGGTGGGGAGACATGTACAATTAATATGGAGGGATTATTACTAACACAATGAACGTCACAGCAGGCTCCAGCAGCGTTCCGAGTCCACAGCACAATTCACAATGAGGCGGTGGGAGAGCGATTTCACATTAGCGTAAACGCTCAATGGAAGGCCACACAAGTATATATTGTGTCTTTAAAAACCGACACTGTCTACTGTCACTTTGCATCCAGGTCAAGAACAGAACACTTCAGGCACACCCAGTCATTGCATATGCAGCCCCTGCTATGCATCCCGAACAGGACAGGTACAATGCTCAAGCATTATTATTTATTTTCTCTCTCTTTGTTTTTCTTCTGAAGGAGGGGATAAAAACATTGCAATCGTGACTTGAAGGCATCCTGTAAACCTGAAACTTGAATCTGTTGACTAAGGCTTGTGTAATGATAAGCAGCAGTTGTCCCCCTTCCAAAATCACTGACAGCACCGTAGCTGTGTGAAATCAAGAAGGCATCCGTTTTCATTCCCAGTGTCTCTTCACGGTCAGTGAGGGAGCAGCACATTTCCAGTGGGAAAGCCAGCTATGCACTGACGCACACAACACACGGCAAGCTGCCTGTGACCTGCAAGTTGATTTTGTTGCTCTCTGTGTGACCTAGTCCAAACTGCAGGGCAGACGGTGTGCATTAGTCTTTAACAAGTTTGTAGATGTGGTGCTGAGCACCGTGTTCGCTGGACGACACCTCAAATACAAATGCAATGCACAGCAGTGTTTCCTGGGTGTCTCGATTTGTCACCACCTGTGAAACAACAGAAACGTCACAATATATCTCATCTGATGATCACAAGGCACTTCACTGTTTGTCAATATGGATTAACAAAATCACCAGCAAAAACAGATTCCAATGGACATTTAAAAACAAATATACAAAAAAATCCATGGGCATCAACTCCACCATGACATGAACTGGATGAATGGGCTGAATACACTTTTCATTCATGCCACCTTTAAAACTCTCTCATTTCACCTTCAGTGTTGGTCATTCAAGTTTAGATTTACTTCCTTGTATTAGCCATGATATGCACAAACGAGCAGCCCCATGAAGAGATGAATACAGGAGTTTACACTCAAAATACACGGCTTCATAAATCATGAAGTCCATTACTGCGGGAACTGGATGTTTATTGCCATCAGCTTCACTAATGCTTGTTCTTTTCACTTTTGCAGACTTCAAATAAGGTGTAGTACTAACAGCAAGGTTTCATAACAAATGGCAAGATTTTATAACAAAACTGTTAATGCTTAAGGAAATGCCCACTCCAAAGTGTCTTGTTAATCGCCTAGTTAAATACACATATCAGTTTACTGTTTCACTGTCTTCATATGCTGTTATTATTGTTTGCTTCCTCCGCACCCCGGGTTTGACTTACCTGTAAAATTGTGAAATTCTCCAGAACACTATTCATCATGTACTTCTCTGGCAGGTGCTTCAGTTTGTGGATAAAGTTGATCATGTACTCGCACATAGGGGACCGGTGGATGCGGTACATGAAACGGCCATTCTCAAAGCGAGGATACTCCGTCTGAAAACAGAAACAAATTACTGTGAATCAAGTTTGCGATGACTACGATACTAAGACAAACACTCTTCCAGCAGTCTAGTCCTGCCATATGATAAGACAAACATCCATGTATTCCTTTCCACGAGTTATTCCTCAAGTTTTCATCAATTTCATGTCAAAGGACATGGCTGGAGCAGAGCCTGCAGAGGAAGGATGAAAGAGCTGCTATCATTTCCTGTTACCACTTGGCTGAGTGGCTGCTTTGCTGGTTAAAATCAGTGGTAGGAAGAGATACAATGGGACAAACGTACAGTTGAAAACCAACACCACAGGTAACCCTGGTCATGCTGAATTAATTTGTCTTCTGCTGAAAAAGCCATAGAGGTAGTCCAGAATATTCTGGGCTCAGCACTACCAGGGTTTGTCAAAACTGTCCCCCCCCCCCCCCCCTATATGACAAGGCTTACCAAAACTGAAGGACCACTAAACAGCACTATTATGCAAGGCACCCCCCCCCCCCCCCAGCATATTGCATAATCTTTCATAATCCCTTTGCCTGCTCAGTGCAGTCTTGTGTATGGCTCATACAGCTGCGAGTACCTCACATGTGGTTTCATGCACTGTGTGATGCAATATGACGGCACGTTACGCTGTCTCTCGGGCAGACTGCTGGCCTCGAGGTTGCATGATAGTGCTGTCTAGTGCTGTCTTGTGACGATTTTGATTCAGGATGTGATTCGTGTGTGGACAGTTAGGAGTTAATGACTCCCAACCCCAGGGAAGTAACTCACACTGACTCACGAGTCAGGATGGTTACGTTGCATGTTTTCGTTTCTAGTCTACCAAGAACTGGAACAAATCAAGTAGAATTGTGATGCAGTGAAATTCAAGGGACCAAGGCAAGACTGTTGTAACAGTAACTGGGGGGCAGTAATATGAAACCTAGGGCCTTACCTCAACCTTCTCCACAACCTGCTTGCCAAAAGAACACACTTTTGTCGACACCTGGATTGTCATGTTTTCGCTGCTTTCATACCTGCACACAAGACGACAAGCATAAACTTAAGAAGCTATAACAGTGATATATAAATGATGCAGTGCTACAAACCACAAGATGGTAAGTGAAATCTTACCAGGTGTGTGACTGAGTGGTCATTACCAATGTTATGGTGAACCCCTTGGTTTGATCCCAGGTTCCGCTGTGTCACTAACTTTAGTTTAGTTTAATCCTCTTTATTCCCTGGGGAACATAGGGCTGCAACCACACTCCGCCAGCGCACTCGGTTCTGGGATGCCCTCTTTAGTTCGGCCCACGTCGTTCCGGCGGCCTTGGCTTCAGCGTCCGTACTCCTCCGCCAGGTCTGCTTCGGTCGGCCCACTTTGCGCTTTCCCTGGGGGTTCCAGTCAAGGGACTGCCTGGTGACATTTGATGTTGATTTTCGCAGAGTGTGTCCGATCCATCCCCATTTCCTTTTCTTGATCTCCTGCTCGATGGGGACCTGTCTTGTTCCCTCCCAGAGGTCTTGGTTGGTGATCACCAGTGGGTATCTGATGTTGGTCACTAACTTACATGATACCAATTTTTCCTGGCTACTCATCTAGGGTTTCTCTTTGAGTCCTGCACAAGTCCTACCCCAGCAAAAAGTCAAACTAGGCATGTGAGTTGTGCAAGCACAGCAGTGATGCCATTTTCATAGGGGAAGCAAAATGACAAAATATTATCAAGTGCCAAGCAAACACATGCTAAAATACTTGATAACCAATAACACACATTTCTTTCAGCTCCAGATAGTCGCTGGTAATGTGAAATGCATCAAATGTAACAGAATACCATATTTTCATTTATTCTGAACACTACTTACTGGCTGGTAACTCCATAAAATGCTCCTGTCTCATCTTGTACATTTGTGTTGATGTCAGCCTGAAAACAACAACAAAATATTTTGTTGTGAAATGACACACTCGTCTCTTAACTTTGATCATTTAAAAGAATCCCCCCCCCCCCCCCAAACTTTTACTCACATGATTACTAACATGACTGTCATTCATTAGCCAAGATGACCGTCACACAAAATTCTGATACAAGGATAACCACTCACCCAAAACTTGACAAGGAAGAAGGCAGATTGTGGCCCTTTATCGTACAGCTCCTTCAGGCCACCTTTCTTCTCTGGGAACTTGTCGTAAATCTGCCGGATATCTACAGCCTGGAAACAAATTCATCTCTATAAACAACAGACAATTTGGCAGAATTTAAGACTGCTTTCATCACAGTTTAATGTTTAAACAAACCCAGTTAAAGTACAGTGTTCCCGATTATGCACAGGTGTGCATATTTGTACGCACAACTCTTACATTGACGCACAAATCTGAGAACAGCGTGTCACAGGGGACGCATGATTTTTGTCTCTCATAATGTGTCAATATTTGGTAAGCGTGCGGGTTCCTCGCCTTGCAGATTTGCTGTGGCTCACACGCTACAATTCACATACATCTCTCCCACTTAAATGCTTTTGTAAACAACAACAAATGGTTCTGACTTTATGTACCTAAAGACGATGGCCCCCTTACAATTAACAAAAGGACCCTAAAAAATACGGAGAGAGGTTCCCAAGGATCCTTGTATTTTCAAATCACAGGGAACACTGAAGTAAAGATTACACTAATGTGAAATATCCACACTGTAGGGGAAAAAAGACAATGTTTACTGTTCTACGGGTGACTTGTAAAGTTGTATCGATCATTTGTATGTAAACATTACTGTATTATGACTTTCATGTGCAAAAAGCCTACTAAGCACTGAATACATGATAGAGCTGTACGCAGAATTCCCAACATAATGATGTTTGGGGCAGCGGTGGGGATGTCAAGTATCCTTAAAGTGATGCGTTATTCACGCAGAAAAAGAGGGACTTACCTCCAGCATAGGATCACTGTAGGTAGCATTAGCACCAATGTGAACAAACAAGTGTTTGTGGTACTGCAACACATACACAATGAAAAAAATGACATCACAAGAGAAACACAGCTGAACAACTGTACATGCTTTGCCCTCAAACTTGCAGTTTCAATACAAACTTTTAAAAATGAGAAAAATATCACTGGTTTACACATCGAAGTTAAACGCCGAGCATAGACCATTGGTGGAGCAGCAGTTTGCTTGAAACATGGTTTTCCAAAAAGATGCACTGCTTTGACACCCCCCCCCCACCCCCATCCAGGCAGCAGATCAAGACTAAACACGGTAACTGAATGACCAGTACATGCAATTAGCAAGTGGTAAACCTTTAACAATGTACCATTCTTAGCCACAACCAGTAAATATATATATAAGAACTGCACAAATTTCATTCCTGAGATTCCATAAGCACAGGAAAACAAAAGCTGAGGACAGGAAATCAGTTGCTACAGTGACTTTTGAATTCTTCACTCACCGAGTCTGGATCTCTTTGCTGTTCAAGAAAGGCAGAAAACTCCACCATGCGTAGCTTGGGTCCGGCTATTGACCTCCCTTGCCATGCAGGGCCCATGTCACCTCCAGGGATCCCAGAACCCAGCTTGGAATCAAAACCGTAGCCACCACTGAATGGCTTCACACTGGACAGAAAAACACAGGAAACAAACCCCCCCAACATTAAAGTTTGAAAAGAATACAAGTGTGTAATACGAAGCATTGAAATGACTGTGGGAGATGGTTGGGGAAGACGAACATTTCACACGGAGAGGGAACATGTATGTCTGAAAAACAGTCTCCCCTCCGAAGGGGATGATGGAGGCAAGGTGTGATGCTTGGGTTGTTAGGAAACTTTTGAAAATAAAGATCAAGGTCTAGGCAGTTTGGTGCATTTTAGTTTTCAATTTGAAAGAATTGAATGAGATTTTTTTTTCTCTCATAGAAACCTTTTGCTTAATAATTCTCAGACCCAACCTCAGACTAAAAAAAAAAAGAACCTGCTGGACAACATGGACTGGGGTTATTACCTGCCTTCTGCAAAATAAACTTACCCACCCATCCCTTCCTCGGAAGAAAAAGACTAACAACTGTAAAATAAGCTACGGAAGACTTCATAATTTTGCTGGGCCCATAAAGGTTTGTTCTTTACCATCTGGTCTGATTGACAAGTGGCTCCCTCTGGTGGGTTGAGCCTAGACTCTGCTGCTGGTGTATCATCAGCTTCACGATTGCAGCTGACAGCAGTTGGGTTGTTCGGTCCATGAACGTGATGTAGATCTTTACTTACCACAGGGTAACTGTGACAGTTAAACTTACCCAACCTAATTTTGTATTTATCCCTGAAACACTTTCTCTGAATCTGATAGACAGCTTTCCGAAGTCAAAGACATCCAAGGCCAGAATCAGTGTAAGTCTGCAAGCGCAAGTCGAATGCAGAACGGCCCCTTTTCTCAAGTGCATTAACTGCTTTGTACCCCGTCTCATTATATACAAGCCATCACTAACTTACTTACTTAGGCCCCTGGCTCCACGTGGAGCATAGGCCATCAACAACCCTTCGCCATCGCACTCTGTTCTGGGCTATTCTTGCCACTCCAGTCCAGTTGGTCCCCTGCTTATATAACTCTGCCTCAGTGTCCCGCCTCCAGCTGTTGCGAGGCCGGCCTCTCTTCCTTTTCCCCTGTGGGTTCCATGTCAGGGCTTGGCGTGTGGTGCTGGATGCTGGCTTCCTGAGGGTGTGTCCAATCCAGCCCCACTTCCTCCGCAGGATCTGCTTGGCCGCTGGTTCCTGCCCTGCTCGCTCCCACAGCTCTTCGTTCCGGATCTTCTCTGGCCATCGGATGTTGAAGATGCGCCTCAGACAGGTGTTGAGAAATGTCTGGATCTTCTGCTGCATCGTCTTCGTTGTCCTCCATGTTTCGCATCCGTAGAGCAGAACTGACTTCACGTTGGAGTTGAAGATGCGAAGTTTGGTTCTTATGCTGACAACTTTGGATGCCCAGATGTTCTTCAGCATGACCATTGCTGCTCTTGCCTTGCCGATTCTGGCTGTGACGTCTCGGTCTGTGCCTCCCTGTCCATCAACCACACTCCCCAGGTAGACAAAGGACTCTACCTCCCTGATGGGCTCTCCACCGACTGTGACTGGTGTGTTGGCAGTGGTGTTGATCTTCATCAGCTCGGTTTTCCTCCTGTTGATCTTGAGCCCTGTTCCGGCTGATGTGGCTTCCAGGCATGTAGTCTTGTCCTGCATCTGGCTGTGGCTGTGAGACAGGAGCGCCAGGTCGTCTGCAAAGTCGAGGTCATCCAGCTGCGTCCAGAGTGTCCACTGTATCCCGTTTTTCCTGCCTGTTGTGGTGGTCTTCATGATCCAGTCGATGACCAGGAGGAAGAGAAACGGGGACAACAGGCATCCCTGGCGGACTCCGGTCTTCACCTCGAAGCTTTCTGACAACTGGCCGGCATGGGCAATCCTGCAGCTCATGTCTTTGTAGGTGCACTGGATCAGGGAGATGATCTTCCCGGGAACTCCATAGTGCCTTAGCAGCTTCCACAGCGCCTCTCTGTCTACACTGTCGAAGGCCTTCTCATAGTCTATGAAGTTGATGTAGAGGGGGGAGTTCCACTCCAGTGACTGCTCAACGATGATGCGTAGGCTGGCGATCTGGTCAGCGCAGGACCTGTTCCTGCGAAAGCCCGCCTGCTGGTCTCGGAGCATGGGGTCGACTGCCTCCCTCATCCTCTCCAGTAGAATTCTGTTGAGAACCTTGCCTGGCACTGACAGGAGCATGATCCCCATCACTAAGCAACTTGTATAAAATGTTGTCCATTGCCTAGCAACTCTTTGTTTCCTGGAGGATTTCAACCAACACAGTGACATCCAGCCATGTGTCACAGTTTACATCCTTGTAGAGGGTTATTGCATTCCACAGACAAGGCACGTCCGACAGGGCTTCATAATTATACATTCCATTATCAGTCGAGTTTTGGTATAATTATGTGTAAGGCACTAGTTAGTAGGAATTGTATTTTAACCAGAAAGTCATACATATTACTGGGCTATGCATGTGTGTAGATGTATGAAGAGAAAAGTCAGATATATACTCTGAACTGGTAAGTAAAAATAAAATGCCTCAGAAAAGCATAACTAAACTAGGGATTCACTTGCTAGTCTGTGTCCAAAAGATTAATTTATACTTACTCTCCTTGACCTAGCCCAGGCTGCCAAATCTGCAAGGAAAACAAATTCACATTATAAAATCAGCCCAAACACAACTAATAAACATTTCACAAATGCTGATGCAACCTTTTTTTTTACACAACATAATTGAAATCAATTGCTGCAAACCTGGCCTGATTGTAAAGTAAGATATAATCAGCAACAAAAGCCATAGGATCTTCTTTCACTAAATTACCCGTAATGGGATTCACTTTCACCAGTTACACATGACAGCCAGATTCTTCACTCAATCAATGATAGGCAGATGAATGGGATTTCAAGATCTTCAACGATGGCGATGGCCCCACAAAAAAACCAAAAAAAAGCCTACGGGGCAACTGGGTGTGGGTGTGCAAATTCACAGCAGTGCCGAAGGCAAAACATCACCTATTGATACTAGTTTTATCTATGTTTGGGATGACTTGCATCTTCTGCAGCCACTTACAGAGGGTGCGCCAGGGTAAGGTGGGCGGACCGAGGAGGGTACCCCAGGCGGAAGACCTGGCAGTCCCTGTCCCATGGCCTTGTTGTGGATGGCGGAAGCCGAGACAATTTGTGCTGAGGACATGGATGCCATCTGTTGTAGTGCTTTGTCACGTGCGGCCTGATCCTGCAGATTTGTCTGCTGAGCCAAAGATGTCATGGGTGGTCAATGCAAAGGGTAATCATCAACACCAACTATAGTTTTCATAACATAAACAGTCACCCACAATCCATAAGCAAGCAGCAAACAACTGTGCATGCCTCCACCAGAGAATGCATCCATCAAAGAATGCATCCGCGTTCCGGGAAAACAGTAGTAAAATGAAGTTTGGTTCTGAGGTGTTACTAATCACAGACAGGGGAACTGCTGAGGGGGAAAAAAACCAAAAAGTGAAACCGAGGTGGTGGTACAGAGACAAAGCCCTGCTACGGCACCACGGGGGGCGATGCCCCACTTAAGAAAACAATTTTTAGCATTTTCAAAGCCGGGCATTTAGTAGCCGCTCCAGGCATCCAAAAGTAAAATACTGCTTTGATACTGACATTCAAGTCTTCAAAACTGTTGAACTGTCCCATATGGCATTACATGTATCATGATAGTGTGTGCGACCTTTTTCCTCCTTCGTTTTCTTCGGCTTAAAATTATATTTTTTTGGCTGAAAGGATAGGAAATTTGGCTGAAAATTGCCGAATGACTGAAAATTCCCCAGCCTGTAATCAAATATTGATCTTATTTGTGCTGAATGCATCAAGCCCTGTCAAAAGTCCCTGCCAGTGCGCGAGCAAGGTTTTCTTTTCACAGCACAGCCTGACTTCTTGTCAAACAGACTGTGAAGGCTGGTGAACTGATCTTGACAAGTTTACTACATGTATGATCATTTTGAACAACAAGCCAGACACTGTGACGGGGTTCTTGACTTTTTGTGATGACTGTCGTGTCACTCACCTTCAACTGGGACTGGATCTCCTTCGCTTTCCTTCGGGCCAATACCTGGATGTGTGATGACACTTGTTTTCGTGTGCGTGTCTTGCCTGTTCGCAGCTTGATATAACGTGCGATGAGTTCATTGCGACCTGAAAAACACCATCAACTCTATGTATGTGGTCAATGCAAATTATACTGTTTATTTATTTATTTATTTTTTACACAGCAGTCCAGAACAAAAACAAAAGAGACAGAACACAGTGTGTCCGGAGTGCAGGTGTGTTTGTGTGTGAGACTGACAGTGAGATCTAAAACTAAGCACGGTGTCTTGACACCAAACCTTACTAAATCAGTAGATGGAAAGCAAGACAGTGTAACGAGAAACTATACTGTTATTATACCGGCAAATAAATGCAATCAGAAAGAGGTTTCAAGTCTTTTATCACATTTACTGAATTTAGTCTTGTGGGCAGCAATATTTCTTGTCGTTACAAGGCTCCACTCATTTGCAAGTTTGATTACAGTACCTTGAAACTCCTGTAAGTTGTGTAGACAGGCATGCATGTATTAGTGTGTGTGTGTGGGGGGGGGGGGGTAAGGGGGAGGGGGATGTCTTGGTTTTGCATGTATCAAAATATTAATTCCTGCCCATGGAGATGCGTTAAGTTCAACCCAGGCTAATGGGCATATTCTGACATATGTGATGACTGACGTGCATTGTGATCGGTGTGCTTTCCCATAAAGTTTTTTTTTTTTTTTAATGTAATTAATACTGTCTGCATGCATAACACATACATACATGTACAGCTCAGTCTAAGAAGTCAAATGTCAGCTCAACAGACGGGAAAGCTGTCAACTTATAACAGCTGTTAACCTCAACAACAGACAAGTACTACAACCGATCCAAACATGACCTGATGACCCCCATACTGCTTTTACTGCACACTATGGCTGTTGTGAGTGCGTGTACAACTAGACACTAAACGCTTGGTGTGAGTCCTCCACCAGACGGCCTGACTGGAGAACGAATACTGGTGTTTAATCCATCTATCACCCTCACTTCTTTCCTGCATCACCACCTGTGGACCCTTGGGGACATTTCTCCCTTCGCTTACATTTGGTTTATCATGCGTGTGTTGTGCACTGCCTCGATTAAACCACAACACACACCAGGAGAGGCTAGGCTTACACTGAACCCGGTGAGACGAGCGGGAAGGTGAAACGGACTATAGGCTGCTACCTGTGCTCTGGGTTTACCTTTCACCTGGCAGGAGCCTAATTTGGGCCATTACTCACCCCAGCCCCCTATGACTCATCCCTGAGGGGCCGCGCTGCACGGCCCCTCTCTACACCCAGGGCCTTCTCTCTCAGTCCTCGCCACACAACAAGGCCCTTGTTCACGGCTCGTCTCGTCTCTTGTTGTGCTGATATCACGTTCGGTCTGCCTTTGTGTCTTCGTGTGTGTCAGTGTGCGTGTGAATGTGATCTGTGTGTGTGTGTGTGTGTGTGTGTGTGTGTGTGTGTCCGTGTGTGAGTGTACCCGCGCGCGCGCCGCTAAGCTCAACACATGAGTTATTAAGTCGTATTCGTCCGACTCTGAGTTAGCATACAATTTCGCTGAGATGACATTTTCTGTACTGTAATTTTCGCACTGGATCGAGAGACCAAGAGATAAGAGGGATTTTTATTTTCAAGAGGCAACTGATCAGTCCTCGTTGTGCTGACCCGATGCGGTGAGGCCGAGGTCAGTGGTTGCATAATGTCAACTTGACAGCCCGACAATAGCCGCGAGCCAATCCAGGATAGTTTGCACCCCGACACCTAACCCGGCGGACACACCCCTATAATGCCCGCGTTTCCCACACCTATCACGTCCGCCCACTATGCCACAGGGGCCGTTGCGTTATCAGTGTTACCGGAGAAACCACGGCCTTTTGCCTCTGCCACCTGCAAAGTAAATCTGTGGTTTTGTGTAGAAGAAAACGCAGTATACCCGGGCACATCTACGACTGAAAACATGGGACTCTCCACACACGCTCCATCACTGAATGAATACAGTACACATCGGTGTGATTACATTCACGGTTTTAAAGACAGGACTTTCCGTCTTTCATCGGTACAAAATAGAACTTGACGCCCCCGTGGGCGGCTCTTGTCATACAGGCGTCTCGATCACGGACCAAAGACAACTCGCCACCACCAGCACTAGTTAATGAGTTAGGATCCAGGCAGGTCACTTACTACGGCTCATGGCACACGGCAGACGTTTTAGTGTTCGAACAAACTTAAACATGGAATGGAAAACAGCTCAAAACACGCTCTGAAAAAAAAATTAGGACAAAGGCATGTTGTAGTCGCATGTCACACGAGCAACACGGAAAAACACCATGTTCGCTGTTTGTTCGGACTAAAAACACCCCCCGTGTGACATCAGCCTCAGGGGAATACCGTGGTCCGGGTCAGTCTCGACAAGTATCTGAAACGGAATAGATGGGGGGGGGGGGGGGTTCGGACGTCCTTTTCCACCACATACGGGGTGATATCAAAGACAGGACAACGATGAAAAAGCCAGCACAAACATTTGGCCCCAGCCGGGATACGAACTCACGACCCGAGCATTAGAAGTCCAACGCTCTACCATTCGACCACCCCGACTCCCCAACGGGATAGACAGACTGAGTGAACTAAACAGTCTAAACTGGAAGATCAACGATCGGTAAAACTACTGAACAGGTGTAGTGGTGGGGAGGCTCCCTCAGAGACAGTGGATGGGCGCAAAACTCAAGTTACGATCAAAATGCTGGTTCCAGAGAAAATTCATCAGTGCCAGGTGGGGCAAGTTGGGGGGGGGGGGGGGAGACTTGTCAACTGATTAACATCTCACTCGAAGTTTCCCGCCGGTGACGTAAATTTCTCTCGGCTGCACTGACCTGCACGCGCGTCTCCGTGCATCGTTCATGGCCATGTCTTGCTTGGCCTTACCAACAACTAGAGAGGCAGAAGCCTATCTGGCTCACTTGTGAAATGGGTCACGGTCATTCAAAGGTAAATTTTGTAAAGGTCTTATTACTGTCTAGCATCATGCCAAGTTAGATGGTGTTTGCAGTTTCTGAGAAAATGGCAATGTTAGTTTTCTGTGGACAGCTTGCATGGCCTTGACCTTGAGTCAAGGTTATTCACGGCAGCTGTTATGATCTTGACCTTTAATTTACTTAAAAGGGCATCAGTCTTATTGCTTCTGTCATCATCATTCATGCCAAGTTTGGTGCCTCTGCTATTGCTAGATTCTGAGAAAATATCGACATTATTATTACTTTTTTTAGTTTTCAACAAACAGCTTGTATGGCACTGACCTTGACTCAAGCCCAAGGTCACTGAATACAGTTAAACTGTAAAGGTTTTATCAATGTCTATCATCAAGCAAATCGTCGCTGGTATATGAGAATGTGCTAACTGACATTTTCATACTTTTGAGAAATTCAATAAAAACGTTTGAAAAAAATCATACATGTGTCACTTAGGCTCTTATCATACATGTGTTTTCCATCATGTTCCTATGCTCAGTTTGATTCGCGGATTTGTCAGAAAGTGCGGCGAATTTTTAAAGACCCGGGAGTGCCAAAAACAGGTTTCGCGCCAAAATGTCAGTTAGCACATTCTCATATACCAGCGACGAAATTTTGATGCCCCTGGTGTGTGTAGATTCTGAGAAAATACCAATGTCAGAGTTACAGACAGACAGCTGTGATGATCTTGACCCAGCTTTATTCAAGGTCATTCGAAAGGGTATGCCTGGAAAGGTCTTGTCATTGTGTTTATCAGCTTTCAAGTTTGATGCCTCCGCTATCAGTACATTCTGAGAAAATACCAATGTCAAGGTTTTCTGTGGACACACACACACACAGACGTTAGAGAGTTATTACAAATGTATAGACTCACTTTGTTTAACAAGTGAGCCAAAAATCTCATGGCTAGTTAGATAATCAAGCTCACTTTGGGATGTAAGATTCTTGCCAAATGCTGCTGCAACTGCTAAACTGTAAACACAAGGGGGGGGGGGGGGGGAGGGAGAATCAGCATGGTGTGATCATGCATGTGTGCGTGTGTAATGTTTGGGGGAGGTGGGGTGGGGTTGGCGGGTTTACAATGGAGTGAACTCCGAGTTCAGGGGAAGTTCCCCAGTTCTATCCACAATGCTGTCTCCACTTTAGCTGTGAATTAGTCTTTGTTGCTCGCGCGGCATTAAGCCCTAACTAACTGTCACAGGCGAGAGGGTGTGTGTGTGTGTGTGTGTGTGTGTGTGTGTGTGTGTGTGTGTGTGTGTGTGTGTGTGTGTGTGCGTGCGTGCGTGCGTGTTTGGGGGTTTAACGTCCTTTCCACCACATACGGGTGATACACAGGCTGGGGGTGGGGGGTGGGTCCTGCATTTTAAAGTTGTTCTAAAGCAAAAAAATCTTTTGTTTTTTTTTTAACAAAGAGACCAAGAGCGTGAGGAAAAACACAATAATAAACCATGATGTTCACGGCATCCCCAGGAAACAGCAACATGAGTCAGTCATCGTGTGTGTTACGGTAGTCAGCTTAGTGCGTTCTTGTTTTTGACAACAGCATTTTACTTTTAGCTGAAAATCAGGCAGAAAGCTAGTCCTGTCACTGTCAATAGTGTCATCTCCTGATCGTAAATCTGACAAGTGTAAATGATAAACTGTAAAATAAATAATCCAGTCCAATGCCCGCTTATACAGCGCCAGCCCCGATGGCCCAGTGGAAGGAGAAACTTGAAAACTCGGGCTCCCGTCAGTAATATAGCGCAGACAGCGGCTACATGTGCCGGTTAAACGGCTCATGCTCGTAGCTCTTCAAAAAACTTAAACATTTTTTTTGCCTACCGTCTTCTGACAGTGGTAATGCAGTGTATACTGTTTACAAAAAAGCGGCTGTTTTAAAAACTGATCTGTGTAGTGAGTTGAATGCGACTCAGCGTACACGTGTGTGTGTGTGTGTGTGTGTGTGGGGGGGGGGGGGTCACAACTAGAAACCTTCATCACCAAAGTACCATACGCAAATTGGTGGGACAGGCCTCACATCACTCATCAGCCATCACTCGTGTGGCGTCCCCAGAACAGGGTGCTAAGCCGCACACACCACCTATAGAGGTTAGCCCCCCCCCCCCCCCCCGTCTTATTAACGTTAGACCAGAAACAAAATGTTGTGCCGAACAAGGGTGATTGATGAGCTGTTTATGTCCGTTCGGCTCCAACAACGCCACAAGGACAGCGATGACGCAAACTTTCAACATCACGCGCATACATGTGATGTATGAGAACACCGACTTCACCATTCAACTCAACGCCACTTCAGTGTGGTGTTAAAAAAAAAAAAAAAGTCCTCGCCAGATTCACCTATGTTTGTTGCACGTAGCCGTACTATTACTAGCACGTGAAAGCTCTGATGCCTTTTTTTTTTGGTCTATAAAAGTTAGTTTGGTTGGCTGGCAAAATCTAACTTTTTTGTGTGTGCATATCCAACTCATATGAACTCGATGGTCTTGACAGTACATAATCTTGTAAACCTGAGAAACAGTAGAAGTATCTGAATGCTTGTGTTGTTTCCCAGAAGGCACGCTCCTTTCAGCGTAAATACTATGTGCTGGCAAAACACCAAGGAACCGCTGTCAATGATTTATGTTTCATGCATTGATAATTAGATGGGGGATGGGAAGAAGTCAAGGGACTTTCAAGTAAAAATTAAAAACAACAACAACAACAACAACGACAACAAAACCGGTCCAATATGTGGGTCAGTGATGATCATGGAAGTGAAGTCTAGTGGAGGTGACAACAGGTAGGGGGTATGGGGTGGGGGGTGGGGGGGTGCTGTAGACTGAAGGACAGAGCCAAAAGAGTTGTGTGTAGCAGGGACTAGGAGCAAACACGGGCACACAGCGACAGGTGAGCGCGGGGGGCTAGTGTCAGCCAGCCCAGAGTGGCCATTGACCGAAACAACTCCTCTGTCAGTCCGATAAGCCCCGAATTGTGCTGCCTGGCAAACATCCGTCCACCGTCCCTAATCCCCCCCCCCCCCCCCTCCAGATCCTTCCCTCTGTCCCCTGGAGACTTACAGAGAGAGAGAGAGAGAGAGAGAAAGGGAGTTTGGCAAACAGCGCCTTTGTGACAGCAGATTTACACTCACCGTGCCGTCATCTATCATGCAAATTGCAATGACGGATGTTCTCTCATTAACATTTGCCATCCTACATCTTTGCAGAATGTAACTGAGATCCATAAATTGTATGTAATATTAAAAGGTGAAGAGAAGTGAACCCAGAAAAGCTTTTATTTCACAAGACTTGAACTACTTTGGGGCTGAGCGGGGAGTTGGGGGGGGGGGGGTATGGAAGGAGGGAGGTGGGTTAAATCCACAGACACTAAGACTTTGATGCAGCAGACACTCACCGTACATTTTTCCCTCGTCAGACAAAATAATTTTTCTGCGACCGCATGGTGGGTATATGGCCAGTGCCTCCTGAAAGCTCTGTTCGATGTCCGGACTCCAAACGCCCTCAGCGTCAGACAAATCGTCACAGACATCTCCCTTGTCGTCGCTGCCCATGGAGTCGCTGTTGGGTGGTGGGGGTGCTCCATCTCCATTGCCGCTCCAGGCAGCCGACATTTCTGACTGTCCAGAAACCATGTCCATGCCGACACGCTTGGCTGAAACGCATAGCGTCGCAACACACACATTACAGATGCATGTAAATGGAATAATGTTAACATAAAAGAGATAAATGTGTCACTGTCAGGGTTGGGTTTGATCATTCGATATTGGATAGCCCAGAGCACTTACATGCATTTTCCAGGTCATGGTGACTTTTCTTGTGATTGAAGTGAGACTCCTTTGGTCACTACAGGAAGTCACCAAATTGCAAAATTTTTCGTGTGTTTTATGTTGTTAGTAGTATTTGTGTCTGTGCAGAAAAGTAGATACGGCATTAAGCCAAAAGAACAAAACATTTGACGTCAGCCTCACGCTGGTCGTCTGACAGATGATCTGACTGACCTCACGGCAACTGACTGAAAGTCAGGCCACCGCCCCCCTCCCCCCAAGCAAAGTGTGGGTATGTGTATGAGAAAGGGGATGAGGCGGAGACAAAAGATAACTTCCTACTCAACCGTGGGGTGTGCAGTATTGTTTACAAAATGGATACGGTTGAAATAGTAACTTGAACAGGATATGGTCGGCACGGGTAGGGAACGACTGATTTGATTCACTCAGTGTTACGCTGGGTCGTTTTTATCCAGACACATGGTACAAGTTCCGCCCCGGATCGCGCAATACTGCAAAAGCAAAACTGATTTATGACCGCCACGCTCCCACTTCTCCTGACACACGCACCACCACCAACGGACGCCAAAACAACAACATGCAACAAGTGTGTACGGGCCTAAAAGGCAAGTAGCCGGGAGTTGGAACGGAGTATAACCCCCGCCGGAACACTCCTTCCCGACTGACAGGCCCGATTGCCTGGCCCTGCGCCAACTCGTCTCCCCCCCCCCCCTCCCCCCTTTTTCCCCCGGCACAAGTCTGGCTCTGTTACCCCCTTCCCCTGTCAGACCGAGACTTTTTTACCTGTCAGGTGTGCGTGTGTGTGTGTGTGTGTGTCCGTGTGGGGATTCACGTTCGAAGTTGCCCTTTTCGCGGGCCGCGCGGAATAACGTGATAGGGAGACCACTAAGCACTCACGTAAAAACATGCTACAGAACTGCCGAAGCATCAGTATAAATTAATCAACGTAACTGATAATGACAAAACAATAACACCAAAGATTAATCAGCTTTGCGGCGTGGCTGAGCGATCTGAACTTCTCTCTGTACGCCAGTCAGCCTCCCACACACACAATGTCTAGATGTAAACCAACGGTCATGTATGGATTTGTAATTAACTAAATTACCAAAGGCACTATCCTACCCCCCCCCCCCTCCCAAAAAAAAAAAAAAAAAAATCTTTAAATCAGTGAAAACGTCTGATTTCCACACACAACATTTACAGTAAAACTGAAACCTAAATTGAATGGTCCCACTGTGAACTGTCTGCTGAACCAGCTCACACCATGAGATGTAATTACAATAGTAACATACAGACAATAATGTGTCACTCCTTCAGGCCCTACACGCCTGGTTACACGTTTACACATTAACCGTCCCTAGCCTTTACACAACAGAGCATCACCCATGTCAGTCACGGTTCACTGGACACGACTGAAGGTGAGGTCAGCGAACATAAATGACATGCAGCAGGGCAGGCCTGCCGCCCCTTCAGTTGACTGGGTGTATGTAAAATTGTATACGCTGTAATTGACAACCGCATTTGTCAAAGTAGCAGATTTTTGGTGTGCATGCAGTGTGTCAAACATGATCTCTGCACGTGACTCGCAGAACAGGAACTGGCGAAGAGAGTTTTAGTTGTTTCACTTTCAGTTCACCTGGGAATTACTGGTGCAAATTACAGTTGTTGGATATCTCATAACGAGTCTCCCCCCCCCCCCTCCCAAGTCAAAAGTGAAGTGATCATGAAACTGAGATGTTATTTCCTCCTGACACTACAGATAAGATCTAGAAATGACACATATACAATTATCTAACAATAGTAACATCCCCTGCAAAACATGACATTTGGAGCTGGCTGTTGAAAGTACAGTGGTTAGTTTTAATTTTATATAAAATTGAAAGTGCACCCCTCATTTTCTGACTGGTTCACAAAATGTCGCACTTACTACAAAGTAATACTTTTTTTTTCGTGTATAATGAGTAAAGAAAATTAAAAGTGATGGTATTCACAGAGTAGACCGCTGAAAAGAAACAGACCCATCAGCAAAATTTCGTCGACATTGTAAAATGTTAAGCAGCACACTAGCAAATGGCCCCTTAACTGTTTTCAGTGCAAACACATCTGCTATGTTCAGCTAAACGGTCCACACCATGACATAATTTAACCACAGCCTGCTGACCCCATAATAGCAGGTAACATTACCACAAAGTAATGCATGCAATCTGATGGGCGATGACTGACATAGCTGAGAAATGTCAAATGGCCGGTCTTTGTTTCCTCTGACAGCTTAAATCATAGCTACACTGTGCATGCATACATACATATAGTACAGCCATAGCATGTAATGACTTGCTTGTCAAATGCTGGAACTCCTGCAGCAAACTTTTTTTTAAATTTTGTGACCTTTCGGCAACTTTAACCAAACGCAGTAATGTTTTCAGCTTCTGAATGTGTACTTTAGCACATTATTTGTGATACAGGTTACTTTAGTAGGTTCTGTCTGAGCTGATACAACAAACAGATCAATTAATTTTCAAGCAACAATTCAGACCGAAAGTGTAACCACTTCAGATAAAACAAGCATAAGTGTAAACTGTAAAAATAAGCAAGGCACACGTCGTACTGTAAAACTGAAATAAATTTGTCAATGATAAATTCATACTGACTACACTATTTTGCAATTTAAAAAAAAAGGGGGGGGGGGACTTGTATAAATTCCCCATTACTCTTCAGGTGTACCATGATGACATTGTTCATGCTATGCAGTCTGTCCCAATTTTCTGAGCTGGTGGTTGGATTTACTTGCATGAAACTCTAAAGTGACATTTTTTCCTGTAATTGTAAAAGCTTTTCTCAAATACAGTTCCCAGTTAACATTGTCATCAGACCCTGAACACCTACTGGCCTAGCTGACTGGCAACTTTTTGGATAAATACACATGTAAACACTGCACATTTTGATTTTATATACAGCACTCACAATAGAATGCACACAAACAAACAACACACACGGGCCTTGGAGTAATGCATGTACATAAGACGCACTGTGTCAGAACGTGTACTCCTTACGTTCGCAAGAGAGAAATCCTCTTGGAGTCTTACTGTCACCGATCAGCTGATCGTATGCACTGTATTCGGTTTGCGCCTTTACATTTCGTACAAAGGACGATTAAAACAACAACAGCAAGCCATAAATGTATAGGTGAAACAATTAAACACCAAACTATCCCGTTTCATGTTGCGCGAACACATCTCTACCTTTGGCTCAGCCATGTTGTTCCCCCGGTGGGGTGCAGCCAAAGCGGGACGCGGATCTCTCGGTCCCACACGGGGAAAATGTCGGGCCGCCATAGTTTCCTAGCACCAATCTGGGTCAGCTTTGGAACAGAGAGGCTCAAACACAGACCCCTGCCGATAATTTTCGGTATATCCATTCAACTGTGACGAATCCAGAAAGAAGAGAGCTCGCGTGATTGCGTCTAGCTGTCAATGAACCATCCGGAAGTTCGATCTACAAGAATGACAACTATTTCAGAGATTCAAACCGCGCACGGACTATGCGCTCATTCCCATGCACCCCCGGCCATTTTCAAGACAAAACAGCAAAATCGGAGCAAAACAGCAACACGTACTCACCTTCCCTCGCCTCCTGGGAGTATTTGGACGAATTTGGGAGAATCGGAACTAAATTTTGGACTTAAAGAACGGAGCCGCTGGTATGTTAGGCATGACACAAAGAATCTGGACAACGTAATGTTTTCTGCGCATCGAGTCCGCGCAGGACAGGCCTGGACGTCATGTCGGGAGAGTTCGGAGGTTGATACGCGACAAAACGGGTCTGTGTTATCGTCTCCTGACTCTTTCGCACGCCTAGTTGAAACCTGCCTTTTGTTTCACTTCTCTAACAACCATTTTGCTCATATTCATGACTGGGACATCTATAATTGTTGCAATTTTTGGGACATTTTGCAAGCACATGGTGGCTGTTCTATTCCCCTCCCTCTGGAAAAGAGCGGCTTGCGTGGTTTCTTCAGCCAGCGAAGGTGCCCCAACGCTGTTTCTTTCCATGAGTCACGTTGCACCAAAAGCTCTCCAGACCCCCTTCCCCTCCATCCTGAACAATAGGCTATTTGCAACCGAACCGTTTCACGGTCACCGATCATCCGTTGATACGACAGATGTGTCGTTTTCTTTCATTTTTCGCGCTGCATAAGCGCAACAGGTACCATGGAATTAGAAATATGCCGAGAACGCCGAAGGCCAGCTGAGCACGCGTGGCGCGAGCGCATGAAATTGTTTACAAGGTATGATAGCCTACCGAACTGCTGTGTTTTTCAGGAGCGCATTAATTTAAACAAAAACAAAACAAAACTCAGAGACATAATTTACTGATCTGTTTTGATTGGTACATATATACTGCTACGGCCGACTCAGTGACACTGAAAGCCGAGCCGGTTATTGACTGACTAGCCGAAAGAGTTGATTAGGCCTCCGTACTGAGCTTTATCACTGATCGGTAGGCCGTTCGGGATTGACCGGCAGCGTGCTCAGCTAAACTGAATCTGGTCACACACTACTGAGACCGTTAAAAAGGCCTCAACAGCCGCGGGCCACACTGATTTCGGTAGCGCATCTTCGATATTTTAGCATGATATACCGACACTGGTACTGAGTGGTTCATGGCATTACCAGTAGTGGTTTCAGTCGAAGACTGTCGGACGGCCGGACTGATTCGCAGACTGATCACTGATGTCAGTGTTAAGCTTAATGTGGATTCACGCCCGAGGCCGCCAGGAACACTGAACTTGAACCGACGGCCCCCCCCCCCCCCCCCAGCCCAAATCAGTTGTGCAGTCAGTCTCGCCGGGCTTGTAACCGGCATGTTTAATTGTTCTTTGGTTTCAGTTAGGGATTTGAATACTAGGGAAACCGCTGAATCTGTGGTCAGTCTGCGTCAGTGGTATCGCTGAAATGGCGGCAAGTAACATGGCAGGGGGAGGGGGGGGGATGCACTCTGTGCACACTGATGTTTTGTCAGTTGTCTTCTACAAGTAGCCTACTGCTAACACACAACCGGATAGTCGCCGGACGTATGAAGCATGTCACTGCCATTAGTGGCCTAGGCGGAAGGATGGATTGAGATACCTATGTTAATACGGACTCGACTGATGCCACCTAAAATCTGTGATAAGTGTATCGGTAATAGGATCAGCAGAGCGTAATAATGAAGTCAGTGGATCTGATTACTAAACTTGAAATGGTTCAGCTGCAGACACGGGAACTGCTCAACGTGTCAGCACCGCAGCCTGGCCGTTTTCACCGCGGTGTATTGTTCTTCAGTCACACTAATCACCACGCCTACTTCTTACGTTAACTGAACAACAGGTGTTCAACGCACGTGCGGGCAACTGCGCGTAAGCACGTGTTCTTGACAGGTCCCCTCACAGTCTACCTGGCTACTCGATCTCGGATCAGTTGCGTATTAGCCTACTGACCAGACAGAAATAACAACTGCATGTCAGTCCTGTGAAAACTGGAGAAAAAAAATGTGTAGGTGGTTTGGGGAGGTAGGGGTTTGGTGACTAAAATGCAAGAAAACCATACACACATTGAAATAAAAGGACGTAGCATACACTAATAAAGAACCGAAAACTATATTGAGTGACGAAAGTCCCCAAACCTCCAGGCCAAGATACACATTTTACTGTGACAGATACGGTACACCTGAAATAACCAGTGGTTGAACAAAATCAAAACACATTCCCCCCCCCCCCCAAACAACAACCCCCCCCCCCAAAAAAAAAAACAACAACCAACAACAACAAAAACAAATGGTGAAACCACAAAACAAACATCAGTCCTCCCCCCCCCCAAAAAAAACCCACAAAACTGACCAACACAAACAAAAGACAAACAAACAAAAAACACTACAACAAACAAACAAAAAACAACAACAACAAAATCCTCAACTATTTAGGCGGGAAGCCCGGGCACCCTCTTTAACTGAGTAATAAATGTCCACGTGCAAGTAACAATATCAACACCCAAAATTTGGACGCTAAGCCGGATATCAGATTAGAGATACATGTACAAAAGTAGCCGTCAGTACCACACCGGACATTGTTGATACAGGAAATGCCAGTTACCGCCACCACATTGTATTATAGAGATGCGCCCCACCACCACCCTAACTGAAATAAAAAAAAAAAGAAAATAAATAAAATTGCCGGATGCGTATATGGTTTCTTTGACTGTGATCTTGAAGCTACCGACAAGATTCTTGATCGTGACACCCGTTTAACTAGGCCTGTCATCATGTACAATTTAGGTTAAGTCGGTTCAACGGTTAATAGCAGTGTTATAGTCGTGATCTTTGCCTCGAAGTGAGTGTCAAGTTTTTACCGCCACCCCGTCTCATCACTGTCTCGGTGATTGACTGCTCAGTCGACGGACACTGGTATTTCAGAGCTATCCCACTACTTGAAAAGACTAAAACAGAGTAAATAAAAATAATTATTAAAAAAAACAAAAAACAAAAAACTAACCACAACACGGGTGGACCCAGCTGACTTCAGACGGTATTAACGCTAGTAGATTGTGTCCTATCTCCAGCTCAGGGACTCAGACGCGAGGGCAGTATTTTCTCAGTTGCTCTGAGAGTACTATACTCATTACTGTAAAACTTTTTACAGACTGTTTGTGAGTGTGTGTGTGTGTGTGTGTGTGTGTGTGTGTGTGTGTGTGTGTGTGTGTGCCGGTGTGTGTGTGTGTGTGTCGTGCCGGTGACTGATATTCAGTGTGTGTGTGCCAGTGTGTGTGACGGGGGGGGGGGGGGGGGCAGGGGGGACGGGGGGGGGGGGAATGGGAGCACGTTTGATGCGCTTCAGTGTAAGATCGTTGACTGATCAACCGAGATGAAGGATGGCAACAGCCACACTGATCTCGCATAATTGCTTATTTTCCCTCAGTACATCAGTTTAACTGCTCGACCATCCTCAAGATGGTGTCGGAGTTCGAATCATGGTCAGTGCTGGGCCAATGCTGACGGAGCCAACTGAAAAAAAAAAAAAAAAAAACTTTGAAAAAAATGCTGGCGTTTTCCTCACGTCAGTCGCTGTCCCGTCTTTCCTATCACCATTACGCGATGGAAAAGGACGTTAAACCTGCGGCCGGGAAACTTAAGCCCAGTACAGACCAGGTGTATACACACGTTAAAACACTGGGTCTCTCAGTTCCTTACGCACGTGCGCAACTGCTTGTGGCCGGTCCGGCATGGATCACGGTTTGCCGACCAATCGGTTGACAGTCTCATCTCCGGCGATAATTCCTTTGATGCTGGTGAGGAAACTCTTGTCAGCAAACCTTGACTGCGGCGTCCAGGAGACACCAACAACCGACGTATTGTCTGTGAGACACTGTCAATCAAAGGCAAACCTCACGTTGTCGGGGCAGGCACCTCGCACCAGCTCTTCCCTTTTCCTCCCTCTTCACTAGCACGCCTCTTTGCCGCCTGTCTAAGCCTAGTGAGGTTGCCGACTTGAAAGAAAGAAAGAAAGAAAAAAAAAAAAAACTCTGTGCATGTAACACTGACTGGTCCTGTGTATGGTGCGCTTTAAATCTAGTTGCTTTAGTCGAAGCACGGTAACGTTTATCCAAGCTTGGAACTAGCACTGACTGCGCAGAGATGCATGCAGTCCTTAGGAAAGCTTTCGCGTCAGTGGTACCTGTCCAGTTATATCCGGCCGTAAGCCGGAGTTCAGACTTCGACTATCAAGATTATTGACGGGTGTTCAATTTTTGTTGTTGTTGTTGTTGTTCGTATCTGAATGCGACCGTCTCTGTACTTGATGGTCCAAAAAGACGCTCAACAAAAACGAGTTTGAGGCAATGGGGGGTCAGTAACGCCCCACACTAGATCAAGTTATTGGTCAAATTGAAATAGATCTTTGAACTGAATGTGCATAATCGCACCCCCACCCCCCTTCCCCCGCCAGTTGTTTTCTGTGACTGCCCGTGGAAGATTGCCGACAAAATGACATCAGTGTACGTACTGCTTAGCTGTTCTCATACAGCGATTACGTGACGTTACTGACGTACGTGACGAGCAGTCATTTTCATATTTTATAAGAACGATCGTCATCTCACGCACATCTGGTTTATCTGTCGTTGCTGCACTGTACTTTGTGAACGTTTTATGCGCGCCATTACTTTTTGTTACTACTTTATCGCCCCTTTCGGGAAATTTGGGTACCTTCCCTCGGGGAAAGCGCGTCGCCGCGGTGCTGCGCCACTTAACTGTCTGCAAATCACTACATCTCGACATGCCGTCAAAGTCTGTCTTGCAAGCACACGTGTAACCAAATCGCGAAGCTACAATTAACAATATCAAATATTCAACTTCTACTGAACAAAACAAAGAAGAAAGTTAATGGACAATATTTTATTGTGCATACTTTCATATAAGAATGCTTACATTTTGACATCTCTATCTACAAATGTGATACAATTAAATGCGATAACAATAAACAGCAATACCACACGTGTAATAAATAAACTGAAACGACACAGTAAATATCAGGTCACACTGTACATAAATAGCACCATCAGAAAAAAAAAAAATGCGAGAGCCAATGCCATGTTTATACTAACGTGTCAGTGAGCACACGACAGTGCAGATTCAACACATGAACGAGTCTGAAAACGTCAAGCTTAAAACGGTACATCAGACTTTCCACGCACACTGTGCATGCCTACTGGCCACATCGTCTGACCTGAATCGTGTTTCGCTTAAATCCTGTGTGTGTGTGTGTGTGTGTGTGTGTGTGTGTGTGTGTGTGTGTGTGTGTGGAGAGAGAGAGAGAGAGAGAGAGAGCATCATACAAAAAAACACTTCATACTGTCGTTCTGCAAAACCCGGTATGTGCTCTCTTAATCAATTTTCAAACTCCCTTTAAAAAGTCCACTGGTTGGTTCATACTACATAAAAAAAACAACACAACTAGCATATTCCCTGCAAAGACTATATGCGAGCAAAACAACTGCAGATATTTCCTATAGCTGTACACTGACACCAAACAATCTCACTTAGCATGCTAAAAGAAATTCTTCTTTTCAATCACGACTCACGCAAGGCACATACTCGCAAACACTTAAGTTTTGCCATTATTATGCTACAGACACATACAGAGTTACAATAAATGCACATAATTCAGCGCTCGTGATAATAATATGGCAGTGGTAAAATAAAATCCTGAGGTAAAGCCATAGCAATGAACAAGTTCTGCATCAGTATCATGGATTACAGAACTTACGGAAGTTTTATGGACAAGGACTTGGGCGACGAGGTCCTGGGTCCAGCTTGGGGAGGGACCGGGGTGCTTTAGACCTGAACCAGGGGTGGTTCGGGGGCAGGGGGTGGGGGGGGGGGAGTGGGGTTGGGGGGGGGGGGGGGGAGTGGGTTGAGGGGTAGGGGGGCTGACTGAAACGACACTGCTTTACAGATATATGCGCACAATTTGGAGAGTACACTCTCAGCTTCCCGCTGACCCAACGTTGGGCAATGATTGATAGACAAGATGCGGCTGGAAGACGGAGATAGAGCAGCAGTTTGCTCTGGCCCCGGTCACTGCTGACGAGAAGCGGATGAATGATGACTGGTGTTCAATTAATATCAGAGTCAGAAATAAGCGGCTATCTTTGGGAAATGACGAAAAACCGACGGTCGTGTAAGGAAATCATGAAGAATGCTTTTCTTTTTCTTTTTTTTTAAATCTTGAGTCAGTAACCGAGTTCTGTATTTGTCATAGGCTTTGAGGGCACCTGCATGACACGGCTGCATAAGCAGAGACAAAAAAGTTGATGGAGCTCATGAAAGGATGAGATCTTCTGTACGTGGGTTTTTAAAAATATTTTTTAATATTCTTTTTTTCCGTTTAGTCTTTCTTTATTCCGCCTTTTTTTTTTTTGGTGGACTCTCTGTAATCAGTCAGCGGGCCTCCCACGCATGAGCAAACTGATGTACAAGTGTTGCAAAAGATGCAAGAAGACAAGTAGGTAAAACATGGGTCCCTTGGCCCGAGTATGGGAGAGACGGTGACACTGGGGATCTCCCGCCTACTGGACAGCGCCGGACGTGCTGCTGCTGGAGGCTTTGTACTTGGTGAAGATGTTGTACAGCACGCGCAGCGTCGACTTGAGGTCAAGGTTCACCACATCTGCGACAAACCAACAAGAAAATAAGGTTCGATCACCTCTAGTCATTTTTCATGTTGCGTGGCTCCATTAATTAATACATGCTACGCCAGTAAATACATAATATATATGGGAAGTAAGTAAAGCTGAGAGCGCTCCCTAGATCTAGGAGGTGTGGGAGGAAAATGGTCGATACAACCAAGGCCATATGAATTGGTGATTTTAGCCGCTCACGACCATGGTTTCGGGTCAATGGGACCCTCATCAGGTGAGCATGCGGCGATACCCACGACGGCTGCAGCGTCCAACCAGCACTAAAAGGCTGCCCCAGTGTAACCACCTCATTCACATACCCTGCAATCACTTACAGGGGCTGATGCTACCACTTGTATGCTCACAGATCATTCTGAGAATTATCTATCATCACACCACTTAGACACCTGGACAGTGACAGCGTCTGTAATGCTGGCACTGAGCCAATAGAAGCGTACTCGATGACGCAGCGACCACACTTAGGGGTCCAGTAGTGTAGCAACAGTCGCAAAATTTGATTTGAATGTTCGAACGCCCGCGCAAAGTGTAAACAGCACTGTATCGCATTAAGAGCTGTGCTAATCATCAACTTTGAAGACAGAGTATTTCGAACGTACAAGCACACTCACGAGCGAAAGTGTCCCAAAACATAAGCTGGCATAGCAGGGATGGAATTAGCCAGTTTAACCCCCCCCCCCCCCCCCCCGCATCCATAATAACAGCAATATGAGTGCACTTATGTTGGTGCTTTATCCCTCATAGCGCCGCAAACTGAACCCAACACGCACGCTCACGTGAATCACTGACCTGCGTTCTCTCGCACAATGCACCTTAGAATTACGTGGCACGAAGGGTAATCTCACCGTTGCAAGTTTCGGAATTTAAATTTGCATAAATTTTGAGGACTGATGATACCATCCTCCTGTACAACAAACAAAACAGAAAACAACACTGACCAAAAACCACCACCCCCACCACCATCATCAACAACAAAAACACCCCAACAACAACGACAAAAACAAAAACTCCCCCCCCCCCCCCAACCGTCTTCGTGTATGATATCTAAATCAGACCAAAGGTGGTCACAAAATCCCACGATGAGGGTGTTCGGCGCTAGAAACATACTGGCAACGGCGTGGGGTCGCTATTCGCTTCCCGCAGGTGGCCGTTCATGAACCTATTGTTGCACACTATTTCCGGTGGCGCCGGACACAACTGGAGGCGTCGATGAGAATGTCACCGGACATGCGTCGCCAACCACGCGCTTCTCCTAGGTACCCAGACATCTAAATGACCGGAAGAAGGAAACGCAGCAAGAGGGAGTCAGTCAATCAAGGTGATACGTCCCCATCGGGCATCCCACTTCCTCTGACACCATCCTTGTTTTTTTTACTTGTTTTTATGAAAAAGGCCAAGTTTAAAATAATAATAAAAAAGTTGCCTGCAGCAAGGCATAGCTTTGGGTGTTGTTCACTGTCTTCTTGTGTTCCAAGAATGGAAATCTGTTGAAAACATTTGTGCCCGCACCGGCCAAAGTTGTGAAAACTGAGGACTGTTGACAGCAGCAATGCCAGATTCACTTTTAAAATAGCGGGGGACGGCTCACCGAAGTTCAGTTTGTCAATCAACAGTAAATGCTAACTCCGCCTGACAGACGACTTCGGAATTGTACCACGTGGGGAGTTAAACAAAATTACCGTTTAATACTACTACTACTACTACTACTACTACTAATGAGTATTGTATGGGCGCTTTACCCAATTTCATGAGTAGGCTCAAAGCGCCGCGAAATGAACCCAACACGCACGCTCACGTGAATCACACGCATTCTCTCACACACTGGACATAAACACATTACACTCAAGTGGTGCGAAGGGTCAGCCCAGCTATATAGATCTCGGAATTTAGAATTGCATTTATCATTGTTCAAATTTGGTGGGCTGAACATTTCCCAAGCAGAGGGGGAGAAAGCCTGAGTACACGGAGAGAACCCCCGACGATTGGCCCGAATGAACGGTGCCACATACGAGAAGGAAAAATTCTTTGCCCTGAATGGGACTCGAACCCCTGATCTCTCGCACTGGTGACAAGTCTCTTAACCACTATCGACCACCGACCGCCCCGTTTAAGAAGCAGATTTTTCAGCCAGTCTTCCACTCTCTCTAAGGGATGGGGTACAGACCACGAAGCAAGTTTTGGAAGACGCAGAAAAATTAACGTACAAACCATACATAACCGGATGCCGAAGACGCAGCTGTTCTTTCTTTGGAATGTATAAGGCTAATCTGTCCTGACGTAATGTTTACTGACGGGCTAGGAGTTAAATTGCAGCACGGTTTTGCTAGTGATAGTATAGTGTATGTTTCACACTGTGCCTCGTCTTTCTCTCCCCCCCCCCCCCCCCCACGCGGACGGACACACACTGCACACACATACATACACACACACTCAGTCACTGACACACACACACACACACACACACACACACAAACACACTGACCGTCCTACGGTCGTGACTGACGACGCCAGCGTAACGCATACTGACCATGTGATGTTGTTTCGCGACTCAGGGCAATAGCCAACTAGTGTTCTCAAGAAAACAAAGAAAAGATATGGTGTCAGTGAGACTGTGAAGTGGGAACAGGAGAAACCTGGGACCTGGGGCCGAGAAGGGACTGAAAGGCACACTCAGTGATGGGGAGGCTGGGTGCGCCCGGCGGTGGGGGTGGGGGTAGGGTTGCTGGTGTGAACACAGCACAATGAGAGCAACTTGATGGAACTGGGAGGGTGAGGGGGCTGAAGCGAGATGCCTGTGTACACATCAAAGGAAGGAGAATTTCTGCAAAGAATTTCAGTCATGACGTTTCCTTGGTGAGGAATGGGAGGGCGGCCATTTTTGCAGAGGTCGCTGGGATTGGAAAGGATTCCAGGCAAGTCAGGCAGGGGCAAGGGAGTTTACCGTGGCAGCGACCGCCAGGGGCCGCCACCAAACTCAAACACACATGGACAGTGCAGCGTGTATGAACAGGTTTCTTCCTCCATCCCCATCTTTCACCCCCCCCTCCCCACACACACACACGCTGGCACACGTGGTCATATACTTCACGTGTTGCCCCCCCCCCTCCCCCCTATTCATGTATTCAAGTTGTTTCTGACTTATTTGTGTCAGTATGGCTGTGTCAGTGAGCGCCAATCTACAATACAACGCAGAAACTGAAAGCATTACCTCAGTTTAACATGTCAGGTGCCAGTAGAAAGATCTATCCCGACACTGACTGACTAGGCGCGTGGACGGGGGGGGGGGGGGGGGATGGAGGGGGGGGGGTGGATGGGGGCGGGGGGCAATCAGATTATTATTGAATTTAATTCACACTGTATTCATGTATCGTACAGCCTGAACCGCCTCACTGAATGCACATCCCACCACTGATCAGTTCTCGCCGCTGACGGGGAGCACACACAGCCACTGGAGGAAATAAAATCGAGGAAACCGGCAGCAAGTTTTCGTCCACTTGTTCAGTCACTGAACTCAATACTTCGGCAAGCCTCCACTGAAATCTAAGCGTGGGACAGCCACGAACCTTCACTGATCGAGGGTCGGTCTCCAATGTCCCCAACAAAAGTCAAACAACGACACCTCACCTGCTCCCCTTCCCGCCGGCCTCTCCCCTAACCCTTACTCTTTTTTTCAGTTTTTCCCCTTTTTTTTTGTTTCTTTTATGGTCATACGCGTACACGGCCGGCTACTGACCGCTTGTCGGCCTAGCCAGGTGTACGGAAGGCCAAAGTTGTTTGAAACAGGAAGTCGAGTCTAACTTGAGTGAAAAGCCGGGTAGTTGTCACAACAAGATCAGGCGTTCCTAGAACATGGACTGAGGATGTGCGACAGACTGACCCAGCCATCATCTGTACCCCCCCCCCCCCCCCCCGAAAACCCTTACAATCATTGCTAGTACTGCTGTGCAAAACAAATGATGAGTAATGCGCGGTTTTATAAAGACGTTAACTGTTTCTGCCTTAAACTAGGCATAGAGTGGCATGAGATGACGATGAAGGGAGAAACACGGACCATACCGCGCCTCAGCAGATAGTTTCTTTTCAGTTTCGGGTTTCGTCTAACAACATTCAATGTGCGACAAGGGGGAGGGGGTGGGGTGGGTGGTGGTGGTGGTTGCAGAACTGCACAGAAGTAGGTGGGGCTGGACCCATACACTGTACTGATTACGTTTCTGGTTTTCCCACTCAGGTACATACGTCCTTGTGAAGTTAGTGTGCACAGTACAATCTGTGTGTTAACCATACAGCCACGTGATCGAACTATGGCTTTAAAGCCTCTATGTTCGTAACGCCGCTTTCGAAGCTCTAAGGCTGTTTGCCAGACAGAAGGATGTTTCATTCGGCCATTGCGGTCGTTTTCGTGACTCCGTGGGGAGCCGGGATAGCCAAAAGGTAGACCGTTGAACTCAATGCTCGGGTTATGAGTTCGAATCCCCGCTGGGGCCAAATATTTGTGCTGGCCTTTTTCTCTTTTCCTCGTCTCTGATATCACCCTAACGTGGTGGGAAAGGACGTTAAACTCCCAAACACCCACCCACTCCATCCTCGTAAATTGCGGTTTCTAATATCGCAGAAATACGGCTTTCTTTGAGCCTACGGTTCATTCCTGAACACATTTGGACTCGACAAAGCTTCTAAAAATAGCCACCAATCAGCGCCGTCTAGCTGGTCCTCAGTCCGAAACCAAATAACGCCGTATGGTCTCAAATGCTATTCTGTGACCCAAGCGACTGCTTCTGATGCACAGAGTCAGTGTATTCCATGAAAAGTTATCCATACGCTGTTGTATGCCCTGTCATTCGTGCTGGGGCTTTAAGTATCGAACTCTTGCGTATTTAAAGTTTTGAACTTACAGGTTCCTGCATGTTTTGAAAAGCATCTCAGGTGATCAGAACGCCAAACGGCTCGAACCAAGCTTAGAGTTAGAGGGCAATATGTAAACCAAATCTATTCCAGAATGTCCGACTAAAAAAGCCTTCTTCGTGGCAAAATGACACCTACAGACAGCGCCACCACTTGGGTTTCAAGCTCACCGGCCGGGTGACTTAATATCTCAGGTGACTTTCCTTATCCACCCTACACCCCACACGCCAGCAAATCAGTAGATCTGTCTGCTGGTCGTGTGTATGGATCTCACAAAACATCAGCATCAACGTCCGGAAGACCAACTGGGGGGGCCGCCACGGGTGGGTGTTTGGGGGGTGGGGGGGGGTTAACGTCCTTTTCCACCACATACGGGTGATATCAAAGACGGGGCAACGGTGAAAAAGCCAGCACAAATATTTGGCCCCAGCCGGGATACGAACTCACGACCCGACCCGACTGACACTACAGACCGTTAGAGGGTCTCTGACGATACTAGAACGTATTTAAAGAGGTCACCACCGGGAGTGATGTCATTGTGAAAGCTCACCTTCAGGTCTGGCTTTCGGCTTCTGGAGTCCCGCGTCCTGCATCAGTTCAAAGGCGAAGCTAACGTTGTGCACCTGCAACACAGACACAAAAATACAACCTGTAGTTCAATCAATCTATCAGTCAGTCAGTCAGTCAATTAATCAATCAGTCAATCAATCAATCAATCGCTTTATGATCCCAAAGGTGGGAAATTCAAGTGGAGTGTCAAAACACACACACACACACACACACACACACACACACACACACACACACACACACACACACGCACACACGCACACACACACACACACACGTACACGCAAAGACATTCGCAAAGGTGAAGTGGTCACAGGTGCAATGGCATCAATATGCTTAATGCTGTGAGTTCTACGTGTAGAAATCTTTGCATTTTGGAAGAGAGAGAAGCTGTAAATACAGTAACTGTACTCATTTCTGAATTAACAAAATCAGGAGCGTACGACAAACAAAGAAATGGGACGTCAGCTCTCATTCTTGTTGCCCCCCCCCCCCCCATCCCAACACACACACACACACACACACACACACACACACACACACACACGCACGCACGCACGCACACACGCACGCACGCACACACACACACACCATTCTCTTGAAAGCTCTCCACTGAGATGGGAAGAGATAGATATACTTTGATTCAATTTTAGAACCATGGTATCTTATGCCGACTGCTGCCCGCGGTATGTGATATCGACTGCTGTGGTGGCAGAATTTGTTTTCGTTTTGCCGACGGTTCACCTGTTGTCCTGACTTGATGACGGCACTGACTCACATAAAATGCAGACATCCAACCCAGAGCCTAAATCGGCGTGTCTTTACTGCTGGGTCTTTCGGAGACCACGTGTAACCCTCTGTGTGTGTGTGTGTGTGTGTGTGTGAATTTATCTTTACTTCGAACACAAAGGGGGTCCCTGCTTGGGGTTTCCCAGTGTAGCTGACCGGTACACGCAAGTCAGCAAAAAGCCAAAATATTATTACAAAGGAGCCCTTGTTCCACCGCGCAAGTACGGAACCGATCCTCTTTAGCCTCGGAACAGCACGGTCTGTGCGTAAGCCCCCTGTGTGACTGTGTCCCCCCCCCCTCCCCGCCCACCTGTCCACTATGCCGCTTGGCCGAACACGCTGTGTGGTGGGCCGAAAGAAGCGGCTTAGCGCCCACTCCAACGAGGAAGCGCTGACGACAGTTCTAAATTCGGCTCTGAGGCTAAGTTGACAGGGATGGCGTAAGCCCCATCTTCCAGCACAGGAAACCGATGGTGCAAATTCGGCTGACTAACTGCAATGGCACACTATTAAACATGCCAGAATTCAGACAGAGGGATACTCGCGCTGGTAACTGTTAGTCACTGCGGTCATTGAAACGTTTCCTCGGCGACGTCCTCAGTCATTCAGCGGAGTGGCCTGGTGAGACTTTGGAGGGACGGACACCTGGAGTACGCAGTCTTGACCTTAAACAGGCGTACGGCTGTGTAAACCATTCTGGTGGATTTGTTGACCGCAATATTAAAGTAGATTCAATAAAACATTTTTTTTTCTTTAACGAAAGTAGGATGATGATCAGGATGTTCCAGTTCTCATTCTGCCAGCATATACCAAAACGCCGTATTGACTGGTTTGCTGGGTCCTCCGTCACAACTGTCATTAACTTACAACTAATACTATGTCAGCATCAATTGCAACGCGTACCGACTTAGAGCGAGACTGGTCATGTTTCTGTTATTTCACAGACTCCCAAAGATTACCAACAGGATTGCTCCTGCACGTGTAACCATGTTATACGCGATTTTTACAGAACGGGCAACAACACAACGCTATGTCGAAAAGACCACTGTGTCAAGAAAATTACAACTAACAATTATGAGTGAGATATAGATCCGTTAAGTGTGTGTGTGTGTGTGTGTGTGTGTGTGTGTGTGTGTGTGTGTGTGTGTGTGTGTGTGTGTGAAGATCTTTCTTGCCTTGTCCACTTGTTTCCCTTAGTACTAAAGGTGAAAAGAGTCGAGTTCTCTCTTGACACTCACATCAATATGAGAGAGAGAGAGAGAGAGAGAGAGAGAGAGAGAGAGAGAGAGAGAGAGATCCTGTCCATTGCCGAGCCACACAGATGGACTTCTTTGGTACCTATACCAAAGCTCCGTCCTACACTTGATGCTCATAAAGCTAACAGTCCGGCACCGTTAAACCCTGAGAACAAACAGCGCCTCTGTTGCGCGCTAATCCCTATGTAACACAAACCCTCCCGACAAGTGAAACGGAAGCCGTACGATGATCCAACCCTAACCTCTTTTCTACCCGGCCTCCAGCTACAAGTACGTACCACCCCAACCCCCCACTGACACCCCTTTCAAACTCAGGACGGCAAGGTCGAGACAAGAAGCTTTGCTAACTCAGTAACTGGGTGAAAAAAAGTATGGGCAGGACTTTGAATGAAAGTCTTGTTGGTGGGTGGCACTCTCGCCACTTTCATATTAACTCGGTCACCGGCCTGTGCATGAATAAATGAGCACGCACAGTGCGTCTGAATGGACCTGCGGATAAACGCTGTGCGACTGACTGAAGGAAAAGTTTGGCAGAGGCTGAGCAATCGTAATTTCTATAGATCTAGAAAGAGTGGCGTGATCTCTCGCAGTCGACAATGACGTCACGAGCATAAAGGCTCCGATCGCACGTTGCGTAGTTTGATAATACGCCGTGACGTAATACGGGTTTATGATAAAGTAAAGTTACATTTGTGCAAAGCGAAAGCATGGTATTATGGCCTAAGACTGATAAGCTTGGTTGGAAGCTACAACAACCGATCCCAAGTGTACCGTCAGTACTGACCACTGAACAATCGGATGCAATAGACATTTCTTCAACGAATTCTGGTAAATGTACTCCCATGGCCAAATGGAAGCCTGGAGAGCCAAGCTGGAGGAGTGCTGGCCTTTCCTTCCTCGGGTCATGAGTTCGAACTCTGGCTGGAACACCCAAAATAGCGTTGGCCTTTTCTGGGTTGTCCCGTGTTTGGCTTAATGTTTTAAAAATAATTATTCAAGGAAGAATTGCAATCAAACACAAACAGTGTAAGAGAGCACACCGAGTAAAGACTTACGTACGTGCTCATCTGAACCAGTTTACATACAAGCATGGCGGAGAAACTGGCGTAAAAAATACTGATTTGAAATGTAGACGCAGGGCACAGGAAGAAGAGAGGAAAGGTGGGTGGGTGGGTGTTTGGGGGTTTAACGTCCTTTTCCACCACATACGGGTGATATCAAAGACGGGGCAACGATGAAAAAGCCAGCACAAATATTTGGCCCCAGCCGGGATACGCACTCACGACCCGAGCATTGGAAGTCCAACGCTCTACCATTCGGTCACCCCGGCTCCCCGAGGAAGAGAGGAAAGGAGAAAAGAACATGTCAAATTTTACTGTAGTAAACATGCAGTAGGGACTGTGAGTTGCCCCATGTTTAGTGGACAAAGGCATTACCTATCAATGGTCAAAAGATTTTCGACACTCCCTTAACACCTCAAGGAACCATTAGGTGACCGACGGTCCATCTAACCTATCTATAGTCTACGGCCAAAGGGACGTACGTGCTTATCTGATCTATCGCACTTACACCCTTAGAGTTAGACCACTACGTAGCGGATATAGCATCCTTACTGACATCACTCAGAACAATAGTCCCTCGTCGTCTGGCTGACGGGGGTGGACGGGAAGGATGGGGGGTGAGGGGTCGGGGGTGGGATCTAACTAGCATGCACTGACCACTGATAACGCACGCAAGAAGCAGCATTGCTTTAGACTCATCACTATCCCCTGGGCAACAGGGGAATTCTGCGTGGACGCAACGAGTAGGCACGTGTCCGACTCGCATCTCTATCAGCCGATTTCCTGATGATCCTGTCCCTAGACGCGGTTGTCGCTGTGGAGAAAACTGTCCAGCACAGGAAAGACTGGACAGTGGCAACCGGAACCAACAGCTGCATTACCAGCATTCCACGAACAGCGTGAGACTGCTTGCGCAAAAAGTAGCCATGGTTATAAGAGAGTTGTTTTCTTGGACTGCAAACGGTCCTTCCGGAAACGGTAATCCGAAGTAATGTCTGTATGTCATTTGAGCGAATAATGTGATTGTTTACGCACAGGTAGTCATGGTTACAATAGGGTTGCTTGCTGAAATGCAAGCGTGCTTACGTATTGGTTTACCACGTCAAAAACGGTACCACAAGCAACTTCTGTTAGTTTCAGGCCTTACAATGGTCCATGCTTCAATTTAAGTGTGTAGCACTTAGCGACGATGCTGCAAAGCCACAGGCACACGTCTGCAAAAAAAAACACTTTTTTTTGTTGGGGGGGGGGGGGGGGGTTGTAGAATTAGACTAAATCTGTGTAATTTGGTGCGATTTAGCATGATGTTAAGTACTTGAGAGGAGGACGCACATCTTCTACGGGGAGGAAAATTTGAAGAAAGGCCGACGGTCGCGATATCAATCAACCAATCAATGTTAATTCGAGAACTGTCTCCACTGGGATGGGTGTTTTTGGCCTTAACGTCTTTCGTTCACCGCGAGGGTGATTTCAAGGAAGGGAACAGGGTTTCTAGTCTGCCGTGCGCAAGTCCTCGAAACCAAGCGCGATTCTGACCTGGACAGGCAACAAGCAGACAGACAGGTGAGCAGCATCCCAGGCCAGGTGACTCACAGGTCACCGTAACCATCCTTGACACGCCTTCCACTTTCCTATCGCCTCGCTGTGCTACTGAAAGAACCCCTCTGTGCCGCGCCGTGCCCAAGAAATAGAGAATATCCGGGGTGTTGGAGAAAATTACGGGTGTCCATCGCCTGCCCTCCGTCACCCAGGAAAACCACCGAGCATGTCAACAGTAGGGGAAGAGAAAGGAAGGGTGGAGCCATACACAGCTCGGTGACCATCAGAAGCCCTGCATAGTGCGGTTAGTCCCAATTAGTGACGAACACTAACGGCGTGTGACAAAGATGGGAAAAGTGAAGCGGACAGGACGTATCGAATGTCGATGAGGACGATCTGCACGGATCTCTGGGCGTATGGGAACTCAAATCGTGCACACACACACACGCACACACACACACACACACACACACACACACACACACACACACACACACACTCACTTTTTTCGGGGGGGGGGGGGGGGGGGGGCTGTAAACCATTCACCACTGTCAAAACCCGAGACCCGAAGAGCTGATATGTGAAATGCACTGCTGCACGGATGGAGGCCGAAACATAAAAGAGAAAATGAGGAAGGGAGGGCCAAGGAGACAAGTGGAACAGGCTCGTGAACTGTAAGCACCGTGCAAAGCCCACGTACACACACACTGTACAAGAATCTGACCCCCCCCCAAAAAAAAAAAAAAAAAAAAAATCATATTTACTTCACCTCTAAAAATGCTAACTGCACGATTTTCTAAAGTCTCCAGACAAACCGCCCATCTGTAAGTTACAAAGTTACAACCTTGCTAAGACGGCTTTACAACATTTGAAACTGAGCTGATCTGTACTTGCAGCCTGGAAACGCTGCAATAAAATGTACACAGCACGTAACAGGCGCCTGTGACCCCATACAAACACCTTAAAAAAATTGTATCATGCTTCACGTCAATAGGTTGGTTTGGTTGGTGTACAGCCCGCAAAACAAGAAAGACCGTTGAAGGCAGCTTGGGGTTGTGTAGGGGTGGGGGTGGGGGGGGTGGGGGGGGGAGCAGCTACATAAACAAAACAGCCCATTAACACAATTCAATCTAGGCACAATTTAATCTAGACAGAGTGCAAGTCCTGGAGCCGGGAGTGTGTGCTTTAACTTTAAGGACAAGTGTGCAAGTGCAAAGCGGCAGCACCCTCACACATACGGCCTATCCAGGTCGCTAGACGGAAGCCTCATCTTGTGATACGTACTGCACAGCCCCACCAGGCCCGAGCCGGCCATAACGCCAAGCAACTTTATGGGCTGGAGACAAAGTCTTCTGCATATATCGTAAGACAGGAGGGAGATGCTACGATAAAACCAGCGTGCGGGAACGCGATAAAGTTACAACACAATAGGAGGCCACCTCCCGATCTCCGGGGCCTCCTGTTTCACAAAGGGCCAACACGGCCATGCAGAAATCTTTGACAATGGGGATCGGTCGCCATCGCGACAAGAGGTCTGGGGCTGGGGCGTTACAGTAACAATGGGTGACGGGCCGGGCTACTAGAATTACGGACAGCTAGCGGGCCACAATAGGAAGATGATGCAACAAGCACTTCTGGAACCGGTAGAGGAAAGGCCCTGCCTGGTCCCGATAAACACAGGCCCTGCATCCAGCTCAACTAGCGTGGAAACCGCCAAGGTCACACAGTCTCAACTGACTGTCTAGAGACAAAGTCCTTGGAAACTGTTGGTTATGCAACGGCTGAGCCACCGCCACACTCTCAATGCTCACGTATTGTGGTAGCTTTACAAATGGTTACCAAAACGCTCATGATTACAGCAGACAATCGGCAATGCACTTTAAAAAATCACTACTTCCCTTAAACAAACAATTATACGCACACTACCGTCAACCCAAAGTTACACAGCGGTGCTGCGTCAGTTCAGTCCTCTATCAGTGCCTACGATAAAGCCAGTACAGGTCTACATTAACCCCCCAGAAATGGGGTGGGTTGGAAGGGGGTCACAATATCTCAGGTGGAGTCTCTAACTGTACAAAGGCTGTGAGTGGGAATTAACCGACAAATTTTTGTGAAACTATTTCGTTTCCTCCAGAGCCTTCGTCTTTGACATCAACTTTGACTGTGGACAGAACACACCAAAAGACTCTAAACCACCACCCGCTGCTGATGTACCACAAATTTCGCGTAATGGCATCTTTCTATGCAGTGTGCTTTCTCAAGCAAGGTCAGCTGAGATAGCGTTCATCACTTTTTCATCCTGCTTGCTTGCATCCGCCCAGTGTGTTCATCCACAGCATGGTGTCAAGGGCTTTCTTGCCTTGTCCACTTGTTCCCCTTAGTGCTAAAGGTGAAAAGGGACGAGCTTCTCTCTTGACACTCACATCAGAGAGAGAGAGAGAGAGAGAGAGAGAGAGAGAAGTCTCCACAGGGTGTGTTGGGAGGTATCAAATTTTAGATACATGGCAACTGACATTCGCTTTAAATCTGTTTGCGTGACTTGCTGCAAAGAGTTTAGGTTTCACGCAAGCTGAAAAGCACACCTATATCAACCTGTCCTTGATAATTGTAACACCGACCACGGCGAAAAAGAGACTTCACCAAGGCGCAAATCAGGGAGAGCAAGGGCCGCAGGTTGGCAAGTGTCGCCAAATCAGATAAGATGGCCAGAAACCATTATGTAACAAGAGGCCCTGAAGGGGGTCGCGCGAGCGGCAAGTGTGAGGTGAGGGACCCAGGAGCGAAAGGTCCTCACGGTGTGCACTAGATCCACGAGATGGAGGGCGATTAGCTGAGAGAGGTCATCTCAGCCACTCCAAGGTTCAAGAGCTGCTTCGAGTCTGGCAGTCGCCTGGCGTTCCGCTTCGTTGTTAGTCCTCCCAGGGTCTGCGACACGTGACGTCTACGCATCGTTTCGTTATGGCTGAGCCTGAGGTCGGCAGGGGTGTCTGCTGGTTTGTGTACAAGGTGGAAGGCGCGATGTTTGACTCACGAGTCACGTCCTCGGGACATCTCCGCACTGCACTGCACTATTCAATACATGTAAAATACCTCTACTGCGTCCGATGCCAAACCACGTGTTCTGATGACGAGTAGACTTGATGCTGATTCTCTGCTAGTCTACAACCACTGTCAAATCATCCCTTTGCGCACTTAAAAAAAAAAAATTGCTGGGCTTTTAACAATTTTTATTTAAGGCTGTATATGAAACTGGCAACAAGACTCTCAGACTAATACGGAACGCATATGCGCCCAGTAAATGTAATTTATCTGAACACTATGTCTTGAAGTTCCTAGAGTATAATTATACATGTCTAAACTGACATCACCAATATTACTTGTGACAAATACTTTGAATATCTGTGGATCAGCAGGTACGAAGACAATTTCAGTTCACCGAAAGTCCTTAAAAAGCTGAATTGGTGGCATCACCTGGATGACGTCTTTCACAAATGTGAACAATCTTGAACATCAAAGGTCAGCACGTCATCTTATTTATCACCACCTTCTCCATTCCAAATATTCAAAGACGCGTACCCTACTTTTTTTTTTCTTTTTTTTTTTCACCCAAACTATTCTGGAGTGATTTCAACACTTGGAAATCTATTCTGGACCTTTCCAGACTTAATCCCTCCTTCCCTGCTCCGCGGAGACAATTTGACTTAAAAAAATTGTAATCAAACACACACAGGTGACAAGGTCACACAGGGTGAGAAGACAAGGTCACAGAGAGTGAGAGCGTTGGAAATTCAGACAAGTGTCAGGACTCCTGCTGACAAAAACGACACCTAGACCTTTAACCAAGCCGAATTTATGCTTCAGACTCAAGAGTGTGTGTTGGAATCATACAATTCAGGATGAGTCAACTTCAACACCTCAGCTAAACCAATCACTTAAATATTTCAGCTTTGCAGACTGTCAGAAATCCTTCTTTAGACATGGACCCATATGTAATAGTCGAGGTAAGGGCTTTTAGCCCTGGGTTAGAGTCTAACCTCGACCTAAACTAGCTCTAGGTTTAAATTTGCTGTTGTTTTTTGTTTTAAATAAAGAAGCGGGCCCATTCCAGCATTAAGCTGTTATAGAAGGAATTTTTCTTCCTTTTTTTTTCTCCTTCCTTTCCTAATTTTGCATTTGGGTTTCTTTCGTCCTAGTCTGGGTTAGGCCCGTAGCCGTGGGTTAAATTAACCTCGACTTTTACATATGGGCCCAGGTGATGAAACCTGTGACCAAATTTAGTCGTTAGCAATCTTAAAAAGTTTTGCAATGAACAACTGTCTTCTTTGCAATGTACAGTCTAATTCAAACCCCAACTACCACCTCTTCTTGGTGTTGTCAAATTATTTGTATAATCAAAGCTAATGTGTACATACGTGCAGAGAGTTTTAACGATTTTTACAAACTAAAAATAAGAAAAATTGAAACAAAAAAAAACCACAGTTAATACAATGGTGCTTTCTTGCACAGGCGTCTTTCTGTTTTGATCACTGGCAAGCAGATCGTGAACATTTAATCTGATTGTATAAATGATGATATTCAGTGAGTCACTTTACACATTACGCTGAACTCCCTCCTCACTGGGTCCCCCCCCCCCCCCTTTTTTTTTTTTTCTTCAAGGGCCATAACACCTTCCCCTCCTTTTTCAATTCTGACTTGCACCATCCACTGATTTAATGTGATGTGGCGCACCTAAAGAAAAACATTGTCTCCGCTATTGTGTTGTTGAATGAAAATGACGTTCAGGCAGACCAGGCCTGGAGCTGGGACCAGACCTGGAGCTGGGACCAGACAGGTGTTTCCTCCTCCGCTTTCCGCTGAGTGACACAGCCGTCAAAATGAAGTGACAATTACTGTTGTGCCTGCTGGGAGCAACGGGCAAGTAAATCAGAACAAAGTGTGTCAATGATCAGAAATAAATCGGGGATAATCCCTCCCGTCCTCTCACCCCCCCCCCCCCGCCCGGGTTTTTTCTAACACACACACACACACACACGCACGCGCGCGCACACACACACACACACACACCTCTACCTGTGCAAAAGATCCTGTTAGCTAAAACGTAAGAGCCAGCAGGTAGTGATATGACTCATGCCGATATCAAAAACCTGTAGGACAAGCTAGTAAGTGTGGGGAGTCGGGGGCCAGGGCGCTTGGGGGAAAAGGGGGGTATGTGTGGGGGATATAGATGGGGGGGGGGGGAGGGTGGTATCAAAACGACTGATAGGAAATGCACGCTGGCAGGAAGCGACCGTTTTCCAAAGCGGGGTATTTTTATTTCGGGCACTGGGTCTGAGTCCAAACAAAATGAAGTGTGATTCGAAACGAGGGCAGGGCGAGGGGCCATGACGTAACTGGTGTGGAGGAGGAAAGACGGCACTGGGACCGGAAACCGAGACACAATAAGTGAAGACAGTGGGTACAAAGTAAGCTGACGTCAGCCAAGAGTCAGCCGATGTATTAGGGTCCTGCTTGACAGATTTATTCAGAGGTAGGGAATAAGTGAGTCTGAATAAAGTAATTTATGAGAGGAGAATCTCATTATCGTTTTAAGTCCTTAAAAGTTTCGGAAAATCCTTGATCTGATCAGACGTATTACGTACAGTGTACTTCGCTGTTTCTTAACCGTTCACTCTCCTATGGCAACGGTACTAAACACACACACACACACACACACACACACACACACACCACATAATATGTTGTGTCATGATTACACATGTACACACTATATCTGTATCCCCCCCCCCCCCTCTCTCTCTCACTCACACACACGCACACCACATAATTTGATGTGTCATGATTATGTACACACAATCTGTACCCACCCCCCATCTCTCTCTCTCTCACACACACACACACACACACACACACACACACACACACACACACACACACAAACACACAATATCTGTCTGAAAGCGCCCCTAGAAAGCTAAATTGCGTCCTGATTTGCAATCGAGGTAACCGAAACACCCACGCGCCCCAGAAAACCAGTAACTAACTGCACCTTATCAGTGGTTTCTCTGTTTGCACTGGGATGTAAACCAGCAGGGTCCCCAAAAGCACCTGTGGGGGATCTGCTACAGTAAAGCCATGCAGGTGTAAAATGAAACCCTTTGATCAATGAAAACTAAACAAGCAAGCCACCTTCACACACTCTTACAAGTACCCCCCCCCCCCCATTTCCAAAACAAAACAAATAAATCTTATTTTAAATTATTTTAATTTACTGTCATGCACTTCCTCAACAGCTCAAGAGAGGCCATGAGTTCATTCGCCCATGAATTAATAGTGCTTCACAGAATTGGACAATATAAATAGCTGAAAATAAATATAAAGCTCTTCTCAATTAAGCGTTTTGAGTTGACCTGAAAAGAACTGATAACTGCCTCTGCGAAACACAGGTGCTTGGACTATACTGGAACCCTCTGATCCAACAATAACACAGAGTACAAACAACCCTGCCACATGCACATCCTGAAAATAATCTCCTGGTGCAAAAGGTTTATGTGCATCATTTCAAAGAAACCACTCCTTGCACATCCTATTTCAAAACCCATTACCTTGTACTTAAATATCAGAAAAAATCACACACACACACACACACACACACACACACACACACTCACACACACACACACACACACACACACACACACACTCACTCACTCACTCACTCACTCACTCACTCACTCACTCACACACACACACACACACACACACACACACACACACACACACACACCCCACCACCACTTCTACCGGATGTGCATGCACTATGCTTGGCATACCAAGCACGAAGCCGACGTCAACCCAAAACCACTTTTCATCTTTAATCTGTCACAATACTGGTAACTGGTACCCGTCTCATGGTTGACGTCAATCTTCAATTCACCCCTGAACGCTTTTCAAAGCACAGACATCTTACAAAGATCCATATCAAACAAAGTTAATGTCTTACTCAAAGACACCTGCCAAGGCTTAAAATGGTCCAAAACAAGGGAAAGAGTGTAGTATATATAGTAGTGTCAGTGGTAGAGTGACCAAGCCATGAGCGCATGTCTGCTTTGCTCGGAGCGCCTAGGGGCATGCTTAGATGGAATTGTTTTAAAAAGTAGACTAAAATCTGTGCAGTTTGGTGCACTTTAGGCATGACTTTAAGTGTTTCAGAGGAGCAAACACTTTCTTGGAAAAGAAAATTTTTAGAATTAGACTAAAATAGATGTGCAATTTGGGGCATTTTGGCATGATTTTAAGTGTTTCAGAGGAGCAAACACTTTTTTGGGGAGGAAAATTTTTAGAATTAGACTAAAATAGATGTGCAATTTGGGGCATTTTGGCATGATTTTAAGTGCTTCAGAGGAGCAAACACTTTTTTGGGGAGGAAAAATTTTAGAATTAGACTAAAATAGTGCAATTTGGGGCATTTTGGCATGATTTTAAGTATTTCAGAGGAGCAAACACTTTTTGGGGGAGGAAAATTTTTAGAATTAGACTAAAATAGATGTGCAATTTGGGGCATTTTGGCATGATTTTAAGTGCTTCAGAGGAGCAAACACTTTTTTGGGGAGGAAAAATTTTAGAATTAGACTAAAATAGTGCAATTTGGGGCATTTTGGCATGATTTTAAGTGCTTCAGAGGAGCAAACACTTTTTTGGGGAGGAAAAATTTTAGAATTAGACTAAAATAGTGCAATTTGGGGCATTTTGGCATGATTTTAAGTGCTTTAGAGGAGCAAACACTTCTTTTGGGAGCAAAATTTTTAGAATTAGACTAACATAGATGTGTAATTTGGGGCATTTTGGCATGATTTTTTTAGTGCTTCACAGAAGGAAACACCTTTTGGGGGGAGGAAAAGTTTTAGCCAAAGGTGGAAGATTTTCAGCACTGCTGACGAGGTAGGTGAGAGACAATAGAATGTTTAGGCTGACTGCCTGCCTTATCTTGTGTGATGGACAGAGGCCAGTTATCTGTCTGGATTGGGGTAAGGATGGGCCAGGGGATTCAACTGTCATAACTTATCTAGACTACCTGTCATCCCCCCCTGGGGACACAAACATCGAGACTGGTTATGAAACGTTTGCGGGGCTGAGGACTTTCACAGTGCTGTGCTCTTCCTAAGTCAAAGTCAAAAGTGTTTATTCCTGTTGCCCCTTCTGGGATGTGGAGGAGATACAGAAAATCAGAGTGAATGTGAATGCTCCGAATATAGGAAACCACCTCTTTAATATGTTTACATACAATGTAATGCACATGTGAGATATCACCTGGGGAAATCCTCAGAACAGTATACAGATGACAAAAATGAAACTTGTTGTGAAACACAAACTTATGTAGTGTGAATTTTGCTAAGTTCTTGTGTACATCCAGTCCTTGTCTCAACCCACCTCCCTTCCCCTCCCACCCCCCCCCCCCCCACCCCCTACGCCCCTTGACACAAGCATCATGAAATCTCCAAACCCTCAAATAAAGCTGCACTCTATTTTCATAGAGGTCACTCTTTCTAGAACAGTGTGCTGGATTCTCAAAATATGACTGCATAAGTCATTTTGATATATTACACATTCAGTTGACATGACTCCAAGAGGGAAATCTTCCCTCTGAGGAGGAAAAACATGACCGCACTGTGAACTCCATTGCACAGTGTACTGAATTATACTGTATTCCAGGTGAGCTGCACTTTCCTGCCACTGTACAGCCAGAGGGGTACAGAAGGGGGTGGTAGGGGTGGGGGTGGGGCAGGGGGTTGATTGATGGAGACAGCTGAAGAAAAATACACACTAATGTACATGTATGTAAATGACTCATGACCTGTCAACTGCCTGTCACCCTGAAAGCCATAACTACAGGAACGAAAACAAATGAACTGCACAGACTTATATCCCCATGCAGCTCTCAAACATCCTTGGTGCTGTTAGACAAGCGTCATAGGTTAGCACATGTGAGGTACAAAATCCCACACAGTACGAGCAAATCGCAATATGTGTACATTCAATGCACTGACTGAGTACACGATGCATGACTTTTGCAGTGCGTGGTAGAAGAACTGACTGATATCACAGTGGTAACTACAGCGCAGTGTATCTTGCAAGAATCTCAGTGTTCTGGATTATGCACAGGTGTGTGTATTTATGCACAAAACTCTTGAATTGATGCACAAATCTGAGAACAGCGCGTCACAGGGGACGCACGTTTTTCTTCTCGCTGTGACATTTTCCAACACTCTCCCAGAAACTCGATGAACAAAAAGTGATCTGTAGCTAGCAGCAGACACCTGCAGCATCGCATTTCCCCTGAGCCATTATGGATAACAGACAGAGTCTGATTTGCTTAAGCACTCTGAGACACTTTGTCCAACCATAATGCTCTATTTGGTAATGGTAAAGACTTTCAGACTTTAATACCAAAAGTCCATAAAGGAACCAAAAAATATGGAGAGAGGGTCCCAAGGACCCTTGTATTTTTGAATCACAGGGGAACACTGAATCTAAGAACACAGCAAAGACCGAAACCTGGTTTAAAGAAAGAAGTAGTAATGTTACATGAATTTTAGTATACATGTATATAGTTTCTGGTTTCAGTTTTCACTGATTTTTACTGAATCACACGCGAGACCCCTGCTGTTTCAGTTTTAGTTCCTAGATTCACTGAAATCTGCCCCAGAGGATTTGTAGTGCATGCAAATGTTTATATAATATATATATGAGACGTAGAGACCCCAAGCAACCCAGACTGACGCTATGCTTACCGGAGTGTAGTATGGGAACCAACCAGGAAAAGAAGCAATGTGAAAGTGAACGCAGAAGACTACTCTCCAATTACACACACACACACACACAAAAACAAACAACACAACAAGCGCACACAAATACATTGCGTGTAACAAAGAGGAAGCCCACTGAGGCTTTGGTCTTCTGTGTCCGACAAACACAAGCTCATGGACAGCTTTCTGCTCACCTTCTGCTCAAAGGTGGTGGGTGTAAGGTGGAAGTTGTAGAGTGGCACAAAGTATCCTTCCAACAACCCCATCAGCATCACCAGGTACACACCATCATGGAACTGAGCAAAAGAAGAAACACTGGAACATCTGCATTCCCACAAAACTATATAATAGTAACTGAGTGTTGTATAGGTGTTGTACACAATTTCTTGAATCGGATCAAAGCGCTGCGAACTGAACCCAACACGCACGCTCACGTGAATCACACACGTTCTCTCACGGACTGGACATGAACACATTACAATCATGTGGTGCAAAGGGTCAGCTCAGCTCAGCTATTTAAGTTTCGGAATTTAGAACTGCATTTTTCAAATTCTGTGGGCTGAACATTTCCAAAGCAGAGGCAGAGGAAGCCGAAGTACCCGGAGAGAGCCCTCGACAATCAGCCAGTATGAATGGTGCCACATACGAGAAGGAAAAATTCTTTGCCCCGAGTGGGACTCGAACCTGACCTCTCGCATTGGTGACAAAGTTGCTTAACCACTAGACCACCAACCGCCACAATATCAATAGAATATATAACTCCCTCACTATTAAAGTTTGTGCCAGCAGTGAGCACTGACTTTGTCAAGACAAACACACCAAGACATGATTTTCTACTGTCAAGTGACTATGGAACTCACCTGACTGTCCAAATCAGTAACTTCAAGGTTGACCTTAACCAGCTGCTTATTCACAAAGGTGACAAGTGTCTGAAAATGAGTTGGGAAAAAAGGGCCATCATCAACAGTGTTTCACAAGTCAAACAGATATAACCAAAAACACATGCACTGAAAACTGCTTTATCATCAAGCTTAAGGAGCTAAATTTAGAACTAGGAAGCAAGGCACTTTGAAGGGAGATTTCTAGATGAAGTAAAACATGCACACTGTTAACAAAAATCTCACATTGCACTAAAATAATATTTAAATGTACCACATATCAAGCCAAAGACAGCAATGAAAAACCGAGAAGCAAAGGGGAAACAATCCTATCTACTAGTTGGTATGACCTCCTGTGGATGTCAGCATCACTAATAACAGTCCAGAAGAAGTGCTATTGTGTGTGCAGCAAACGAAGAAGCAGAACAGCAACGTGAAACTATCGATATCCCAAAGAAAAAGGCAATGTAGCCAAAGTTTTACCTTCTTAACAACATTCAACTTGTCTGGAGCATGGTCAAAGAGGGTGTCGAAAGCATCTCTCTCTGCAAAACAGGTGTAGATTACAGTAAACATTTATCGATTTATTACAAATTTATTACAAAAAGATTCTTCATTCTGTCTCCCATCACTATCTAAGTTTCTCATAAAGTCCCTAGTACATGTACATGCCATATCTCAGTTTTTTTAATTTGTTTTTGTTTGAAACAGATTTGTCTACACTAATACACACTAACACAACAGCTGGCCAATGAATTATTTCCAACAATAAATGTATTGACTGAAAATCTGTCTTTATCAAATACAGTTAATGTGACAGAAAGAAATATGAAAAGGTGGATTTTACTCACCAAATCTTGCTCCAATATCACTGTAAAAATAGATAAATAAAAAGACATTTTCAATTACTTATGTGATTACTGTATGCAAACTAACAGCTGTACTGAACAGTTACAATGTCAAAGCTGGAATACAAAGACGGATATTCAACAGCACTTCATCTTCAGTTTGTCACTTTTAATGTTTGATAAAGCAAATAACAAGCTAGCACACTGCATGTGCCAAAGTGCCACATAAAAAGGTTTCAACATACATGTAGTTTTATTCCGCCAGCAATCAACACCCTCAATTCCCTGAAGTAGAAAGGTGTGTGTGTGTGTGTGTGCGCGTGCGTGTATGCGTGCGTGCATGCATCCTGGCATTTTTTTTTTTACCTGAATCATACCGTGATTAAACTGACTGGGCATGGAGGATGGGTAGGTGGGTGGGTGTTTCGGGGTTTAACGTCCTTTTCCACCACATAGGGTGATATCAAAGACGGGGCAAGGATGAAAAAGCCAGCAAAAATATTTGGCCCCAGCCGGGATCGAACTCATGACCCGAGCATTAGAAGTCCAACACTCTACCACTCGACCACCCCAGCTCCCCGGGCATGGAGGATGGAGTGCGTGATTATTGTACTGAATGTGATGAATAATGTATATTTTTTTAATGTGCAATAAATTTAATTGCTATTTTAAAGGATGCATATCATTAACACGAAGCTTGTTTCATGTGATATTTAATCAATAGAAATCTTTATCTGAATTGTAGTTTGTATTGAGCATTATTTTATAATATATTTTATGTGTTTCTTCATCTCATATTGCGTGTATCATCAGCTTGTTTCTCATGTCCAATACACCTGAATTTCCCACTTGGGATAATAACGATGTATTTGATTTGATTTGATTTCAATAAGAGTGAAGAATTTCTCAACACTCTTTCACTGCATGTTAAATTTCTGAGCAGGGGAGCAGACTGAAAGGATCTGATGCATCTTGTACAATTTCTTCTTGTATATAAAACCCTACAAAAGAAAAGATGGAGTAAACGAATCAAACATACACAGCCATAAAAAAACAACAACAACAACAACAAAAAAACGTGAGGAACAGTAAAAGGACTCACTCGTTTGTAGATGTAATTTCTTCTGTTATTCTTCTTGTCTGCAGGACACCGTCAATTTTCTGTGAAAGGAAAGAAAACAATGATTATCACAAAGATCTGTATAACAACGAAGTAGTATCAACTTGTGAGGAAAGTTAACAGAATATAATCCGTGGCGCACAAACAACCATCTACAGTATAATCTATTCAAGCTAGAACAAAAGTTTAATTTGTTTGAATTACTCACTGATAGCAATTTTGTAAATTTGTGTGCTAGCATTCAGCCACCTTCTAAACTGAAAATGAATTTTTAAAACATAACCAAAAAAACAAGTGCAATGTCACCAAACATTTAATCCAAGGTGGCAAAAAAGGTTTCAAATACTGCTGTCAGAGTCACACACACCAAAAGAGAAACAGAGAGAGGATAATTAGGCTGAAACCAAAAGCTAGCAATCAAATGGTGGAGTTGGGCCAGGAAAGTGCAACCCTTGAGGCATGAACAATAGACAACTCCACTCCTGTCAGTCAAAAGGGTCCAGCCCCTTGAGTTCAGCCAATCGTGTCTCGTGGCATAATGAGCACAACACATGGCATCGTCTTGCAAACTTTTTGCCAGACACCACAATGAGGGAAGCACGTGTAGTTTGACGTGACTGAAACATGGGAAGACAGTGGTAAGTCCATTGACGTCATTTGAGGAAAAAGACCATTACATCAATCCCTTTCATACTGAAATCACCCCTTTTCCCATACAATGACGTAATGGACATACTGTGTTTTGCCAATACAGGGCAGAGTGGCTTTGGCCTTGCCAAATGGAGTCATCTATTATTAAACAGTGCTGGGGCGTGGGTTGGTCACAGAAATTCTCCAGCATACTCATACTGTAGTGTTCCTGTCCCCTTCCACTCTAAGTTCCTAACCCCTACCTGCACAACAAGCAGAGTGACACAGCAGTTCTCTGGCAGACGGATGGGAGCACGGAAGTGGCGTGCCAAGGCCACCAGCAGGTGAAGAATGGCCACCAGATTTTTGGTGTGTACACCTAGACAAAAAAACAATCATAAAAGCTGTCAAACTTCAGTTTCAATGATAACAAAGGTAAAGCAGGGGTATTTCAGGGAAGCTATTCTTGGAAGACCAGGTGAAAAAGTTGCTTAACTTCATCCCAGGGACTCTGCTGTTGTGGTACACACGTATGCCTAGAGTTTTGCCCTTCTTTTTTGTACAGGGGATTTGGTCTAGTGGTTAAGGTATCCGATTTCAAATCCTGAGCCGCCTGGTTCGAATCCCTGGTGGGCAGGAATTTGGATGGATTTTTCCTTTCCAAATCGAGTCAAAATCACGTGCAAACTTGTTTACTGTCCCTGTTCCGCCCTCGTGTACACACACACACGCACAAATATCAAGTGTGCACACTAAAAAATCCCATGTCCATCTTTCAAAGAAGAGTAAGCTGAGGCCGGTGCCGTGGAAAACAGAAATACTGCCGCGAGCACCAGAATGAATAGCAGGCTGAAAGTTTGCACACAAAGCAGCGCTTAGCGGCAGCAGGCTTTCACTGCTTCGTCTGTCAGCACCATGAGCATTTCAGATGAGATGGATATAATATTATGTGCGCCGAGGAGAAGTCCACTGTACCATACCATTTTTCTTTCTACTTTTTTTGTTGTTGTTGTTCACTAACCTCACTTGGCAATGCAAAAATTTGGCTCCCTTGGAATGTTTAACAAATACTGCCATTTCTCGCTCAGAAATAGGCTACAACTGGTTGGTCAAGTCCAGGATAATCACTCACTGTCAACACTCCACTTCTGCTGGTTCCAGGCAGGCGGCAGGCTCAACATATGGTTGATGTAGTCAAGAACAACCCGCAGCTTCTGTTTCTGGCCAATCTCAGACTGTGTCACTTCTGGTGCCTCCACTTTCACGTTCGCCAGCTTTTCTGTAACACAATACAATTCAAAGATCAGATGTTCCAGTCATTATGGAGCTTAAGACAGCTAGGCTTTTCAAGGGTGACTAACGTTTCATTGGTAAAGGGAAGTAACTTATTTTGAGTTGCAAAAGAGAACTGTCAGGTTACCTTGTACACAAATTTCACTGCACAACCTCACGCTAGTCACAGTACTGCTTTGACAAAAAATTCAAATGTCATTATCCTGTATCATCTGATATCATAATATCTTCAGTGCACAGAATTTATTTCTATGTTAGTGATTTTTATACAACTGGGCCTCCCTATAACTTTTAGCATTAGTCTAAATCTGCATAGTTTCTGATGTGATCCGTATGTGGTGTTGCTTTTGCTCCGCATGTGGCCGTCGAGGACAGAGATAATTCCCCTCACCACCCTGGAGTCAAACATGCTCACCTATCAGCTTCTGCAAAATCTGGCCATCAAACAAGTCTTCTTCAATGTCCTTGACAATGATCCGGTGATCAGCCAGCTCGTCATTAATCCAGTCCAGCAGGATCTGTAAAACAAACGTGTGTGTGAAACTGAAAGCCACTGCCTCTCATCAGGTGAAGTTCACTAATAAGTATGAATTTAACTGAACCACACGATAGATTTTGACTTCTATCAGTGTCACCACATCCATGGGCAAGGGGAGGGCGACTAAATCACATACAAATTATCAAAAGAATAAAACAAATGGTCAGGTCAATGAGCTATGCTGTTGAACAGGAGTTTTACTCAAACAGAAACATACACAGATATAATATTTACAACTTAGGCTAGTAACAGCCTACTAGTACTAACAGTAACAGTTTGTTGTTTTTCAAAATTTCATACTGAATCTGGTGGCTGGGGCATCAGACCTGGAGTTAGGTTATAAATATACGAGGGCAGAGAGAATTCAGCTGAGGTGTACACACTGCAAAGAAATAGTATGGGAAATACACATAATTTGCAGCTTACTTTTATGAGGTCCTTCAGCTTGGGATCTTCTCTTGATGTGGGCTCAATCATGGACCGTTCTTCAGCTTCTCCTGTGAAGCAAGAACAGGAGTCAGCTACTGATCAAATTCAGTATAATCAACACAGGAATTTCTCTAACAAAACCACAACAACAAAACCCCAAACAAACCCCCCAAAAAACCCAACTCTGACCTTGCAGACATATACAAAACACACCCTGAGTTTCTCTTCGATCAATCCATATTACATGGATGAAGCTTTTTATTTATAAATGTTCCTGGGTGCTGTTCAATCATACGGTAATGGCAGTCACAACACAAAACTGGACCCATCATTAACTCACCCAGCTGATAACCCTCTGGTCCAATATCTGGCAATGTTGGGCTTGTAGGAGATTCAATTGCATTTTTCCCCTCTTCTTGTAGCTCATTCACTGAAAATGAAAGGTTGTCAACCATACTGGGTTCAAGAACACTTTAACATTGCATGATTGCAACAGTAACAAAAAACAACAATAAAACATACTGCAAGCTTTTGAAACATGGCAATGTGAATAGGGTAAAAGTAACTTGTGAAAAACATAGAGCTAATCACTAATCTGGAACAGTGATGACTTTCACGGGTCCTGCAGTTCTTCCACAAAAATTATACATGTAGTAGTGTGAAACTCAGAGCTGTAACCTCTATTAAGCAAATCTGATTTCCAAGACAAGTAAGCTAAAAGTTACGTGCATTTAGTAAAATACACACGAATCTGTTTAATCAACTTAATATCATAAAATTCAGCAGCACTAAACCTCACGGAAGCGCTGGCGAAGGAAAACATTCCTGAAATTCTCCAAGTGGGTGCGCCATAAATTGAGATTCTCCGGCAAAGTAAAGTAACAAACCTATCAAGATCCGTCCAGCTTACCTTCCTTTATCTTTTTCTTCCTTGCAAGAGTTCCGATTTTTTCGAGAAAAGACTCATCTTTCTTTTTGGGAGTAAGGGTGCCCGTCGCAGTTGTTGGGGAGGTCGCCATTTTGGAGTCGTGCACCTTCCGGTCAGAGGAAGTACCTAAGTAAAGTCAAGGTCGTTTAGTCCACTTGCGGGAGGTCCCAGCTTCGTTCACACTCGGAGCCTTCAGGAACGTGAGTTATCTCATTGATCATACGCACGCTCAGTGACAAAATCAAAACATACTTATGAGTGTTTATGATATATATATATATATAGTTCCCAAGGAGCATGAACAGCAATCGTGTCAACGGGTAATGCTGTAGCTGATTATTCAACGATGTGCATTCTGACGCAGAGCTTGCAAGTTGTGTCGCCCAAAACAAAACCATGGAATGACTTATACAAAATGTTAGCGGTGACAGTTTAAATGCTCCTGTCAAGAAGTACAGTGTACCAATTAAACAGTACAGGGCAAAAGTGTTTTTTTGTTTTTTTTTAAATACCGCCATGTGAACTCGGAGAGGATATGAAGTTTTCTCACCATTTGTGCATCGTCATTCACGGATATCAAGCTCACAGTAGTTGAGATACATGTGTTTATAACTTAGCCCCCTCAACAGCTTGAATCCATAGTCTCACTGACTGCAAGAATGTCATGGAATGTGTCTGGTGCAGACAAGTACATGAACTGTGACGCTGTTGCCTTTTTCAGACCTATGATAATGATGCACGTACATGTAATACAAGAAGGGTTACCAGCTGCTATGCAGGCAGCCCACATGATTTGACTAAATGTGCCACTTTGTGACATACTCAGGTGTGTGTTTCACAGCTAGTGCACTGCTGAGCGGTAACAATACATGTACTAACATTAACAGAACATGTACAAATGTTCTCAGTGCTAAATCTAGATAACTGCGTTTTTCTCTTGGTTATCCATACCCAAGCTGTTACCTTTTAGTAGTTTTACAGATTTGCTTTTAATATGTGTTTCTTTTGTATGCTGTATACTCAGTGTGAATCTGCTGATGTTACATGCTTGCAGATGTCAGACTATGTGGTGCCCGCCTTTGCTGTGGTGCTCCCTAACCTGGGAGGCATTGCAGGTGGCTTTCTGACCAAGAGAGCCATTCCTAACTGGTATGAGGTATGACATTTAATATTATTTGTTTATCACGTACATGGACACATATACACTCTCTCACACCCCACTCCCAACCCCTTCCCCATACAGCACACGCATACATGTACATACATACATACACACTTACACACATATTACCTTTAAGTTTATCCAGAAGGTGTGTTTAGAGGACCCAAACAAAAGGCAACATGTCCTTAAAACTCAAGAACGATTTTCACTGTTAAAGCATTTCTGCATAAACCTGTGCTATATTAACTCACATCATCAGTAATGGAAAAAAAACAAACAAAAAAAAAACTTACGTACAGAAGTTTGTGGCAGTTTTGAACTCCAGAACTTGTAGATTCATACTAATTCCACCGGATGTCATATTGTTGCAGAATCTAAAGAAACCAACATGGCGCCCACCAAACTGGGTGTTTGGGCCGGTGTGGACGTACCTGTACAGTACCATGGGTTATGCCTCTTACCTGGTGTGGCGTGATGGTGGTGGTTTTGATGGGGAGGCCGCACTACCTCTGGCAATGTATGGGACACAACTTGCCCTGAACTGGGCATGGACACCCATCTTCTTTGGAGCAAAGAGTCTAAAATGGGTGAGCAGTTGCTGATATACTGTTGGCATGTCCAATTCAACTGAAAGGGAAGGTGGGGGAGGAGAACTTGAACAACAGTCATGCAAGATCGTCGGGTTTTTTTTGTAGACAGATTGAAAGATTTTCTGTGTTGGTTTAATTAAAACAGGCTGTATGAATCAATTTTTGGTAGGTAAATTATAGGTTTTCAGTATTGTTTTAAACAAAATAAGCCGTATGCTTTGTTTAAAAAAGTTTGAGATGGCACCTCTTCCCTCTTAAAAGCCTGTACACACTAGCTAGTTCCACCCCATTTCTCATAAGTCTCCCGAGCATCCTTTTACATGCTTCTGGCACACCTTGAAGCATATTTGGTTAGTCTCTGCATGTAACACAAGTTGTTGTACATGTATACATGTAAATTTAAATTTTATACAGGGAGCGTGTATAATTTATATACTGATAAGTTTATTTTAATTTTGAGGGTCACAGTTTGATTCTTTTGTGATTTTTTAGTGAATCAATATTTCTTCCAGGGTTTGATTGAGATAGTTGGCCTGTGGGGAGCTATTGCTGGGACCATCTACACATTCTATCCAGTCAACCGCTTGGCTGCGGGGCTGCTAGTTCCCTACCTTGGCTGGGTTACCCTGGCAACGACCTTGACATTTAGGATTTGGAAGGACAACAAGGACCGCACGGACTGAGCCAGCTGGCGTAGAACACAAAATTGTTACAAGCTTTAGATTATGATATAGTTTGTGAAAGTTAGTATGCTGGGTTTTTGACATGGTTGTTTGGGTACATCGGTTTTGTGTGTGAGAATGTGCAGGCCACATAGCAAGTTGGCACAAGCAGTTATCTCTGTTGGTTGGTTGGGTTTTATTTTAAGTTGGAGTGCATGCACATGTGCACAAGGCAGGCCTGATACTGTGGCCACTTTTTCTTTTTTAAATGCCTGAGTCTGTCCAAATATTGCACTAAGAGTAAGACAGTAAGAGTTCGAGAATTCCTTGAATAACTGTACTTGAACAGTAAGTTTCTCAGCATGTGATGAAAATGTCCAGCTAACTGAAAACTTGCTTGGTTTTTCATGACACTGATTAATTTTGTAAACAGTTTTCTTACTTTCAGTTTTGGAAATGAATTTACACACACACACACACACACACACACACACACACACACAGTCTTCAAATTTGACTGGTTTTCTGGATATTTTGACACAAAGTGTTATTATTTTCTCTTTGTGCACACAATGTTTCTATAAACTATGCACACTTTTTTTGTGTTGCAGTGCTACAAAGAACGCAATTGTAGTGTATTACACCTGTATCCCCGTTACCATGGTTACAGCATGTTGACAAAAACTCTCCTTCCAGGTGCTGTGAAGTATAGATTAGTTGATTGTATTTAGTAGTACAGTAGAATATTTCATCTGTGTACCTAGTCAGAAACCTCTAAGCATGCCATTAGGATGTAAAAATGTCAATCAGGAATTTGCAAAAGGACATTAATTTCCTCTTGTTTTTGATTTGTTTTTGAAACCCAGGTAAACAACGCTTTGCTTGCATATTGGTCATGATAAACTTGAGAATCTGTGGAAGTATTAGCACTGTGATGGGGCAGGCATCTTGTTTGTCAGATTATGTGATCAACAGATGCTGACTGTACAGGGTATAATTTTCATGTTGGTCTTGCATTTATGGTTCGGTTCGATTAGCAAACATTGACCATCTAGAGATGATCTGATGAATGTCCATCAATATTCATGAAAACACATTAGTAGGTTATTCTTATTTAGGCACCAGGTCATTCGGAGTTCCTTGGAGAGTGTTTATACTTGCACTTTCCTTTTATCAGAGGGACCTGTGATGCATTCGCTGTCATATGTTTGCAATGTTTTTGATTGTTTAATCATGGAAACTTTTGATTGTTGTTTATTCCCTAGTCATAATACTTCCTTTGATAGCATGTCATAATAGTATCTCAGTTGGTTGCCTTGATGGTTTTTCACACATACAATGCATATATATATCATTTATATAATTTTGTCTGTTTATGTGTAATCTAGACATTTCTTAGCAGTTCTAGACATGTACCTTTTTCAGATCAGACGGATAAAATAGGATAAAAAAGTTAGTTTACATGTTATTCTCCACAAGTATTTCTACTTCAGTACATGCATGTTATATTATTACGTATACTTGGAGCAGTATGACTTATTATGTATGGACAATACTGGTGCTTTGTATTTTTATGTAAGGAGAGTGTTTACTGGTATGGTTGAAGTAATCAAGATGTGATACATTTTAGTGTTTAGTCAGTTTGACATCACTGGTACATTTCAGAGTTTGGTCAGTTTGACATCACTGGTACATTTCAGAGTTTGGTCAGTTTGACATCACGGGTACATTTCAAAGTGACAAAGACATTTACAGTCTTTATTTTTCTGATGGTAAAGTCTTGGCACGAATACCATATTCCAACTTGCTGTTGCTAGACTATGTGAAAATCAGAAGCAACACACACACACACAAATTTCATCACGAAGGCTGAACATGTACAATCATCTCTGTGAAATGTATATTGTTTTGTCTGCTTCTGTAATAAAGAATAACTGATGTGATATATTAAGTTTACATCTTTGGCAGAAGGTAATTGTTTTAGTTGTAATCTGCTGAATACACCTGCATGATTTGAAATGTATGCTTATGTTATCTGATACACTTGGGACCATAATATTAGTACAGTGTCCAGATGGAATGAGAGTCCGTTCGTGTGAAGTATCTCCACAGTGCTTGAGAGTACATGTACATGTAAGGCTTGTTTGGTATTACAGTGTATTTTGGTCAGTGTGTTTGTAAGTTACAAACAATGCACTGTTTGACTGGCAATCAAAATAAACACCCTGAAACATTTTCGCCTACTTTTGGTGTGTGAGTGTGTGTGCTGGTTGGTTGGGGTATTTTTTTAGCATGAGTGCAGACTGTCCCATGGAGCACTTCAAATGCATAAGGAGTTAAAAAAACAAATCTTGTGTACAGACAGAGACTCGAAGTACATGTACATACAAGGAAGACATACCAGTTCACTTTGCGCATCACCGTTGTGACTGCTGGCCATTACACTATTCTGCACTTTGGGCCAACCACCACAACCTTCGTCCACTTCTTGCAAAAAAAAGGTACAGGGGAAACAACCATGTTAGTGGACGTCATTAGGTCAGTACGAGTAGCCTCCCGTGGGTGTGTGTGATAGACGACGAACAAGAGATTGAATGTGTTCTCGGGTTACTGAGGTATCTGTAGTTAGTCCTCTCTTTTCAAGTTCAGCTCAGCTTGCCGGCGTATTATCTCTTGTTATGTTCATATTAACACGGGTTCTGACTATACATATAATTATGCACACGAACACATGATTCCATAAATCAGTGAGGGATTTCTGGCGGGTTCAGTCAGTTTTAAACTTTTATGTTGTCGCCCACGATCAAAGCCGGAACGCCTTGAACATCACTTACCACTTAGTCCTATATATTCTGACAATCTCTGATGGCAACTTTTGCTGTGTAACTTTTCTCTTTTACTTCATCTGGATACAAATATTCATCTTCTGAAATCATCTGTGTATATATATGTAGTGTGTGTTATTTTGTATTCTTTGCATTGTTCAGGATAGGTTGCTGATCCTCTGCTGACTGCTGCACTAGTAAACATGTCGGATTACTTGGCGCCAGCTTTGGCTGTGTTACTGCCCAACTTTGGAGCCATCGCCGGAGGTTACATGACCAGCTGGAGAATAGATACTGACTGGTTTCAGGTGAGGTGCCTGTACATGGTAGCTCATGACTGGTATTGCACTGTCACCAGTACTGTCATCGTACTTGAAATCTTTTGCACGTATCTTCTGATAGTTTAAGTTGCCTGTTCTATACAGCATATTTGTGCACTGCATTGCTCTTGTTTTGTCCCTCATGCAGTAACTTTACTGTAATGTAACAAAATTTGCAGAAGCTGAAAAAACCTTCATGGATGCCGCCTTACTGGATATTTGGGCCGGTGTGGACGTACATGTACAGCAGCATGGGTTATGCCTCCTACCTGGTGTGGCGTGATGGCGGTGGTTTTGATGGAGAGGCCGCCTTACCACTCACTGTATATGGTGTGCAGCTCATACTAAACTGGGCCTTCACGCCACTCTGCTTTGGGGCTAAAAGTCTCAAATGGGTAAGCTGAAAGTGAAACAGCCCAGTAGCTCTTTAGGTGTGGGTTTTCATACTGAGATGCAAGTGACAGGGCTGGTGATTGAGTGTCACGTTCATCTCCGACTTCTGTGTGTGTGTGTGTGTGCATGCATATCACTGGGTTTGTGTCCTTAAAGAATGGCTGGCAGGTTAGCTTGCATATCTTTCTTCAAATTCTTGCTTATTAATGGAATTGATTGTGCTACTCTGCTGTTCAGAGGAGGGTAAGTGCATATATAATTCTCTTTGTTGTCTGATTTGAACTTTACCAGTGGAATGAACCATCGAACCATCTGTGGAATTAAAGAGTTATTGTTGGTGGCTGAATTTTAAAGATATGAATATTTCTGAAATTTCAATGACAGTTACTTCCAAAACTGTTTTGATTCTGTTCGTTGTACATGTATCAATTGTTCTTGTGTTTTACTTGCAGGGTCTCATTGAACTGGTTGGTCTATTGGGAGCCATTGCTGGAACCATGTACACATTCTATCCAGTCAGTCGTCTGGCAGCTGGGCTGTTGGTCCCTTACTTTGGCTGGGTGACCCTTGCAACTGCTTTAACATACACAATATGGAGAGACAACATAGATCACAAGGACTAGTCAGGGCCTGTTCAGTTTTTTATGAGCTTGAGTGGACTATGCCTAAATACATGTATCTGAATTAATTACTGACAGGCAGTTCTTCAGTAAATTTTACGTGAACGTGATTTTTGTGTTTATGTCAGATTTACTGGTGTAGCCGTTCTCTAGCTTCTTTTTGTATGGTTGTACATGTCCCAATCAATTAGATGTCCCAGGCTGGACATTCAGTCTAGCATTTATCTTGTGCCAGTACTTCACATTGTGGTTGTAGTTTGTTTTGTATATTTTACAAAACTCAGGGGTTTTCCTTGTGTGTGTGTTTGTGTGTGTGTGTTCATTCTGGCCTGTTTGATTGAATTAATTCATTTGTGCAATCACCTTAACTGTGAGGTATATTTTCAAGACATGTAATTTTTGTTGTTGAATTTTTTTCACTTGGCAGTACAGTTTAGGTAAACGAGAACAGATGTATTTTCCAAAGAGGAGAAAGACAATCTCTGATGGCAACTTTTGCTGTGTACATAACTTTTCTCTTTTATTTTGTCTGGATTTTCATCTTCTGAAATTTGTGTGTATGCATGATATTTTGTATTGTTTAATAAATGTCTTTACAACCTAGCACAATTGCATTATAAATGGCAGTAATAAAACATCATAAATAAACAACTTGATGGCTTTTGCACAATTCTGAACACACACACACACACCCCGTAACGTGCAGCGTGACATGGGAGACAAGTTTAAAGACATGATCGATTTTAAAAACTGGACGAAAACAGGAGTAGGCTCCCGTGGAAAAGGGGCGCAACATGTCGGATCTTGCAGTGATGACGCAGGCGTCACTGCGCATGATTTAAGTCGTCAGTGACTGCACCATCTTTCAGCCTACGCCGAGAGCCTGTCCTTTATGGATTGGTAAATAAGCACTGAAGAAGATGACAACGGAATGATGCCCTTCAGACCCAGCCACGGTCACAAACACGCCAGGACCGTGGCGAAGGGGAGATAATCACACTTTTCCTAGCAGACGATCAATTATTGTGCGCGCAGCATTTAGTGCATGGTTGACACGAAGCATCCAGTTTCATTTATGGCAACTCTAATAGAAATTTTGTAAATGTTTCAAGACACGGAGTGGCCTTCATGGGGTCTGCAGTCACGCAAACTAGTCAACAGAATATGATCGGCAGCATGCGCCCAGAAAAGACCGAGAAGTTGACCCTGTGGACTTTGCCTGAGATTGAACTTGGATGCATACTGGACTTTTTGCACTGGCGAGACAAGATCAGCTTGCAAGCTGCATGTCCGGAGATGAGCAGAGTTCTGATGACACCGCTTGGCTGGAGAACATTTAAGGCTGGTGAGATCAGCAGTGTGCAAAGTCAGAGAGATGAAGTAGCCTGTGTGCAGAAATATGGACATCTCTTCCAACACTGTACACTCTGGCTTGGACGACCCTGTAGGAACACATGGGAATGTACATGCGTGTTTGATGTGAATGCAGGCAGCATGTTTCCTGTTTTGTCTGCACTAGTGGACAAGTGCAAAGTCTTGAAGTCTTTGAGACTGTATCATCCGTCACACGTGACACCTGAGAGCAATGACACTGACGTTTTCAAGCAGTATCAGCATGCCATAGAGAAACTGCTTCTGCACGCTTTGCATCGGACAAGATTCAGTCTTGAACTTTGTGGTTTGCAGTACTCAAATGACCACATCCGTCCGATATCGTTGCGTTTCTTCGACTACTACGTATCAAATCCACAGGTGTCTCAGCTGGTCACTGTGCTAGATGTCAGCAGAAGTGCTGACAACAGGCTCCACCCTCCAGCACCTCTCAATTGCCTTCCAGCAATGACATCACTGGTCACCCTCAAAGTGCCAGTGCACTGTGTCACAATGGGTATTCTGCAGTCTTTGGTACAAAATTGCCTGTGCGATCTATATCTGCTGAGCGATGACAGCACCGTTGACCTGGGGTACGATGAACAGCAGCACTTGCACTGGCTAACTTTGCTGGTACCAAGAGGCAGGAAGTTCCATGTACATTACATTTTCAAACAGCGCACCCTCACCCCTGCCGACCTGGTCCCGAATCCTTACGTCAGATCGGTGTGCATTGACAGTCCTTGCAGGCTTTTGACAGAGGATCTCCTGGTGGCCATTGCTGATCGCTATGGCAACAGCTTGCAGTTACTGGCTCTCAGTCACAGCGCCTGGAAACCAGACATCATGCTTCTTGATCTCTCAAACTTCGCAGCCAAATGCCCAAGACTGACGCACTTTGTGTCGACCCTGCTGCATCCCACCAACATGCTGGTGTCCTTGGTTGAGAATGCACCGCGCTTGAAGGATGTCCTGGTTGTTGGACACGGTGATGAGATGGCCGAGTTCATGCACATTGTATCTCAGAGCCTGCATCACTCCTGGCAGCCCAGACCATGTCCTTCAATGTTTCACATTGACAGTTGGGAACTGTCTTTTCTTTTGGATGAATATATATTGAGGTACAGCATTCCAGTTGTTATGACCCGGAGCTGAATCATTGTCACCTGTGCACAAAGACCTGTTGGTTGCTGCGTTCACGTCACGATGGGAATAAACATGGGTGTTTGTCTGTCTGAGAGGTTATGGTCAGCAACACAGGTTAGCAATTCAAACATTGCCAAGACGATGCCAGCAGCGTGTTCTTTTGTTCTGTTATTCTGGAAGCTTTGAAGAGGGCAGTGGGGGTTGGTAGACAGCTGGTGACGGGGGCTGTGCAAGGAGTGTGTGTGCTGTGATATACATTGGAAAGATTAATGTTTTTAAAATCGCAACAGAAGTGCAATGCATAGAGGTAAAATTTGTGGAATAAATCTGTACTTAACGTGGTTACAGCAATGCTTGCCAGCAGTTAGTCATGAAATCTTTGTTCAGTCACCCACAAAGGATTATACTGTACTCCACGACACAATAGTTATCTGGATCAAAATTTGATTTGCTTATGTTTTGTCACCTTATGTTTACCTCCAGTATAAAAGGGTGTGGGGCTGGTGCATGTATGTGGTACCTCTGTGCCATCTGACTTGTGCCATCGAAAAAGCGAAACACTCCTCCGCTAACTTAACAGCTGTCTCAGTCAGACAAAAGTTTGTGTGTGCGTTTATGTGTTTAACCTTCGTTGTATGCCAAGGGCACACCTGCACGCATACTTTCATTTAAATGTCTGTGGGTCAGTCAATTTTCAAGTTATATCCACAAAACTTCATGACTTTGTTAGTGAGGGTTTTTGGAGAGTGTTAACACAACTTGTGTGATTTTGATTGTAAACAAACAGGTAAATAAACAGCCAAAACGTTCTATAACCCTCCCTGTACATCATGGATGCAAACACATGCTTTTACAGAAAGAAACTTGCATGACTTAGCAAACTGGCCCATACTTTTAAAGAACAAAAACGTCTGGTAACCCTCGTTGTACATCATGGGTGCAAACTCGCCCATACTTTTTAAGAAGGAATCTCAACGGAATGTTCAGTTGAACACAAGTGTAACTGAAAGAAAATACACAAGAGAAAAACTAAGAGAAATAGCAACAGATATCTGTGTGAGGAAAAGAATGTCGCCGCAGGTTGAAACTGTATTATTCAAATGGTGGGCTGCTATGATGATGGGATCAGTCCTGGTAAAATAAGTGAGAAATGCTTCATCTGATGAAAGTTTGAGACTTGTATCACTTTTCTGTGTACTACCGACCTCTAGGCCATCACATTAATGTGCTTGTACTGGTAAGCACTTTTAATTCAGTTTAGTTCCGTCATTCAAAGTGTGAGTGAGTTTGTACCCATGGCATATGGCGAGGGTTATATACAGTTTTGCCTTCGCTGAAAGCATTGTTGCGTTTGCACCCATGATGCATGGCATGCAAGTTTTCTTCTTTAAAGTATGGGTGCATTTACATCAACAATGTACAGTACACAAGGTTTTAGGCGGCATACGGCAAAGGTTAACTGAACACTGTGATTAATTTATTTTTAAGCAGGATGGTATTTGTGCAGAATGTGTTCATGTATGTCTAGTCAGCATTATGTGTAACGTGCAATATTGTATCAATAAATATTGTGACAGCAAACAGTTACCTTCTCAGTACATGTCACTGTGCGTAGACATAGTAATTGTGCTAGATCGTTAACAGAAAGCTCAAGATTTTCTGTAAATCACATCATTTTTATTTACAACAAAAAACACAGAACATACAATGACTGACAGCTTTCACACTCACGTTGCACTCATCGCATGCACACACACACACACACACACACACACACACACACACGCGCGCATATGCACACACACACACACACTCCATTTTCGTAACTGAGCTTGACTGTTCCAAGTCCCCATGCTGTGAAGATGACAAAAAAGGCAATGCTTTGAACGGTAACACCTCCTAATTCACATTACAAGTTACAGCACACTGACAGCGTTAACACAGTCATACTGCTGGTACTACTGTTTTGTCTGTTGGTAAAGACCTGCTGGTCACAGTTCTGAGCATTATATTATCTCCTGTGATCGTGTAGTCCACTGTCACCACGTTCTTGCTTGAACTTGAAGGGTGTGTCAGGGTCAGCTGGAAATCGTTTTCCCCACCTGCAGATGATTCTACACAAACAAATGTATCACGTAGTGACGTTCTCTTAAAGTAAACAATTTTGTCATTTAAAAAAAAAATGCACATAACACAACCCTGAACTAATACTGCAAAGACTTGAACAGTGCACACACCTTTCCCATATTTTTTCTGGACCGTTTAGTAAGACCATAAAGGTTTTCAGCTTTGCGACTCTGAAGTTTGGTGGAGCAGAGGTGGGTGGCCATTCAAGAAAATGTCATCCAGCCGAGCGTAGATGTGCTGCACAAAAACGTGTCTTTTCTTTGCCAGAGTGCCCAGTTGCCCAAGACAGTTGAACATGAAAATGAGCATTCTTAAATCTTTACACTTGAAATAACAGCATCTATCCGAGTGTTTCCAAGACTGAAACAGACCGACTCATAACTGAACTCACTCTGAAGTTCCGCTATCCTGAAGTGGAACTGGCGCAGAACTGACGGAAGCACTGTGACCCTGTGTGATGCTGTGAAGATCAGCTTGCAACGCTCACTGCACAGAATAACACAAAACTATGAAATGCAGAAAAATTCAACTAGGTACTAGTATATTGAAAAAAATTATTTGAAGAATATCAACCATGTGCTAACAAATATTCACATACATATGCTGCCTCTGAAGAAAGTGTTTGCACAAGTCATTGTGCATTGCAGTTCTGGGTGGTGGTGCAAAATCGTCAGTTTTTTTAAGATCAAGTACTGATACCCAAACTTATACTTGCGTTGATAAGAAGTCAGAATATACTGTGAAAACAGAAAATCTTGCTCATGCACCTCAGGGACTCGGGGGGGGGGGGGGGGGGGAGCTTGAAATGATTCAGCAGAAATGACCAAAGTTTTGTGAAAATAACCCTTTCAAACACCACTGCAAGCATAAACACAATTGTGAAAATGTAGAAGATGAAACTGGCTTTAGTTACTGCTGCACTATAGGCATGAAGGCACAATAAAGCACTATATCGATGGTGCACATTCATTTAGTTATGTGTGTTTTTGCAAATTACTTGGTCCTCAACTTCTTGAGTAGATACATGTGTATCAAATCACCTTTTGCTGGCAATCCATGCAGCAGCGTCAACCAAAGCAGCAATCAATCTAGCTGCACCATGTTCTGGGTTCTGCAAAAGAAAAAATATCCATTGAACGGTTGCAGCATACACTGCTGGTGAGTTTTCTCTTTAAACATGTGTAAACATGTTTATGTTATGGATCAGATAGTCTCCCTAAACTGATGGACAAAACCCCATGTGTCCCACATCCTGGATAAAGTTGCAAACATGTACAATGAACTTTCATGGGAACTGGTAAAAATACAAGGGAAGAATTTTGCAGTAAGAATAGTACCTGTCCATATGATTTTCATTATGTTACCTCTTATATAAGTAAACAACTATGCTAGAAACCAACACATGTGCGCACGCACACACACACACACACACACACACACACACACACACACACACAGAGTGTACGTTTTACTTACACCTTACACCTATATGGGTGCGCACACACACATACACACACATATTCATGCACTTGCGCGCGCGCGCACACACACACACACACACATGAACACAAAAAGCCTGTCCAAACAAAAATTCCATTCACAAACATAAGTGAATTACTGCATCAAACTTGACGCACCATCAGCTGAACGGTATGTTTAAACTAAAGAATGGATCAATGCTTCCATGAATTAATTTGCATGCAGGTCAGAATGGCGCGTGCATCACAGGCCACACCCCTATCTGCACCACCCTTCCGTGCGCGTGCTGAAGACAACCTGTTGACAGTGTACTAGCTGGGTCGGCACCGCCGCCATTGGCTGATCTATCTTTAATGATCTGACCCAATATCTGGATCACCGATGACTCACCGACACCTCCTCCCTCCCTCCCCTTACTAGCTGTCACGCGCGCCTAGCAACCAGTGCCTTGCTGTCTCACCAGCTGATCTGATTCAGCGACGTTCACACCGCCCGTGGCTTAGCGTGTTGTACGGTGCTACCCAAATCCCTCTGCTCTCCTATTATGACTTGAAGCTTAAGCTAGCATGGATGCTGACTGCCAAATTTATCACGACCATAGGTTAAGACTGTCCTAGTTACTCAACAGAATGCCAAGCACTGGGTACCCTTTGCCATCTCCCTTACTCAGTTGTCACCTGTTGCCAGGGATCTTAATTAAGATACCTGCGTGTAGTAAGAAACCTTGCTTAATACCTCCATAACAAAACTTGTCAGAGGATGGACGTCTCTTTGTCATGCTGCATCTGTTTTGATGATCCGTGCACCCCAATGAACCCTAAAACTAATATTTAAGTAGATGTAGTGTTTAATAGTATTTTGGTGCAGGTGTGCAGTCCTGCTGAATGTCAGTCTTGGAGTGGAAGGTCTAGGTGCTGTCTGCAGTCAAACTGTAACATGGCTGGGCATCATTTATTACTTGCAAAGTCATTTATTGCCTGCTAAGATTACTTGGCTTTACAGGAGCCAGCTTATAATGTGGAACGGTTGCACGTGTCAGTGCCCATGCTCGCTCAAAATAGTTTATTCAGAACTTTGAGTGAAATTCACTGCTGGCTGTGAAAGCCAACGTAGATTCAAATTCTTCTACTCAGCGGTTGACTGTGCCGCGACACTAGCTCAGTGTCTCTTTGATATAATCTGCATTTCGTAAAGTCGTCTGTTGGCTCAGGGCCAGTCTGTGAGATGCCGTCACTGTGCAGGTGTCTAAACTGTATAACGTATGCCACTACCAAAACAGCTCAAAAAGATTTTTGTGCACAGAACTGTCAGAATATGAGCTTTTAGTTTAAGACGCTACGATTCTGCCACGTCGTGACTCTACTTGTCCACAGCTGACAAGGGCAATATAATAGAGTTAGCGTCTCTTAGAACCGGCCAAAAAAAAAAAAAAAAAACCCTCAATAATACAACCAAAGATCTTGGAAACATATCTGTCCCAAGGTCTTTGATACAACTGTGAGTGTGAACGTGCCTGCTACAATGTTGGGCATGGCACTTCTGTAAAGCTCTGTGCACTCCAGCGGTGTCAGTCTCTGTCACTTCAGCACATGACCCGGCTTAATGCCGATATGCAATGACGGTTGAGCAGATTGGGAAGGATGCCCTACAACAGCGTGGGCATCAATGTAAAACTCTTATCGTGTGCCCGTAACGCATAATAAGCACACTGACCTGCACGGAATCATTAATACTGGCTTGCCCGCAGTTTGGACACAATCAGAAGATTAACCTCATTCCCTTCAGTTATGTCAATACTTGAAAAAACAATGAAGTTAAATTATTATTTATTAAAGGTAAAACCTTATTCAGTTGTTCTTGTTTTGTCATACAGTACTGCAACAGTAACAGGGCGGTATATAGGGGGGCTGCCAGTGCCTTTGGAGGTGGTGACGTGTGTGTGTGTGTGTGTGTGTGAGTGCGTGCGTGTGTGAGTGTGTGTGTGCGCGCGTAGGTAGAGAGAGAGAGAGAGAGAGGGGGGGGGGGGTAAGTGTGTGAGCGGAGTAGGGCCGGGGCAGGGGCGAAAACGTTGGCACTTCAGTTTAGATCAAGAACTTGATCAATTCGTTTTCTGTAAAGCGGTAACAGACCTTCACCTCCGCAAGCCTAAAACTGAAATAACCGTTCTCCTCCAAAACTGTGTGTAATGACTCACTCCGTTTTGCGACCCTGTATTTCACCGACGGATTCAATGGCAGATTGATTGATTGACAAGAAAGGTTTATTGGTTATGAAATGGCCACACGTGAACACCCGGTGCCAGTCATGTTTGTGTGAGATCACCGCTCACTTTGGCCGCTAACAGCTGGTGAGCCAGAAGTTTTGTGAGCGTGTGTATCGCACATGATCAAGGAGACATGTTATGCTCAAGCAGGACTATGATACAATATCCAGAATTCAACCCCCGGAGCCGTATAACATTCGGGCAATCAATATTACAGAGGGACCGGTGCGTTCTGGTATTCATTTGCTGTTGCTAATTATTCCTGTTTCCTACCAACATCATGTTTTCGTTTACATTGTGTACTTCACGCTCACCATCAAACATTATTACATTGTACACTTGGGATGAAGCCTTCCATGCATCTGGTGGTATTTCTTTATAACTTAATTCAGTCCATTAACCAGGACACTGTCCTGTAAGATCTGAGCACAGTTTCACTGGGGAGGTCTGGTGGGTACGTCATGCTGTATGTATTACATATTGTGCATGTATAAATACAATGCACATACTGTGAGTCATCATGCAAACACTGACACGCAAAACAAACAAAAGAGCCGTCAAGCTTACCTTGAGATCTCTTTCTCTCTCTCTCTCACACACACACACACACACACACACACACACACACACACACAGAGCATGCAAGCAAAACAGAAGGCCACGGATTAAAAGGCCTGCACATGACGTGCACCTGAACGCAAGTACATGTAAGTTCATATGTGAATATGAATATACATGCATGTGTACATGTATTACAATGCATATCCAGACATTTTCTACCTGTACAGCTATATATACTGGCAGGGGCTTCAAATGATTTCATTTTAAGTCAATTCTTCCTGTTGTTGCTGTACGTAAAAAATAAAGATAAACCCATAAACATACTTGGGGAAAAAACTTTACAACAAGTGCAGCACAAACTTTTTAACATGCAATTTACTGGAAAATTGTGAACACAAATGATGACAAGTTGACATGTGCTAATACGTCATGCATTAACCTTTGCTGCATGTCGCCTAGAAACTTACACGCTGTACATCGCAGGTACAAACACACCCATAAAATGCACCCATACTTTAAAGAAGAAACCCTGCGCACCATACTTCGTGCGCAAACACCAATGCTTTTAAAGAAGGAACTGAACTGAATTAAATAAAAATTGCTTACACGCATCATAATGAGATGGGCTGTATATAAGCCAGTTGTTCACAGAAAAAGCGATACAAGCTACAAACTTTTGACAGGTAAAGCGTTTTTCACTTATTTAGCCAGGACGGATCTCATTATCGTAGCAGCCCACCATTTACATAGTACGTGCAGTTTCAATCTGCAGCAACATTCTTTTGGTCACACAGATATCTGTTCACATTTCTGTTAGTTTCTTTCTTTCTTGTGTATTTTCTTTGTGTTTACACCTATGTCCAACTGAGTATACCCTCAAGAATCCACCCTAAAGAGCATGAGTGAGTTTGCACCCACGATGTACAGTGAGATTTACCGACGTGTTTTTTTCTTCTTCGAAAGTATGGGTGAGTTTGCACCCATGACATCAGGCGTGCAGGTTTCCTTCTTTAAAAGCATGGATCGTTGTACGTGGAGAGTTCTATAACGTTTTTGTTGCTTATTTACTTGTTTGTTTACCACCCAAATCACACAAGTTTTGGTGAGCAGTTTTCCAGTAACTGTACAATGTATTGACAAAGTCATGAAGTTTTGTGGATCTCGCATGAAAACTGACTATGCTACAGATGTTTAAATGAAAGTGTGCGTGCAACTGCATCCATGATGTATGGCGAAGGTTAATACATGTATGTGTAAACGCATAATATATGGATCCTATTGTACCATCTGGCACTTTACAGGGCTTTACACTGTGATCACAAATGAATTCATACATGGACAGGTAAATAAAATGAACATCATTTCGACTAAAGAAAAACTAAACACACACACACACACACACACACACACACACACACACACACACACACACACACACACAAAACGAAACAGGTGTGTATGTGTGGGTTGGTGGAGGCGTATTCAAGCACACTCTTACTGATGGTGAGGGAGAGAGAGAGCTCTGAGTGAAGAGACTGGGAAATCAGGCGTACAGTTCAATCAATAAGCAGCACTTCACCAATCCCATTCCCACAGTTGTAGTCACGCTGGTACTATGACTAAGCCCTAGGTCACGGGACCCAAGAGTGAGCTTCAGGAGCAAATCATTGATAGCTTCACCATGGCACAACCAGCACAGTGCACAACCAGTGCACAGTTTCATCCACACACATTCATTCAGATACGCTTGATGTGTTTTGCTCAGTTATCTGTCAGTATCACCTCCCTTAACGTTATGCTACCGATGTGTGTCATGCTACGCACAGAAATAGATAAAACATGACTGCATTGGGTTGGGGTGGTTGTTTAAACAACTGCCAATCCCCCCCCCCCCCACACACACACACAAAACAACAACAAAAAACAAACACCCAAACTACCTGCCAGTTCAAAATTTCTCTATCAATCCCTCAATCATAATTTTTGAAAATTCTTTGTGAGACATTATTTGTTTGTGGTTGTGGAAAACATGGACACGTAAATAAAAAGAAAATATGAAGACAACTTGTATATCAGATACAAAGCTTTGATGAGTTGGTCCGGGATATCACAAGGAAACATCAACACAACAGCCTAGGGTGAGGTACACCTCATAGTACTGGGAACTGGAAATTGATTTTTTTTTTCCTGTATGTGTGAATGGGTGGTGAAGGTTACCACAACTGAATGCATGCCCACTTCCACTCACAGAAAATAAATATTCATGCAAGCAGAAGACTGGATGGGCCCTGTCCATAAGCAGTTGTGCACATGCTTTGAAATTCTCCCAGATGTTACAGGGAAGACCCAAACTCTGCCAAAGACCTACAAAAACATTGCAGTAAACAAGAACAAAAACAAAACAAAACATGACCACCCAGCTCCTGAACACCCACAGGAAAGACATGTACGAAGAACTTCTTGTTGTTGATGATGCTCACCTTACTCTGGGTAATGAAGACATCAAGGTCATCGATGATGATAGCCTCAGGAAGAACTGACTGCATGTGGATGTGTGCACACCAGCTCACCACTTCTTCAGCACTCTCTGGATACCTACAGACACCAGGGTATTGGGATTCTAGTGGTAAAACCAACTACATGTACACAGAAGGATTCATTGTTGTGTCAAAGTAACACTTAGGCAGATCTCCACGCAGCCAGGCAGTCTTGGACTTGGGGGTTTGTTCAAACTGAATGAGACAAGAAATGAACAAAAAACACAGAAAAATGACAGACGATTTGAAAAGAAGGGTGCACACCCTGCACCCTCAATAAAACAGGAGGGTGCCTGGACCAAGAGAAGCGACTCCTGACACAAGTCCTTGGAGACGAAATGAGGTGGAAATGTACAGCAGAGCTAAAGGGAAAAAGAGAGGATCCACTAACCATAGCTTCACCAGCTGAAGTGCAGCTGGTTCAGGAGTGGGCATTCCATGGACTGGAGCAGGTACATGGGATAAGACATGTGGTCGAATGAATGTCACATGACTGTTGTAAGTTGCCAGGGACACAGCCACTTGGAAAGACAGGGCAGTCTTGCCTCTGCAAAAAAAAATATAAAAAAATGAAGCCATTTAAACAATTTTTTGTAAAAATATGTAACATGACAGATTTTTTTTAATGGGCAATAACTGTTCTAAAAATGCAGCAGGATAAAAATCGTGTAGGTCTGGAGAATATGACTGCCCAATTTATCTCAAAGTAAAAAGCCCTCCAACAGGAGATAACCATCATTACATCCATCCACACACACACACACACGTCTCACAACTCCCGCCAAAAAGAACACAGCAGCATAGTGTGCACGGAAGGTGTCTATGACGCAGATTTCGTTACGTCACTGTGTGCGTGAAAGTATGTATTGTGTGGAGAAACGTCACGGTCTTGTTTTGTATCACTGTAACTTGCTGCTGTGCGTAGCAAAATCTGCCCCATCCCATAAAGTTGTTTCTCTATAGAGAAACAACTTAAAAACATGAAGTGGATTGCTCATCCTCTTTTGGACACAGTTGAAGAAGCGAGGCACAAGAAAAGAGTTAACGTTTGCTGACAAGCATGGTGAGCGCAAGACGTTCCCATATGACCATGGGATCACATTCTGTTATGATGCCTGTGCTCAAAGCTGTGCTTGCAGATGTCAAGGGTAAAATATCTGAAAGCTCGGTACTGAGCGTATGGTTGTGAACAAGTTAATGACAAACTGGAATCAAACGTTAGGATCCTGTCAAGTGTGTGTACTAGCAGCTAGGTTGAATACTTACCTACCATCCCCAAGAATGGCAAGATTGGCTGTATCTTGTGCCAGAGAATCACACACTTGCTGTCCAGTTTGCCCACCATCCCACTGAAGCCAGGCTGAACCCAAAGGCATCATATGCAGCATTGCTGCCATTATACCTGTCAAAGTGAATAAAACATTTTCTGTGTTACACTGATACCAAGCAATCACAATCCATCAAGGAGATTATCAAAGGGAAATGTCTAACAGAGCTGAGGACATTTTCAGTACTGGTATTTCAATGTATGCATGCACTAGCTACCTTTCACAGAAATCTATATTACATTTATATGCATACATATACAGTCTACACATTGGTGCCTCTGTGCATGAAGACATCTTGCTGTTACAAGGACCACACCATATAACCACCCAGCCATGATAATTTGGTTCAGATCTTTTACAAAACATGTTTATCTTCAAGCATTAATCCACAGAAACAAAAACACTGGTATAACCCATTAGTCTAGGCAGACCACATCAGGGGAGACAATCTAATCACCACTGCAAGAGTTTAGCTGCTACCACTCAACTTCCCCATTTCCACCAAAACACTACAGCATTATAATGTTCATGACTTAAGGATGTGAACAGACAAGTAAGGTCAGTCGAACTGCTTTGAAGTAATCATCATAAAGTGGATGTGCATGACTAGCCGGCAAGTACATCAGTCCCTCTGCGGAGTGGATTCACTGGACAGATCAGTTGAGATGACAGATGACAGCTTGCGTTACCACAGCCGATGAAGTAAAATCATAAAAAAAAGGACGAGACTTGCATGTCTGGTTCAAAACTCTTGATAAAAATGAAAATTTTATTATTGCAAGAGACTTTACAGCGGCAATGGGTTAATGCATTCATCAGATGCCCCCCAGCCCCTTGCCTTGAAATTTTATTCACGTTCAATTATCCTCCAACCAAACTTTTCTTCGCTCCCTAAAACAAACGCACAAACAAAATTCTAATGTCAGAAATGCGGTGAACTGAATCACCTGGAAACCTAATGATGGAAAACTGGTCACAAATTTTTGTTTGTTTCAGTGTTTGTTGTTAGAGATCAGGATCAGCCTGTGAAATGTTGCTACTGGGACATGTGTGCATTCCACTATTTAGAAAAAAAAAAGAAAAAAAAGCTCATGTTAGAGCAAAATCATAAACGCACAGTTGTAGAACCACTGCTTGTGGCCTGATAATATCACTCATGTGGCTTTGGTTGTACAGCAGAGACAACCTCTGTAGATGTCAACAGGTTTCAACAAATGTGTCATATGTGACGCATCAGACACTTCGTGTGACTTTCGTGTGACAAGCGTAACGACACACCAATATTTCTGTGTGCCTCTGACTGCGTACATGCAACCCTGTTCGATGTCACACGCTCGTACACATGTCACCGACGCCGCTGCTCGCAGAGCTGAGCCTACAACTTAACTCCGCATGTAACGTGGCTTCTGATTGGCTGCCGATGATTTCATGCAGCAAAATTTGGTAGGTGACCTCATCATGGACTGCAGAGAGGAAGTGTTTGAAAATGGTCGGCTGAGTGGTTCACACGCAATGACGATAGCAAGGCTGTTTGTAACATGTGTTTCTAATTAATTTGGCGACCCGTCAGTACGACAGTAAGTGAATGGTTTGTGAAGTGTTGTGATACTGAGTTAAAACCATGTGGATTACTTCACAGGACATCCTGAAGGTTGTATGGATGTGTAGTGTGTGTTGTCGGCGATTTTTCTGTGACCTATCCAGAGCCTTGTCGAATGTCATAGTTGTGTACTGTTTATTTGATCATGCTTGTGTCGTGTCAGTGGTGGTAGTTTTACTCATTTCGTACGTATGTTTCGAATGAACTTATGTAGTTGAAACTTTGCTGTAGCGTTAGAAGTGGGTCCTAGAAGTGCACGAGGCTTTGACTGGCTTGAGAGGTAAACAGAATACGGTTCCACGGCAAAACCTTGGCAGAACTCCCCCCTCCACCACCCTCCCTCGCATGCTGGCACAGCGGCCCCCGCCAGTGCCACGTGTTGTGTCAATACTCTGGTATTAGTGTTTGATTGAAATTATATCTCATTTTGTTCGGATAGTGTATTAATTTTCATTTCTTCACCACAGTTCATGCTTGTGTGAGGGTCAATTTCTCCCAAACGCCAGGAAACCTGTTGACAATGTTTGTCTCCCAAGTGTAAGGATGATGGGGGAAAAATGATAAACTTCTTGTTTTCCGGCGTATCAGTAATAGCTGTAAATTTAAACTATTTTACCTGGTAAGCTCTCCAACAGAGCAGTAGATGTTGACCTACTCTACAGGCATCAAGACGGTTCATGCTTAGAAAATCAAAGGTAAACACTTGGCTCAGCCATGAGTCATTGACACAGATGACCAGGTGTTGTACTTGTGTGTAGTGCATGATATATTGGGCAATAAACCGGGTGATTATATGTCACCATTAGCAGCGTACAGGCTGTGGTTCACATTCACAAACTATACACGCTGTCATTTTTTTTTGTTTTTTAACCAGCGAGCTGTGTGAGAACATTTTGCTGTAATTATAAATTACACACTGTTAATCCTGTGATCCTGTCCCCTAAGGCAAAACAAAGCACAGTTAATTACTCTCAGACTGTTTGGATTGTTTTAAAGTAAACTGTCTTCTCTTGATGGCATGTCTGCCAGGCATTCACTGAAGGGAACCTAGCCCCACACACAGGAAAGAGCTATGGTTTTGTAGAATTTTACTTTTTCTAGAGAAGATTGTATGTAGTACATGCAGCTTGTGGTACTTAGAGTAAATTGTGATTAAGAAAACTTTTTGCAGATTTTCTTTTAACAAACTTGTGTTATTACATGTCCACTTTTCACATCAGTGACATCCTTTTTAGTTTTACCACTTGAACCTGTGACATATTTATTTTACAAGTAAATGTGTCAGAATCAGTAGTGACTCAGCATGTGAATCCCAGAGTGGTGTAAGGTGAAACAGATCCTGGTGTATTTTTGCCGTTAACCTGTGGCCATGCAGTGAAACAGCTGCCATAATGTTCAAGGGTTGAACAGAACAGTGCAGAAACCTTGTCTTAGTTGGTGCTATTCATTATAATTTTGAACCATAACATGATTAGTGACTGGTGATCACAGTACTTTGTTTTCTAAGGACAAATACACCTGCATTTTCTGTGAAAGATCAGAACACAGTGTATTCTTTTCACATTTCTGTAATTTACAGAAAATTCTATACACTGTTTACAACTGTAGTACAGGTTTTGGTATGGAAACACTTGAATTTGTCACAGGTAGCCATGCTTATTTGTGAAAACATTTAATTTGTGCAGCGTCTGCAGCGTCTGTACACCATATTTCTGTTGGTCATACCATAATTAGTTACAAGTAGTTAATTTTCTTTAAACAAGATGGCCACCAGCCCAATATGTTGTTTCCATTTAATCACCTGCTGTCGTCACGGTCGTTCTTTTGTAATGCCATGTATTCGGGAGGACACACACACAGATTGAGACCTATGTGGTGTTCTCTCACTCTACTATGCTATTGAGTGAGAGTAAGTGGGAAAATCAAAGCTCACTACATCAATGAAACTCCCACTTTCCCCGTCTACAAATAGAGAACTTCCGAAAAGTGACGACACACCCCCAAGAAATGCCAGCATCACGTCAATCAAACATGACGTCGGCAAACTGGCGCTGATACAGTTTTGCGTCAGTGCGCGTGTGCCTTTTCTGCGATGTTTGTGAGGCGTGTGGCTTGTGTAGAGGAAATGTGCTTTGAGTACAAATTTTCGAGTCACCTGACGATAACGGCTGCAGTGAATTTTTCTAATTTTTTTGTATATTTTTTATGGCACCCCAGACACATTATCTATATATAGTAGGAGCGATTTTGAGATCTAAAATGGGTTCACCAGCACTTTCATGAGGTACGGCTTACGTCAAAAGTATAATAGCGACAACCTCCCAAATTCACACTGTTGAGAGTTCGTATTCATGCTATCTATGTCAAAAAAATGGAGTGATTTAGATAAATATTACGCCCTCAAACGCCAGAAAGCCACTTTTTCTGAAAAGGGCAATAACTCGCAAATCATGTCTGCAATCGTTCCTGGATCGCGCCTCCTATTCAACAATCTTGATTCATTCAAAAACCCCAAATTTGAAATCGATCGGTTCAGTATTTACGGAGATACAGGCATCTGAACTGGGTTCACATGCAATATCAACTCAGGTTCGGTTTACATGAAAACTATAAGAGCGACCATTTTCTAGTAGTGACTCTGTTCAGAGTCCGTATTCAAGCTATCTACTGCCAAAAAATTGAGTGATTTAAATAAATATTACGCCTGTACACGAAAGACAACCAACTTGTCTCAAAAGGGAGATAACTCCCAAATCACTTAAGCAATCATCACACGCTTGGTTCCTCTAATGTAACATTTTGATATATTTGGATACCCCAAATTTTAAGCCATTCGGTTGAGTATTTTCGAAGAAACGGGCCTGGACACAATTCACACACACACATCCGCACAGACGGCACTCACTGAGGAGGAGAAGTGCGTTCGGAGCACCATACGCGTCAGCATCGGAGACGCATGCTTCTTACGTCATTGTCAAAGTTACGCTTGCAAAATCGTCTTTGCGGGAGATCGGCAGTGACGTGCGTTTGTACCACAGATGCTTGCCTATGAACGTGGAAATTTTACCCCGTCGTATGATGTTGTTTCCATTACTATGGAAACAACATGAAAAAGGGGGAGCCGGGGTGGTCGAATGGTAGAGCGTTGGACTTCTAATGCTCGGGTCGTGAGTTCGATCCCGGTTGGGGCCAAATATTTGTGCTGGCTTTTTCATCGTTGCCCCGTCTTTGATATCACCCTATGTGGTGGAAAAGGACGTTAAACCCCCAAACACCCACCAACCCTTTAAAAAAAGGATAGGGCTGCATTGTAAGAGAGTGCACTCGGTGGGTACCACCGCGTGTGTATTTTCCTCTGATGAACAAGTTAATGGAGCAATGGTCCTTTTAATTTACTAGTGCATGGCCTGTCAGATGGTTATGAGAATGTGCATGCATACATTTTCTGAAGTTCTGCTTCGGCGCGGACAGAGTCAAGTCAGTGCTGTGGGTCCGTTAAAACTCCCAACACGCTTTGTAGGGCACCAGAATAGCTTTTTGGCAAACACCCAGCAGTCTTCTGTGGGAACCGTTTCGTTTTTGTCCAATGAGAGCATCTTTATCTCCAGACTGTGCCAGTGAGGCTGGGGGCCTCCCTGATATTCCATGGTGATACCTGGCATACCTGTCTGCCGAGCACCTGGTCACCGCTAACCGCACACCAGCATGCACACCGTTAGCACACCTGAGAGCTTTGTCGGTGCAGCGGATCGTCGCCGTTGCAATAGAACCGGTTTTTGGTTCTGCAGACACAGAGATAATGCCAAGAATTCACACTATCAGAGTCTTTGAAGCATTTGTTTTGCACATAAACATGTATAAATTTATATTAATTCATACAGGCCTTTTCTGTTTATAAAATTTACACAATTAGTATTAAAACTCTGTTACTTACAGTGGGAATCATTGCAAAACTGAATGATTAGCTCTGTGGGAGGAAAGATGCCTGGTTGCAAAATTCAGCAACAAGGCTGAAACTTTTGGGGCGGAAACTAACACATTATATCAATTGACATGAATACTGTAAATGCTCTTATAATGAATACAGAAAATTAAGTAAATCACAAAAAGGAGAAATTTACGCAATGCAGCATTTACTTCATAGACTGATGTTCACTTGTCCAGCTTTTAGTATATAATATGTGTGTATGTAAAATCAGGTGGTTTCCGTTGTTTCGTTGTTCACTTTCTTTTTAACTGTGTACCTAGTAAAAGATGCATATGACATAAGTATGACAGTAAGCAAGAGGCGATTGTATTGAGTGGTAGGACAGTGGAGGAAGGGTGCACGGCGGGTTACTCAGTGTGGCAGGGTGATGAGATCAGATTCTATATTGAGGATTCAGCATCTCCTATCATGCTGGCATTTTTGTTTTGTTGTGGTCCCGCAAGTGTCATAAACTTGTCAGTTGTTATCATTTTGTATATATATCTGTTTGGGGATTGGGAATTAGCAATAGCAGTAACCCTACTGACAGAGTGTGAAATTCCGGAGATGAAATAATACAGATCTATGCAGTTTATGTGTGTGTTGTATTGCTGTATGTGTGATGGTAGCTGTGTATAAAATTTAGACCCCATTAATGTGCGAAATGTGAAATTTAGAGAGAAAAGTTGTGAATTTATTATATTTCCCTGATTTTGATTTGTTTTTTGAATGGTGCACAGGGTAGCTGATTTTCCGTTTTAATATTGTTCATCTTGGATACGTGTGTGCAGGTGTTTCTTCGCATGAAGTACAACAATGGCCATGCACGCACCGGCTGACCATACACTCTCACGGTGACGGTGATCGAGTGATGCATCACCCAGTTGTACTTTATCATCAACGCCATGTCAATGAGAATGGAGACTTACTAATCGCCGCGCCATGCCGGAGAGCATCCACAGTTTCTGCAGAGCGTGCTGTGGACACAAACACAGCAGCATTGTCAGTGTCGCGAGGTCGTGATCGTGCCCACTGCTCCAGCCATGGCAGCGCCGACGACCGGTGTCTGCTGCCCGGGCTTCGATGTTCCCATCGACGAAAACGCTAATGGATACATGTGGGGGCTGATCACTCCCCAAGAGCTGTCGAGGATACTCAAAACCGGCAGCGAAAAGGTGAGACTTGATAAATTGTCTTTTGGTTGTGTTGTAGGTTTTAATATTGTTGACTGTGGTTTGGTGTTTTCGTGTCTAGTGTTTATTTATTTATATTCTTGAACAACTAAAATTCAATCAGAAATAATAAAAAAAATACTGCCAGTGATAATGAAGTCATCTGTAATGAGAAATGGAAGAGGCTTTTTTTGGTGTTTTTTTTTTTTTTTCGTTTTTTTCGTTTTGCAAGGCCCATTTCAAGCATCGGGAAGGACAATGTATGATTTTCCCGAGCTCCGCGTATGATTGATGTAATTTACCAAGAATAGGAGCATGACCGGCCCCCGTAGTGTAGTGGTTAGCACTTCGGACCATGGACCGGGAGACCCGGGTTCGAGTCCCAGCCGAGGCAAGCGGGATTTTTCCTACCTAGGTCGGCTCCTACCCAGAGCGGGTGTGCTATGGACCCAATGGGGAGGCTGTTGCCACACAGCCGAGTTTCACCCACTTCACGGGTGCGACTTTGGGGGTGCTTCCCTTGGTATGACACGTCTTATGATGTGGATGATTACACGGCCGGCACCGCAGGTGCCGTAGTTCCCAGGCCTGGTTAATGCCGGGATATTTATGACAGGAAGCGAGGAATGCGGCCCTGTCCCGCAGTCCCAAACCACACGGACCTCCATAGCATCATCATACCATCATCCTCATCTCCATCATCATGCATAATAAAAATTGTCCCAGCTTCCGAGCCCTCCGTGGATTCCACTCATGACCTGGGAGGAACACCACTGGAGCTGGCAAAGAGTTGGGGCAGCAAAAAAAAAAAAAAAAAAAAAGAATAGGAGCATGACTCATTCTGTCATCAGGCGGTGATTGGTATTGACCACAGCAGTACTATTAGTCGTGTCCAGTGTTGGTAGCTAGCCAGCGTGGAAGCCAGCAATCATTCGTGCTGTGCCTTGTGAAGCCACGCCCCTTTACCATAAGCTCCTACGGTTCCATTCCTGTACTAATGTTGGTACTGGTAGCATCATTGAAAAGTTGTGTGATTTACGAGTGCTGCAACTACGTCCATACGGACTCAGGAAAGTGTTGTTTCTTGTCACACGTCCTTCACCACATTTATCAGCTTCATTCCACTGCTCCTCCAGCGCAGTCTCCTGTAGACTAGATAGCCCCCACCCTTGGGGAATTTTGCAGTAAAGTAGTTCAGTCCCGTCCCGGTAATCGCATGAACACTGTAATTTTATTTACACTACAGTCAGGTACTTCTGCCACCGTTCCACAGTACCCTCCATGCCTACAGACATGCGTGCTTCAATACAATGCTGTCGGCATTTTTACTTTTCCCGATATTTTTTTTTTCCACCTTCACTGAAACCTTCCCGCCTCGGTTGTGTGTGACGCACTGACTGTGACTGCAGTAGCCGTCATTAGTTCATACCTTGTCCTTTTCATGAACTTGCAGTTATGACACACAGGTGTGCTTGAATTTGACCGTGTCAGAAGGGATGTTTTCATTCTGACCGAGTTCTTAGGCGCATCACCTTTGATCATCGATTTTTGTTCCGAGCTCCGTATTCTTTGCAGTCGCTCACAAATTGTTGGCGTACTTTCCTAGCCTTTTCAATGATTTCACAATCACATTCACAGTCTGTGGGGATGCGTCTTGCTCGCATAGACCCCTGAGAAAACCCTTAGCCAAAATTAATGTAGTTTCACCCCATGTCAGAACCAAGGGCATTCCGGCTGTGAAGTGTACACATACATGTGCTTGTTCATAAATTATGCAGAAATAATGATAGATCATATTTATAGGTGATAGGTTCTTGTGGTGACTGAAGTCAAACGTATAGTACATAAAATTTACTGGGATTGGTGCACGCAAACACGCACACACACACACACACACACACACACACACACACACACACACACACACACACTTTTATACCGTGGCACACACACATGCACACATAGAGTCGGACATACGTGTCCGTGCGCGCGCGCGCACACACACACACACACACACACACACACACACACACACACACACACACACACACACACACACACACACACTCACTCACTCACTCACTCTGGGCGAAGCCACAGCGTTTCCTGGATTCTCGCTCGAAGGGAGACCACAGGTACCTGTTGCGTACATGGAAATGTTCTGCCTACGAGCCGTCAAAATGTTGGCAGTGGGAGTGGGAAACATTTTCACCACGTGGCCATGTTGTGTTGGCCTCAAGCAAAGTGCAAGGGTGCCGTGGTTCATGCTGGTAGATAAGCCGTGACTCATCACCTCCTGGTGATTGGCTGCCGTCTAGCGGTTTATGAAACAGGTCTCCAGAAGCCATAATAATACAAGTGCCTGTTGCGCCATGACGTAAATTCGATAATTTAATTTGCTCTCGGTATCCAGGAGTTGTAATTATTTGGGGGTTGAACTGGTTGACACTTCATGGAGTTTATGTGCTTAAATACATACAAATTTACATACATACATGTACTAGAAAGCAGACTTCTGGACTAAGGTAGTTTTTTGTGTGTGTGTTTTTTTTTTCTTGAGGATGTAGCTGTTGACTTAATCAATTTAAATTACAGAAGTAAACTTGGTTGAATTTGATGTCATGTACCTTTCTTTTTGTATTTATTTATTTATTTGCATGATTATTTGCGTTGCTTGCCTTTTTGTGGGAAAAATCTGCGCAGAAAATTTGACGATCTGTGCATTACAATTGTTTTTGTCATCCCTTTGATTTGAAGTTTCCATTGCCGTAGATTCAGTGCCATCATGAGTGTGTGTTCATTTTTCTTCTCCCTGTTTTCTCTTTTTTTGTGATGTTTTTGTTGTTTTGTTTGTTGTTGTGGCTTTTTTGTTTTGTGTGTTTTTGGTTTTTTTGTGGGGTTTTTTTTTGGTTTATTTGTTTGTTTGATTGTTTTGTTTGTTTGTTTTTTTCTTCAGGGGGGCCGTAGGTTATAGTTTCTCTTTTTCTCTCTTTTTTTCTGTTAATTGTTATTGAAATTGAAACCACAACCTTGACCTGAAAAAGTTGTTGATATGGGGGGTGTCGCGGGGAGGAGCAGGTCGGTGAGTCATGCTACTGTGTCATTTGATGTCACCGCTGGAGGTCCACATTAAACGAACGGCCAAGAAAGCCCAAAGCCGCTAAATGCTAATCTTTTATGGTGTTGTAAGGTTCAGGGTGAAAAAGTCGACGCATGATTCACTCAAATGCACGGTGCATGTGGCGGCGTGTCGGGCCGATGGTTGACGTGTGCCCAATATTGGCACTTGTGCTGCCAGTGGTGGCGACTCCCCCCAAAGATTTACGGTGATTCACGTTCAGAAACACTGTTCGCTAGACAGTCCCGCTATGAATCCAACGTAAGAAAGAAAGCAAATGAAATCTTGACAGCTTTGAGGGTGCTTCAAAAACCCATTTCCAGTACGTGATATTTGTTACATTTTCTATGCTGCAACTATTGACGCGCAAGTCTGAATGGCTCCTGAAAACTCTGGTGCAAGAGGATTGAATGGTGCTTTTTTCCCCAAACAGTATGTATCACATGCCCTTCCGCACATCTTTTCATATAGATGTTCCTACAAGGAAGATTATATGCTTGCAAAGTTCTCCGTGTTGAAATTGTAGGATATTGCAAGTACAGTGTAATGGTTTTGCTGATGAATAATTTTTATTATTTTTTTTCTTCATTTGCCATCTTTGATTAGTACTGACTTTGTTAGAGTGTGGCCTTTACCGAGAGTACAAATCGACTTCTGAATCAGATTAGCAATTTTTTTTTTTTAAATGTCGCAGGATGTTTTGTTGAGTTTTTATACTGTATACATGTATGAGGCCTTAGGAGCATTGAATGACCGTTCCTGACAAGCGTATGAGATCGGCTTTGTGTAAATTACATGTAGCATAATATAAATCAAACGCTTATTAATCATCCTGCTTGCATTATCAGTTTGAACTTGCCCCTATAATCCAGAGCATTACGAAATACGCAGCCGTCGGGAGGGTATCAAAATGTGACTGTTTTTCCCATTCTTTTTGTAATTTTGTTTGCCAGAACGGCTACCCATACCAACAATTCCCAGCACTAAGATCATTCAAAGGAATTATTATGTGTTTCTGTATGTTTTGAGGGGATCAATTTCTTCTGTTTCGTTCATTGACAAGATCTGATTCGAGGTAGGTCTTAAAGAAAGACAGACGCCGAGTTTTGAATGGCGGCGTCGTGTGTACATGCCGCCCAAATGTTTTGTTGCCATGTTTTGGTGAATAACACGAGGTGAACGACCGGGACAGTATTAGTCATCAGTGAAACCTTGGTCGTGTAACAGTATTTTGTCTTGACGTTATGGAAGTCTTCTAATGTAAATGGCAGAAAGAGAAAGCAACGTATTAAGCGGAGCTTGAACTTAGGCTCCGCCTGCTGGAAAGACGGTAGGAGTGGCTGAATTGTGACTCATCTCAAAAATCATCTCGCGAAGTCGGACGGCGCAGTTTATGGCGTGTATGCTTGACTAGAGTAAGATGGGTCGCACGCAGTTAATTGTCACAGATCTGTTCGCTCTGTTTAAAGCGTCCTTCAGCTGCACGGAGGGGATCCGGAGAACCATTGCAGTTTTTGATGATAAAGACTTAAACGGGCAAATTCCGTCTTTTGCTAGGGCAAGATATGTTTTTGGGACAGTCTTGTTCGTGAGTGCGCCTGTATACATGTATGTTAGAATACTCGACCTTGATGATTAGTACTGCTTCAGTTGCGAAACAGTATTGTTTACACTTTGCACAAGCGGCCAAACATATTCAAAGTTTATGCCTGTTAAATACACTACTGAAGCGCTCAGTGCGGTCGCCGTATGTGTGAGTGTGTGAGTGAGTGAGAGAGAGAGTGTGTGTGAGTGAGAGAGAGAGTGTATGTGTGAGTGAGTGAGAGAGAGATAGAGAGAGAGAGAGAGAGCTCGGAAAAGCGCAGTTAAAATCCAGGTCCGCCGCTTCGGAATGCAGGCTCAACATTTACAGATTGACCGCACAATTTACAAGACATATATATTTCTGATGGATACAGCACAAGCAGTGAATGCCGATTGACCCCGAAGAGAACTAATACATGACATGGACATGGGACTTTCACATAATTATTAAGATGATTATGTTTTCTTACTGTGTACCGCGTGATTTTTAAGTTCACAAACATGTATAGATGTACATTGTATAACATTATATGTCACACTCACAGCTCTTCAACATTTATGAAACAAAAACAATGATGGAATAATAATGATGATGCCAATAATCATCTTTGGCAGTAACTTGTAAGTGTTTAGATGATGTTCCTGACCCACCCACCCCCTCCACCACAAACACACACACACACACACACACACACACACACACACACACACACATATCTGGCCACATTAACCGTGTTACGTCACTAACGGCGCTGCTCATGGTCAATACTTTGGTTTGTTCAGGTGCTGGTGATCGACAGCCGCTCGTTCCTTGAGTTCAACACCAGCAACATACAACAGTCTGTCAACGTCAGCTGTTCCAAGCTTGTCAAGCGAAGACTACAACAGGACAAGGTGGGCATTTCGCATTTTATACCTGGCTGCTTTTGTTTATAAACTTCTTTTCAGGGGGGAGGGGGGGGGGGCTCGCTCAGAATACCTGTCTCGTCAGCCAAAAAAAAAGTGTGTATACACGTAAGTATCAAGTAAGTTTCTCTGCTTTGTGTTAACATGATTTCCGTAATAAATGGGTATTATTTGTTTGTTTGTTTGTTTGCAGAACTTTCGTTTGTCCCTCAGAAACTCAGAACATTACCAGTACTATACATAATTATTATATCTTGTGAAACTGAAAGTTCATACAAGCTTCCGATTTTTTAGTGGCCCCGTGCAAAGGGCATTAGAGGGGTTAATGTATGTTTTCTCCTTCTTCTTCGTCTTCTTCTGTGTCGATCATGCGTCATGGGAACGGCACCGTCACCCACTGACCGCTGCACCTGCCCAGGGAAGCCTAGGGCTGTGTGACCCAGTATCGAACCACAGACTCGTTGTCTTCCTGACCTTCACTGCTTTACTTCAGATCGCCTTCTGGCATTCCTCCCCGACTCCCTCTCATGCTCATTTCTCCATTGACTGCTCGGCTGTTGACTGATCACTGTCTTCAGGCTTTGAGCTAGATCTTACCGTTTTCTTGGTCGTTTTCAGTAGAAAAGATGACTGTGCTTCGTCGATGAGCAACGGTTGCTCATTGTGGTCTTTAAGGGGGGGGGGGGGGGGGGGGGGGGGGGGTGGGGGGGGGGTGGGGGGGGGGGGGGGGGGGGGGGGGGGGGGGGGGGGGGGGGGGGGGGGGGGGGGGGGGGGGGGGGGGGGGGGGGGGGGGGGGGGGGGTGGGGGGGGGGGGGTGGGGGGACGGTCCTGCCCAAGTGTTCGAACAATTCTCTGTCCTACACCACCTCAGTTGGAAATGCCGCCAGATTTTGAGATAACGAGAATTCAAGTGTTCTGCATTGCCTCTGAAATGACTTTTGGCCGTTATTCGTCGGTGGTCTCATCTCAAATGTTTTTAATCAGCATTATGCCTTGGCATTTTTAGTCAAAACATTTATTTATTTAGGATATTTATTGAATTGGATTTATTGGAAATGAAATCCTGTATGTGTATTATATATTGCACCATATTTTCTTGTTGCCTGCTCTGGAGGGAAAAAAGCTCACCAAAGGCATTGTTCAAAACCTTCCACTTATTCACATAATTCAGACACTCTGAGATATTGACACAGCATCCTGTGCGGAACGGTAGTATGTTGACAGAACTGCCGGATAGCCGGGATTCTACAGTAAAACTCTTTTAGCGCCAAGGACCCGTTTCCGCCATCATGCCCAGTTGGCAGTCTCTTGAAGTGCCCCGCATTGATGAGCATTTTGTGCTGGTGGTCATGAATACATGCATGAAGTGTGTGTGTAAGTGTGTGTGTGGTGTGTGTGTGTGTGTGTGTGTGTGTGTGTGTGTGTGTGTGTGAGTGAGTGTGTGTGAGAGAGAGAGAGAGAGAGCAGTAGCAATAGTCTGTCTGATGATTCACTCAAAGGGTTCGTTGCTTTTGCGATTGTATGAAGTTTTATTGTTGTTTGTTTAGTAGTTTGAGTAAATACGACTGCTCGGTTACACTTAGTCTTTCTCGATGCAGTATTCCTTTGTAACTCTTCAGGTCTAGCAGCCCCATGGCCCGTAAATGAAGCCAAAGGGCCTCATGTGTACCCATACCGTTAGGACAGTGGTTCTCTTGTGTCCGTTTTGTGAAGGGTGTTGGCTGTTTTTCAAACCACCGGTAGACGGGTATCTGTGTTGATACGGATGGGTTTGGGCTACACCCGTCCTGTGTGTGCAGCGTGCATGCTCAGAACATGCTTGCCACATGGCACACTCAACGTAGACACGTCCCAGTTTAACGATTTTTTTTAAAAAAAGGTAATTTATGAATGCGTGTGCAATTGACACAATTTCGAACACCCGTAAACATTTGCTTCATGAATGTGTGGAAGGGAGGAGGAAAGGAGAGTCAGTTCAGGTTCAGTCCAGGGGAAAAAAAACCAGCCCCCCCAACACACACACACACACACACACACACACACAACACACACACACACACACACACACATGACCACGAATCCGTCGTGTCCAAAGTCCAGTTACACACAGGTAAGAATCGGGTTGAGGTGATGTCGCTTAGGTCATGCTTCAGCTGTGTGTGCTTGTACTCGCCGCACGCGTGATGTCCCGACTGATCACAGTGAGCGACGATGAATCATTCTCAACACTCCTGTTACCTCAAACTAGTTGTCCTCTCCCCGGCCTCCCCAAACCACCGACACCACACACACACACACACACCGATCCATCCGCTGTCATTCACTGAAGGTGGCAGACAAAATCGCTCAGTATGTGTGTGTGTGCGTGCGTGCGCGCGCGTGTGTGTGTGTGTGAGAGAGAGAGAGAGAGAAGAGAGCGTCTACCTTGCGCAACAGCATGACCTTCCGGGTAGCGGTTTATAGGGTTATGCTCAGTGGGATTTTACTCCGGCCGTATTTAACCCGAAATACACTTTACCATGATTTGTTGGATCCCATTTGATCCCAGCGATCATGACCCAATACCGACAGAGCAGGAGCAAGCTAGGGCTTGATCAAATTTACGCGTGTTACTCATTTGGCCGTAGGTTTTGGTTCTGCCTGGGTGACGCGGTGACGGCATGACTGTTTAGGAAATCCCCTGCGTTACTTTTCCTTCTGCTGAGGCGTCAGTTGTCAAGCCTTTTCCTTAGACTAGAGATTCAGTATTTTCATATACATGTACCGATAAATGTGTGATAAGTGACCTCTGCGGTCGGCCGTCCGTCAGACAGACCTGACTTAGGTGTCTCCAGCCGTTAACCTACGGCACTGAGAAGTTTTAGACAACATCAGTGCCCGGGATAGTCTGCGGTGCATCACACAGTTATATGTTGTTTTCTTGGGGTTTAAACTGACCGTCCCCAGAGAGAGAGAGAGAGACAGAGGGAGTAGTCCGATTCATCTGACTCAGGAATTGGCCTGTAACTCCGGTCTATAGAGTTTGTAGTATACGTGGAGACACACACACACACACACACACACACACACACACACACACACACACACACACACACACACACACACACACACACACACACAATGTTGCAACACGAGCAATTCATTTTCAAGTTCTTCGGTGCGCCACACGAGCATACCGTGATTTTCAGGGTTTACACTGCACGAGAGAGAGAGAGAGAGAGCAGTATGCGTCCATGTACCACAGCAGTACAACTACCAGCAAGGTGTTAGTATGAGTCAGTGGGCAAGCTTGCAAACAATGACGGAAGGCGTCAGTTTGGTGTTAGTCTGAACCCTTCTTCCCTTTGTGTGGCCGTAAAGAAAACACTGGACTCAACCACAGCACTCCATGTGTGTAGCTGTACATGTATGGAGCGTGTACGGACTGTTGGTGCAAAGTTTATTTCCACTTCTTCAGGGCCGCCGTAGTCCCCCCCTCCCCCATATAGCTGTGAGTCACACTTTGTAGAATGGTAACGTGCTGAATAGTTACACAGGTATTGGCGTAACGACTTGCTTGTACTGTACGTCTCTTCTGGTTGCTAGGGGGAGGGAGGGGTTGAGCTTGGACGGGCAGACAGGTGAAAAAAACACTGAACAGGAAAACTGACAGTCTGTAGTAGAGTGAATGATCTGCTAGTTACCACAGCCCCTCCAGTTTTCAGTGGGTTTTTTTTTTTTTTTAAGGACATTCTTTTTTCTTTGTAGCTTTGAGGATAATTCCTGAGAGAGTGAAATTGCATTGGGTAATCGTACAGGCCATACCTACCTTCTCACCAGTCCATGTACCTCTGAATCTGATCGGCTGATTTTTCCTTAGTGTTTACTGACTTCACCCGTATGGAAGGTCTGTGACATGTAGCAAAAAGGAAGGAACCCACTAGTGTGTTTTCCCCTCTCTGCTCTGCCTCATATGGTTTTGTTGTTGTTTGTTGTACTGTTTTGATTTTTTATAAATGACAGGTGTGTGTGTGTGTGTGTGTGCGCGCGCGCGCACGAGAGAGAGAGAGCTCTACTCAATAAAAACAGGACACCAAATCTGCCCTTTGTCCTTGCAGGTTCATATACGAGAACTTCTAAGCCAGACATGCCATGTGGATGCTGATGAGACATGGGACGTCATCGTGTACGACCAGTGCACAGAAGACCCTGGTGTGTTCACCTCAGACAACTTTGTCCACGTCCTGCTGCGCAAGCTGGCTACCTCCTTCAACAGTGTCAACTTTCTCTCAGGTACAGTAATCTCCACTTAAAGTAGATGAAAACCCACCGACGTTACAGTTTTGTCTGGCATACATATATAGGTTGTAAAACATTGTTTGCTGCATGAAGTCGTTGGGCTTAAAATTATTACCTAAATCAGAGGCTCACAACTATTTCCTTTAAGTTAAAGTCTCTGTGTTCATATTGAGTTCATATGAGGGGAAAAAAATTGCTGCTTACAAAGCTCTGTCTGTTTGCCAAATGAGTAGATGTTCCATGTGGCTTTGTGTCCATTTTCATGACTTAGTAGAGAAATGTGACGTTCTTTTGCCGAACGCTTCCATACCTGTACTAAATGCTGACCAACAGTTGCTAAAAATAGCCACCAATCAGCGCTGTCTACTTGGTCTTCCGTCCGCAACCAAATAATGTCGTCCGCAGAATACGTGGTATGTAGAACAACATAAACGTCAACCAGAGTCACCACAATGGTTTCAGATGCTACATTGTGTCCCAAGTGACTGATTCAGATGCACAGAGGTAGCCGCATCCGGTGAAAATTTTTTCCACATCGTTGTTGTATGCCTGGCAAAGTATAGATCTGCTGTATGTTTGATGTTTACATCGAAACATCTGTGTCTAGATTACAGCCGGGAGATCAATGTAAAACTGCCAGCTGGAGCTGCATATATATATACTAAATTGGGGGGAAAAGTGCTCTAGTTTCGGGATAATCTCGGCCGTCACCTGGCTCCGTTCAGAATTCATCTCCTATTCCTAAGCAAGCCATTGATCTAACTTTGAGGTCGGACAACGCAGTGACAAATTTAACCACAGTTGCCTTAGGTACTAATAGTTAAGTGTTAATCTGGGCACTGCTTTTAGGATGTTTGAGGATAGGGGTGCTGTTGATCATTATACTGGTGGAAGCTGTTGAAGAGCCGACTCCATTTATCATTATCAGCCGTGCTACTGTTGTGGCCGCTTGGGTCTAGTCATCACGCACCCTGTTCACCAGGTTCACGTTTATTTTCGTTCCATTGATTACCGCAGCCTGAGAGGCAGACCTCTCCAAAGCCCGTTATCTGCTCATAACTTTTCCATTGTAGGATTACCTTACCTTGAACTATAAAGCAGGCGCGCGCGCGCGCACACACACACACACACACACACACACACACACACACACACACACACACACACACACACACACATTAGCTCACAGTCACGTGCGTGCGCGCGCGCGCACACACACACACACACACACACACACACACACACACACACATTAGCTCACAGTCGCGCGCATACACACACGCACGCGGTACCCGGTTGTCACGCATTCACAGTGTAAAGCTGTTGCAGGGACAGTACAGGCAGGTAGAGCTGTTCCCTGAGTGGGTGGAGGGGGGGTCCGCGTTGTACAGTAGAGTTCAGGTGGTTGATATCAGCAAGTGGTGACTCATACCTACTTCTGTTGCCTCAATAAATACACCTGGCTTTTGCTCTGTACTGTCTTCCCGATAAAACCCCGCCTCGTGCCGCAAAAGGGGGAAAAAAATCATCGCGCACCGACAAGTGTGTGCAGGCAGCACGTGTGCATGTGTGGGAACTGTTGCATGTTTATGATACGCTGAGCAGCATTTCATCATTTTATCTTTAGGCTGTCAGGAGCCATGTACTTACTTGTTGCACTTGCACAGGCTGGGGAATTGTCAGTCATTTTGGCAATTTCAGTCAAATTTCCTATCCTTTCAGCCAAAAAAATCCGAATTTCAGCCGAAGAAATGGAAGGGGGAAAAGGTTGCACACACAATCAAGCATCATGATACATGTAATAATATATGGGACTTCAGTTTTGAAGGCTTGCATATATATCAGTACCAAGGCAGTATAAATTTAATTTTCGGGTGCCAGTAAAAGCTACTAAAAACCTTTTAAAATTCTAAAATTTGGTTTTCCTAAGTGGAGCATTGCCCCGCAGCAGTGTGATACTGCTGCGCCCCTGCCTGGGTTTCAGTCTTATTTTTCCTTCAGCCATTCCCCAAATTGCTTACAGTCCAATTTTAGTTTTCATGCCCCCTGTACAATACCACAATCCAGCTGACAGTACATGTATTGTTTTCATACTCTCATTTTTATTTTTATTTTTTTGTTGGGGGTGGGGGGTGGATTGGTGGTTAGACTCACAGGATTTCTGTAGTGAAGTCTGCAGAGTTATACTATAGGAGGGAGTACATTCTTGCCAAATATTTGTCTACACAGTAAAGTGGTTTACATTTACAGAGTTCAGATTGTTCCTCTGGTGACCTTGTCACATAAGTTTAGTTTGTTTACAGAGGTTTACAAGATCACAGTATATTGAAATGTTGTACGCAACAGACTTTCACGGCTACCTTGTCCATTCATTCCATCCAAATGCTGACCTCATAGCCAGTAAATAAAATATTCAGCTGTGGTTCCCAAGGTGATGGCTGACTGACTGTCAGACTGTCATAAAATTGGCTTATCCGATGCTCTTTACAACACAGTTTTATTTCGTAAACATGCTTGCACTGTGTGTCCGCAGATGACACATGCTTTTAGGTTTGTGATAGATTATCTCTGAGAGCCAGTGTGGCGAAAAACACTCTGCACCTGCAGGCATCCAAGGCATCCACCAACATACTGAAATGTAGTGGCAACATTTATAAAAATGCTAACAAACAGTTAAAATGGTTTGTTTCCTGCGTACAGTTCCATGTTTGCATAGTTCTCACAACTTCTGTTTGACACAAACAAACTCTGAACTCCAAGGCATCCACCAGCGTGTAGAATTTTTTTTTTTTTTTTTTTGCTGCCCCAGCTCTTTGCCAGCTCCAGTGGAGTTTCTCCCAGGTCATGGGTGGAACCCATGGAGGACTAGAAAGCTGGGACAATTTTTATTATGCATGATGATGGAGATGAGGATGATAGTAAGATGATGCTATGAATGTTCATGTGGTTTGGGACTGCGGGACAGGGCCGCATTCCACGCTTCCTGTCATAAATATCCCGGCATTAACCAGGCCCGGGAACTACGGCACCTGCGGTGCCGGCCGTGTAATCATCCACATCATACGACGTGTCATACTAAGGGAAGCACCCCCAAAGTCGCACCCGTGAAGTGGGTGAAACTCGGCTGTGTGGCAACAGCCTCCCCATTGGGCCCATAGCACACCCGCTCTGGGTAGGAGCCGACCTAGGTAGGAAAAATCCCGCTTGCCTCGGCTGGGATTCGAACCTGGGTCTCCCGGTCCATGATCCGAAGTGCTAACCACTACACTATGGGGGCCGGTAGCGTGTAGAAATTTAGTGGCAACACAAACCAAAAAAAAATGCTAATAAGCAGTTAAAACATCATGTTTTATGCCTACAGTTACAGTGTTTGCATGGTTCCATGTGACAGGATGTGAAGATTTTGACGTGTGCTGGCGGTGTTGCAGGTGGGTTCCTGGCATTCCAGGCCATGTTCCCAGGGCTGGTGGAAAGCAAGGCCAACAGCAGCTACCGGTGCACCGCGCTCACCTCTCTGTCTCAGCCCTGTCTCCCGGTCAGCAACGTGGGGCCCACTCGCATCCTACCCTTTCTCTACCTCGGATCCCAACAGGACGCTCTGTCTGTGGAGACAGCACAGGTACAAGCGCTGCACCAGCAGGCAGCTTTTCCTACCACATAGTGATAGGGCATGTTCAGCAGGAAGACTAAACTAAAACTGTTTTAGTCCAGAGACAGTGGCCCCGTTCCCGGGTCCAGAGAATATGGGGCCCAGGCCCCTGCAAAGATAATCCGGCGACATGCAGTGACATGATTACTAAAACAACTACAGTATAAGTAAAAGGGGGCCTGTATTTTGCTGTCATTACAAGAAAGGGGGACGCAGGGGTTATGAAAGCTGAAAAATCTTGCTAGTCCTTCGGGCTAGCAAGATTTAAAACCAACTAGCCCAAAACCATTTCCACTAGCCCAAAAATACATTTTGTCAAATATAGACCTATTCGTAAATAAAAAAAAAGATTCACAACACTTTGATAACTGTTATGTTCTTTAATGCATCACAAATAGTTACTCTCACCCCAGCGTCACAACAGAAACTGTGAGAGAGAGAGGGGGGGGGGGGGGCTCGCTGACAGAGTACCTTGTGCATTCAGCTCTGTGAAAATAGAGCAAGCTTTGCCTGGTAATCTCAACTAGTCCGGCGGGCCAGTGGTAAAACAATTTAACTAGTCCGACGGTATTTTCACCAGTCTGTGGGCTGTCGGACGAGTCTTTTCATAATCCCTGGGGGACGTGTAGATTTTGGGGGATATGCCAAAATTATGTGATATCCATGAAAACTGATGATGAGTGCATGCAAAAGTTGTGCACAACAGCTGCTAATGTTGTATGCATTGCGCACACCTAGTTATAAGATGCAGAGTTGGTTTGGGACATCTTCGAACAAACTAACTACACCCAGTAACTTGTCCGTAATATGCAGTAAATATCACCAACACTGAAGAGACAGTTTCACTGTCTTGTATTCTGCTCATCGTAAGCTGAACGACATTTGAAGGTTTATGAAACTTTGTGCATTTTTTTGTTGTCTGTGGTTGTTTATTTGTTTTTAAGGCCTCTTTGTAAATCTGAGTCACAGCTTCAATCCAAACCATTGCATTAAGAATGCAGGGTGCCTCCTTTTTGACTTGTGTGTTTGTATGAACTGAGGCTGCAGTGCAGGCTGGCTGAAAGATTTGATACATTGCCATGGAGCAGTCAGATTTCTGCTGTTTTTTTCCCTGCAGATAAATGGCATCAACTATATTCTGAATGTCAGCACCACCTGTCCCCGTCCCACATACGTGCAGGAGGGGCACTTCCATCGCATTCCCATCGGTGACAACTACAGCGAGAAGATTCTCCCGTTCTTTCCTGAAGCATTCCAATTTTTGGGTCGGTTCTCTTTCTCTCTCTCTCTCTCTCTCTCTCTCTCTCTCTCTCTGTGCATTTATTTAGCTTCTTTGAGAGAGAGATACCTTTTTTTTTCATTGCATACGGATGCCCGTTTCAATACTTTATACAGAATATTGCAGTAATGCACTCTTTGCTTTCTGTGTTTTTCACCATCTCTTGTTCAGTCTGTATATTTATTCATATTCTGAGCTTTTATTTGTTCACCCCCTGTTTTATTGTATAGTACTAAGTCATCATCATCAGTAAATACATGATTGATCACCGTATAGTACTAAGTCATCATCATCATACATGTATTGATCACCGAATATTACTAAGTCATCATCATCATACATGTATTGATCACTGTTTATTGTGGATGTGTATCAGCTGGAGACATCTAATCTGTATTTGATGCACAGTTGCATAGTGTCAGTGTCATAAGCACAATGATGATTACATGTATGCAGCACATAAATTGTGTGTGAAGTTTGCAAGGACAGCGACCACACACGGGCTTGCTTTTTGGTATAAGTTTTGAGTTGACCGTAGATAACATAGGCCTTGAGAAAATGTGACAAAATGTAATGATTTTTTCATTGGTGTGTGTGTTTCAGACAAGGTGCACGAGGCTAATGGCTGCGTGCTGGTGCACTGTTTGGCTGGCATCTCACGCTCGCCAACCCTCGCCATCGCTTACATTATGAAACACATGCGCATGTCCTCTGACGATGCCTACAGGTACAACTGTTCTTCATTTATAATGAAGGTCATAATTGTGGTCATTATATTTTGTATAGGTATGTGTAGCTTAAGGATTGATTTTTGACAGATTTAAAAGTGGCAAAACAGGAAATTGTTTCCAGTGTAAATTTTGGCTTAAGATAGGTTGGTTGGTTGGTTGGTTTTTTTTTCTGTTCTGTGCTTACCTGATTACTTTGCATCAGTTGTCCTTTTTTTTTTCTTTTTTTTTTTTACTTTGAATTGTAGTGAGCACCTAGATACACGATTAGCAGCTCGATATTACATTCTTACCTCCATTCATCCTCTGTTACACATTTGTTCAGGTATGTGAAGGACAAGCGCCCCACCATTTCACCCAACTTCAACTTCCTGGGGCAGCTGCTGGAATACGAACATGTCGTGCGACGCGAGGAGGAGGAGGACCGACAGAGAGCACAGCGAGCTGGACTTGAGTCTGATCCAACACCTTCCAGCATCCACCCTTCATCTGTTGTCATGGACCTGCAGGTGTGCAGTCCTCCTTCCCCGGGCCCTCGTTCCTCCGCCCCACGACCTTCATTCGACTTTGACCACATAACGGGTTTCCCTGGGCCGGCCATACCTGCTTCGGGTCGGCCCGGAGCTCGCAGCGAGAGAGGCGAGCATCACACAGTGCCATCAGATGCATCATTCCCACACAGCAAGGCCCCCTTCCCGGGGCCTGGTACAGATTGCGGCAGCACAACCGTTCCATTCCCAGGCCCAGAGACTGTGTCCCCGTTCCCGGGCCCGGAGGCAGTAGCCCCGTTTCCGGGTCCAGAGACTGTGGCCCCATTTCCGGGTCCAGAGGCAGTGGCCCCGTTCCCAGGCCCCTGCGAGGATAATCCATCGACATGCAGTGACAAGGCCCTAACCCCAGACCCATCCAGTGACCTTGCCATGCCGGGCTTCAGCCTGGGCAAAGAACTTCAATCATCACCACGGCAACTGCAACATATCCCCATGCCATGCTCACCCTTTCCGGGCCCTGCAGACTCTCAAGCGGGCAGTGTGCCCTGTCAGGGCCCCCGATATCCGGGTAAGACAAGGGTCAAAGACAGTCTCAGTCTCTTGTCCAGACAGACAGATGTATCTAATTTATCAGCAGCTGGGTTGTATAGACATCGATTCAGCGTTGGAGATTTGACACTGACAGCTAAGACCAGCGCTCAGGGCATTCTGAGTGAGGGGGAAAGTGCAGCATCTAAGGTGTCGGACTGCAAATCTCTTAACGGTGTTTCGGGTACTCTCGCAGCTTGTTCACAGGCCTCCATTCTGTCGACCAAAGTCATGAATCATAAACCTGACACGGTCAGATTAGAGTCAAAATCTGTTTCACTGACTTCTCCGGCGCCCAGTTTTATGCCCCTCAGTTTGGGTTCCAGCACAAAATCACTATCCATGCATTTCGCTTCTGGGGGGTCAACATCGCGCGCGGGTTCCCTCTCTTCACCGGGGACAGGGTTCAAGCAGCGGGACCGCCATTTCACCCTTGATCTCAGCCCTGTGTCTGATGCAGACAAAGACTCGGATACCAGCAGTTCTGAGCCTGCCACACCGGACAAATCTGTGGCCACTCCTCCCTCCTCCCTGGCAATCAGCAAGGTGTTTGTGACCACACCTCAACGCAGACTGAAGCTCCCTACACTCCCTATACATATGTTGCCCTCCCCTACCTCTGCAATGGCGCGACTGCACGTTTCCACAGCATCCCCCAGCTCTGATGTGCCTCCCCCGACCACAACCACATCCTCCTCTTCCTCTTCTCAGGACCTCTCAGACAACGAGTTGCCATTTTACCGGTACCCTACCACGTCACTGGACAAACTGAACTTCACTCCATGCTATGTGCCAGAGTCAGTATCCACCAGCCACTTGCAGACTAAAACGGGCGCAACAAAGCGGCCCATCAGCGCAACCATCACAGAGACAAAAACATCAGAACCGACGTCACCCATGTCTATCAGCAGCTTGGGTTCGCCGACTGGCTCCTTGCTATCAGCGGGTTCTCCAACTGGGTCACTGCCAGCAAAAGTGGTTCTTCGCAGCAAGGAGGGCCGGTCGTGGCGTATGGAAGAATCGTCAGAGTCGGGCTCTGGGGGCTCAAGTGACCTGATCTCACCCATGTCCATCTCGAGCAACAGCAGCAACAGTTCCTCAGGAGGCTCTAACGTTGCATCTCCCATCAACACTGGCAATGGCACAGCAGGACTGGCAACAACCAAAGTGGTGTTGAGATCACGTGAAAAGTCCAAGCGCAACACCGTTCGACCGAACAGCATTGCGTTCTCCACTTATCCAACTTTTGACCTGGCTCCTGAAAACTCTGCGTCTACTTCAGGGTTAAGTCAAGGATCTCACGACGATTCGTCAGAAGCCTATTTGATGGGCAATGGCAGCAAGAAACTGCGACCCAATGGGGTCAGTTCAGAACCTTCCTCAGAGCGCAAATTCCGCTGGGGGAGGTACTCTGAGCGGGAGATCTACCGACAAATTACTGCTGCCATGGAGAATGCTATGCTGTGCACACAAGTGTACGAAGCTTCTCGCAAGGCTCGCAGTCTAGATGACATCCTCGCCTCAGAAGACTCGAACCTCGGCCACATGTGTCAATGTTCAGTGTTTGCGCAGGTGTCTCGGCGGTGTGGGATGCCTGACCATTTCTCATCCCCACCGTGTCACTGTGGGGCGGCCTCAGAACCTTACCAGTCCAACTCCAGCATATCATCTGGTGGCAGCCACAGCTCTCTGCACGGCAGCATGGAAATCATTCAGGTATCATGAATGGCTTTAGTGACACCTCCCGTCACTTGGTGCCCCCCTGACACCCTCTGCATCCTGTGGACGGCCTTTTTGCATGTGGTTCAGTGCATTGGATAGGCTGTTTGAACTTGTCTCGTACCACCTCCGGTTTTTTGTATGTTTGGTTTTTTTTCCCCTCACACTTTTGATTTTTGGTTTGTCTCAAGTCTGCCATCCACCTTTTCTTTCCCCTAAGGTTGTTCACTTATGTTCCACATGCATATTTGCAAAACCCAAACTGCACCAGAGCTCTCAGCAGAGCCAGAGGATGCCATTCGAGTCACAGTCATCTTGGATTTTTGAGAGCTGTTTCTGAACTGCAAGCCAATTTGAAGTGTAAACCAGCAACCATAATGATTATTTTGTAATTAATTATTTACACACGGTAAAAATGTGTGCAAGACTACTGACTGATGATTTCAGCACTTGTTTTGTGCAGTTACTCTGCAGTCAGTAGTCTCTGGTGCATTAAGCAGTTTCACTTGAGGGAAATACAAATTTTACATTTGGAAAACTTTGGACTGTGATTGTGAAAGCAAGCAGGTGACAGCCTCAGATTGCATGCTTCAACTGGCTCTTGCGGTTTGTGTTTAGCAAGTGGCAGACCGTATGTCCTGTTTACTGCACTCCCCACCTCTTTATTTGTCAATTAATTTTAATGAAATAGCATGGAAGCTGGAAGTAACAGCTCTTTTGCCTTTTTGCAAAGTTTTTACTTTCAGACTGTTGGTTTCGTTTGCTAAAGAGCTTGTTTGTTTTCTGCTATCCATTGGTGGTAAAGTGTAAATTGCTGCAGAAACTCCCCTGTCTTGTCCGAGTTTTCTTTCCTCGGCTCTTGGCTTTAGAACAGAGAGGAGAGTTTTGACTGCGCTGAATTTGGTTTTCTGCTTGCATTTTCTATCACTCCTGTTAAAAACCTGCCTTTGTTGTGTTTTTTGTTTTTTGTTTTTTTAGGGCCAAAATAGAAGATACCTTTGTTTGCAGTCTTCAGCTGAACTTAGTTCCCAATCACTTTACATGGTATACTATGGGAAAGAGGAGAAAAAAAAAAACTTTCTTTGGAACAAGAAACAGGAGCCCACTCTGTGGTGACCTTTTCTTGGTTTCTCTCTCAGAAGTTATTATCCAGTTTGTACAAGACTAAAGGCCCATCTCACCCCCAACCAACACTCACTCACAACATCAGTGATGCCCCCCACCACAAAGCAAAAATTATCTATAGGTCTACTTCCACACATTCTCCCCCCCCCCCCCCCCCGAGGAGACAATAACGCAGACTGACAGGTATTTTTTATTTTGCCGCAGCATGGTGCTGCCCGTGTGTGATGTCAACTGCTGTTTTGTGCCATGGTGTGTTGCACACATATCAGTTATCACTATTGTCACAGTTGTGCTGACCCAGTGCACTGTGGATTGTGTACATATCATTATTTTGTTCGTCACGTCTGCAGATTGATCATGTTTGAATTAGAGCACTCACAATGACTTTGTATGCAAGACTGCGCACTGAAGGTGGTACTTAAACATAATTATCCCTTGAGTTGAAGTATGTGGTAGTGGAAAGCTTCAGTGTTCAGGTGAACTTGAACTTGCATGGCTTTAGTGTCTCAACAGTTTCTGTTGTTTTCCTGTCATTGGCAGTTCTTGTGTTTCATTTTTGCATAGTTGTTTTTGTGTAGTTGTCTTTTTGTTTCTTTGTTTGGCTCTTGCTGTTTTTGACCTAACTTCATCTGCCAGTTGTCGATTTGGCCAAAACAAAACAACAACAAAAAAAGGTAGTAGTTTGCAGTTGTTCTGTTTGAATATTGATGGAAATCTGCTTGCGAATAATAGCTCAACATTTCCTTTCGGGTTTTTTTTTTCTGTGCAGAATGTTGTGTAAAAAGATGTCAGTTATCACATACTATGCAAGCTGAAGAATCCTTAGTTCCCCTCGCCTTCCCATTCACCCACCTCACTACCCCTCTTATCATTACTTTTAATAAATTCCCCCCCCCCCCCCACAAAAAAAAAGAAAAAAGGCAGAGCCAGCAGTAATCCTTTTTTTTTTTTTCATGGATGGACAGACAAAATGGCAGTGAATACACTGATTCAGTGGAATGAATTTAATGACACAACAGCGTATGGAAAGTTCATCTTTCACTCTCATGTTAATGCAGAGTATTTTGCAAGATGGTCTTTGTATAGAGTTTCTTGTCTTGGTGACTTGGAAGGCACTTACCATTCACCCACCATCTTTTGTTTATTTTTGTTGCTTTTTTTTTGGGGGGGAGGGGGGGGGAGTCGGGGGGTTGCCATCTTGAATCATTGCTATTTAGGTGATTATCATAGAGGTATGGGTATGAAGCAAATTACTTGTGTGTACAGGTAGTTTGTTGCGTTTCTTTGTAGTGATGTTACTGTAGTGTATATATTATTGCTTTCAGGTCAGTCTGGACACTTTTGGCCCCCATCTTGTTGGGGTTTTTTTGTTTTGTTTTGTTTTTTGGTCACTTTTGGCTTGTTTATGTTTCAGATGGTGAAATGTGAATGCATACTTTTTTTTTATAATCACGCTCAGATTGCATAAGTATTTTAGCTTTATCCAATTTTTTCCTTTCCCTTCCCACCCCAGTGTACTTATTTAAAGTTCTACTTGTCTTTGTTTTCTTTGGGCACACAAGATATGATTATAATGCACAATTTCAGGAGTTTAAACTGCATATCCTTTGATACATATATAGTTCTGCCAGTCTTGTACTGCTCTTTCATGGTATCTCCCTGAGTACCAGTGTCACAGAGCGTTATGTGTAAATTTCTGTCCAAAGCTGAATTCACCAGTTCAGAAATTAATTCAGTTGGTATTCTTCTGTTTTTCTGCTTTCATGATGACAGCTCCCACGCTGAATGGTAAGTGTAACTTGATTGGCTGGTTCTCACTTGTGTTCCGTACTCACAACTCAGTGCTCTGATTGGCTGCGTGATCCGTGCCGACCAGTGCCTTGAAGTTGAACCCTTTGCATGACACTGCAAGACCAGGGCTGCTGGGCTGAAGTTCGGAGGGAAGGGGTTGGGGTTTGTTCGAAGGGCATGACAAGAGAGCAGCAGCAGCAGCTTACCTTGCTTCTTATCTCCTTCTGTTCAAAGTCCTACAGCACATGGTCGTTTTGGTAGAACCTCTGTTATGGCTCTTGGAATCTGTACCATATCTGAATTGCATGATGACAGACAGCATGCAGTCCTGGAATGTATGACAGTGTCCACTTATGCCATCGATATCTTTTTTTCTTTCTGCTGAAATTTTTTTTCTGCTCTCGGACTGATTGGCTTGTTGCCTGTCAGTTGAGAAGAGTCTGCTTACTACATGTATTAGAAAATACGCCTGGGCAAGTTATTTGAATCCAGGAAGCCTGCTAAAGATGCATTTTCCTCTGTCTCATTCCGGCGGCTTAAAAAAAAAAAAAAAAAAAGGAACTGCAGGGTTTGTGTTGTAATCATTGCTCTTTTCTGCGGATGTGTACTATGGCCTAACATGTAAAACACACCTCTGCCCTTGAGGACCGTTTGAATTCCAGGAATGCATGAAATTTAGTCACTATGCAATGCTAGTGCGGTACAGGTAATAATGACCATGGCACCTCTCTCCCTTTGGACTCTGACCTAAGCTCTTTCCACCTTGGCGCATGATCACATCAGTAACCCTTCCCAAAGCGGAACCCTGTACAAATGGACTTTATTTATTAAGACAGTGGGCCATGCCTGCATTTGGACATGTACCTGAGATTTCCTTCACCCAGGTCTGGCAGGCTTGGCGTGTCCTTTTTTTTTCTCAGGGGGAAACAGTTTGGTGAGCAGGCATGATCCCAGAGAAGGAAGTCTGGTGAGCAGGCATGATCCCAGTGAGTGAAAGGGTTAATGTCAGATCAGCCAGTGAGCAAGCGATACTGTTTGTGAAAGGGGACAAGGATATATACATATGTGATGATTTTTCTGTGAATCAAGACAGTGTGATGGATTACCCTAGATTTGTGATGCACACAAATTCAGTACACCAGAACTTGGGGCTTGTACAGGTTGGAAAAGGGTTACTTCTCTCTTTGCAAACCGCTCTCAGCAGGTAAAAATTATCGTAGGTCAGGTGTAGCCTGTCCATCTGAACTGACAGCCAGATGTGTTGACACACCTGCTTGTAATATGTTGGTTTGGTTATGGAAATGTTATCTCACTCTTGATCATGAATGAAAGCCCATATAGGGGTGTACCCCACTGTGTGACGTCTTGTTCAAAATTATATGATGCGCCGAATACCTCCGGTATATATGTCAAATCTCAAAGATTCTTCACATATTTTTTAAAAAGTGTCCTGCACAATACCCCCTGGTTATCTTTTGTCAGTGCCAGCATAAGAGTGTCCGTGTATATGTGAGTACATAGAGAATCCTGTCTCCCATTTTCACCGATTTATTTGTGACTAAGGCCTCAACATTTGGCGGACAGACGAAACTTAACTCACTTATGTGAATGTCATTTATCCTACATCTCTTGAACATCTCTTCAGGTCTGCCATTGTGTTTTTATTGAACTCTCCCCTCGTACAATTTACCCATGGTCCCTCACCCTGAAAGCAATGATCAATGCATTTTGCAAATGAACATGAACGATACTTGTATACATGTGCTTGATTTTTTTATTTTTACTTTTGTAAATGAAACAAGACAAAGAAGACACTTAGAGTACTGAAGGGTTTGGGTATGTTGTTTCCAGCATGTTCCGTGAACGTATGGTGGAAGTTTTATCCTAGATTACTGGTTTAGCCTTGTTCAGCTGTAGTTTTCTGTATTGTTGAAGACCATTTGATGGACATATACTATTACCGGTACACGAAGGGAACTTGCACATTCTATGATTGTATGTCCGTCGTGGTAGAATGATGGTCAAGTGGCATGCAGAATTTGTTGTCCAGTTTGTCTGTTACGTTTTGTAGACTGAGTTGCTCCTTTCAGAGTTTTACCCATGGTGATAGCACCCCTATTTTTAGATGTGCCTCAGCATGGTTTGTATCATGGTATGGAGCTTCCGTTTAGTTTTGTTCTGTGACTCAAGTTTCTCATACTGAAAGGATTTTCCTCCTTTTCAGATACATGTACCATATCAAATCGGAGCACATTAGGATCCTGTTCCTTTGAAATGATTACATGTATCTGTTGTTTTGCCTCCCTCGCTCGGCAGTTACCCTCCCCTCACGTGATTTTGTTTTTTTCTGTTGCACATCCTCATTATTACAAAAGTACCACATTGTAGTCGTGTGTCCTGTTACCTTTCATTCAGTTTCATTATGTTGTCAAAGTTGTGATGCCATTAAACTCATTTCAGTGATTCTAGTTGCATCCTTTTATTGTTGTGTGCGCAGTAAAAAGAGATTGTGTTCACACCTTCCACCCCCCACTCCCCAGTGGTGTTTAGTACCGTAATTTCAATGGCACATTTTTAGATGAGGCTTAATTGTGTGTCAGCATGGATGTCTTTTTGTTTCCTTGTGTTGATGCCTGCTCATGTTGTGTGTGTTTGCTTTGAACATCAAAGCTAGAAATAATCATAATAATGACCGATTATCGATGACCCTAAATCAAAGTTGAAAACTTTAATGTCCAGAATATATATTTGATAAGAGTTAAAGCGAAAATACTGATTTGGACGGGTTTAGGGTGTTGGGGGGAGGAGACCAAAAAAAGGAAAGGAAAAACATTTTTTTGGTTCTTTTTTTCAGAGAAAATAGCAGTGCCATAAGTTAGCTCAGTACAGTACGTTGTACAATGATTTACTGATAGTACGTATATCTTGCAGCTGTTGCTGTGTCCCTACGCACTCAAAATGTCTCCACTCACACACCAAAATAAATGACGCAAGAACTCAAATACAGGCCGATAGAACTTCATCCTGTGCGCGTACTTTCACTGCAGTTTGTCACACGTTCACAACGCACCCACACACACTGACACACACACATGCGTAAAGATGCAATCGACAGTGCGTGGGCCGGCGGAGGTTGGGAGAGGGGGAGGTTAACCAATGGACCAACGTCAGTGACAGCTGTGAACGGGGTCAACTCAAGCTGATGCCGCTATTGATCACCCATGACGTCACCGTGCCTCTGCGAACGGTCTCGTGAGTCATCCCATGATAGAGATCGCACAGGTGGATCAGCCGTAGGTTTGTGCATAATAAAACACTTTCGGTGGTCAAACCGAGGCCACAGACATAGATTACATGATGTCAATGATAATATTAGGTAGCTTTTTTGTTTGTTTGTTTGTTTGTTGTTGTTTTTTTTTGTTTTTTTTGTTTGTTTTTTTTTTGGGGGGGGGGGGGGTGTTCACACCAGGGAGCATGACTGTGTTGTCACATGGTCGTGTCACTGGTGATTGTTTGGTCATTGTCGTGAGACTGCCCGGTAAAATGGCAAATGCGTTGGCTGTTCACCTGAAACCTGGTGAACAGGAACCCGACCAAACGTGTGTGCAGTGCAGTAAATGCATGTTACCCAGCCAAGCATTTTTCCAACCAACACTCTGCAATAATAAACACCTCACGGTCCCCCCCCCCCCCCCCCCCCATAATTTGATTTGTAATTTTGAAGTACATGCAGTGTAAACCGCTGGAAAATTGAATCGTTTACCAGAAATGGCGGTGTGGTTTTCAGTAAGGAATCGTTGATTTCCCCCCCCCCCTCCCCGTTCGTCCCCGAAGTCCAAAGGTAGAAGAGTGACTATTTAAACAACTTAGATTTCTCCCATGATTCCTGCAGATTTATTCTTGTTTGGAATATTCTGTGTTTGGTAATGCGCCCTGAATCCTACATGTACCAGGTGATCTTACAGAATGGCAAACTTAACCCAAACAGATACAGGCTCATCATTGGGCGAGTGTGATCAAGACAGGGCCATGTCCTAATAAAAATCTGTAACGTTCCTTTTCTTGCGGAGTATACATTGCTTACATTATATTTGCACCTTAAATCCAAGATGAAGTTACGTATTGCAGTCCTGTAAATACAATCAGCCACATTATGTGTGATGGAAGAGACGGGCCAAATGAACCTGTTGCACCCCCTCCCCTTCCCCTTCCCCTTCCCCGTGTGCTTTGTGTGTGGCACATTTATATGTGATGCAGCCTTTTATGTCTACCCGTTGTCTGTAGCAGGAATTAGTGCTGTTTTAATGTTGTTCATGATAATGTGCTTGCGGCCTTCCTGAGTTCGCATGATAATTGTCTGTTGCAATAGAATTAGTCGTGACACATGGTCGTTTAAAAAATAAAAAAAAATAAAAAAAATTAGCACAGCTCGTCAAATGTATAGTTTTACTATACGGACACACACAAAAACCAGAAAAAGCAACAAGAAGTACCATTTCGGTACTCCACAAAATAAGTTTGCTAGCGACGGAAATTAATTGCAGACATTTTCAGCCGAGCAGTACTGACTCAAGTTGATTTGCAAATTCTGCGAGTCGTCATGACTTCCCGAGATCTAGCTGTCCCTGCAACGTCGCTTATTCACCCAGAAATCACAGAAAAACGAAACAAACAGCAACACGTTTCGCTAACGTCGTTAGAGATCGCCCAGGTTCCCTTCCAGTTTCATGTGTGTGTGTTGTTTGGTATCGGCCGGTGTATTATTTGTGAGTATTGTTGTGTATATTATTCAAAAGTGCACAGCAGTGTACAGAGAAGGATACGGTGGAAACTAACTCTGAGTAACAATGTCGTGTTATACCTGATTATATTCAGATTTTATGGTGTCAGCTTGGAGCAAAAACCATAGCTTTATACGGTCCTTGGTGAAAGACTCTCAGTGTTGTCAAGATGGTCTGGTGTCAGAGATCTCAAAGCGTTTTCTTTGATCGTCGCTTTCCTCACTACTGTGATTGTACATTTCGAACATCGTCCACAGCTGTGACTGGGTAGTTATACCCAACTGAAATCGCCTTCCCACATAATTTTTAATAAGTTTTATCTGTATATCTGGCCATTCTGGGTGTTTGTTTGTTTTTATCCCCCGCACCCAAAGTTCGTGATAGATATATGGTAATAGTAAAGTTATGATTAGACAGTGAAATGTCTTTGTTAAATTAGTGAAATGTCTATGTGATAGTTGGTAGAATTTACAAGTGATCATTGTTATGTATAGTCTGGTTGGTCTTGTCGAGGCGGCCGGGTCGAGTGTCAGCTGATTGCTTCATGTAATGGTCCTCTTCATGTATATTCTTTGTTCTCCCACATCTGTCTATCGTTCGGATGACAGGTATTAATCGTGTACATAGTATTACTCATACGTAAACATTCTCCCACGTCAGTGTAACTCAAATTCGTGCAGCTGAATTGTCTGAAGTTAGTGCGCGGTCATTCGATGCTATAGAAACTTTAACTGTAAGGTCAGAGCAACGTTTGTTCTCATTGTTTAGTTGGCACTCTTTGTTTTTATCTATTTATGGCAGAGATGAAGACGAACTGTCGCACAAAAGGTGGTTGTTTCGTGTTTATATTTTTTGTACATTTATAAATTGATTAATTATTCATCAGGTTACTGGTACGTGTGTATTTCTATTCCTACAGAGCAGAATTTTCTCAACTTGAGTTATATTACATTGTATGTATGTATATTCGAATCAGAGGTTATGATAAAGCTTGTGTTTTCCTGTCTCATACAAGTTTGGACATAAGAAATTCAGAATCGTTAACGTGCAATATTGTTATATCAGGTTTAATGTCGTCATGTTAGTTCATGTAACCGAGTTCAACATTACATATTTCCAAGCGTATTTTCACAGCTTTCCACACATGTCAGTAATCGTTTTGCAATTCTGTCATTTTGACTGTTGACAATAATTTGTAGATATTCACGCGGAAATAGCGTAAAGCCCCTCTCTCTCTCTCTCTCTCTCACACACACACACACACACACACACACACACACACACACACACACACACATGTATCCCCCCCACACACACACACACACACGCGCGCGCGCGCGCACGCACGCACACTTAGCATAAATTTACTATCGATCTCTCAGTCGCGGCACGTCTAATAATGTGTCACGATTACATACAGCACGTAACAAGAAACTGACATTTGTTGTGTTTCGGTTCTTTCTTTGCTCATTCTGAAACTGATGTTTGTTGCGTGGTTAATTGTGTTTCACTTATTTGTCGCTTTGTATTTGGTTTATTTATTCGTGAAAACGTTTTTGAAGCCGTGACTGACAGAAAAGGTGGATTTATACAACACTGAGTACAGCAACGCAATGCAATGATATCCCTACAAGTATTATTGTATGATGAGATATTTCTGTCATACCATATTTCATACATGCTATTACCGAGGCTGGGCGCCAGGATCACTGCAGCTTGAAATTGCATTGTACCTTAACAGTGAGGGGGGGGGGGCGTTAGCCAGAAACATAATGTCAGCCGGCTGCTGCAGCTGCTGTGCTTGTAAACTGTCTTAATGTACAGAAAACTAACAACAGCTACACTCAGTAACTGTTTGTCCCTGTGCTTATTCTGTAGTAAAAGCCGTTTGAACTGAGTGAATCGGCAAACAAGATCCAAGGTATTTGTAAATGTCCCACCTGGTTTATTAAAAAAAAAAAAAAAAAAATCCACAAGGGCCGGCAAAGTTAGTACAGTCAAACCTGTGTAAGGCGGTCACCCAAGGGACCGGGCTAAACTGACCGCCTTAGACAGGTGACCGGGGTTATCCAGGGTGGCATGTCAACAGCTAACATATCAGGGGATCCTCAGGGGTGACCAGGTTAGACAGTGGCATAGCTTATACAGGTGACCGCCTTGGCAGGTTCGACTGTACCTCCAAACTGGAATTTCTTTTTTCGTGAAACTCACAGTATTATTCCTTTTTGTAATGTCAGTCCAACAGCCAATCTGGGAGAGGTTTTCGGGCATAGAAGAAACGGAAACAAGACTTTTTAGAAATAAACTAGTGTCCAAAAGAAACGATACCAAACTGTTGTCAGAATGTTTTTGTGCAAAGTGATCCCCGAGGCCTGAAAACATAGGTTTACGTATCCCACGTCCCAAATACAGCGTCTGCGCTCGGGAATACCGGAAACATTTGCTAATGAAATATACCACTCTGAAATTTCTGTATAGTTCTGCTTTTATTGCGTGTCCTTGCCAACCCTTGGTATCGTTTCTTTTGGACACTAGTTTATAAATAATGAAGTCCGGGTATGTGGTGGAAAAGGACTTTAAACCCCCAAAACACCCACCCACTCACCCATTGAAATCCGGTTCCTACTCCAAGAATACCTGGGAGCCCAGTGTCTTTCCTTCATTACAGTCTGGGGCATACCTTCTTTACGCCGGGCGGCATTTGACAATATTATTATGACATATTTCTTGGTACATGTACAAGGTAGGGGGACTTAAGGTACTGAGGACTTGGGAATCAAGTACCAGTACGAAGACTGCTTGCGGGCAGCAGATCCACCGCTCGGCCTCTGCAGTGCAGACCAATGCAAGTCAACCTTGACGCCAAACGCTGTCAAAATGCCCATCTTCAACAAAAGCACAGCACCAAAGAGTACTCTTTAACTTTTTTGTTGGCAGCATTGCAGCTGTACATCCGCTTGATTTTTACTTACACTATGTGGACGCCCGGACAAAGAAAGTCAGTTTCGCGTGTCGTCAACACCTCAACCTTGACTTGGATGCATCTATCACACGGGAAGCAGATGGACTGACGTTCATCAGTGACCCTGTCTTTGCCGTGTCATGATCTGCCCGGCTGACAGCGCCATCTTTTCTTTGGCTGTCTGCGGCAAGAGCGTTGATTATGTTTCTCTGTTTCCTTTCACGCTGTTTACGGGTATACTGCTTTTCACTTCACACGAGACTAATTTAACTAGTCTTCAGTCTCCGCTGCAGGATTTTTTTTTTCTCTCTCTCTCCGGCGAAAATGTTTTTCTTAAGTTGTATCACTCAGCGTTTCACTCATTTACTCACGACAGGTATATCATCCGGTCTGTCTATTATCACGCCTCGGAAATTTGAGAAACGACCATTGTCATCATGCCACCGTTGAACATTAAACTGATATATTTATATATTCCTCTGGTCACTGGACCTGCGCCATGCATACTGCTTGTGCTTGCAACTGAAATTGTACACAGAAAAAGAGAAACTTTTTTTGTTCAGTCATTTTGAGTAGTTTAAAGATTGGCGTGACAGATGTCTATGCTAGAAACCCGAACAAACTAGCTCATGATCAGTAGTTTTGATTATTGTTCTTTGATGACGTGATTCTTACATGACTATGACATCAGTGATTTTCAAGCCCAGGTCTGTAAGCTGAGGCAGACATGTCTATGACTTTGAGATCTAATTTGAGATATTCACGTGCATTTCAAGCATTAAACTTTATTCTCATCAATTTGCTTGTGACCTTTCCGTCATCGGTAAGAACGGAAAAAAGAGCAGTTTCGGTGTGTGTCTGGTGCGCGTGCATTCTTTTTGTACGAACTGAAAACGAAAAGAAATATGGCGAACAGGGCGTCGTTCGTATGCTTTTTGTGATTTCACACCAAAGATGGTCAACTTCAATTTGTCGCCCGTATTTTGCCGCACACACGAACGAAACTTCTTTCACTGATGTCGATGTATGTATATGTGTATAGTTTGTGTAAATAATTGATTGTATTGGTAAGTGGATGCAAGGCGGAAGGCAAAGTTTTTTTTTTTTTTTTTAAAGTCTGCTGTGCGATTACACAAGCCAGCGTTTCTGATATACAAGCACGCCATCAGTCTTACAAAACCTTCCCCGGGGGGGGGGGGGGGGGGGTTGTGTTACCATGACAACGCCCATTTAGTCGTTTTCATTTTTTTTTTAAATAATTTAACAACAACAACAACAAAAATGGCCTTGGGGAGTAAACTTGGGTAACCTTAGGTAAGGTAGATCAGTATTGCACAGTCACGTCTTTGAACTTGACAGTTCCCCCCGGTCTGTCGTCTTAAGCCCAGCATTTGAAACGTGAAACGTGTCCTTGGAGAAATATGGTCACAGGAAAAGAACGTCGCATTGATAAGTGTATTTGAGACGGTCCATCATATCGGTCTAGGGATCACGTGGCACCATGCTAGGCTGGCGTTCTACTAATAGCCACCGGGGCTATCCATGGATAAACCGGTAGGCTAGACTGAGCCCCTGCAGTGTAGCAGGTTTCCAAGGTAAATATAGAAGCCACGGCCGGAGAGATAGCCTGTGCAGTTTGCAGCGAATGATAACTGACCATAATATTATTATAACAAACACTTCTTGGGGTACAGACAGTTCCCAATAATGTGTAATCGCAGCCGGGTTCCGCGAAATGGAATGCATTTCATCCGAACGCCTGCTTCAGTAAAAGAAATCGCCAGAAATACTGCGGATTATCGGAGGTCTTGAAATCGGTGGGATAATTCCGGCAGCGTACTTGGGGGGGGGGGGGGGGGATGATCGACTGAATTATCTGAACAGTTCCGTCAGTCCGGTCCGATCAAAGGCCTGTCCAATCACTCGTTCAGTATAAGAAATGAAAGATTTTTAATTCAAGTTTTGTATGAAAAATTTTGTGACTCCGTCTTGCATCTGCGTATTCAGCCTGGCCTTCGAAGACCAAAATAAATGTGATGTTTGTTTTTTTATTATATCGGTTTTTGTTCACCCTGTGTGTGATACCTATATATATGTGTACCATGTACATTTGATAACCGTGAAACGCTCTCATTACTTCCCGCGTAACGGACCTTGTGTTGTTTGTTGAACACTGTGTGATAACCGACTTTATTGTTCTGTGTTGAACCCTTCCCTCGGAGACTCCTCGTTTATAGGGTATACATGTTCGTATTTGTAATGTACGAATGTAATTTAGGAATCATCTGCCTCGTTTTTCAAGTCAGTCAAGTTTTGGGTGTCAGTCTCTGCATCTCAGTCTTTGTTGCCGACAGACCCTTCAGATTCTATTCATCAGTTGTAACAAATTATGGTGGTGTGGTTAAAATAAACAAATTACACTTCAGTCACTGGCGTTGTGTCAGCGTGTCACAGTGTCAGAGGCTGTCACAGTGTGTGTGTCAGTGTGCAGTGTGTGTTTGTGTGTGTGTGTGTGTGTGTGACGGTGTGTGTGACAGTGTGTGTGTGTGAGACGTGCAGTGTGTGTGTGTGTGTGTGTGTGTGTGTGTGTGTGTGTGTGCCGGCTCAAAGAGAGAGAGAGATTAAAATAAGACTGTTTCGAGGGATACAACCGGAGAGTTTTCCGCTGAACAAATAATGAGTTTTCTATACTGAAAACCGGTGACCGGGCGGCCATCAGTGACTGCCAGTGACACTGACCCACCCGCAGTTAGGCCGGCTTCAGTTGCCTGCCACTGATTAACAATGCACCGACACCATAATATCATCATTCTCAGTTGCTCTGAGTCACAAAGTAGGGTCTTGCAGACTGACACCGATTGAAGACATTCGCACGCCAGCAGAACTGAACTGACATAAATGCACCACACCCTGCTCACGGTTATCTTGGTATGCCGGCGGAACAGTCGTGCCGGTCGGCTACCTACTGTATTAAGACTGAGATCACTGAGTGGGCACAACTGAGAGTCAGTCGTGATCTGACACATCATGACTGAAGTTCCCGCCGGCGGGGCGGACAGACCGACCATCAGTCGCCGGTCAGTCACACGGGGACAAGACTGAAAGGACTTCAGCACCGAAGAAACTGACTCCGAGTCTACTGTGAAGCTGCACTCATTCAGTGAGGGCGGCCGTTTCAAGTCAGTCAGTAGATTATAAGCCGGCCGGAGCCGGGACGACCGTTTAATTGTCACCAACTGCCGAACTGATCAGTTCAACTGACTGACACTCAGTATTAACAACAACAACAACAATTTTGACAACACTTTGCTCAAGTCAAGAGAAATTGTAAACTGACATATCTGTTTTCACCGAGTCGAGACTGACAGGCGTGGCGCCGGACGGCCGGATGCACTGAATTTATGATGATTTTAAGTACTGAGTAGTTTGATACAGCGCGTCATTCTCAGTTCATCTTCAGGTGGGTCATACTGATGCTTCCGTTTTGCACTGATCAGTCGAATAACAGCGGTGTTTTGTTTGTTTTTTCCCCCTCATCAAGGTTACCTCAACCACCCCCTCCCCCCGACCCGGCCTGGCCTGGGCCGGTCATAGTCAGTGGCATGAACTAGTAAATCGAACACCGAACAAAAGAGAAAAAAACAAACAGGAAACGCTCATACAAGAAAAACAGTCCCAACCAGAGACCTACACATGTACTGTTTATTTGTTGTCAGCCACAGTTTATGCAAATTTTAATGCACAAGTTGTTTGCTCAGCACCACAGACATACCGTTTTGCTTTCCGCTACTACGCACCAACACACCACAAATTCACGGTCAAAGGGAAGTAACCAAGATTCTTAGACCGGTTACCGCCACTGTTTTGCAGAGGGCGCTGTTTGACCTGCATGTAAAATAAAATGAATTCCACCGATTTTCAGCTAAAACTACTCAATCGGATTTACTGGCGTAGAATTTGATCGACTTGTTTACAGGTAAGCACCTTTTTCTTACTGTCCTGCATGATTTGCAGCCACGCAAAGCTGAAGAAGCGCGCAAATGGGATCGGTTCGGAGCAGCTGACAGTGCTTGCTCTCTCGGCTCATCACGGCATTCATAGACAGAGACGCTGTCATTCATTCAAGCCCCTCTTTTCTGGGCACTCATAGCACGGCTTTTACACACTTGTAAATATCAAAATTAAAAGAAACCAAGGGTTTTCTAAACCAGTGTGTCTTTCTTGCTCCTGTCTTTGTAGAGGGAGGCATGGGTATCGTTGTGCAAACAAAACAATCGCGTGTGTTGATTGAATAGCGGACGGTAACTCGCAGGGCATGTGTATTGTTCGTGTGTACTGCCTACATGTGCCAGTGTGTGCCACCAGAATTTCCTGTTGCGCAGGGTGGCCTATCCCCTCCGCCCCCGCTGGCGGCAGTGACTGTATTGCAGTGTCATCATAGACATGTACACGTTCAGATCACTGCTTCAGTAATGTTTGGTCAGTTTGCACAAGCCGAGCAGTGCAACTGCGGCACTGACTAAAACTCCATCACTACACAACACGTACTGTATACTGTGCAAGGCTGAATGCCTATTACCTGTTGTAGCAGTAGACTAGATGGTTGATACTAAACATATTTAATAGTTTATCAGCTCTAGCAAATTTCAAAGAACTCTTATTGGTAACCCTACTTCATTCTCCCCGCTAGCTCACAGTGACGTGTTGATCAATACAACATGACAATATTGACATGCTCAGTTTTCATGTTATTTATCACAGACTGACAGAGTCCATTGCCACAGAGTAAGCATATATGTCTGAATATTGTTAAATATGCATGATATATATATGCAGCTGTTCATGTTTAATTTTTTTTTTTTTGTTTTTGTTCTGCCATACTTGAGTGACTCTTGTTCCAACACTGGTCTGTTATGTTTTGTAACACGTACTCCATCAGGATCAGGGGTGTAACTGTTAGTGTCCACATGATAGTGATGAGTACAGTAAAGTTTCTTATACATTAAAAAAAAAAAAATTGTTTAAATTCATAAATTTCGTGGCAGTCGTGGTAGGGGCGTTGCTGATGCCTTCTCATGGCTTTGTTTAAAAAAAACAAAAAATCTATCACGTTTCCCAACCATTCCTAAGATTTTCAAAATAAAATTTATTTAAAGTCACCCACCAGTTGTGAGTGCGGTAAAACGAAGTTGATTTTTCAATGAAAGATGTTTCACGAGTTTTCTGATCCATCCCTTCAAAATCATTCATAATCATGAGAGTTGGATTCGTCACCGGCAGAATGAGTGAGTTTTCTTGGTTACTTCCGAGTCTGAATTTGGCGAATCATTGTTTGAAGCTACTGTCTATTCGTGACATGCACCCAATCCAAAGCAAACAAGCCATCAAGTGATCAACTTCAGAAGCATTGGACTTTTGGAGGCAGAGACCCAGCCCTGGTCCAATTTTTTTTTTGTTGACTTGTAACTTTTTTAACTTTGAAGTTTTGGAGTTTGGCTAGTAAGTTTTCTAGTTTGGCTGGTATATTTTGAGTCACTAGCCAAGGGAAAAACTCAGACATTCAGGGCTGGGGTTGAGGGGGGTAGGGGGTCATGACAGATCATGGTTTGGGTGCATTATATACTTTGCAGCAAATGCAGGCGCACACAGAATGTATGTGGTAGAGGGTGGAACCGGTACGATTTCTGAAACTGGTTTTTAACCGGTTTTTCCAATAGAAAACCGAGGTTTAAAACCGGTTAACCGGCTATGTATACGTCATCTATTGTTTCTAACGTTTCCCCAAGAGATGGAAGGGGGGGGGGGGGTCTCCTAGTACTCCGGCTTCCTGTACCCCTGCGTTGGAAATGTTCAGCCAACAAGGGTGGGTGGGTGGGTGTTTGGTAGTTTAACGTCCTTTTCCACCACATACGGATGATATCAAAGACGAGGCAACGATGAAAAAGCCAGCACAAATATTTGGCCCTAGCCGGGATTTGAACTCACGACCCGAAAGTTGGAAGTCCAACGCTCTACCATTCGGCCACCCCGGTTTCCCTGTTCAGCCAACAACAGCAACAACAACATGATGATGATGATGATAACGAGGAGGAGGGTGTCTTGTAACGGGCTGAAAAACGAGTGATGTCCCTTAGAAAAACCGCGGTTTTCCGGTTCTTTAAGGCCAAACCGGTTTACCGAACCGTGAGAAAGTCGGACCGATTTTAACTGGAAAACCGGTAAAACTGAACACCCCTAGTATGTGGTGTGTATTGGGTGGTGGCACAGGAGTGGCCGATAGGACAGGGCGCACTTGTCTTTCTTTTAACAACCTGTGAATGGAGAAATGGGCAAGAGTGGGAGGTTGCGCTTTGACCAGAGAAACATTTTTCGGTGTCTAATATGGTTGGTTTAGTTCCGTGTGGATGGATTATTTGGAAGGTCTTCTTTTGTTGAGTCAGATTCTTTTGAATACATGTGAGTCCTGGCAGGCTGGGGAGAATTACAGTGCTAACAGGCAACGGCACACGTGTGCACCCTGCGTGACTGTGTAGCCCTGAGGCTTCCATTGTATGTGTGAAATTCTTGCGTGTGAGTGGAACTGTGCACTTTCGTTTCCACTTCCAGACAGCCTGTGTTTGGCACTGGTGTGGTGGTGGTGGCAGCGTTGGCAATTGCCGTCTGCGGCAGGAACCGTATCAGCAAACATTTTGCCTTTTATTAATATTGTGAATTTGAACCTGAAAGAGACACCAAAAGAAAAAAGTAGTCAATACAGTGCACATGAGTTGACTGTTCAGACTTGTCAGTTCATTCAGATCCCCCCCCCCCCCCCCCCCCCCTCCACGTTTCCTCCCCCGAAGAAAGAAAAAAAAATTTAAACAGATTTTACATCATAACTATTCCCATAACAAAATAGTAAGCTAGGCTACTTCATATCCTGAATCTGACTTCGGTAAAAATGTTCTAGGTTGTTCAGTTAAAGACAATTGAGGGGGGTGGGGGTGTAATGTTCAGTGCTGTTACAGCCGATTGAAGTATTAATAAATTTACAAGAAAAATAAACGCAGGGGCCTTCAGTAATATACATGATGAATTGTGCTAGGCTGAGGAAATGCTGCCAAAAGAAGCCGGCAGACGCGCCCTCCGGGTGGTGAAGGTGGCGCTCATTTGTGCAGCTGTGATTCAACCTCAGCCACCCTCATTAGGCAGCTGCTGTGTCAGAGACTGGCAGTTTCCTTGTGTAGCGTAGTGGCTGGCAGGCTGCACTGGCAATACTGCCACCACTGTGCACACACACACACTCACAGTCACACACATGTACACATTTAAATTTATGTAATAGTAAAATTTATGTGTACATGTACATGTATACATACAACAATGCAAGGAGGAAACTAAAATCAAAACAACCAGTCCAGGCACACAGTGACACACTTAAAAAACAACAACAACAACAAAAATGAATGAAAATGTCATGCCTCTGACAGACCAGCCAACCAACTAGCCAACAAAAGCATTAAACAACCAGTGAATAGATCTATCACTGATCAGATAAAAAAAAAAAAAATTCCTTCCAGTGGCAAAGAAAAAAGGGAACGCTTATTTACTGGAAAATATTGTCTTGTATGCGAGAGGTTTGACCTTTCATTTTGAGAGAGATCTGGCACAATTTTTTTTTTTTTTTTGGTATTGGATGCAGTTAGTGTTTTTTTTGTATATTGCATGACATACATTTATACATGTGTTTTTGTCTTGCACCATGGATAGATGTGTGCAAAGTAGTAGTAGTTACTGTATGTGTATCATGCACATGTATGTATGTATGCACTGATGCACAGGGTTTGCAATGCTTGTAATTAAAGTGCTAGCATCATTGTAGCAGGTCTGAACAAGTGAATTCATACAAAATAAGGATGAATCCTCACTCATTACTGATACTGATAGTAATACTAATAGTACTATACTACTAATACTGTCTGTAGGTGTTTGAAATTGCCGTTTCTAGTATACCATCTAGAAATTTATCCATAACAGTGTAAAAACTTTGTGGTGACATACATGTTTCTTACTGATCTACCGGTGCTCTTGGAAATTTTGTACAGTACTATGAAACTGTATCGTGAATGGCTTTGGTCTTGAGAGCTGCAAACAGTACACTCTGTGTGTACTTGTAGCACTTGGTAAGGTAAACTCTACAGTCTTTTGTCAGTGTCAGTGCTGTCACTGATGCATGAAGTGCTGTGACAGCTTGGGGATAGATTGCACCTGTTCCGCTTGAGACAGTCTTTTGGCTTAGGGGCTAGTTTGCCAACTAATGGTATAAAAATATCCAACATTATTAATGGCAGTGTACAGGGTCCAGACTGTGGACAGTGCTGGCTTTACATAAAAATTTAGTTTTCCGGACTTGCACTACTAGTTTGGTAAGGTTGTTATACACCTTTATCAGCGTGTGCATTATGTGCAGAAGTATGCAGTGGGCTGTCAAATTTAAAATAAAATAAAATTTATAATGCTCAGCTACTGTAATGCTATTGCCTGTCAGTTTTAGATAGTGTTCGTATTATACACGTGTGCATGTGTTCGAGTCGACCACAGGTGGGGAGGGAATACGTCCCATTTTCAAATTCTGTGTGTGTTTCTGATTTTAACAGGATGATGAAGGCCATGTGAAGAAGGCACCGAGAGGGGATTTTGTGCAGGAACCGCCAGCAGAGATTTGAGCCATCACGAGTGCAGTGCGCAGGGTCAGAGGTGACAGGTGGCCAAAATGTTCTCCCTGCGTATTGTCAGCACCAGCCACTACCAGGCGGAGCCTGTTCCTGACCTGGATGTCACCTACTCTTCCTTCCGCTCTGCTGATGTCAAGAGGGTCCCCATCCTCCGAATCTTTGGGGCTACTCCAGCAGGTGGGAACTTACTTCTTAGGTTGTCTTTTGATAAGACTTTTGTAAACGTTAGACAAGTTTCCTAACTGGCATTTTGTCGAACTGTAAGGATATTTTGGGGCTGAATCATTGTGGCTGAATGTCACCCTTGGTTATTCAGGTTGCAATAAGAACAGAGTTAGTGTAAAGTTCTACAATGAGTACAAATTTATACTTTTACATCCCATGTTTGACATCCTCATAAAAAAAAGGATTTTTTTTTTTACAAGGATAACACAAGTCAGATTATGTATTATGTAATCAAGGAAATCACACATGTATAATTTTAACCAAAAAATATGTGAAGTTCAGCGGCTATGAGAAATTAATAAAATTTGGTCATTCACGCTGATTACGGCCTTATAGTTAGATACTGAGATTGTTCATGCTTTATGCAAATGTAATTTCTATTAATTTATTGAAGATTTTCTTTTTAAGTTAACATGGAGACGTGGCGGTGTGTTTGTCAAAACAGGTCAGAAGACATGCATGCATGTGCATGGTGTATTCCCGTACCTGTATGTCCCATACGATGGTACACAGCCGGTGGATAGCTACATGCGGCGTTTTGCTGCCAGCCTTGACAAAGCTATCAGTGTGGCCAACAACAGCAATGCCAACAATCAGCATGTCTTCAAGATCTCCCTCGTTTCTGGCGTGTGAGTGATGAAGAAAGTAGCTTTGTTTTGTTGTTGATAATTGACATTTTTGTCTTGAATTAAGTTGAATGACTTTATGAGCTAGAGTAATGTATAATTTTGTGGTTACAACGCTAGATGACTGTGTTTTGCCGATTGTGCATAACTCTTCAGATTTTCATCAGGGTGGTGTAAATTAATGGATAATGGATGGTCTGTGAACGGCCATTACTGTCACTCGTGCCTTGATGGCAGAGTTCCTCAAATCATGGAAGTGGCCATCCCCATTTCTGACTTCCTGTGGGAGCTAGTGCTACTTGGGCATTCTGTATTGATTATGGAGAAGTAATCAGGGGCCTCCCACAGTGCCTGTCAGTTGCCGTGTCCGGCCACTGGGCAGCAGCCCGGTTTTGTAGTGTGGGGGTTGGCTCTGTATTGATCGCTGCCAGTGATGGCTTGCGCCCTGGCAGCTGGATGCCTGATATATATTCGGCTGGAGCAGCTGACCTGATGTCACCACTGCTGATCTGTCTTTGCCCTTGTTGGGATGTTCGCTTGCCATAATATATTTTTGGCAGCAGTGGAATTAGTTAAGTGACAGTACACTAGTTGTGGTTAATCTTGCTTGTCCAAGTTGCTGATGTTCTTCTGTTAGTTCTGATACTGAACTGCAGGGCTTTAGGTAAACAGTTTATATGGCTAGTTTAGTACCCACATATAATTATACAATACTTTTTTTTTCTAAATGTTTCTTTTTGTGGTCAGAGCTTTATTTGGTTCAACTTTGTTCACAGACCCATGTATGGCTACCATGCAGATGAACAACAGTTCCTCAAAATCTACATGTACAACCCAAACACAATACGCAAGTGAGTGAACAAATCTTCCTGCTTACTTGAATTTTGTATTGACTTTTTATTTTGGTCATTGACAAGCCCAAAACAGTGGTAATGCTCTCTACTACTATTTTAATTTTTTTTTATGATACATTTACTTTGAGTGTGTACTGCACCCAACACACTCTCTCACATGAATCACACGCAGTTGCTCACACACAGGACATGAACACATTGTGATCATGTGGTGTGAAGAGTCAGCTCAGCTGTTCAAGTTTCAGAGCGTAAAATTTGCACAAATTTATTTGAAGTTTTCGCTGTTGAAGGTTTGACTGTGTTATTATTATTTTTTTTTTGTGCTGTCTTTCAGGGCTGCTGACCTCTTGCTGGGAGGTGCTGTCATGAATAAATCTTTCCAGCCACATGAAGCACACATACCATTTCCACTACAGGTATGCTCTATGTTATTGTCACCTTCATTTTGCACAACTTTGGAAACCAGAATCTCTTGGTTACTGTCTGTATCATTTTGGACTGTTTTTGTTCTCTCTCTGCTCTCTGTCATGAACATTGAAACACAGCTTTCCATGTATGATGTGATAATTGTTTTTCTTATTGAAAGACTTTGTTGTTCTTCTGACAGCTGTTCATAGACTACAACCTGTATGGGATGAACCTTATCAATGTGGCAGCAGTCAAGTTCAGACGGCCAAAGAAAGACAACAGAGGTAGGACTTCACTGGTGTAAGAACTTAGATCACAGTCGGCTGGTTGTGAGAGATTCGTCCCCATTTCTTTTTGCTCACAGGAGGGGAAGAGTGATGGCATTAAATTAAATAACAGTAAGGCACATTGACATCTTGTCTTGCCCCAGGTTTTTTAAGTAATATGGGTTGTATACTTTCAGTTTCAAATTCTTCATTGTGTCTGTGTAATGACGTTTTGGTGAGGGACACAATAAGAGAACATTGAATGACATACACAATAAACCAAGGGTGGTGAACACTACACAACCTAGTCACCTAAGGCATTTATCACATGATTTTTATTGCCATCTCTGATCGGCATGCTATCTGTATGTTTACAAAAGGCCATGATCCCAAACCATCAACATCAGGTGGAGGTCATGTGAGTGTATCCAGCAGCCCTGAAGAAGAGATGGGGCGTTCCAGGACTCCCGTGATACCCTCCTTGGGGTCCAGTTTCAGCAGCAGCACTCCCAGCATGCAACACTGGGATGTTGAGGATTTGCCCAGGTGCATTTGTGTGACATTGCTGTGCACTCAGCAATTTCGTAACCATTGTTTAGGATCGGCAAAGGTGATAGTTCGGAGGTATAAATTCCCACGTGACTGTGTATAAGGACAGTGTCCACAATTTGTAGGTCTGTGTTAGAAGTCACTGGTTTGAGAATCATACATTGTGGCATAATATTGAGATGCAGCAGTGTGCTGCATGCTTTCTGGGGATAGAGCAGGGTACCGTATTGTTCACTTCCTTGCCTACTTACTTTACTCCAGAATTTTGGAGCCACGCAGATTTATCCTGTAATTTTGCCAAAGACCACTCACTGCTTTGTTGATTACCGTGTCTGTTTGCCTTATTATGGTATGGCATTTTCAGTTTTGAGTCGGCTGAGTGTATCTTTAGATTGGTCTTGTGTTTTTATTGACAGTGACTTGCTGTTGCCATCCCGTGTGGAGAGACAGAGCGTCTGTGAGCTGGAGGTGGACGTGGTTGCAGCGGACATTCTTAACAGAAAGGAGGTCACAGGTACACTCTTTTTTCCATTTTGTTCTCAGAGTCGAGGTTCTTTGTCAGAGGTTGGACATGAGAAAGGAGAAGCTTTCTCTTGAAACAGATTCAAGTTTATGTTGTTGATGCAGGCTACTATTTAGGTCTTTACTTGTTGTGTTTTCTAAAGTATTTGTAAAGAACCCTCCTCGAAATAATCTGTTGAGGACCAGGCAGGGGGAAATTTCAGTCATTTGGCAATTTTCAGTCAAATTTCCTATCCTTTCAGCCCCCCCCCCCCCCCCCCCAAAAAAAAAAAAAAACCCAAAAAAACCAAACAACAACTAAGTTTCAGCCAGAGAACAGTAATGATACATGTAATGCCATGTGGGACAGTCTAACATCATTTTTGAAGACTTGCTTGTCAGTACCAAGACAGTATATTACTTTGGGGTGCCAGGAGAAGCTACTAGATGTCTGTCAATATGCTAAACTATGTTTTCTGCAGTAGAGCGTTGCCCCCGTGGTCCCCCAGCAGGGTGCTGCCTCTGCACCCTGGCTTAGGTTTCAGTCTTTTTTTCCTCAGCAGTTCCCCAGCTTGGAGGACAGTGACTCTCCTCAGCTGCTGAAAGTGAAGCATTTGTGTTTTGACTTCCCGGTTGCCTGCGTTAAACATAACAGTCCATTACACTGTTCAGGCTGTGTCCACTAGGAATGTTGGGTTATCACTCACAGTATCATGTTACTGTGTTTTTTCCCCAACAGACAACATAGGTGGCAACCCAGGGCTGGCAGCGCTGTGGGAGGATGAGAGACAGAGGCGGCGTGATGCAGGGCAGTCCTCACAGATCACACCACAGGAATCGCAAGGTAGGCTGTTACTGTTTGAAATGTTCAGCAGGAGCGCCTTTCTCAGAAACATGAGAAACAGATGGGGCAGATCGCTTGTGTCATTATTGCTGTGTCTTTTTGTAGACTGTGTAGCAGATTTACAATTATTTTATTTATGTATTTATTTATTTATTTATTTTGCAGAGCATGACAATGTGGAGGTAGCTGACAGTGAGAAACAGCTGATGGAAAGACTGGCTGAAATCATCCAGCAACACCGGGCTCTCAGGTTGGTTCATCATTCAGAATCAGTAGTCGTGTGGCTAGGCATATCACTTGGTATGTACGTTGAGAAAGATGCTGTTGTCGCATTTACTGTTCATCGGCACCAAAGAAGGTTGTACTATGTGCGTTTTTTGCAGGCGCAGTGAATCGGAAGAATCAGCGGTGTCTGTGGAAGACAGTATACAGTCACAGAGTGATATGTCCTGTATACCGGCATCTCAGTTGGAGGATCACTCCTTGCCTGTAGAAGGTAAGTGGAGACCAGGCCAACTTCAAAATGCATGAAAGATAATATTATATTAAAGCGTTTTAAATTGATTATTCCAAGTTCTTCGGAGGCACATGTAGGTTTGTGCAGCTAAGTTACCATCTCAGGCTAAAACTTACGCTTTGGTTTGAAGAGCCCCTTGGCACCTTCTTTGGTTTGTGTGTGAGGGAACTTTTTTTGTATACCAGTGCTTTTGTTACTTATCACAAGCCAACATTCCCACTCTGAAATTAGTGCCTCTTGCAGAATTTCTTTACCTTCAGCATGGTGCGTCCACTTACTTCACAGTCTTCATACCAGACAACTATTGCTACATATCTTGCTTCATGGAGAATTCTCTATGCATGTCATTTCTTTCTCTCTGGCTTTAAAAAAAATAAACTGAGCTTAAGTGTTACCTACTTTAAGGTATCTAGCTGCAACAGTTGCTTACCTATATTTCAGACTCTCAAGGGCTCCCACTGTCCCAGCAAACGGTAATAGTGGGTGATGAAGAAGGAGATGAGATGGGTGACGAAGACAGTGCACCCATCATCAGTCTTGAGTCTATACAGCGGGTTGTCTCCTTCAGCCAGAGCTTCTCTCGCACTTCATCTCAACCTTCAGCTACCCCAGCAGGTAGACAGAATTACATAAAAATTATATATTTTTTTTAAACCCTTGCAGATTGTGTAATTCTTTTAGTTTTAGGTCCACACCTATTAGTATCACCATGTACAGGTTGATTGTGTGTTTTGCCCATGAAACCTCTTATTCAAGGCAACCATGTGACAAGTTTATTGGGGGGAAGGGGGATGGGGGGAAAATTTCCAATCGCCTTGTCAGCTGTGTTTCCTATTCGCAAGGTGAGGAAAAAAATCCTTAGAATCATTTAAAAGGGCAGCTTCAGAAAACGCTCTCAGTGGCTTTTAGTTTGAAGGAAAGTACACAACTTTGCAGAGGGTGAGGAAGCTGCGGACCGCTCCCTTGTTGAAGTGCTGGCAGCGCTTGCTGAGGAAAGCTCTCCAGCATCTTCGCAGCACAGTGCAGCACAAATTGCAGCACTGGAAGAGCAAGACAGCATTGTGGGGCAGGATGTACCTTTGCCGCCGGATGAGGAAACCTTGCAGGAGGACGAGGAGGAGACGCTGCAGATGTCGCAGGTTATGCCAGATGAGGAGGAATCTGCTGCAGAGGACAGAGACGAAGGTTCACAGGATGAAAAGTGAGTTTCTGAAAGCAGAAGATGCGGATTTTATGTCTGTTATATGGGAGATACACAGCAAATTCCTGTATTGGTGTATTGGCAGCAGGTTTTGTTGGGGCTGGGGGTTGTCATATTGGGGTTTGCTTTAATATCCTTTTCCAGCGTAGGAAGGTCAAGTATCGAGAGACAGCGTAAGATCAGAAAATGCCAGCACAGTTTTTAGCTGCCAACTGGGTATCAAACTTACACTTTGTGTTTGTGTATCCCTTTGCGTTGGTGAAACTTGACAAATTGGTTTCAGTGCCAACTTTGACCTGGAGGGTCTGGATTCTACGTGGAATGAGTCCTCTGACAATGACTGTGTGATGCACAGTGATGATGATGGTGATGATGATGATGATGGTGGAGACATCCCCCAGCTGGATGGTACATCTGACGAAAAACCAGGTGAGTAGCTTTCGAGAATTCACTGTCTTGAGTACCCGTGCGACTTGCTGGCCTCCTGTGGCCACAGGAGCTAATTTTAGACAGCATCAGTTTATTCTCGTCTGCATCCGCTGGTCTAATGCTGTGTGAATAGTGTTGTGACCTACAGGCACAGTATTTCTGCACTTGTTTTGGTGTTTAAATACATGCTATGATCCGCTGGTCTAATGCTGTGTGAATAGTGTTGTGACCTACAGGCACAGTATTTCTGCACTTGTTTTGGTGTTTAAATACATGCTATGATCCGCTGGTCTAATGCTGTGTGAATAGTGTTGTGACCTACAGGCACAGTATTTCTGCACTTGTTTTGGTGTTTAAATACATGCTATGATCCGCTGGTCTAATGCTGTGTGAATAGTGTTGTGACCTACAGGCACAGTATTTCTGCACTTGTTTTGGTGTTTAAATACATGCTATGATCCGCTGGTCTAATGCTGTGTGAATAGTGTTGTGACCTACAGGCACAGTATTTCTGCACTTGTTTTGGTGTTTAAATACATGCTATGCTTTCTTTGTTTCACCTTCAGGCAGCAAGTCAAAAAAGCGCCTTGGGGTCAGAGGTCCAGTTCTCTCAGCAGGCACCTCAGGTCCAGGCACAGGAGCTGGGTCTTCATCTGGGGAGCAGGGAGTTACATCACCTGGCCCACAACCCTATGGGAACTACAGGTCCCCTGGCCAACCCCAGGGTATTTACCCTCAAAACTACGCACCTCAGCATCAGTGGGCAGGCGAAGGAAGCACATCGACTAATGTCATGGGCAGACCTCAGTCGGGTCATGGGCAGCCAGCTGGAGGGTTTGGAATGGCAGGATGGCCGCAGTCCTCACCTCACGGTAGTTACCCAGCTATGTATGGCAGCAGGGGACAGGGTCAGCAGCCTGGGAATGGATACGGATACTACCCTTACCCCCACCGCCAGCCTTTCAGCCCTGTTCACAGTCAGGGCAGTGGGAGCATGCACGGCCAGTTCAGCCCCAGTCACCCCAACTTCAGCCCACCACCCCGCTCACCAGTATCCCCCTCCTACGGTCCCACTAGTACCGGAGGAAGCTCACAAGCGTTTCAGCAGCCTGCCTCTTTTCCGCATTCTCAAGCTGGAGGCAGTTCGCAGCACCAAGGGCCCTTTGCTCAGCCGCAGCAGATCGCCAGCTCCCAGGCGGGAATGGCTGGAATGCGTCGACACTCTATGGGCAGTATTGCACCTTCTCCTCAGCACAGTCCAGGTGCTATGGGTTGGCCGAACCCAAGACCGGGTTTCAGTGGTCCGGGGACCATGACTTCCCCAAGTGGGCAACAAGATGTGTGGTCACCACCATACTCAAGTAGTGCACAGAGCACAGTTAGTCATCCCAGAGAATCACCACAGCATGTGTCAGAACTTCAAGCTCTCTTGGAAGCCCCGTCTACGAGCAGTACCTCAGCAAATACGGCTACACCTAATTCTGCCACGTCTATGTCTGCTGTTCCTCATTATAGAAGGACTTTGTCTGCGGATTGTAACGCAAATGCAGGCGCCCAGGGTGGAACTCAGGCACCTCCAGAGTTTGGTGTTAGGAGTGAAGCTAACTTCAAATTGCCAGAGAAGCGATCAGGCAGTTTCAGTGGTTCCAGCAGCATGGGTGCCAGCACGGGTTCTGCTCTATCCAGTCTTTACAACTTTGTCTCCACTGTTGACCCAGCTGCTCGCACACCCACTCCCACATCCACCATCACGCCATCCACCACTCCTAACTCGGCTCCATCTCCCAGCCTTCAGGTCAGAGAGGATGAAGCCAGATCATTTGTGGATCTTGCAAGCTGTGTGCCAAAGGCATCACCATTACCTCCATCGCCTCATCCTACTCTAAGCAGAAGCATGTCTTTAGAGGAGACTTCCACCTCAGCGCTGCATTCATCTTCAGCATCTCTGCAGGGTTCTGCAGCTGTCCAGGATGACAAAACTGGGAAGCGGCAAGAGGCACAAGATGGAGGAGAAACTGCATCCAGCATGACTCCGCTGCTTGCTTCAAGCAAAAACGAGCGCCTGGGCAAGCAGGCCAAAATGAGGAAGCTTGGGCTTTCACTTCAGCGCCGTCGACCTAGTGCAGGAGAGGCCAGCGCTTCGTTTCACCAGCCGTCTACCCCGTTGTCCAGTCCTACACCATCTGCTTCGTACACCTACACCTTCCATGTTCCGACCCCTGTCTTCAAGCGACTGAAAGTTCAAGGTGTTTTCCCGCCCAGTGAGAGAGAGGAGGTGAAGGTAGTGCGAATGCATCCAAGGGACGCCCGCCGGTACAGCTTGTTGAAGATAGGCCGAGAAATTGTGAAAATATCGTGCTTATCCCCACGTGAAGTTTCCAACATTTGTAACACACTTCCAGTCTCCACATCCAAGCAGAAATCGGTCAGGCCTTCGCACACATCTCTCATGGATCCTCAGCCTGGTGAGGTGGTGTCCTCCTCAGGTGATGTCACCCAAATGACAGGAGGGGGTCCTGAGACAGATGTCCTCATCATGCAGTCTTCACGCATCGTGGGCACATCCAGGCGGATGGTCTCAGGGCGACTGCTGGGGCCAAGATGCAAAAGAAAGAAAGGCACGAAGACAGAGGGAAGTACACAGACTGTCAGTTTGTCAACCAGTTCGGGTGTTGGTTCGACAGGAGATGATGGCACAAGACAGAATCAGAATGGAAATGAACACAAGACAGTGGTCTCCGGTGAAGTTTCACAGGCTGTGATAAATACACAGCTAACTGGTGACACTATGGCTCCAGGTTTGCAGTCATCGAGCACGCAGAGTAAGGTCTGTGAGACTACACCTGGGGGTGCGAGTGTGTCTGGTGACAGCAGTGGACAGTGGCAGGGACCACAAATCACAAGCAGCCAGCAGGTCCATGTGAAGTCAGAATATCCACCCCAATCGCCCACAGCAGTGACCTCCCACACTCAGCACTGGGGTATGGGTTCAGCAGGCACCAACCCTCCAGGTGCCGTTGGGCAGGGAATGGGTGTTGGTGGTCAGTGGCCAGGACCAGGTCATGGCCAGTGGCAGACGGGTCGCTATGGTGACTGGCAGTGTGGACCGCAGATGTCTCGCGGTAATGATGGATTCAGCTACCCTCAGTCCAGCAAAGATAACACCAGGCCTGAGGAGAAACCTCTGCAGTCCCCTATGCCTTACCAGTACCCATCATGGTCTGCCCCGGTGTGTTCACCCTCCGCTGCTTCTCCATCCATGTCCAGCTCACAACCCTATCCTTCGGCTGCATCATCAGGCCAGCCAGGCGCCTCACCGTTCCCCTATCCCCATCTGTACGGTCACAATTACAGCCCTTACCACTCTGCCCAGTACAGTCAGGCGGCCTCGTACAGTACCCCAAGTGGTCACAGCAACATGATGCCCGGCACATACCACAGCTCAGGAAGTGGGACGTACCATCCTCAAACAGGCGTACAGCGACATTCAAACATTTCATCAGGACAGGGAGTGGGACAAAGTTCTTTCCAACCAGGCCAGCATAATCCTCAGTACCCTATGGCGTCTGGCTACCCAGGCAGTCAGCACAGTGGGTACATGTCTCCCACCACCCAGCAGAGTGGTTTTGGTGGAATGGGAAGTAACGTTTCTGGCTTCCCACCGCAGCATAATGGTAGCTTCTCTCCCCCTGCCGGCCATGGCAGTCACGCGTCGCCTCCAGTGAGTAACTACAGCCAGATGTCTCCTGTCAGTCAGCACAGTCCAATGTCCCCCCCTGTCAGTGCCACCGTCAATCACCGACCCCAATTCTTCCCCCCTTCTAGCCACCCAGGTCAGTTTTCTCCCCCTGCTCATCACCAGGGTCAGTTTCCGACCTTCTCTGGCCAGCAAAGTCAGTATCCAAACCAAGTGCCTGGTAATCAGTTTCCACATCCCATGCAAAATGTCAGCAACAGCAGCAGCTTTTCTCCCCAGTCAAGCTGCAACAGCAATTTTTTACCCCCAAACACCCAGTCGCAGCCTTTTTTAACGCAGGGGGCCTGTCAGGATACGACCAACCGGGAAACTGGCCCCAGCAATCCTGACAGGCCACCATCATCCAATGGTCCACAGCGTGCTGCTCCTTCCTCCAGTTCTCCTTCGGCAGCAGCCGCAAGACAGCCACTTTCTGCAGCTTCGGAGGCTCCTAAAGGTCTGGATCGCCAGCCCCAGCACCACTTCACACCAGCAAGTGAGTCAGACTCTTCATCAGATACCAGAAAACCTCCCCATGATATTTCTGATCTCCTGAGCATGTCTGAGAAGCGTTCTAAACTCAAGCAGACTCCCGTAGATTTCTTGAAGTATCAAGAAATTATGCCTCTGGATTCTCCCAAACCAAAGAAGAAGCCCTCCAAAAAAGATAAAAATGTTTCGGAAAACTTAGAAGCGCAGCAGGCTTCTGAAGAGGATTCTGATCATGACAACGCATTCAGGGCCACCTCTAAACTTTCACTCAAAGGTGGCCGCAAGAAATCAAAAGTTAAGAACAGCAAAGAGGAGGGCATGAATTCTGTTGGCAGTTCCAGAAAAAAGACTGTCACTTGTAAAAGTCGCACAGAATCTCAGGAGAAAAGGTCAAGAGATTCAGCCTTCCAGAATCGAAGGCGAACGTCAGTTGAGCTGATGTCACAGTTTGATAGTGAAGACAACTCGGATAATGAGAGTGATGACTCATGTGATGATTATCGCCCGGGTCGTAAGGTAAGGGGCTTGAAGAGGAAGCGATCGTCAGCAGGTGACAGGAGGCGAGCAAAGCGTGCCTCTGTCAATTACGGTCGGAATGCTTTTGCACAGTTTCTGCGAGAAGAAGTAGAAGAAACGAATTCCTGCAGGGGCAGAAGGAAAAACTCGAAACACGATAAGAAGAAACGGGAGAAACTCATAGAAGGCATACATTACATTGTTGTAGGCAAGTTCAAAGGTCATCGCATAATGTTGGTGAAGGTCAACAGAGTTAAGGTGACTTTGAATGAGCGTGTGAAAGTGAGTGAATGGTTAGGCTGCTCTGGGCCAGTAGAGGCAGAAAGTCACAGACAACCAACCAAAAAAGATTCAATTTTGGGCAACACTCAGAGGAGACCGAGGAAACAGAATTGTGTAGACAACGCTGTAGGGACTGCCGCAACAAACAACAGCCCCACGTTGCAGGAGTTTGAAGATGCATCAGGCTTCATTTCAGATGCTTCCACCATTGTGGAGGACACTGAGGGTGAATTGCTCAACAGAACCCCGTCAGATGACAAAACAGTTGAGGAATGTAATGAACTAGATCCAGACCGAAGAGAGGAGAGCTCAGATACACCCTCGATATCCCGGCCGGTTGTTGAAAGCAGCACACAGAAAGAAGCAAAGCAAAAAGCAGTTAATGATCATGGGATGGCAGAGCAAGAGCCTTATGACACGGAACAGCCAGCAGAAGACAGCAGTGTCCCTAAAAATTGCAGCTCAGAGTCAGATGTGAATGAAAGTGTAGGCAGCAGTTTGTCTCAGGCACAGGACTGTCCTGAAAGAGTAGTCACAAGTGAGAGTGAATTAAAAGAAGACTCTGTTGGAGAAAATGATGGGAACGACCCTACTTCACAACCCGTAAAGGAGAAAGATTCCTTAAAAGAGTGTCTTCAGCAGGAAGTTGTCGGCATTCAAAATGTCCACATGGATGCTGAGGTGAAGGAAGATGATGAGTCACCATTGGCCGTGGACCAAATCAGAAAGTGTGATCCAGACCCAGAAACTGAAACAGGAGCCACCAGTGACCCGCCAGGGCCAGCTGTAGAGGAAAAGGGTGCAGGAAAAGCAGCTTCGTCAGCAGCAGAAATGCCAAGGAGTGCAGCACCAGTCTCCAAGCCAGGTAAGCTCCTTATCGACTCGCCCTCTGTTGTTTATCAGTCCGCGTCTGGCGAACATTCACAGGATGCAGACTGTAGCTCGCTGCCGCACTCCAATCCTGAATCTAACTCGTCCTCACCAGTATTCCCTCGCATGTCCTTCAGCAGTAATCAACAGTGTAACAGCAGAGATTCTGAACATTCCAACCAGTCAAAATCTGAATCAAAGCATCTTGACCTTGAGCAAAGAGACAGTGAGAAAAAGTGCCCAGATACGTTCTGTTTCCAGATTTCTCGCAAAGTGAAAGAAACGTGCAAACCCCTGCAAGACCTAGATGACAGCAGTGATTCGACCGATTCCAATGCTTGTTTCAGCGACGGACCAACCTACAGAGACGATGCTGCCAGCTCGGGGCCAGTCAGTTTCTCCGGGAAGGAAAAATTGACAAGGATCGAGGGTGCAGAGACGGAGAAGGACAAACTGAAGAAGCAGAAGCAGTTGACAACAAACCAGCGACTCGGAGTCGCCTTCCTTTCCAAAAAGCGTAAGAAGGTGAAAGCAAAAGTTCCAGTACGTAAGGTCGGGAGACCTAGAAAGAACCCAAAAGGTGAGAGCGCCACAAGCAAGCTGATGAACAGCCTGTCTGTGCTTCACATGGCCACACTGGCAAGCCTGGAGGGAGAGCAGTCCACTGCAGAAGATAGCCAGAAGTTCAGCGAAAATGTTATCAAAGTTACTGACAATTCTGTCCTCGTCACAGAGAGTATAGTCAAGGTCAATGAGAACATAGTCAAGGTCAGTGAGAACATCATCAAGGTCAGTGAGGGCACTATCAAAGTCTCTGAGAACACTGATGCAACCACAGAGAACAACGACAAAGTCCTTCATTTTGGTGACAAGGTCTTTAAAAATGGGAAAGAGATTGTGGACGACTCCAGCAAGGTCACTGAGTGCAGGGTGACAGAAAGCAGCTACACTGCCAGTGAGAACAAAGGAGAAATTGTCTGTGACAACAGCGACAGTTTCATTGAAAACAGTGAAAATGCCAGTGAGAGCAACAACAAGGTCATCGACACTGACAGTGTCAGAGAGAATGGTGACAGTACACAAAGTACACAGAGTCAAGGTGGGCAAAATCCAAGGAGCAGGAAAAGACTGCTAAAACGAAAGAAGACACCAAAGTCAAAGAAACCTAGCAAGCTGATGAACAGTTTGTCTCTACTACATATGGCCACTCTGGCCAATCTTGAAGACCAGCCAGTCACCATCCATAAGGACACCGCCCCACCTCGGTCATGTGACGCAGCTAGTGATGATTCAGACAAGTATCAGGACTCGTTGAAGAAAATGTCCTACATTTCACCAGTTGACTCGGACAAAGGTGACTCTTCACCTCCAGTTCCACTCACTCCAGAAGACCTGAAGAAAAGAAATAAAGGGGTGAAGCACAAGTCTGCATCCTCCGGCCTCAGATTTGAGGAAAATCTTGGCACGTGTGCGCTCAGAGTGTCAGAGCTACGAGCCGACCCGAGTGGCATGAGTGAAATTTCACTGATTAATCATGGAAAGTGTACTAGTATTCCTCTGCCCTCATCCCACAGACCTCCAGTGTCACAGCCAGCTAGTGACTCAGACAGTGATGGGTCTGTGCTTAGTGACACTATCCCACATATCAGTACTGCAGTGAGACAGCAGTCTCCAAAAAGTAGTGACACCGCCAAGTTGGATATGCTGGCTGGAGGTGCTGATGCCGAACCTGCCCACACGGAGCAGCAGCCGTCGCGAGTATTGGCCGAGAGGACTAACTGCCTGTCTCAGTTTGCCTCCACCCAGGACTCTTTGAACATGAAGGAAATGGTATCCAAATCATCAGCATACGCAGTCAGTAACATGTCCATTCGGGATCTCTTCAACTCAAGCCGACAGTCAGGCACTTCTGAAGTGGGTGAAAACCGACACTCAGTGTCTGATGATGGAGACAGTGTAGCTGGCAGATTCAGTTCAGATTTTGGCAGAAGTGAATCTGTCCAAGTTGATGGTGCGCGTGAAAAACGAGACCAACACAAAGTGCCTTGTGGAATTCCATTAACTTTAGATGTGTCTGATGCCAACGGGAGGTATGAGCACACCAAAGAGAAAACATCCCCTCATAGAGTCTATGAGACCGGTAGAGAGAGCAAGCATGGCCCTCTAGATTGTCATGTGTCCGGACCACACTACACAAGAGAGGTAGGAATGAGTAGAACTGAAAGGATCATCTCACAGATGTTCGGTGTTGACCCCAAGCAGGTCAAGGATAAACCGTCACCCACAGCCAGCCTTCCTCATTACAGCCACACACATCCAACCCCAACCAGTCCTAGAGGATACAGAAGTGAAGGCTTGCTCATGTCTCAGGACAGAAACACATGGCATCAGCGCCCGGGATGGGATGACCGTGCCCAGGGCTTGTATTTTCAAACAGGTGACAAAAATGATAGGCATTGGTCACAGGCTGCGGCAAGTAAATCTCCAGGATCTTCACTGTCACCTGGTAGAAGTAGGATGAGTGTGGATGGTGCTGACAATCACTTCGCCAAAACTCTTGTTAGTTCTCCAGGCAGTTATGCCAGAAATCATGGAAGTGTCTACGACTACTCCGGCAAAGTGGCGTCCCTTTCCCCAAGCAGGTACGCTGTCAGTCCGAAAAGTCTGAATGAATACACAACGAAGCATTCCAGCTTGTCCCAAAGCAAGTACGGTGTGAGCCCAAGAAGTATGGATGAATGCCTTGAGAAACATTACTCCACCTCTCCTGGCAGGTATGCCTCTACTTCTCCTGGCAGGTACACATCTACCTCTCCAGGCAGGTACGGATCTGCTTCTCCAGGTAGATACACTTCCACCTCTCCAGCCAGATATGCTGTTAGTCCCAGAAGCAAGGATGAGTACATGGGATTGTATTCTGGCCTCTCAGTCCCTCCAAGCAAATATGGCTCTGTTAGTCCACAAAGCGCTGGAGATCACTCCAGCAGACACGCTTCCTTGTCTCCTGGAAGATATTCTCAAAGTCCTGGCAGCAGCAGACACTCTGGCTTGAATTCCTCTACCTCCCCAGGCAGGTACCCTACAAGTCCTGGAAACTTGCAGACAGACTATGCCTACAAACATGCAAGCATGTCACCAGGCAGGTACGGTGCCAGTCACAGTGGGAAGACAGCAGACAGGTACTTCAGCAAAGCTTCAGCAGTCTCTCCCAGCAAGAGTTCAACCAGTCCTGGTGCAGCTGCATGTCACAGTGACAAAGGCATGACTAGTGAACAGCTTCAGTTCAACAAACAGCGGTCGATTGGGGACTATCTGGATGAGATGATTGAGTCAGCGTTTGCAGAGCTCTCACCTGGCATGGACAAAACTTTGCCCAAACTGCCCGAGTTTTCAGATTCCAAGCGTACGGATCAAGGATCTTTCACCGTGTGCTCCAGGCCCTTAACTACAATGCCTGAAGGGTTGCAGGCATTCCAGGCACAGTACACAGTACCCAAAGGAGCCTTCGATGGGAGAACAGACGTGACCTTTACTGATAAGGCAATAGACCTTTCAGCACCAAAGAGATCCACAGCTGCTCCCTCGTCAGGAAGCAAGGCTGCACCATCTGTAGCCAAAACAACAACTGTCGTGAACCACCCCACTTGGACTACTGTGAAAACAGATAAGTTTGAGAACATCACAGATGATGAGGATGAAGATGTTATTCCCTCTTCACAAGAGTACCCTACCAATGTTTATCGATTCCCTGGGTTCGGAAGACTGCCAAGCTCTTCATCACCAGCCTGGAATTCTTTCATTACCTCCAGCAAGAGTTCTGTTGTTCCTGTAAGCGCTCAGACTCCTGGAAGAAAGGCCAGCAGTGAAGTCCAAGGTCCTGAGGTGTACAAAGCAAGCTCTGTGAGTTCTGGTAACACCAGCAGTGATGGAGCAAATTTCAGTCAAAATGACCCACGTGTCTATGGATCAAGTTCATCCACTCACAGCATGTACAAAAGTTACTTGACAGGCCCTGCCAACTCCAGCGCTCTCTCGAGCTATGGTTCAGTCTACAGTCAGAGTGCGCCATTAAGCTTGGTGACCAGTTTTGGCACACCATGGAGGGACACACAAGCTCAGACCTCAACAGCGAACACTTCCATGATGTCCAACTTTGAGCCAATCACGGACAGTGAAGATGAGGATTGCGGCAAGTCACCACCAAAGTCAGCTCACAGAGAGAACAGAGCTCTTTCCTCATCTTGGCTTACGTCACACAGCGGCAGAGCCCCGTATAGTTTCACAGGATTGATGAACAGAGGTGTGGACAGAGTTGCTTCTCATTCACAGTCAGAGCTTAGCTACTCTTTAGAAAACCCCATCACGCTTTCTCAATCTTCTGTACCTTACAGCTCCATCAGTGGCTGGGGCAGAACTGCAGTGGACTATGCTCAGGGACTAGACTGTTCTGTTTCCTCCTCTGTGATAAACTCCGGCGTTGGCAGTGTGTCTCAGCTGGCACAAGGTGATCCGATCTCTGAACAACGCAAGAATGGTGACCGAAATCACCTAGAGGCAACAGCAACAACGTACAGGTGTGCTGGTGACAATGGAGGTAAAGACAGTGATGACGACCAGCCTGAAGACGGTGGTGGTGGCAAAAAGAGGAAGAAAACAACAAGTGGAGCCTCGTCTGACAATGCATCGTCATCCAGCAGAGGACCAGAAGGAGGCAGTCATCAAGGTGGAGGACATGGAGACCCACCTCAGCATCCAGGTACTCCATCTGACGGTGGAGAAAGCCCAGGGAGCAGCTGGCCAGGCAGGGGATCTACCAAGATGGGTCACCGTTACGTCTTGTGTCCTAAAGCGCCACCTCCTTCCAGAGAACTTGTGGACCTCACCGCAGTTTCCCATGGGTTGTCCGCTGAGTCAGCAACCAGGGCCTTTTGCAGCAACCCCGCTGACCTGCCTGACAGACCAAGGTATGTGTAGTTTCTGCCAGGCCTTTCTCTGCTGGTAGTGTGCATGTGTGGTATCTCCCATTGGTTGCTTGTGCTCTTTATGATGTCAGGCGTTTTTTTGTTCCCACGTAGAATGTTTGTTTGTTTGAATTTTTTCCCCCAGAAATTTTGGGTTAGCAGAGTTTAAATTGAAAACATGGTACATGTATTGGTAGTCCAGAGTTTATGCCTGAGCAGTGAAAAAAATGAACTGTTTGCTTAGTCAAAGTGACGTCCACTGTAAGTCGTTCACAGGGAATCTACGGTGAAATAATGAAGCTCTTGTGCTGTTTGAAGTCATTGATTTTCATTTTAAAGCTGTTCACAGCAACTCTGCTTAAGGGTTTGTTTTTTGGAAAGTGTGATGGTGTTCGTCCATATACACGCATGACATGTTTTGTGCATGCAGGAAAAAAAAAAATTTGCTGGTTGTGTGGTGTGGTTGTCATGTCTGTTGTGCGGTGCAGTTGTTAGCAGCATGCTTGTTTTCTATTGTACAGGGAACTGGGCGGCCGAGTGTTACGCATAGGAACAAACAGGGTGAGCGCATCATGTGTGTTTAGTTCATCATACATTTGTGCAGCGCATTGTGTGTCTCATTCCATTAGTCTGTGTCTAAATGTACTTTCCCTACATGGTCCAACCCTTGTCGTGGGGTAGTGGCTTGTGTACCTCAATGACCCAGAGAACTATGCCAGCAGGAGCACATGCTCCTGGCAGGGTCACCCAAGCTGGACAGGTCGAAGGGTAGAGGTCAGACGAATGTGGACCACCTCTCCAAGAGGCTAAACGGGTTTGCGTAGGGTTAACAGCCCTACCTGTAAAAAACACTAAGTTACTGAAGCATCGACAGCAACAAACCGAGACATTCACCTGGGCGAGGAAGGGTCTCCATCCCGGAGACCTATGACGCATTGCAGTGAAAGCCGAAAGGAAGCTGCAAGGCCGACCCCCCTTCTAACACCCAGGACAACAACGAGAGTAGCCACATGGAACATCAGGACAATGTATGAAGTAGGAAGGACCATACAAGTAGCAAGAGAGATGAAGAACTACAAGATAGGAGTACTGGGACTGAGTGAGACAAGGTGGCTACAGACAGGACAGCTGAGATTTTCATCGGGAGAGCAATTGCTGTATTCTGGACACACAGAGGATGGAGCCCCCCACACTGAGGGCGTGGCCCTGATGCTGGCACCGGAGGCACAGCGGGCACTCATCGGCTGGGAACCTGTCAACTCCCGCATCATCACAGCCAAATTCATCACCAAGAAAAAAGACATCAAGCTGAACATCATCCAGTGCTACGCTCCCACCAATGATGCGGAAGAGGAGAAAAAAGATGACTTCTACCAACAACTGCAGACAGTGATAGATAGAGGAGGAGCCAAGGACATGACCATACTGATGGGAGACTTCAACGCCAAGATTGGATCAGACAACACAGGCTATGAGGACACCATGGGAACACACGGACTGGGACAGATGAACGAAAATGGCGAGCGCTTTGCAGACTTTTGTGCCCTGAACCAGCTAGTGATAGGAGGCAGCATCTTCCCACACAAGCGCATCCACAAGGCCACATGGAGATCGCCGGACCATGTCACGGAGAACCAGATTGATCACATCTGCATCAGCCGGAAGTTCAGGAGATCGTGGCGGGATGTGCGTGTGATGAGGGGTGCCGATGTATCATCAGACCACCACCTTCTTGCAACAACATTGAGACTTCGGCTTAAGAGGCACACCAACGCCAACAGCACACGGACCAGGTACAACGTTGGACTTCTCAGGAACACAGACACACAAGCAGCATTCCGGATCAGCCTTTCCAACAGGTTCCAGCCACTGCAAGACCTGATAGAAGACAGTGAAATGGACATCGAGACACAGTGGGAACACAGCAAGAAACTCTGGCACGACACATGCGAAGAGGTCCTTGGCAAGAGAAAGACCCAACATAAGGAATGGATCTCTGCTGATACCATCCAGAAGCTGGAAGTTAGGAAAGAGAAGAAAACTGCACTGAACACGAGCCGAACAAGAAGAGCTAAGGCAAAGGCACAAGAGGAATACACAGCAGCTGACAGAGAAGTGAAGAGGAGCACCAGGAAGGACAAGAGGGACTACATCGACAACCTGGCCAGTCAAGCAGAGGAAGCAGCCCGACAAGGGAATCTAAAAGACCTGTACCAGGTGACCAAGAAGCTCGCGGGCAAATTTCAGCAGACAGACAAACCAGTGAAGGACAAGAACGGGCACCCACTGACAACAACTGAGGAACAGCTGAAGCGATGGGCAGAACACTTCAGGGAGCTGTTAAATCGCCCCATCCCTGAAACACCACCAGACATCCCACCAGCTGAGACAGAACTACCCATCAACTGCGACAAGCCCTCTAAGGCGGAGATCAGGAAAGCCATCATGACACTGAGAAATGGGAAAGCTGCAGGGCCGGATGAGATACCAGCAGAAGCCATTAAAGCAGACACAGAGACAGCCGTCAACATGCTGCACAGCCTGTTCAGCAAGATCTGGGAGAAGGAAGAGGTGCCAGCCCAGTGGAAAGAAGGGATCGTCATCAAGCTGCCAAAGAAAGGGGACCTCAGGGACTGCAGCAACTACCGAGGGATCATGCTCCTGTCAGTGCCAGGCAAGGTTCTCAACAGAATTCTACTGGAGAGGATGAGAGAGGCAGTCGACCCCATGCTCCGAGACCAGCAGGCAGGCTTTCGCAGGAACAGGTCCTGCGCTGACCAGATTGCCAGCCTACGCATCATTGTGGAGCAGTCACTGGAGTGGAACTCCCCCCTCTACATCAACTTCATAGACTATGAGAAGGCCTTCGACAGTGTAGACAGAGAGGCGCTGTGGAAGCTGCTAAGGCACTATGGAGTTCCCGGGAAGATCATCTCCCTGATCCAGTGCACCTACCAAGACATGAGCTGCAGGATTGCCCATGCCGGCCAGTTGTCAGAAAGCTTCGAGGTGAAGACCGGAGTCCGCCAGGGATGCCTGTTGTCCCCGTTTCTCTTCCTCCTGGTCATCGACTGGATCATGAAGACCACTACAGCAGGCAGGAAAAACGGGATACAGTGGACACTCTGGACGCAGCTGGATGACCTCGACTTCGCGGACGACCTGGCGCTCCTGTCTCACAGCCACAGCCAGATGCAGGACAAGACTACGTGCCTGGAAGCCACATCAGCCGGAACAGGGCTCAAGATCAACAGGAAGAAAACCGAGCTGATGAAGATCAACACCACTGCCAACACACCAGTCACAGTCGGTGGAGAGCCCATCAGGGAGGTGGAGTCTTTTGTCTACCTGGGGAGTGTGGTTGATGGACAGGGAGGCACAGACCGAGACGTCACAGCCAGAATCGGCAAGGCAAGGGCAGCAATGGTCATGCTGAAGAACGTCTGGGCATCCAAAGTTGTCAGCATAAGAACCAAACTTCGCATCTTCAACTCCAACGTGAAGTCAGTTCTGCTCTACGGATGCGAAACATGGAGGACAACGAAGACGATGCAGCAGAAGATCCAGACATTTCTCAACACCTGTCTGAGGCGCATCTTCAACATCCGATGGCCAGAGAAGATCCGGAATGAAGAGCTGTGGGAGCGAGCGGGGCAGGAACCAGTGGCCAAGCAGATCCTGCGGAGGAAGTGGGGCTGGATTGGACACACCCTCAGGAAGCCAGCATCCAGCACCACACGCCAAGCCCTGACATGGAACCCGCAGGGGAAAAGGAAGAGAGGCCGGCCTCGCAACAGCTGGAGGCGGGACACTGAGGCAGAGCTATGTAAGCAGGGTACCAACTGGACTGGAGTGGCAAGACTAGCCCAGAACAGAGTGCGATGGCGAAGGGTTGTCGATGGCCTATGCTCCACGTGGAGCCAAGGGCCTAAGTAAGTAAGTAAATGTACTTTCCACAGCTGTTACGAAGATGCATGGTGTGTTCAGATTTGTCTTGATGTTCGTAGAAAGTAGATCGTAATGCTTGATAACAGTAGCTTCTCAGTGGCATGACGGAAAGTTTTCGGAGAGGCGGAAGGAGTTCTTCTGAAACATTCCCAGAGCGGAGGAGCATCAGCTAGTTTTACAATACCGCGGTTGCCGGTTACGAAGAGTCGGGTGCTCTCCAGCGCCGGAGACGCGAACGGTCTACCTGAGGTGGGCTACGCATGCGATGGCGAGCAACGTGAGCGTTTCGACCGGTGAAGATGTTCGCGATAAAATTAAATCAATGACTGGTGAAAGTTCCTGAACTGAAAAAATATCTGAAAGACAGGGGCGTGCGTTTAAGTGGCTACACAAAAGCGCAGCTTATCACTCTAGCCCTTGAAGCAGATCGGCAGTCGCTTCAACCGAGAGGTAGGCGGTGTAAAGGTCAAGTCGACCTGTGACTTGTCTCTTGCCACTAATTTTTATTCAAGCACTTTGGCTGTTTATCAGTGTGAACTGAACTTTTGCTTGGAAATGAAAGTCTTTCTTTCTTGATTTTTGGTTCCATAACGATTGTGTTCAAACAATGTACCGGGACAGAATTTGTCCGCTTGTTCCCGACGAAATGGCGGCTGCACACGCTAGGCCACCGAGACGAGTCGGCGTTCTGCCTTCGAATCGCTTTTATCCACAAATTTCTTGAAACTTTTGAAGAAAAGGGCTCAAACTGAACGATCTCACCATTAGGTAAGACCGTGACCGTCTCTGGGGATTTCTCCAGCTTATCTGATTTTTTCGAGCCATTTTGGCAGCCGATCGCAACGCAGTGTTAGTGCGGCATCGTGTGTGACTCGAGTAGCCCACATGCCGAGTCTATCAAGCCTTGTCTCGGTCCAAAATCGCGCACGTTCACGCATGTTCACGCGCTATAACGAGAATCGGCAACAAGGCCATTACAGTAACTGCTCCATATGTATCACCAGTGACTGCTGGCAGTGGAAGTGAAACGCTTCGGTAATTTTAAGTAATTTCCTGGCTTTTCACCAGTCTGTTGCACAGGCATGTTGAAGGATTTTGAAGCATTTAACGTGGGGAAAAGGATCTCCAGAATGTGACCAGTAACCAGAACATGGAGTTTTACCAAACTTGACATAAAAATTAGACCCTTTGAAACCCTGATGCTGCATGTTGTTTGGATTAGAAACATCAAAGATCGCCACTGCTGATGAATACTTGTTGCGTGTGTGTTGGCTTTGCATGTTGCAAAATGATACCGCGTATGCTCCCTGTACACAGTTTCATCATCCCACCCACATTTCATCAGCTGTGCAGTGAGTGTGGTTTTCTCTGCTGTTGCAGGTAGCAGAGCTGGAGGAGGTGGCTCTCCCTAGTGGTGTTACCAGCTTGCGCGAGTGGCAGACCCTGCTCGCTGCAGAAAGTGACGTCCTGCCCTCCCAAGCCTCTACGGGTGCTGGATCTGTCCCAGAGTCACTGAGGGACAGGTTGCATCAGGACCCACAGCTGCGATGTCTGCTGACTGGAGATTCACCTTGCGTCATCACCCCAGTTCTTCCTCCTCCCAGCCATGCCGCCGTCAGCGCCTGGATTGAGGAGAAGCTAAAGGGTTTGGTGGATATCCAGTCTGAGAAAGAGGTAACATCAAGTGGTGTTCGCCAAAAAGACGAAGAATCGGCTAGGAGCTCTGACACAGAAACGTCCACGCTTGTTGACGAACCCAGTGTACTTAGCACCAGTGGTGAAGAGGAAGCCCTTCTGTTCACAAAACTCAGAGAGAAGGAGGGAAAGGGTGGCGTGATCAGTGAAGCTACCTCTGCAGCACCACCTACCCAGAAAGACAGCCAAGCTGAAGACGAGGAGGCTGGAAGTCCTCCAAAGCGACCACGACTGGAATCGGATGGCGTCATGCACAGCACTCCAGTTCGCAGGGCTTCGGCCGAGCTGTTTGAGACAGGGTGCACCCCCATTGCTAGCGTGAGTAGCAAAGACAGTTCAGCACAGCCAGGAGAAGGCGAGGGGAAAAGCAGCGAGGGGGCTGCCAGGGATGAGTTTGTGACACCAAAGCGGCCACCCCTCAGACGACTGTCCACCAACACGGAGTCTGCCCTCAGGCGTGCCATCCACACCTCCCAGCCTAAGGTACACAGTGCTCTGCCGCTTAGCATTTAGGAGGATTTGTAAGAACAGCATCAGATCATCATTACTATTGAGTCTGTTCATTAGTCGGGGGAGCCGGGATAGTCGAATGGTGGGTCGTGAGTTCGAATCCAGGCTGGGGCCAAATATTTGTGCTGACCTTTTTCTCGTTGCCCCGTCTTTGATATCACCCTTACGTGGTGGAAAAGGACATTAAACTCCCAAACACCCACCCACCCACCCTGTTCATTTGTCAGGTATCTGGCTGGAGCACCATTTTAGATCATACTAGGGGCAACTCGGTGGTGTCTGATGAAGAGCTGTTCTGTTCTTGGTTGTTTTTTTTTTTTCCTTTTTCTTTTTGTTCCATTCCAGAGCACTATTGAGGTAAATCTGAAAACATGTAGTTACGCAGTATTTGTAAGAAGAAGAGAAGGGCCTTGCCTCCTCTGTATTCTTTTGCTAGATTTAGATGTGGTAGATGGTGATGCATTTCATCCACATCACTCTATACTGCATGTCTTTTTTATGTTTTGTCTTAGTGTTCGTTAGAGTGTATGTGGACAAACTACAACAAGATGTTCTCTCTGTCCCACCAGTTTGAAGGCTTCACGTCCCAGATCGATGGGCCAACACCCAAAAATACTCATGGATTCAAAGTCACACAGCAGAAACTGCAAGATGCCAAAGCTCTGCACAAGGTTAGTGTCGCTTTAAGAATACTTGTGTGCTCAGAACTTGATGGTATGCTATATTTGTGAGTGAAGTTTTTGGTTGGAAGCGCAGGCAGACATTGTAACTTGTTAACTCAGTTCCTACCAATTTTTTTTTTTTTTTTTAAACTACATGTGCAATGTACTTCATTATCCCTTTTGGCAAATTCGGGCTGCTTTCCACGGGGGAAGCGCGTCGCCGTGGTGCAGCGCCACCCAATACCTATCCTATATTTTTTACAATTTTTGCGGGAGGAAAGCCGGATAACCCGGAGAAAAACCCCCGATGAGCAGCCCGGTAGCCAGGAAAAACCAGTATCACATATCACAAGCTTGACCTGAGCTCGAACCCACGCTTCATCGCCACGACATTGGTGATGGCCGTTCAATAGTGCAGCGGCTAAATCCGACGCGCCACCTATTAGACCACCGCTCACCCTTGGGGTTGTGCACCAGTGGCCTCACTAAGAAAAAATCATAATTCATTCATTCACGGCTGCATGGATTTAAATTTAGAGCCATTGAGGAACCATAAATCTTGCCTGACTTTCACATACAGGGCCAAAACTGAAAAAGAGTCAAACACTTGTGCACAGTACAAAATGTGTTAAAGTGACAAATGTGTACACCTTGTCAGTTCTAACGTGCTCTTGTTCGGTTAGAAAGACGGCAGAATATTTTGATTTCTTGGTAGGTGGCATTGTCATTCTAAGTATTTGTTCGTTAAAATATGATACTATGACAATATAAGTGTAAAATACACTTCATTTTCAGTCTAGCAGACCTCAGTTTACTGCAAAATCATTTACAGGATGACCTTTCCTGTGGCTCACAAAAGAAAGATTTCTGACATTACGCCATGCATAGTAAACCTCCCATGTTGTGGACCCCAAAGACCATGGTATAGTGAAAGTGACCTGTATTGTGATGTGTTTCTGCAGCATCAGTTCCTGACTGTACTCAGTATGGAGCTCCATGTGGACACGCGGGGTGACCTGATGCCTGACCCTGAAGTTGACCCCATCCGCATCGTCTTCTATGCAGTGTTTGATGATATTCCCCCGGAGAGAGGCCCTCGCAGCCTGACCGGTGCCATCGTTGTTGACGCGGAGTCTTGCGATGTTGGTGATGGGGGAAGTGGTCAGCGACCGTCTACATCGAGAGTGAGCGCGACGCCCCCTGGTGGAAAAAAGCACAAGCTGTTGGAGAAGTGCGGGGTGCAGGGAGAGCTGGACATCGCATACGTGGCCACTGAGGCTGATCTGCTGCAGCATCTCATTCAGCTCGTAAACAGGTCAGGAAAACTGAGAATCTTGTCTGCCTGGGGGATGATACTTTCTGTTGGCTGTGTGGCAACAGCCTCCCCACTGGGCCCATAGTACACCCGTCCTGGGTAGGAGCCGACCTAGGTAGGAAAAATCCCACCTGCCTCGGCTGGGACTCGAACCTTGGTCTCCCGGTCCATGGTCCAAAGTGCTAACCACTACACTACGGGGGCCAGTGAGCTTGTCTGAGTTTAATTTCCTTGTCATACGGGGCGGAGGGGCTTTTCTCATGAATTGCGAGAGAACTAGTTCAGCTTGCTGGGCTTCAAAATAGTTTGGGTTTCCGCAGGGTAGTCAAAAACTGTATAGATTTAGTGGTAATTAGGTAAAGCGGAATCCTGTTTGTTTTAGTATTTACTTTGAACTGACAGTGCCCTCTCTCCCTTTCTCCCCACATGCACACACAGGGCTTGTTTTCTTTAATGTCTTGACATACGGGACAGAAGTATTTTTCAATTGATCACAGTGACATTGTGGATTGCATGTGCTTTGTGTAAATCAGGGGGAAAACCCCACACAAATAGTTCACGATATATATTAGTATGTACCGTCATTGCTTTGTGTGTTGACAGACTGGATCCTGATATCCTGCTTGGCTTCGAAGTACAACAGCAGTCTTGGGGCTTCCTCCTCAAGCGAGCTGCACACCTCAGTGTCAACCTCTGTGCCCAGATATCACGCATCCAGGGTCAGTTTTTCACACAGGTCTTGCAGCTGTGATGACTAGCATGATCCTTTCTGTAGTGGTTTTGATCTGTATTTTCTGTGAAGTCATCGTAAGCCAGTAACTGTGTGTGTGTGTATGTGTGTGTGTGTGTGTGTGTGGCTGTATGTTATGAATATGAAAGTGATGTGTGTGTTTGTGTGTGTGTGTGTGTGTGTGTTTCTCTCTGTGTGTGTAATTGTAATTGTAGAGCGCTGTGAGCCAGCGTCTGCTGGGATACTGCGCTATATAAAAGCAATTTCTTATTAAGAAAGAAAATACGCAGAATGTATTGTTTTGAGAGCAATGGAACTTACGTGTATTTTCTATTGCTTGCTTTTTCCAAAGGGAGTTGGTTCTTAGGACAGGGATATTGACCAACCATATGTTGCAACTTGCTCCAGGTTAAAGAAATTTCATCTTGAATTGGAATGGAAAACTTTATATTCAGTTTGTCCTTCTTTGATTGTGTTTCCTTCTCCTTCTGTCAGTCCTTTCATTAACGACAGCAATGAGCACTACTATATCAGATGTTCTGTGCCTGTCTGTGTAGGGTCGAAGCAAGGCAATCGCTTCAGGGCCGAGCGTGATGAGTGGGGTGCCGATCACACATCGGAAATCCACATTGAGGGACGCATCATGCTGAACCTGTGGCGAGTACTCAGGCATGAGGTCAGTTCTTGATAAGCGTAAAAGCTCATTGTACATTATGACAGACGGAAAACATTGTCTCTTACGAAGCTATTACACTGTTTGTGACTGAAGTGACTTGTGATCATAGGCAGAAAGCTGGTTTCAAAGGTTAAACAGAATTTTCTGTTTTGACATTGCACCTGTGAAAGAGGGACATCTGTCCTAGACAATTTGACTCAGTCCCATGGGTGTCTGTCTTATACAGGCTTTACTGTAGTCCTTTTTGACATTGACAATGTGCTGATGTTGCAACTTCTGAAAGAACTGATCACTTGATCTTTTAATAAGTGCTTTGTATTAGCATGTTCTGTGTCAGGTTATCCAGTTTTTTTTTCTTTTTTTTTTAACAGGTGACACTCAACATCTACTCCTATGAGAACTGCGCCTTCCACATCCTTCATCATCGAGTGCCAACATACAGCTTCCGCACTCTCACATTCTGGTACAACCACCGCACTGATCTGCTCCGCTGGCGCGTGATACATCACTACACTGAGCGCGTCAAAGGGCAGCTGGCCATGCTTGATCAGCTAGACATCATTGGAAAAACCAGCGAATTCTCTCGTGTCTTTGGCATTGAGTTCTACGACGTATTGTCCAGGGGTTCACAGGTGAGATCTTTAGGGTACTTACAAGAGAAAGCATAACTTTTCTTTTCTCTTTTTCTTCAAGTACTTCACATTCTATCTGCTAGCACCATAGATTCTCTTTCATTTATTTCCTCACCATTATTGTATTTGTTACTTGTGTGCATTGTGAAAAAGCATGAAAGAAGGGGTGTGACGCTATGCCGTAGTGAGCAAAGACAGGAGCTGTGGTGAGGGCTCCTGCTCGCACGGAGCCAGGCGGGAAGACTGACGGGTTCATGTGGGGTATGGGGTGAGTAGGGGATCACATGTGACCAGGTTAGCTCACAGGCGTACATGTGAATTCTCTCGAATTAAAGCCAGTACTGGGGGTAGCACGATGGCTCTACTGACTGTAATCGTGAGGGTATGAAGGGAACTCCTATAGTATCATGTCATCTGGTAAGTGCCTGAGAGAAAGTCATTTTACTGTAAAAATACGTTTTCAGTATCGCGTGGAATCCATGATGTTGCGACTGGCCAAGCCTCTCAACTTCATCCCCGTCTCACCCAGCGTGCAGCAGCGTGCTCGACAGAAGGCTGCAGAATGTATTCCCTTGACGCTCGAGCCGGAGTCCCGGTTTTACGTGGACCCTGTGGTGGTGCTGGATTTTCAGTCTCTCTACCCTTCAATCATGATTGCGTACAACTACTGCTTCTCCACTTGTCTTGGGAGGCTAGAGCATCTCAGCCAGGCACAGTGAGTGGTTGGTCTTTTTCTGTGAGGCCTTTGTCGTGTAGTTTGATCTCTTGTGAGGTTTTCCTTTTATTTGTTTCAGTATCTTCAGAACAGAAATGCTGTGTGAATTCATTAGCAATCTGTTCTTGAATCTCAACTGCATGCTGTTCGTCTTTGAGTCTCACTGTGAAGCCACCGTTATTTATCTCTGCAACAATTTTCTTTTTCTTTTCTTTCTTTCTTTGCCTTTTGCTTGTTTTATGCCCTGATGCAGTTCTTCTTTATTTTTGCAGCGAAGGCCCCTTTGAGTTTGGGTGCACCTCGCTTAATGTTCCACCTGCAACCCTGAAAGTAAGTATAGAGTTCTTTTTGGCTTTTTATTTTGGTTATTGTTGTTTTTTGTTGGGGTTTTTTGGCTCCCTTGTGTAACAATGGGAGTCTATGTATTAACCCTCCGTCGTCTGTCTGTCTGTCTGTCTGTGTGGGTTTTTTTGTTTTGTTTTGTTTTGAACAGCACAGATACCACAATGAATGTACATTTGACTGATTCAAAAGAAATTGACACAAGTTATATATGTGCAGCTTAAGATGTGAATATACTGTTTACTGTGCCTCTCCATCACATTTTGTCATATAGTCCAGGTGTTGTGTATACTCAACTTTTTCACTTTTTTTTTCTTTCAGAAACTCAGAAAGGATGTGACCATTTCTCCAAATGGATGTGTGTTTGTCACACAAAGAGTTCGCAGAGGTGTTCTACCCATGTACGTTAACATTTGCATTGTGGTTACTCAGCACTCTCTCTCTCTCTCTCTCTCTCACATGCACAGAATCACCAGTAATATTTTTTTCTTATCAGCAAGGACGATGTTTGTGAATACAATTTTTTTTTTTAAATTTTTTTTAAGGAGAGCCATCCTCTTTTGAATGAGCTGCAACATACCTTAGACATTAGTTTTGCATTCCACTTAGTTCAGGCTGGGGAATTTTCAGTCTTTTGGCAGTTTTCAGCCAAATTTCCTATCCTTTCAGCCCCAAAAATCTTAAGTTTCAGCCAAATAACAGGAGGGAGGAAAACGGTTGCACACAATATCATGATACATGTAATGCCATGGTACAGTCTGACCTTCATTTTTGAAGACTTGCATGTCAGTATTGAGGCAGCATTGTATTTGGGTGTCAGAAATGCCCTAAAAATGCTAAAATCTGTTCTCTTAAGTGGGGCATTGACCTGTGTTCCCCTGTGCACTGCCTCTGCATCCCAGCCTAGGTTTTAGTCTTTTTTTTTTGCTCAGCCATTCCCCAGCCTGTTAGTTCTAGTAAGTTATAGAGCAGCTAAACCTGCAATGTCTTACTGTGCTCAGCTGTTACACAACACTGTTTCCTTACAGGATGGTGGAAGAGATCCTGAAGACACGGCTGATGGTAAAGAAGTCCATGAAAGACTACAAGGATGATAAGGTAAATATTCACGAGACTGCTCATTTTGAAACCCATTATTGCACACAGGCACACACACTCGCGTACGCGCGCACACACACACACACACACACACACACACACACACACACACACACACACACACACACATATATTTTAACAGCTCCTTAGTAGGGAACCGCAGAAACGACTGTCAGTTGTGTCCTTGCGTGGGTTTATGCTCAGCTATGCAAAAAGAGCTGCAAAAATAGCTCAGCTGGTTTTTGCTTGCTTTCAGACTCTTCACCGCATGCTGGACGCTCGACAGCTGGGCTTGAAGCTGATTGCGAATGTCACGTACGGCTACACTGGTGCCAGCTTTTCTGGACGCATGCCCTGCATTGAGGTTAGACATGGCATCAGCTGCATTCAGTTTGTTTAGCTCTGTGTGCTTTGTGTGTGTGTGTGCATGCGTGAGTGTGTTTATTTTTGATAGCACATGGGTTAGTGAGATGATTTTCATCATTCTAAATTTCCTTTTCGACGAGTATTGGCTGCCCTGTGTATGGTTCATGTAGTCAGGAATGACGCATATTTAAATACCATTCCGTGTTTCATGCTTGAACGTCTCCTCTGGTCATTCAGGTGGGTGACAGCATTGTTCGCAAAGCGCGCGAGAGCCTGGAGCGTGCCATCCGTCTGGTAGAAGAGACGCCCCACTGGCGAGCTCGCGTGGTGTATGGGGACACGGATAGTCTCTTCATCCTCATGCCTGGTCGCACCAAGGATCAGGCCTTCGTCTTGGGCCAGGAGATTGCTGACACCATCTCCAACATGTTCCCCAAACCCATGAAGCTCAAGTTTGAGAAGGTGAGCTGCGACGATGTGGCCCTTATATTTAGGGAAGTATGTCAGAAGGGTTGAAGTGCCTACACACGTAGCCCTCTTAAAATACCAATAGCATGACAAACACATGTCCATGTTCTTATTGCTCATTGCTACTGGTTAAACCTTTCACTGCCAGACGCGTTTTGGTTCACTCACGGATACCATCTCTTCACGTCACACTGCTGTAAACAGGAATCTATATTGCGTCCAGAGAGTTTTTTCCCCAAACTACTGGAAAGTCTAGATTTAACATTATTAACTAATCGGACAGTGGGGCTACTGGTGCGACCCATGAAATCCTGCGACGGCGGCAGTGAAAGGGTTAATTGTGAAGCGTGGATTTTAACAGCGGCAAACATGCCAGTGGTGAACAGATTTTCTCTGCGTAGGGGCTTGATGGGGTGTGTTGAAGTCTGTGTGATTTTGATAACAAACAAGCGAAGCCAGTGCTGAACACAGTTTATCTGTATAGGCACTTGAGAGGGTATGTTGTGTGACGAGGCTCCCTGTTTGAGCTGCTGCACAGTAATGTGTGCCTTTTTCTGTGTTTGCAGGTGTACCTACCATGTGTGCTCCAGACAAAGAAACGCTACGTTGGTTTCATGTACGAGACCAGGGACCAGCAGCAGCCAGTGTTTGATGCCAAAGGCATTGAGACCGTGAGACGTGACAACTGTGGGGTGGTGTCTAAGGTGGGTATTGTTTTTACAGCACTTTGTCTGTTTCTGGCAGTGTTTCCCACACCTCTGATTTCTCAGGGACCCTCTGCTGGAATTTCTGAGGGTCCCTTTGCAAATATTGAGGGTCCCACTCCCCAGGAGTGAGACATTGTCCATGTTGAGCATCTTTGGGAAGGGTATTAGTAACTCCTCCGTGCGGCGGGTGACGCGCACGGTGGCGCAGGGGGTAAAATGGGGACGAAAAAGGTCTGCGTCCTGCGGACGCACAGGACCAAAATCTCTGCGTCACTTTCGGGTTCTAATGCGTCGTTTATGCACTACAGTGTGTCATGGGAAACACTGGTTTCTGGTGCTTGATTCATTTATTTAGTGCAAGTTTACTGGCCAAGTCAGTCTGTGTTTTCGGTATTGTTTAGCTGTTGTTTCACTTGCTCTTTGACTTCCACTTCGACTGTTAGTTTTGCAATGAATGTGCCATTGCTTTTATAAGCTTAACTTTCGCATGTGATTTTTTTTTTTTTTTTTTAAATCTGTCAGTAATCGTGTGATGAAAACCAGTCTGTGATGTTCAGAGATAGGGGTTTCAGTGGTCATGTGTTCATGATGTTTCTTGTTTCAGGTGTTAGAGAAGTGCATCAAGATGTTGTTCACCATGCGTGACGTGTCCTTGGTGCGTGCCTATCTGCAGCGGCAGTTCACCAAGATGCTGTCTGGACGTGTCGGCCTCCAAGATTACATCTTTGCCAAGGAGTATCGAGGCATGATGGGATACAAACCTGGGGCCTGCGTGCCTGCTTTGGAGATTGCCAAGTTAGTCATTTTCTGCTGTTGGTTAGGCGTGATTTGTTGGGCAGTGAAAGTGGCTTATGAAAAGAGTTTATTGTGCTGGCAGTTGAACAGATTTTAGCTGTAGTGCATTAGTTGTTTGATTTCTAGATTGGTAGGAATGAAAGTGAAATGTTTGTATCTGTTTAACAGACTTCATTTTATGTGAAAAACAACAACAAAAACAAAAACACAGAAAAATTGTTAAAAAATTTTCATGCAAACTCTTCCCTTACTCTTTGGAACTTAAGACCATTTTCCATGAGAAAATAAGTTGAACTCTCTCTCTCTCTTGCTGTCCTCTCTCTCTCACATACGCACACATGCACGCACACAAACACATATTCCTGACTTCTCTACCCAAACTTCTTTTGGCATGAATCTGTAAACCAAGTAGGCTTCTTTTTTTGTTTAAGACACAGGGATTGTGACGTGCATAACAGGAAGCTTGTACCATAAATTGAACTCTGTTGGTTGCAGGCGACGTCTGAAAGATGACCGGCGAGCAGAGCCCCGTGTTGGGGAGCGTGTGCCATACGTGATCGTCCATGGTTCACCTGGCCTGCCTCTCATTCAGCTTGTGCGTCAGCCAGGGGAGGTCCTCCGTGACACAGCGCTGCGCATCAATGTAGTGTACTACATCACCAAGCAGGTCTTGCCTCCCTTGGACAGACTCTTCGGTCTGATTGGCGTCAGTGTATTCCAGTGGTACAACGACATGCCCAAGGTCATCCGAATGGCACCAAGCGCTCAGCCAGCGCAGGATACGAGACAGGTAGGAGAAGAAGTAGTTACTTCCTAGCTGGCCGTGTTGGACTTATTGTCAAGTGTTTGGCTGTCCAATGATCGTGCAGGAATCTCATTTTTGCTTGTGTGCGTGTGTTGCAGGGAACCATCTCGCAGTATTTTGTGACGTCAGACTGTCTTGTGTGTGAACGTCAGACCAAGCAGCCTGTATGCTCAGTGTGTCTGCAAGACCCTCAGCTTGTTGCTGTCACGCTGGCCTCTCGCAGTGCCACCTGGGAGGCAGTCCATGATCACCTTTCACAGGTAGACTTGAAATATTACATTATATAGTTACATTCATTACACACACACACACATTTTTTTTTTTTTTTAAAGAATCCACTACAAGCATGTACAGACTAGTTGTGAATGTCAATGTGCAAAAAAATATTTTCAGAAACTTTGATTTTATTTTTTTCTTCAGTGCTCACTATGATGCCATAATGTGTTTGAGACAGCTACAGGATTTCCAAAGCAAGGAATTGAATTTTTCTTCCATGTTGAATATTAAAACGTACTCGACAAATGAAAGTTGCTTTCTGGTTTGCATTAATTTTTGAATGTGTGACTTGCGTTTCATTTGGATTTTACTGATTGGATGTGTGTGTGGCAGGTGTGCTTCACGTGCATGGGGACCCAGGACCTCACCCAACCTTGCGTCTCCCTCGACTGCCCTGTGCTTTTCCGCAGGCATCTGGCGGCAGTTGACCTGACACGAGCTGAGCAGCAGAGAGAAGCCATGATCAAATCACTCACCTTCTAGACCTGTTACAGCCAGAATCTGTGACGTAGCCGTTTGCCATCACTTGTCTGCAAACATACTTTGAATTGGACAATTCCCCGATTTTTTTCCAGGTATCACTACACAGTCAGTAACTTCAGACTGTTGGTGAAGAAAAAAAGGCAGCATTTTTAAAATTCTATTTGGTGGAAATTTAGCATATGTACAGTACAAGTAATTAAAGCTTCGCTAAGGAAGCGTGTGAATGAAAAAAAAAAAATCCTAGTAATAATGCATGGTTGAGGCCAGTACTATCTCCAACAGTCTTGTGCTCCACTTTTTTAACATGGCAACAGGCTGAAGGGATGAATTACAGTATACACTTCCTGTGTGGTTGTAGGTACTCCTTGACCTCAGTGATTGTACTCAAACCTCTTACCTCTGTGGAGAGCGCTTGGCTCACCCTTAAAAACAGAAAAAACAACTTCTGCACTGTACTACGCATCTTACCTGGTACAGTAGTCCGAGGGGGATGTGAGAGTAAAGAACAAGCTGAAAACGTGACTCACACAAGGACAAAAAATCTGACTTTGACTCTTGGACGTACTGCTGCATCTGTGTTTTGCTGGTGGTGCACGTGGTTTAAATGTTGAAATCTGATGTGATGAATAGAATTGTGTGAGCAAGAGATTTGAAAAAGGTTATGAGAGCATTCTAAGAAATTAGTGTCTGTTTCAGATTTTTTTTTTTAATGAAAAAAATGGTCACATTTCTTCAGGGTAGAGTTAGCACGAAAGGGGTGTGTGTGTGTGTGCGTGTGCGTGTGCGCGTGTGTGTGAGTGAGCAGTGTACCGGTACGTAATGGTTACACTTAAGACAGTTTTGTGAGTTCAGGAAACATGCATTCATTTTGTAGCGCTCGTTTACAGATTATCTGTTGTAGTGGGTTTTTTCGAATACTTTATCATCACAAGTGTACATTATTTTAAAGCAAACTTAAGGCCAGGAAGAAAACATCTTAGTGTGTACACCACCATACATGAGGCCAGTAATTTTCGTATGCATAGTATTTTTATTCATACAAGCGCATGTGTATGAATTAAACAAAAATGTGTTACGTGTGTAAACTGCAATACGTCTTGCATAAATTCAGTTACTCCAGTGTAAAAGGTCCACATTGCATTTTTGCATAATACACAAGACCGGTTTGTCCCCATAATCATAAATACCATAATCGCACCAACCAGGGACACTGCAGCATTCTTTTTCCAATATGCATGGCCCATACACCTTACTCAGTCCCACACAGAAGAGACTGATCGATGCTGATGGTTGCATTTCTGGACGGGTATTGCCTAGCAGCTGTTAAAAGTATGATCTTTCGTGTGTTGCCCATCGTGAAGGCAGGTACCAAAAATCTGGATGGAGACAATTGAATTGTCTGCTTTCCTGGTACATTTCTCCATTTACTGCTAGGCCAGTCTTACAATATCTGCTGTCTTGTTACCAACCTTGCAATTGTTGACTGACATCAGCATTACCACCGCTGTTTCCAGCCCCTTGAGTGGGGAGATCATATGTAAAGGTAAATATTCTGCAGGTAGGGCATTTGTTACTTCAAATAACACTCAGACCGTGACTCGGGCATGAGAAGCTAGAGAAAATGTGTTGTCGAGGCATGGGTTGGTAGGGTGTACATGAAATATACCCATCACTCTGTTGGTCTGTTTGCCTTTGGTGTCCCATCATTTCTTCCCCACACAGTCATTTGTGTGTGTCGTGAACACTAAGGGGCATTGACAGAATTGGCGTTTTGCTTTGAAGGGCTTATACATTTGCAGATTGGCACCTCAAATCTAGATTTACATGTACCGGTACTTTCTAAAGCTTAGTTGACTGTATCTTTCCCACACTAGTTGTTTTAAGTAGTTGATACACTGTTGGGTAATTTTTATTTATTTTTTTTAGTTTTCTAGGATTTTATTTTATTTATGTTTTAATGTTCGTTGTGATTTTTTGTTTTTTTTTTGTGTATTTGGTCGGTTTTTGTTTTTTTTTTGTTTTTGTTTTTTGTTTTTTGTTTTTTTTTTTGTTTTTTTTTTTTGGGGGGGGGGGGTAAGGGCATCAGGTTGATGTAGACTACATATAATTGGCATGTAAATGTATATCATTTGGATGGAGTCAGTCCTTGAAGTTTGGACCTGAGAAATATGTTTTCCCTGTTTATTGATTAATTAGTTCATTATTTAGGGTTTTACGCTGCACAGGCAACAAAGACTATTTCACAGCTACACATATTTCATTATTTACCCATCTGAGGATGACTCAACGGAAGTTGGATACCTTTTTCTCTTCTTTTTTCACTGTTCAGCTCTGTCTTTCTTCCATGATATTTCCCTTGTTTCATTGAGTCATGTCAGTAAGCCCATCTTGCCTTCCTAGGATTCCTGTTTCGCAACTGTCCCTGTTCTCCGGCGTATCAGTACTTTGTGTCTAACTGCTGCAGGGTGACATTTCTGTTTTCTAATGCACAGTACTGCTGATCAGATGTGTGTGCGTGTGTGTTTCTATGTATGTGTGTGTATGTATGTGTGTGTGTGTGTTTGGGATGAAAGTGGTTGTTTCAGGGTCTTTAAAAAATAATAGTGATTTTGTAAATTGCTTTTTTTTTTCTGTCGGTGTTAATGTGTGGATTCTAAAGAAGACAACTGTGTTGATAACCGAGGACTGCTCAAACAAGTTCCAATGTTTGTAGTGTAGTTTGATGGATTGATTCATAATTATAATTATGTATGATCATGCTGAGCTATTGAAGTTATGTGTGTCGAAGGAGAGAAAGGTATCAGCTTTAAATCTATTTTTGCAATGGTGCTAATTGCTTTCCTGTTAAATTTCAGCGTTCTCACATGCACATCATGCTCTATTTTCATGGAACCTAATTTTTAACATTTTGTATATTATTGTTTGGCTTTTTGGCTGCAGACTGGGTTTTTTGTGTGTGTGTGGGGGGGGGGGTTTAGTCCACAAGACAAAAAGCATGGCACAGTAGTATATCCCTGGTTTATGTCAGAAACATTTCCATGATGGAAAGCAGTACAACTCCAGTGTATGAGCAGCCGTACCGCTAATTATAGTATCAAGTGTCACCCAGAAGTGGTAAAATCTTTTCAGCTGTCTTGTGAAGAAAGAGTACAGTTTCAAAGGAAAAGAAGCCTCTGAAAACCATTAACTACAAGTGAAACTGGCTGCTAACTGTGGCAGAAGGGGACAGTGGAGTGACCGGGGGAGGGGCGGGGGTCTTTTTATGGAGATGTGGGGGAAGTAGGCAAACTACCTTAGCCTCAGTATATTTTTTTGTGGATGATGAATCGATGAAGTGAGTCCTTCAGATCTGTTGACTGGAGCGTATGACTGACATCATAATGCCAATGTATTTAAGAGGAGGAACAGTTGTATTTGTTGTAATGGTGGTATTTTTGTGAAAAGTTCTTGTTGTTCCACATGTAAGATCAGGACATCTGATCGCTAGTCAGTCATACATCCTGTCTACCATCATTTGCTAGAAGGGCTTAAGTGTCATGGATTTGACAAGTACATGTATACTTTTATCATTCAGTGGTCACTTTGGTTTAAATGTGACTATTGCTGCAGTTGCGTTTGTATTTGGGTGCATATTTTGAAGTGAGAAGTAAGCTGCACTGGTGTAGAGTTTTAAACCTGTCAGTTTTCTTAGCTTAGTGATGATTTTTTTTTTTTTTTTAAATTTGCATAGTAAGTGTGCATATGATGTACATAAGTATGATACTGGTACTATTGGGTGATGCAAGGGTTGATACCTTGTGATAGGTTTGTTAGTATTACAGCCATTAGCCAGCTTGATTCTTGTGCGTACAAGTGTGTAAAAAAGCATTTCCGTGAGCTCCTTTTGAGCGGATATGACGTACATGTACTGGCAAGTAATGAATTACATACTGGCTGGAGTGATTAGGTTGCACTGTTTGGATGTGTTACTTCAGTATGTAGTGAGTTATTTTTCCCCCAGGATTACATAATAACAATGTTCAGGTTTGTTTCCTTTTCTATACATGTGCTTTTGTGTGATCTGCATAAACTCCTCTTAATTGGCAGCATTATTATTTATTGTACATAATACATATACTGCAGAGTTTTGGTTATTTTTATGTAGAGCCTTTGGAAGGGGGGGGGGGGGGGGGGGGGGGAGTGAGTCATAATCTCATATTGATATACATGTACATTTTTCAGATTGTGTTTTGCTAGCAGTTTATCAGAATTAATTTTTGCTACTACTACAACAACAACAAAAAGCTTCAAGCATTTTGTATTTTGCAGAATACATATTTCAAACTTTTCTGATCTCACCCGAGAACCTTAGAGCAGCCAGGTCACTGCAGCACTGCTGTATCAGGTAGATAGTTGATATTCGTGCGACTTGTTTTCATCCCTGGGTCACAATTTAGTTTACAACACAATGTATGTTACAGTTTGATAGTGCAGGTGCACTCATGTACCAGTCCAATGATAATTAACCATAGATTATTTATCAACACAGAACATAGATTATTTATCAACACAGAAAGAGCATGATATGATTCTTAAAATGGACTGATGTGGAGCATACAAGCAGGAAATTAAAGCCACTGATTTACGTACTAATTACTGAACAGCTTTCCTGCTTTGTAAGACTTGTGTAATGTGGTAGAGTTTCCCTACAGCTTTAGTTTAAGGTTCTGTGTGTGTGACCATTTTTGCTCTGATGTGCACAGTGGTAATCAGAATTGTGTCCTTTTCCCTATTTTGACTGTTGTGTGATTCTGTTGGACGTTTGTCAATAAACAATGTGAATGAGGATTGTTTTGTAATGGTACGCCATGTCCTTATTACAGTGTACATGGCTATTGTATGTTTTTGTATTCTGGGACAATAAAGTAAGGGCAAGTTGTATTTAAACTTGTGTGTTCTTTTTAGGGTTGGTTGGTTGTTTGCTAGCATGTACTTGGCTGCCCATGAAGGCCTGTGTAGAAAGTGTGCCTGTCAAAGATCTGGGGTATTGTGATAGCTGCGTTTGCTCAAAACCAGTTAATGGGAAAGTCACCTAGAGTTGCAATTTTTTTAAAATATATATACAGAAGATCTAATTCAAACTGCACAGATTTGCGTACAGGTAATGTGATACATTGTACACGAACAGAAACCGCAAAAGGGCTGTTTGTGTCTGGTGTGTTTTCAGGCGTGGTTGGATCTTTTGCATGGATGGTGATGTTGGGTTGTGCAGGCTGAGCTTGCAGCCTACTTGAGTCAGTTTGTCAACGGGTATGCAGGGCAACGTGCTCTGTGCTACCTTTCGAAGGGGCCGTCGTAATACGCCTTCAGGACATCCCAACTCACTGACAGATGTATCTGATACCTTATTCAAGATCGGAACATGATTTCAGAAGCATACATCTGATACATGAAAGTGGCCGCCAAACCCTTAATTTTACAGTGGTCAATTACCGCTTGTTACTCTGAGCTTCCAAACTAAAATGGTGACCGTCCTCGGAACATCCAACGGTCTGCCACTATCCATTCCTCCTGTCAGGTTTCTGTGTACTGAGTATCAATGTGGACAGGTTCAGCCGTACACCATGCTACTATGTGGCACTGCACTGACCACATTATCTATTAACGTATTACTGCTTTATCGCATGCGTTCAGCCAAGCGGCCAAAGTGCATGCTCTAGTTCAGTTACAGTATCACAATATACATGTATGTTAGAAGGAAATCTACCTTTACTCTTCCCTGCTGCTGGGTTGTATTACGGTTGGTAAAGGTTTTTGTCTGCGTAGCATGTGTACGGTGCCGCGCACCCCCCCCCCCCCCCCCCCCTTGCTTTTCACTTTCTTTGGGCAACGTGCTTCCTTTCACTGGCTCCCTGGGGTTGGTGGTAAAAGGTTTTCGTCTGCGCAGAGTCTGAACGCCCCCCCCCCCCCCCCCCCCCTCCGCTTTTCACTTTGTTCCGGCAACGTCCTTCCTTTCACTGGCTCTGGAGTCTGCCTTTCTATTCCGGCCATTCAGATTTTGAGAGCATGTCTGTGTTGCCCCAGGTCTATGTTCCCCCAGGTCTATGTTCCCCCAGGCCGATGTTCCCCCAGGCCGATGTTTGTCTATGTTCCCCCAGGTCTATGTTTCCCCAGGCCAATGTTCCCCCAAGTCTATGTTCCCCCGGCCCAGGTCTATGTTCCCCCAGGCCGATGTTCCCCCATGTCTATGTTCCCCCAGGTCTATAGAGAAAATATGTAGAGATTAAATCTTTAATGTCAGTATGGCTCAGGAGACAAATAACCCCACTCGGGAGAGTAGCCTTGCTTAAGTCACTTATTTTGTCCAAACTAACATACTTATGGATCCTTCTCCCCAACCCCCAGTTCATTTTGTAAAAGATTTGCAGAAATTGTGTTTTAGATTTGTATGGGATAAAAACCTGATCGGGTCAGTCGTACACTGGCAGTTAAAACTTTGCAAAAGCTGGGATTGGGTATACCCGACATACAGTACTTTATGAAGTCCGTCAAGTTGTCATGGATTAGGAAACTGAAAACTTCACAACACAAATGGAAACACATGGGGTTATTTCTATACCCAAAACTAGAAAAATATGGTGCTAACTTGTACCAGAAAAAATCGTACCAAAAAAAAAAAAAAACTCATTCTGGAATGACACCATAGAATCTTATAGAGACTTTAGACATAAGATATCTCCTAACACAAAGGAGGAAGCACTAGCAGAACCTTTATTTCTCAATGATAATATTAAAGTTGGAAATCAAACTATTTTCTGTCGGAACTGGTTTAATGAAGGTGTCTACAAAATTGCCCATCTATATGACGAACAAGGCAATTTACTCACATATGAACAATTTAAAGAAAAATATGATGTACGCACACACTTTCTCACATATTGGATTCACGAGAGCAGTAGAGAAATACATTAGTAAACTAGACATAGAAATAGAAGACAATGTTGCAACAGACACTCCTTTATCACTGAAAATTCTATTTTCGGTACAGAAAGGGTCAAGACGGTATTATGAGGTCTTTACGAAAGATCAGGTAGTGCCCAGATTTCAGGAAAAACGGAACACAAAACTCAACTGCAGTATAAACTGGGTAGTTACTTTACGAAAATTACAAAAAATACAAGATGTAAAGCTACCCTGGTTCCAAACAAGAATTGTGCATCGTATTTTGGGAACAAACATTGTTTTAAAAGAAATGGGGGTGGAAAGAGACAACAAATGTGCATTATGTAGTGCGGAAAAAGAAAGTATTGAGCATGTACTGTGGTACTGCGAAATAGTAAAGACATTCTGGCAGAATTTGGAGGATCTTATCAGAGCCAAATGTGGACATGTTCATCACCTGCAACTGAACAAAAAAAGTGGTGCTTTTTGGAAAAGACACTTTCTTGGAGACAGACGAGATATTTGATTTTCTAATCGTGTTAGCCAAGTTTTTTTTAATATACAAAGGTAAAATGACAGAAAGACAACCTGACATCACTCTTTTTAACAAAATGTTAAGGGAAAGATATGAATTAGGAAAGTATATTGCAAGCATAAAAATGGATTATATAAACTTTATGAAAAAATGGATTAACTGTTTGAGTAACTAGAACAGGATAACACGCATGAGTGCATGTTTTTTTGCTTGTAGCCAAGCAGGCATGTATGTTTATTATGTTTATTTGTGTGTACATGTATATATGTATATTCGTGAGTAAGCTACAAAAACAAGAATTAAAAAAAAAAAGTCATTCCTGGGGGAACATAGACCTGGGGGAACATAGACCTGGGGGAACATCGGCCTGGGGGAACATCGGCCTGGGGGGACATAGACCTGGGGGAACATAGACCTGGGGGAATATCGGGTGCCTCCCGATTTTGAGGGTCAGTTTTCCGGCGTTTTGTCACTCAGAAAGTGGCACCCCTGGATCTTTTAAAAGGCACAAACGCATAGTCAACGGCGAGGAGGCGCACACACGCTTTCTGACAGGGCGGTGCTACGTGTGCTACATTCAGCGAAGACTTAGTTTCGGTTTCAGCAGAGAACTGTGCAGTGCATACGGTATCTGGTTTGAGGAACCTATCTGATAACAAGTCATTTACATTTTTCCTCGTCGCAGGTAGCACATACTTTTAGCGTCATGCGCACAAGGAGATAAACTGCTTGTCGCCGCGGGTGCAAGCAGGTCATAAATATTTCTTGAGAGGTTAGTTGTGGAATCTAACTGAAGGCTTGTGTGCATTGCACACTGACGTAGACACTGCCCGTTATCGACCACACTCAGGACAGAACGGTGTGCATAGGGACTGCGCAAACAGAAGAATGGAAGTGCCGCTGTCGAAGGTTGGGGACATTTTGTTCATACAACATCAATTGTTTTTCGTGTGTGTGTGTGTGTGTGTGTGTGTGTGTGTGTGTGTGTGTGTGTTGTTGTTGTTGTTGTTGTTTGTTTTGGTTTTTATCACACGCTGACATGGTGCATGCACATGTATCAGTTTTCATACAAATCACTGCAGGCGCGTAGGAAGATACTGAGAGGAAGGGGGGCCCACTCAGTCGGGTGAGCCATACGGCCGGGAGTGAAGGGGGGGGGGGGGGAGGTGTGTGTGTGTGTGTGTGTGTGTGTTGACAGCGAAGGATTGTGTCCTGCGACAGCAGAGCAAGGGGGGCCCGAATATCTTTGGGCCCCCCTTCCAAAAATCGAACAGGGGCCTGGGCCCCCAGGGCCCCCGTGGTTCCTACGCACCTGCACTGATACATGTACTTGATTCAGTTCTCAGAATGAATACAGCTGTTGCTACATGTATTTCTGTTTGAATGCTCTGAAACTATGATTGCGAGTCTTCCCTACAGCGTTTGATAAAATTGTAATGGAAGGTAGTGCATTTTTAAGACTTGATACAGTGGAATGCTCAGTGTTATGTGTGTGCGTGCATGTGTTTGCTGTGTGTGTGTGTGTGTGTGTGGTGTGTGTGTGTGTGTGTGTGTGTGTATGTGTGTGTGTGTGACAGGTTAGTCCAGACTACCTTCACTCTAACTCCACCAGCCACACCTGGGCATTCAGTGCAGCTGCAGAACTGATTGGTAAGTGGACATGCATGACTCTGACTCTTGACTAATGCATGATGATGGAGATGAGAATGATGGTATGATGACGCTATGGAGGTCCATGTGGTTTGGGACTACAGGACAGGACCACATTCCACGCTTCCTGTCATAAATATCCTGGAGTTAACCAGGCCTGGGAACTACGGCACCTGTGGTGCCGGCCGTGTAATCATCCACATCATAGGATGTGTCATACCAAGGGAAGCACCCCCATAGTCACACTCGGGAAGTGGGTGCATGAGTCTCAGCTATGTGGCAATAGCCTCTCCACTGGGCACATTGCTTAGGGTAGGAGCTGACCTAGGTCCTGTTTGCCTCAGCTGGGACTTGAACCGGGGTCTCCCGGTCCACGACTGTACTATGAGGGCTTGTGTTCTGGAACAATTTGTTTACAGCTGAATAAATTCTGTAACAATATTACTTCAGAGATATGTTTCAAATGAAACTGTAAGCAGAAAGTGTGACCTTGTATAGGAAACTCAGGTCTATACCACTGCCTGTAGCTCCCTTAGTACAGTACACTTTGACACAGATCTGCATTGAAATCCCAAGCAGAGTCACCAATGTATGAACATGCATTTATTTGCTTGATGCGTTAATAATGCCTGTTTGGTATAGTACACCTGTTAGGGGGTGCAAATGTATACCAGTCAATTCCGTCGAGATTTCGCATGGAGTCAAGTCGTAGAACAAAGTCAGCGGCCACGTGGCTTCACCTTCCCAGACCCCGGAGTATATTTGCACCCCCTCCAGCGTTGTGGGGATACAGTCGTCCCCGTAAGTGGATGAGTGGAATTTATTTGCCCCTCCTGCGCATGACTAGTATACATTTGCATCACCCCCTAACGAGCGAACTATACCAACTGAGCCTTAATAATGGCTTTAACTGATGGAGAGTGTGTCAGCTGATGCAGGACCAGAGTGGTGGTTATTTTTGTTGTTTTTGTTTGTGTTTTCTCTCACTCAATCTGCAGACAATGCATATGACCCAGATGTTGCTGCCAGTGAATTGTGGATTGACTGGGAAATGATCAATGGTAAACAGTGTCTTACCTTTGTTGACAATGGCAAAGGCATGGACCATACCCATCTTTTGCACATGCTGAGGTAATGATAGCTTTGTTTTTCAAGTATAGTACAGTGAAAGCATATATGACTGTGACACAGCTGTATGAAACATCATGCGCAGGAACGTATGCATACACGCATGTACCAGGGGCGTTGCTGGCTTTGTACAAGTGGTACAGCTTTGGGCGAGAGGGATGGGGGAGAATGGTCCCATTCTTGTTGAGCAAAAGCCTTTTGTTGTTGTATTGGAGGTTTTTTTGCTATCTGTGACAGGCAAAATAATGCATCAATATTATTGTTGCCTCTTTTCTTTTGTTTATCTACTTACAGTTTTGGGTACTGTGAAAAAGCTGAGCATGAGGCCCTACGGACGTACAAGCCCATTGGTAAATATGGCAATGGGTTCAAGTCCGGGTCCATGCGACTTGCGAAGGATGCGCTGGTCTTCACTGTGTGTCGCAACACTGCAAGTGTGGGCTTCCTGTCCCAGAGTTACCTGAAAGCAATAAACTCAGACTGCGTTCGGGTACCCATGGCTGAATTCAGCCTGCGAGAACATATCCTTTCAACAGTCTTTTATGAGTTTTATACTCACAGATTGTTTTAAGCTGTTTTCTTGGTGTCTGTCATCAACACCACTTAGACACCTACACAGTGACAGCATCTCAAGTGCTGGCACTGAGCCAACAGAAGCATACTCAGTGACTCAGCGAACACACTGAGTGGAGAGTGTTGTACGAACAGTCATGGAATTTGAATGTTCGGCTGCTTGCGCTGAGTGTAAACAACTTTGTATCACATTAAGATATCCAATAATCATCATGAGAATTTCAAGCTACAGGTGCACTGAGAAGCGAAACTGTTCATGCGAAAACATAAGTTGGCTTAGCAAGGATGGAATTAGCCTGTTGAAGGATTCCTATAATTTTCTACAATGGTTTTTAAGTTGTTTCTCTATAGAGAAACAACTCTATGGGATGGGACAGATTTCGCTACAGCCATCAGCAGGTTTCAGTGATTAAAAAAAACAAAACAAACAAGACTGTAACGTTTCTCCAGACAATACATATACTTTCACATACACAGTGAAAATAATAATAATGACAGTACTTATAGAGCGCTATAACCTATTAGGTAAGAACAGTACTGAACGCTAAAAAAAACCCAAAAACAAAGTCTGCATCATAGATCCCAGTTTTACTGTCAGTAGATCTGAAGGCTCTAGATCCGCTATAGTGTAGTGGATCTAGAGTCTTTGGTAAGTCTGACAGATTTGAAGAGAGAAGAAGAAAAGGAAAAAACATCACCACGACTACCACCAACAAAACAGACAAAATAGCAGAAAACTTTGTAAACTTAGAATTAGCCTGTTTAACATTTTGCAAGAGGGAATCAGCTCATCAGTATAAATGTTCCTGACTTATGTCCATGGACTTTCCCCTTCAAAAATCACTACACTTTCTCAAAAACTTCAGCAGTTGCAAGTCACAGAGTGAACATGTACCAGTACTAATGTTTTTACTGTTGTCAGAGTGTGTGTGTGTGTCTGTGTGTGTGCGCGCGCACATGCGCAACGTGATGTATCACTTGTAAAATTCCTGGTGGTAAAATTTGTAGTGTTGGTGCACTCTCCTTAATTTCTTTGATCCAGTTATTTTATAATTTTTTTGACGTGGAGGGAAATGGTTCTGCCATCTTTCTTTTTTGTCTTCTTTTTAATCCAACATTTTTGTGGGGTTATTTTGCGTTTCTTGTTGTTGCTTTTGTGTGTGTGTGTGTGTGTGTGTTTAGGGTGTTTGTTTTTTTATATTGCTTGATGAGGTGATGTTGTAAATGTCCTTAACCAGCTGTACTTAAGGTTGTGTCAGAAGAGTCCAGAAAAATGCTGGAAACGATCGTTGAATTTTCACCCTATTCTGGGGCAGAAGCTATCAAGAGGGAACTAAAGCGACTGACAGAACACCGCACCCACACAGGCACAAAGATTGTCCTCTTCAACTTGAAAAGGTGATTACATTTTAAACAGAGAAATGGATAGTCTCTTAAGTTTGCGCAGTTGTTTGAAGGCAGCCATGATACTTGAATTGAAATGGAATGAAAATCAGGCAGGCAGAAGGTTCAAAACGCCTCTCCCTAAAAAGAAAACCCTGAAGACTTCCTTCATTCCCAATGCTATTTTAACCTGAATGACAAGGACTAATTAACTTACAATGTTTCCAAATAGTACTCCGTTGGCTGTTGCTGTTGTAATGTTTGCATATGTGGAGTAGTTGTGTTTTGTGAAGTTCAGTGTCATGTTTACATTGTGTTTGCTGATATGGTTTTATTAATTGTATACTGGAGTGTCTAAGTCAAGTTTACACATTTGGGACATGAAAGTTGTTATTATTTTTTTAATTATTATTATGGCAGTGAGTGAGATAGAAAATGATCTGTCCTTTCCCATTTTTTTACACACACCCCTTCCCCCTCCATCAACCTGTGTCGTGAACAAGTCCCTCAACTAATGGACATGTACATGTACATTGTACTCCAACTCGCTTTGTTCACATGATTAAGAAAAATGTGCTCTCTGGGAGGAAACAAAGAAAAAAGAAATGCATGGCAGCCGTGTGCACAGTTGGCTATTCAGCAGTGCACATAATTGGTAATTACAACAATAGAAGTACATGTAAAATTCTTGAGTGGTGTGTGTGTGTGTGTGTGTTTGTGTGTGTGTTGTAACTTAGTGTGTGAATAAGTGTGTGAATAAGTATGTGAATATGTACATTTCTAACATGCTCCGATGCATGGCCTGATGTTGTGTCTGTAGGCAATTTTGAATTTTACTGTTGCTGTTTTCAAGACACAAGAATGGTCGACTGGAACTAGACTTTGAATCTGACATAAGAGACATCAGGAACCCTGAGGCTCATGCGGAAGATGACTCTGCTAAAGTGTCTCGAGCCACACAGAACGAGACATCAGAATACAGGTTTTCTCTCAGGGTTAGTGCATGATCTGTATTGTTGTCCAAGACTGATTCAAGATACATGTACTTTATTAATCCTAAAGGGAAATTCATTTTGATGCATAATTTCTGGCACTTTTTTTATGTTTAAAAAAAAAATATATATATAGAACAAAAAACTCAATTGTTAACTTAGATTGCCTTGTCTGGTTTACCTTTCAGCCAAATTTCAGAACATTTTAAACTTTTTAAGACAAAATTGAAAAATGTATATATATATTGGTTGGACGTTGCAGCCCTCGTGGGTATCGCCGCATGCTCACCTGATGAGGGTCCCATTGACCCGAAACCATGGTCGTGAGCGGCTAAAATCACCAATTCATATGGCCTTGGTCGTACCGACCATTTTCCTCCCGGTGGGAGGGGAATGGGGGCACTATGAATGGTGAGATACCCTTAGATCTGTTAGACGTTTCAGCGGTAGGATGGTAGGTTCCCCCCCCCCCCTCCCATTGTGGCTTGTAGCCAATATAGGGCAAGGCGGACTTGTCCAATGGCATACAAAGCACACACCTCCTAGATCTAGGGAGCGCTCTCAGCTTTACTTACTTCCCCTATATATATATATATATATATATATATAAAAAGAAAGACAAAAAGAAAGAAAAGAAACTGAAACACTGTTCTATGGCTCTGAGGAAGTTTCCGAACACTTTATTGCACCCTGTGACACATTTGCAGCACTTTTCTCAATCCGTTGGTGTTTTCAAAAGAATTATCAGTACATGGCATCCTCAGATGAAGTTTATCCAGAAGAAGAGAAGAAAAAAAAGAAGAAAAAAAAATTGAAAACATTTCCATGAGACATCCCACCAAAGAAGATGGTTACAAAGACCCACACTGAAGCAAGTGGAATTCAAGGTATATATTTAACTGACAGTAAAATGGAGAACTGGTTTGAGAACTTGAAGGAGCGGTTGCTTCCCGTATACTGTGATGGGGCGAGCACGGCAGCGCTAAGGGATGCCCCAGTCAACCACAATCGGGGTGATGTCATTGAGTTAAAGACATACCAATGTGACATAGATAAAACAAACAAACAGTGTTGCAATTTACCCTGATCTGATCAGCTAGTGCACTTTAAAAGGTAATCCAATGGCAATGTTGCATTTTAAACTTGCTGTCATGGGTGTGGTTTCAGTGTTACTGCAGCATCCTGTTCCTTGTGCCGAGAATGAAGATCTACATCCGAAAAGTGAAAGTGAAAAACATGCCCATTGCAAAATCTCTATCAAAAACAGAGGAAGACACATACAGACCATCATGGCTGGTAAAGAGTTTGTTGTTTTGTTTCTGAGTTTTCATTGATTAACTTTGTGACTATCTTTTGGCATATTTCACACCTGCATGCTCAAAATGCTTTTTTTTTTTTTTTAAAGTACACCAAATGAATTTATGCATCATTTTGGACTTATAAAATCCAGCCATCATTTCACGGAAAAACTATTCAAAATGTTTAATTTTTGTTTTCTGCAGGATAAACCATTGGGCATCACTTTTGGCTTTGTCCCAAGCAAAACCAAAAACAACATCGATGACTATGGTGTCATGTTCTACCATCGGAATCGCTTGATCAAGACCTATGAGAAGATTGGATATCAGAAGCAGGCAAGTGGCCATACCAGGGCAAAAGCTCTCTAGGCACCCCCAGAGTGCATGCGAGTCTGACAGACAGTTTTAAGATGAATGTTCCACCATCCCATTATGGACACTGTAACATGCAGTCTTGTCAAATAAAAATACTGTAGGGTGGATTTTATAGGCATTTTACACAAAACTGAACTCAACACTCACACTCACATAAATCACGCCCAGCCTCTCACACACCGGAAATCAGATCATCACAATCATCAAGGGTTTGCTCAGCTTTTTTTTTTTCCTCTCTCAGTTTTTGGTTGTTTTGGGTCTTTTGGGGTGTTTTTTTTGTGGGCATTCCCACAGTATAGCGGTTTGTATGTGTGTGTGTGGGGGGGGGGGGGGCGGAATTAGTACCCCGAATTAATCCCCAACAATCTGCCTGAATGAACGGGAACAGTGCCACATACTAAGGTGAAAAATATGATGCTCCCAGTGGGACTTGAACTCCTGAGAATGGCCTCTGTGTGCAATGATGCCTCTAAGTGAACTGAGAATGGCCTCTGTCTTATCACACAGCTGGATGTGTTTCATGGAATGCTGCTTGACAGATTCGAAGGCACATGTACTAGGTACTCCGTCAGAACATGCCAGCATACATGTAGTAACACATCCAGGTTCACATTGTTCATGTACCACACTGTTCCAGCCCAACGACCTTGGTGTAGGTGTTGTTGGCGTGGTGCAGGTGGACTTTCTGACACCCACACACAACAAGCAAGACTTTGTCAAGGACGAAAAGTACAAGTAAGTCCTTGAACATGTACACAAGAGAATAATTAACTTTTTGAATGGCCTGATGCAAAGGTCAGGGTCATACCGATTGATGGGGCTTTAAATTCATACTTCAGTTGGTTTCCTGGCAGAACATTGGCATTTTCTAAAAGACTATATTCACTAAAACACTGAACATGGCACAGTGGTAATTTGTAACAACATGTTTTTAGTGACATTATCAAAAGGTCAAGGTTACTTGCCACATAGGTTGTCACTGCTGTAGTTTGTTTTGGGTTGAGGGGAGTGGAGGGGGGGGGGAGGGGGGGTTGAAGGTAGGCTACTATGCTTATGGAGTAAAGTCTCTACTGTTTGTATGCATTGACCAACAAGTCCCTACTGTTTATATATGCATTGACCAACAGCAATGGCATTTGATATGGTATACCTTTTGTTTCTTTGACAGTGCCCTGATAAGTGCTCTCAGCGGGAAACTTAATGATTACTGGAATGAAAAGAAGAGCAGACAGTCCATTAAACAGGAGAGTCAGGCAAAGTAATTCATCAAAGCAGTGTTCTTATATATAGTTTAAATGAGCTGTCATGGTTCCTCACTACTGTACTGTCAGATTGTGTGTGTGTGTGTGTGTACAAAGTGTGTAAGACGCTTGTTTTCGATTATTTTTCAGTGAGCGGAACACAATTGAAAGTCAACCCACTCAGTATTTGATTTTTACAACTTTAAACACACACACACACACACACACACACACACACACACACACACACACACACACACACACACACACAATCATTCTGTTCATGTTACATTTACCAGTGTTCATGACCTCCCAGGAAGCCTGTAATTATTTATTGACCATTTGTCTCACCCCTGACATGCATGCGTTTTGTATGGTTTCTATCAGGGAGGAGCCAGACTCGACCTGGGTACAATGTGACACTTGCTTGAAATGGCGCCGTCTTCCTACTGCCGTGCCTGATGCAAAGCTTCCTGACAAGTGGTTTTGCAGAATGAACCCTGATCCTACACACAAGTCAGTATAGCAGTTCAATGCAGGTGGTTTCATTCAGTGGCATGCTTACCTTCAAGTATGAACGGGCATGTCAACCACATGGAAATTATCCTGACAATACTAAGTTCATTTCGTGATCTTATAGCCCTAAGTACATGTACATACAAATATTATTTATTTCTCTTTGAATATCAGCCGTGTGGTGCAGTTGATCTGGGTTGTTGAAGGAGCATATGGGAATTTTTTTTTTTTTTTTTTCCAGATTTGAAAACTGGTTTGGTGGTGAAAGGGTATATGAGTTAAAGGAGCTAATGCTACTATTTTCAAGCTCACAGATCGTTCTGAGCTGTTTCTGTTGTATCTATCATCACACCACTTAGACACCTGGAGAGTGACAGCCGTAAAGCTGGCAGTGAGCCAGCAGAAGCATACTCAATGGTATGGGATGGGATAGATTTTGCTGCATGCAACAGCAGATTTCAGTGGTAAAAACAACAACAACAACAACACACACACACACACACACACACACACACACACACACACAAAGACTGTGACGTTTTGTCGGGAAATAAATACTTTCACCAGAGATATTCATATTGTGCTTTCACACACAGAGCTGACGTAACAAAATCTGCGCCATAGACACCTTATGTGCACATTTGGCAAGCGCAGTTTTACTGTCAGTAGATCTGAAGGCTCTAGATTCTTTGGTAGGGCTGACAGATTTTAAGGGAGAAGAAGAAAAGAAAACACCACCACCACCATCACCACCACCACCAAAACAAAAAAAATACATGTTGCAGAAATTTGGAGAAACAACTTCATGGGATGGGTCCATTCCTCTTAGTTTTTTCTCACCTGCTGCAGAAATGTTTAGCTCCATAGTATACTTTGGTTAATGATATAGTGGTGCATCTACATGTATGATTATGATTTTAACTTGGATCTACGGCAGTGCTTGTTGAAATGTTTACTTGCAGTCGGTGTGACCTTGATGAGGAATCGTACTTGGAGGGGGAGTTCACAAAACCTTATGTGAAAACCCACAAGCAGCAGCTGTAAGTTGTTCTAATATTTTTGCTTTTGAACTGATTTTTGCAGATTTGCTTGATGAACTTCACTCTCCCTTTGAGACATTTCTGCCTTCATCTTACTTAATCATGTTTACCAAGTTCTTGTGCAATGCAGCTTCCTAACAAAAAGTTGGTCTGTCAATTAGCTTTTTGAGTTACATGTATTTTGTTCTGATGCTGGTCACTGTGCCTGTGATGATGATCGATTCCAAGATGGATAATACATGTATATGGTGGTTTCCAATATCCCCTGTCCACTAGCTCTGGCCCATGCTACCAAAAGATATGCAAGGGAAGTTTCACAAGGGCAGATGCTGACACCTGAAAACAGGTAAACCACTCAAGAAAAAATGAGAGTGTGTGTGTGTGTGTGTGTGTGTGTGTGTGTGTGTGTGTGTGTGTGTGAGATAGAGTCATTGAGACTGTCCCAATAAACTTGTCGCCAAGTGCATAATTACATAATTAAGAATTGGACCTACCTGCTTGGATCAGCTGCTGTTGGCAGAGCAGCTGTAGTTTAAGACCTGAATACTCATTTGCTCACAGGAAACGCAAGTCTGGTGAGCAGCTGCCTGGAAGCAGTAAGAAGATACAGACCGGCAAGGAAGTGGCTGCCTCGCTCCTGAGGGCCACCACCTCTGGACAGACACAACAGGCAAAAACTCAGGGAGGTTCAGCCAAATCCTGCATCAGTGCAGTTCTCAGTGCAACATTTGGTAAACAAAAACCTGCCACTATACAACAAAACAAAAGTTCTCCTGCCGAAGCACCAGAAGCAGCTTCTTCTACTTCATACACAGCGTCACAACCATCCTCACGCACTGGTGTGCGGCCTCCATTCAGCAGCCAACTTGGTGCTGATGCTGACAAGACAAAACAAGGTGAGGCGCAAGTACAGGCATGTTCATCCTCTTCTGTGATGTCACCAAGTACCTTGCTGTCAACAACAAAGGTCATCACTGCAGAAGCAACAACCACCACAGATGACCTCGTCTGGAATAACGGTAATGCTGATCATGAGCACACCGGTGAAGAGAGCAATTCTGCAGAGATCATGAAAAAACAAAGAGAGGAGTACTTGCAGCTGGAACAGCAGCATGAAGAATTGAAGGATCAGTTTGTGAACTTGAAACGCAATGTGCACAGTTTGCTGTCCCATGTTATTGATGACTATGATTACATGTATGAAGAGGGGGATGTGGAACAGGCAGTAAAAGAACTCACCTGTGACAACTTTGCCAAGTTGGAGACAGTCAGTGTAGCACCAGAGGCCCTTCCTTGGATGACCAGCTCCCAGTCAAAAAAAGACTCAAGCCGGTGTGTTGTCTGCTAGAGAACAGGCAGTTGTCTCTGAAATGAAATTTTGGAGTGATAATATTATGATACTGATATGGAACAAGTCAGTACAGACAGGCAATTTCTTCCAGTTTATTTGGCCAGCTGGTAGCTGATCTGTAGTGGTTACTTGGTTTACGGTGGCCCACCCACCAGGACCTTAAATTTGTTTACACCTAGATGCCTTGGATTATTGATATACAGTCAAACCTGTGTAAGGCGGTCGCCCAAGGGACTGGGTCAAACTGACCACCTTAGACAGGGTGACCGGGTTATCCAGGGTGTCATGTCAACAGCTAGTGTGTCAGGGGATCCTCTGGGGTGACCAGGTTAGACAGTGGTTTGGCTTATACAGGTGACCACCTTGGCAGGTTCGACTGTACATGTAGTTGCAGTTTTCCAAGTTTACTACATGTATTTGTACTTTAGCAAGGACAAGTTCTAAAAAGGGTCTGCGCACCTAATCTTTTATCCTTGTAAAATAAAGTTTCGTTCGTTCGTTTGATGTATATTATTTGCTTTGATAATGGACTGCTTTTGGAAATGCAACTGTGCGTACTAGTATTGTTTTTTTTTAGGGGTTTTTTTTTGCTGCCCCAACTCTTTGCCAGCTCCAGTGGTGTTCCTCCCAGGTCATGGGTGGAACCCACAGAGGACTCGGAAGCTGGGACAATTTTTATTATGCATGATGATGGAGATGAGGATGATAGTAAGTAGTACAGTAGAACCTTTTTTGGGTGACCACCCCTTTGGGAGACCACCTGCCTGTGCAGACCAATGTTACAATGATAATGGGTTGCACTTCTTCACTGTCTGAAGCTTCTTTTGAGTGGACACCTGTCTTTTAAGACCACTCTTATCTGGCCAAAGGGGTGGTCGCCCAAAAGAAGTTGTACTGTACTAGTATTGTTACTTCATGCGCTGCATGTACCAGGAATATTCATGACATGTATATAGACACTGATAAACAGACCACTAGCATTCTATCCAGCATTTAGTACATCACATATACATGTATCCATTGTTGCAGATACTATATTCTTGTTTTAATGTTGTTGTTTTTAAACAGTATTCATTGATGCATGTAATGTAAAATAGATATTACATCAGGGGCGAATCAGTGTTGAGGGGGTGGGGTGGGGTCCTGATTTTTTTTTTTGGGGGGGGGTGGGGGGGAGGGGTGACAGCAAGGTGGGAAAGTTCACCACCCCTTTAAGACTCAAAGCAGCTAGAGTTTGAACAGTTCTGTCAAAAATATCCATTGTTAAATTCCAATTTCCTTGTTTACTCAGGTGTTATTAGTGTATTAGTGCTGCTAAGGAGTACAGGCGCCAGATGAATGTACTGTACACGATAGCAAAGTGTGGACTTTGATTTTACATGGAGATCCAAAGCTTATTTATTCTGTTTTTGTTGAGCCTGACTCAGCCCCTATCTGTACAGTGAAGTGCTCACAGCATTTTATTGATCTACCGTCATGGAATCTCATATTCTGTAAACCTATCAAAACAACTCCTGATCCGCAGATGCGATGGTTTCAGTTTAGACTTTTACACCGCCTACTACCTACAAAGAGATTCTTACACTTAAGGAAACTAACTGATTCTGCAAACTGTACATTCTGTGGTATGGAAGAGGAAACTTTTGTTCTGGGGTTGCTCGCATGTACAGTTATTTTGGAATTCGTTGCAGGAATGGCTGAAGAGAAACTGTGACAACTGTACTACATTATCTCTGACAGAAACCTTTGTTTTGTTCGGAGTAGCAAGAAATTTTAAATCAGACACTGCAATAGATTTGCTATTACTACTTGCCAAGTATCATATTTATTTAAGTAGACTCAAGGATGTAAGACCAGACATTGATGTTTTTATTCAGCTTTTTAAACAGCGATACAGTGTTGAGAGATACAGATTTGGTACCATTTGCAAAATGCCGAAATTTGTATTAGATTGGCTCCCATATGAAAAACTCCTACAATGATCATCAACTTATTGAATAACTATATATATATATATATATATATATATATATATATGTGTGTGTGTGTGTAAATAGGCACCAAGAGATGCAGGCACCTGTGTGTGTGTGTGTGTGTGTGTGTGTGTGTGTGTGTGTGTGTGTGTGTGTGTGTAGACCTATATGCAGGTGTGAGAAAGCATTCATATCGACATGTATATATTTATGTATCATTGTATGTGTGTCTGTACTGAATATTGTTATTGTATGCCTGTCACCTGCTTGAAAATCCCAAAAAACAGGAATTAAAAAAAAAAAAAAAAAAACCCCAAAAAAACAGACTCAAAGCAGCCAAGCATATATACACGCATACAGTCGGAAATTGCAAAAGAAATACATGGTAAACATGTCATCACGTCTATATTTTTGATAATTTTGGATTAAATTAATAAGAAATGAACAGCAGGCTGAGTGTTGAGGCTTTACTCTTGGAGAATGAATTTCTGTGGTAGGAGTTCCCCCCCCCCCCCCCCAAATACCTGTACAAGAGAGCATAACATGTAACATGCACCTTTATTACTGACTTCACTTTCTTTTTACGTGCGTTGCGATAGTGCTTTAGACTATGCTATGATTTCTGTACTGCTGCATCGCCATATTGTATTTTGCATTCTGTTGTGTATTGTTTGAAGATATGGTTTGAAGATGTGGTTAATATTTGATTACTTTTTTTTTTTTTTTTTTAGACTGTATTTGTGAATGTCTCTTTGTGTGATGTGACATCGCTTTATGTTGATGATCCTGTCATGAGGTTATTCTTGTTTTCAGTATACATTTTTATATTATTTCTTGTTTGTTAATTGATTGTCAAATAAATTCTGTTTTATTTGTTCTGTAAAGCAACTAGACTCTGCTAGGAATAGGTGCTTCAAAAGTAGCCATTTATTATTGTTATTAAAAATTCTTGCTTCCACATCTTCATTTGTACAGAGAGAGAGAGAGAGAGAGAGAGAGACTGACTGACTGATGGAACTTTATTTTTCAAGGATGAGATAATAGACGCACAGGTCTCTTTTACTATCTGTCCTTGCTACACTAATAAAACATACAAAATGCATCATCACTAAATATCAGTACACACACATACACACATCCACACTCGTGCTCGCACTGACGACCAGCGCTTTCACACTTAATAATTTACAGCACATTTCACAAACATTACAGCGTAAATGCTTATGTACATGTATATTATAAGAAGTTATCAATTTAAATATGAGAAATTCACATACAAATTCAGAGAACTAAAAACTCAGTAAGGGGAAGACACTTTTTTTTCCAATGATTAGTGAGATCCGTGAGAAATTATTTATTAGTCAGAAAATTCCGACGCACGTGAACTTTGAATCTTGGGAAGTTGGTAATCAATCGGACCTCAGGTGGTAGCATGTGTCCAGATGAATGCACCAGAATAGGAGACCATAGGGCCAAATGTTTTTTCTAATGGTAGAGATTCTAGCACCATGAGCCTAGCAGCTTTCATCCATGGTGAGAGGGGGGTCGGGAAGGACAAGCTTAATGCCACATCAGTACAGGGAATTTAACCTTTTAAGATGGTGTTCACCACAACCGTCCCAAATAGTTGACGCATATATCTATATTTGGTTGGATGTACACATTCAAAAAATAGCTTGTGCATCTGTAAATCAACAACTGGGGTTATTTTAGACAATAAAAATAGTTTTTTTTTAGATATGTTGTTTGCAGCATTTTCAAGGTGGAGCTGCCATTTTAGAGAATCATCCACTATTACACCATGCACAATTTTAAGCGGTGACTACAAACTTGCTAAATTTGCGCAGAGTCCTAACTAAGATTGAGTTGTAATGATTGAAGTTGATGTTTCTGATGTGTTGTTATGACTGAGCATGCTTTTTGTTTTGGAGGGATTCACTAACATGTTAGAGAGACTGAGAGAGAGACTGAGAGAGAGAGAGAGACTCGGAGAGAGACTGAGAGAGAGAGAGAGAGAGAGAGAGAGAGAGAAATGGAAATAGCTTTTTTTGAAAATGGTAAAAGTTGTTGGTTTGTTGACCAGTTTTGAAGCTTTTCTTTGTTTGTTTTTGTTGTATCTGGCCCCAGCCGGGAATTCAAACTCATGCAGTCACGACCCCCTTGTGAACCAGACCAGTATTGGGACAATCTTGAAGTTGACACTGAGAGATGGGGTGAAGCATGTATAGGCTTTTCCAAACACATAAATTATACTATCTTGAACTGAAATGAGTCACAGTGTAAATAATCCACTGGGCCGTCGGGGCTAGATTAAGATAACAAACTTTGTGGCGGGGGAAAAACGAACTCGGGCTGCGGCGGAGTGTATCAGGAAAAGGGGCGCTGGCGCATTTGGCACGCAACAGCGCGGGACCTACCCTGAGCGCGCTTCGGGGACCAACCACCGGAACGAAGAGCGCGGCTCACGGGGTGTATGCCTGCTCAGTACGGTCCGGCACACATGTTCGTAGCATACAGTTCTTGCATGGATGTCAAACGACAGGGCCGTCTCGATGCGTAGCTACTGTTCTCGCAGTGCATGAGCTGAAATCTGACCTGTGAACTTCCACACTCTTCTCAGCCGTCGGTGACCGCCATCAAAATGTCGGGAAGCGAGGTCGAGGTGCCGTTATCAAAGGTTGGTTTGAGTTTTTTTTCTGTATTGCTATGTTACTGAGACAATAAAATTCTGTTTTCTTTGGCTAGCGGTCCTGTCGACGGGTGTTTTATTTTAGATCTTTGCCCGGAAACTCGCGAGGGAGCTAGCACGCGACATATCAAGCACAGTTTCAGAACCGAAAGTAGGACTGATTTAATCAAAAGTGCAGCAAAGCGTTTTTTGAAAGGCGTGGGTCTCTCATCAGGCCAGGCCTTTTTTCAGTACTGAACACTGCAAGAAAAATGTTGTTACAGGGTCAAAAGATGGCGTCAACAGGCAGTTAAATGATTGTGAAAGTCTGATTGTACCGATTGGACCTTATAATTATATATAATATGATTTGCACCTGATCGGTTTTTTTCTCAGTAATATCAGTTTTCCTCCGTTTCTAGTCCAAGCACTGTGTGTGCGTGTGTGTGTTACAGATCAGTCCAGCCTATCTTCATTCCAACTCCACCAGCCACACATGGGCATTCAGCGCTATTGCTGAACTCATTGGTAATTAAATAACCTTGTTGCTCATAACAGTTGCTGTCATGCAAGCAAATATTTCATGTAGTACATATCTAGCCACGATATTCACAAGAACTTGCTATATGTTTGTGCAAAGCAGGCTGCACAGTTTTAGTTTTGGCTTGTCTGGGAAGGTTAAATTTAAAGATACACCGATCCTGCGGTCTTTTAAGTTCACAAACTGACCTAGGTTTACAATGGTGACTGAACATTTAGATGTGTGAAAATATGAACCATTTTGGGGCTGAGATATATGAGCCCAAACGTGAGTGAGCCACAGCATCTGCTGACCACCCACTATATAGCTACTGCTAAGTGGCTATAGCTCATTGTAACTTGTGTCAAGTGTTGGTGGCTTGTGACGTTACAAGTTTACAGCTCAAAAATACACTTTGGGAGGACCAGTGACTCAGTAGTGGCAGCATCTGTGCAAAACGTGTTTTTTTGACACTGTGAGAATTGCTCATCCTGCCATGTGCCGCTGTAATATTGAATAATTGAGTGCAGAATGAACATGTGTAAATGTCATGTGTACACTTTAAAAAAAGGTTGAAAAGTGAGCGAAAGCCCATGCAGCAAACGGCAGAAGAAGTCTGGAATACTGCATGGATAATGTCTGTGACAAAGGGAGAGTGGTTAGAGGGAGCAGTGTGGCTGCACTAGCAAAAACTACGTGATAAAGCCCATGCCAGATTTTTTTTTTTCAGACAATGCGTATGACCCTGACGTCTCAGCAACTGAGTTATGGATAGACAAGGCGATGATAAATGGCAAACAGTGCCTGACCATTGAGGACAATGGCAGGGGGCTCGATCATGGACATCTTTTACACATGCTTAGGTAAAGTATATTTTCTCTTTTTATGTAGCTGCCACAGTGTGATTATTTGTTTTGAAATTGACTGTGTAATGCCATGCATTTCATTCGTGTGGGGGATTGCTTGCTGCAGACTCGCACATGAACTGGTGTGTGTGTGTGTGTGTGTGTGTGTGTGTGTGTGTGTGTGTGTGTGTGTGTGTGTGTGTGCGCATGCACTGGAAGTTACTCACCATGGTCTCGGTTCATAAAATCATATTGACTGTCAAGTAATTGTCATTCATTTGCTCTGTATCCTTCAGCAGAGACATACATCTTATCTTTAAAAAAAAAAGAAAAAAAAAAGTACAATTTCCCTTTGAGGGACGAATAAAGTGATATCTTATCTTAACAAGTCTCTTCTGTGTCCCTACTTTCAGTTTTGGTTATTGCGAGAAAGCGGAGTTCGATCATAAGAAGACTCACAAGCCTATTGGGAAATACGGCAATGGATTCAAGTCAGGGTCCATGCGACTGGCAAAGGATGCACTGGTCTTCACTGTGTGTCGAACCAGTGCCAGTATCGGTTTCCTGTCACAGACATACTTGCAAGAAACAAACGCGGACAGTGTTCGTGTTCCCATGATAGAGTACAGCCTGCCAGGCTATATCCTTTTCATGTGTAACATGCCCATGTGAAGTTTATTTAGGTTGAAGTTGACAGAGTGTGACGGGTAATAATTATTTGAGTTGCTGCCTTCAAGGTTAAACGGGCAGATTCCATCTTTGCTAAGCCAACTTATGTTTCGCTTGTGAGTGCGCCTGTATGCTGGAAGTAATCCATCTTGATGATTAGTACAGCTCTTAATGCGACACAGTGTTGTTTTCACTTTGCCTGAGCTGTCGAACATTCAAATTCTACAACTGTTGTTACACTACTGGAAGGCTCGGTGTGGTTGCTGCGTCATTGTGTTACTGCTATAAGTGTCCACATTGTCAACCCATTTGTTTTGGGGGCCTTAGGAATGTGTGATTAGAGGAGTGCCTTAATCAGAGAGAATTTGTGTGTGTCAGGGTCAGGCTTGTGTTGGCTAGGTGAGGGTATCATGTCATTTATGCTGCAGGCTTGGGTTGGTTAATCACTAGATCCGCTGTACAGGGGGAGCCAGGGTGGTCGAATGGTAGAGCTTTGGACTGTCAATGTTCGGGCCATGAGTTTGAATCCTGACTGGGGCCAAATATGTGTGCTGGTGTTTTTCTCGTTGCCCTGTCTTTTATGTTACCCTTATATGGTGGAAAGAGATGTTAAACTCCAAACACCCACCCACCCTCCACTGTACAGCCCTGCCATAGAAACGAGGGATAAGACAAGATTTGCTGTCAGCGTGGTCAGCACACATTATGACTATTCTGCAGGTTGTGTATTCTTTACTACGAAATCTATTCTGTTCACAGGCCGATTTTGCTTTGTATCTGAGAATCTTTCCTTGACTTTGTCACTTGAAATTGTTTCTGAGAAGGAGAAGGGTTTCCTGGACTCTATTCTGGAGTTTTCACCATACTCTCAGGAGAAGGACATCAGGAAGGAGCTGGAAAATCTGAGAAAAAGTCACACTTCACACACAGGCACAAAGATTGTGCTCTTCAATTTGAAAAGGTAAAACTTCATTTACCCATGCTGTGATATGATTCTGTTTAAAAATACATGTATATTAGTTCTCCTCAGTGAAGTGAAGGGCTTTTGAAATCATATATGTCTGTCTGTTATTTATACTAATACATGTATCCCTTTGTCTTTCTACAATTTTGTGACTTCACGCAAAGAGGCTTCTAACTTCTTATATTGTTTGCACTTGAAAATCGCTCGTGTATATTTAATTTCTGCGAACATCTTTCCCTATTTTTACCTTCTTTTTTTTTTGTCCAGATTTGACATAAATTTATAAGATTGTTTTCATCAACTGCAGCTTGTAAATTTTTCTGGTCATTCCAATTTTTCATATAATAGATACCAATTTTGCTTTGTTTCAAGACACAAGATTGGTTGTCTGGAACTTGACTTTGACTCAGACGCTAAGGACATCAGGAACCCAGAGACTCATGTGAGAGACCTCTCCGTGGAAGTATCCAAGAGCACACAGAATGAGACATCTGAATACCTCAGTTCCCTCAGGGTTAGTGTGTAAATCTCATTAATTAAGATTATCCAGTGTCCATAGTGCTTTTTCTGTCTGATTTAGCCTGACAAAAATGACTTAAGGTGCACTCACAGCAGTGGTACGTGTTGCAGTAATCAGATTAGAGGTATATGTATCTGTGTTGTCTGAACACTGGGTACAAACTGCACGTGCCAATTTCACCTCATATCTTATATCTCTACAACAGTTAATGGTCACTGTGCACAAGTAGGTCAATCCGCAAATATCCATGCACTGCAAGTTTGACTCATAAGCAGCGAAAACCTCTCTGCCACCCGAAACAACGGAACTGTGACCAAAATACTATGTAAGCAATTGATTGCACCAGCAAAGTAATTCCCTGGACACACGAGCCTTGTTTGATTATTGTTGGTTTAGTTGTACATCTTCAGCATGTTGTTAACAGATTTCAAGCAGCTGAGACATTCATATTGCCAAGCATATGGAAAAGGGCACCGGGAAATAAATGACCCTTTTTCGTCAATTTTCCAGACTGTTGCTGAGACTAGATGGTGGTGACGTAACAGTCGAAGCACGCAGTGTGCAGTGGGTATATTGATGCAAGTAATTTGTTTCAGGTTCTCTAATGACACTTTGGGCCTATATTGTGGATTTGAAAAAGTCATAATTAATAACAAAGGTGTTTTGAAGGTGTCTTTTAAAAGCAGTATTATATATATCACTGCAGTATATATATTTATTTATTAACTTTTTTCAGTGTTACTGCAGCATCTTGTACCTGAAACCAAGGATGAAAATCTACATCCGTGGTGTGAAGGTGATGAATACTCTCATCTCAGAGTCACTGTCAAGCACGGAGAAGGACAAATACAAACCATCATGGCTGGTGAGGCTCCAGATTTGACTTACGTACATCACTTATGCTATAGCTAGCTCCTTCCATAAACAGGCCACTAGTACCTACAGTAAACATGGGAAACCTACAAATGCATATATATATATATATGTAAATAAAGTGAACAGCAGGTTCCGTCTTTCAGTTGGTCTTTGTGTGTCTGGTAGGCACTCTAGTGTGTACTGAAAGGGGAAAAAAATTCCTGAACATAGCATATACTTTGAACAAAAGAGAGGACACATTCATTCAGTGATTCATTCTCATGTAGTTAGCAAAGGTTACATGGTGTGTGTTTGAGTTTAATTTAGTAATTGCTAATGTGCTGTAGTTACTTCCAGTAGTTACACTGCAGTATAGGTTTTAACTCTTTGACGACGGAGCGCAATTTCTGACACATGATTTCCTATAGGAAATCGTGTGTCAGAAATTGCGCGCCGTCGTCAAAGAGTTAAAGAAAACAGTTACATGGATCATTTTCTTTACAGGATAAGGTACTCGGCATAACGTTTGGATTTGTACCAAGTAAAAAACGGCACAGCACGGATGACTACGGGATCATGTTTTACCACCGAAATCGTTTAATCAAAGCATACGAGAAAGTGGGATATCAAAAACAGGTAACTATACTTACACTGAAATGCAGTTTGTGGACTTTTTGGGGCTCATGTGCAATGCAAAAATGCAAAAAAATCAAATATCTCTACTGCCATTTGGTAAAACTGTACATGTCATGAATCTGTTGAGCTTTTCAGCCCTTTTACCCTTACATTGCATATCTGTATCTTGAGTGGACTATTTGCACAGCTGTTTTGAGGCACATTTTTAAGGAGTATATTTTCACTTTGAGTAGACCTTCGCGGTGGCAAAGATGGCAATAAATATATACATGTATAAGTTTGTATCATTATAACACATTTGCTGAGGTTCAGATGAAGGCTGAAACAGTGTTCTCCACATACTGTAGTTTAATAGTGTTTTTAAAAATAAATCATGAGTTTAAGAATCCACAGAATGATTGTTTTTATGATGAACAAAATGACAAGTATATAATTATGATGTTTACTAGCATCACTGCTAAGCTTTTACCTGTTGTTCTGGTGAAGAGTTTGTGTATCCGTTATGCTATGTTTATTACTGTTCATTAGCTGATGTAATAGATAGGTAATGTTTCACCCATCATCACTTTTCTACATTTTCAGCCAAATGATCTCGGTGTGGGTGTTGTCGGTGTGGTGCACAATGCAGATTTCCTGACACCCACACACAATAAGCAAGACTTCGTCAAGGATGAAAAGTACAAGTAAGTTACATGTGTATTTGCACTGGTAGATGTGCTCATTTAGCAGGTTTTAGCTCTATTGGGGCGGTCGGTGGTCCAGTGGTTAAGAGACTTGTCACCGGTGCGAGAGGTCAGGGGTTCGAGTCCCACTTGGGGCAAAGAAATTTTTTTTTCTCGTATGTGGCACCGTTCATTCGTGCTGATTGTCGGGGGTTCTCTATAAGCGCCTATGCAATATACATTATTATTATTATTATTGTGACAGGGGCTACTGCTAAGGATGAAAAGTACAAGTAAGTTACATGTGTATTTGCACTGGTAGAGGTACTCATTTACCAGGTTTTAACTCTATTATGACGGGCTACCGCCGCCTCTACACAGCCTATACTTGGGCCCTCTGCCATCAGACTGCACTAAACTGACTACTTGTAAACAGAGCTCTCCAGCAAGCTTCATTGAAGACGACACACACACACACACTTGACATTTTCAATTGATTTTTTAATTGTACTTAATGAAAAATAGATGGAGAATTCAGTATTATGAACCATGGATGATGTGTGGCTGAACCTTTGAATGAAGTCTCCCATCACGAATGAGTTCATGGTCATGTTTGGCAGAAAGTAAAGCTTGACACATCTGTGAGATTGCTGAGTAGTTTAGAGCAAGGCGTGTCATTTCTAGTCACTAAGAAAGACGCATTACTTCAAATTTCGGCACTTCTGTCGGTGCTTGAATGTTGGCTCTATCTAAACAATTAATGTGCTGCGGAAAATATTAAAGTTGACCTTATTCACAAGCAGAGAAATATTTTAAGATACATACATGTGCTGTAGTTTTTGGGCTCACGTGTGTAACAACGTGAGTCTGTGTACTAACCCTCCGTCGTCTGTCTGTCCATGTGTGTGTGTGTGTGTGTAGTTTTTTTTAACATTAATATTGTGTTTGCAGTGCACTTTTGTCAGCGCTTGGTCAAAAACTGAATGATTACTGGAATGCAAAGAAAGGACAATCCGACCAGCAGGGGACACGTTTAAGGTAAGTGTTGACCTAAGCTTGAAAAGTTTATTTTAATTTGCTCACATTGTTAAGATTTGACTTATTGCCATACAGTATCTGCTATCACCATACGGCAGTTTCAGCATAGGTAGATCTGTTGGATAGACATTCCTATTGCACTGCGTATATATATATATATATATGTGTGTTTGCGGGAGGGAAGGGAAGTGTGTTAGGTAAAGTGTGTTCTTCCATTGAACTTCAGAAAGATTTGTAACAGCACAGTAAGTAAATACCTATCTTGATAATGGCATTAGACTTACGTTTGCTCAGTACGGAGGAACCAGACTGGCTCTGGGTACAGTGCGATGAATGTTTTAAGTGGCGTCGTCTCCCGGACAGCATGAAACAATGTGAGCTCCCTGACAAGTGGTACTGCAGGCAAAATCCTGATCCTGCACACAAGTAAGTAGAACCTCAGATTACTAAACGTATCTGGATCTAAATCAAACTTGCATGTACATTGAGTTTACACCAACAGGAGGAAAGTTTGGTGGTCTCGCTGTTGCTAAATGAGATCTCAGTATAAACTGTACATTTTGAAAAGGTTCACTCTACTTTCACAAGTGTTAACAGATTTTCCTGGTTTTTGTTGAGTTCAAAAATTATGTATAATTCAGTGGAATCATTGTGAGGGTTAGATGGGGAGCTAGGCATCTCAGCTGTTGTTTTAGTCATTTGATGTGTTGTGGAATTTTGTCCCTGTCAGTCGCTGTGACATACCTGAGGAGGCACACCTGGAGGGGGAGTACACATTCAGATGCACCTACACCAAAGCCAAACCACAGTAAGCTGGTCCATAATGTTGCTCATCTGTCTTAAATAACTGGCTGGTGTGAAGTTGTCCCTTTGGAAACTAGACCAACCATATGTACGTGTATACGCTGTGCAAAGTGTGTTTGGGCTAGTTACTTGAGCTAGTGGTGTCAGTACACATTCTTTTCTAGAATTCTTTGCAAGTATTTCTCTTTTTTTTTATTGTTGTGTAATCAGCAACTTGATTTTGAAACTTAAATTTGAAACTTATAAGCTAAACTAGATGATGAAGTTAACATATTTATACATATAGTTATACATATTTATAAATCTGTTTCAGGTCAGTTAAAAAACGTGGCAAAAAGGTATGGGGTCTTACGGGTTAGTTATAAACTCAATAAAGACTGAGTGAAAGCTTGAGATGCATGTAAGGATGCATTTGTGACCTTTTTTTGGAGGGTTGTGGTTAGAGAGAGAGAGTGTGTGTGTGTGTGTGTGTGTGTGTTAAGTATGGGGGTGTGTGATAATACTCTGATATTAAAGAAAATATTCATAATGAATCACATACACAGACTGCGTTTCATCATTGGCTCTTTTGGGGGGAAAAAACAAAAAACAAAAAGTAATCAAAGATTGTAGTGTTTTAAACATGACGTATAATGTTATGATTTGTCAGGCTACTTTTGCAGGAGTCAGCAGAAGTTGAAGAAAAGAAGGCAGAGGTTGAAGCAAAGGCAGCAGAACTAGCAGCAAGAGTGGCTGAGCTGGAGGAAACACAAAGAAAACGTGCAAGACTGAATGTGGTAAGGTGGCCATACACCTGTCATCACAAATTTTGGAAATTCATCATCAGTCTCATTAGCAAGTAGAGAACAAACAACTCCGACCACCGCAATGACATCCGATCTCAGCCTGGCAGAACTAAATGATGCCATCAGAAGACTCAAGACCAAGAAACCCCTGGCAAAGACGGAATCTGCAACGAGATGATCAAGCATCTTGGGCCAGCTGCCAGGAGGAAACTGCTTGAGCTGTTCAACCAGTCATGGAAAACTGGCATCTTCCCATCAGCATGGAAGGAGGCCACTATCATCCCCATAAGGAAAAAGACCCAGCAAAGAAAACCAGCTACAGACCTATCAGCCTCCTCAGCTGCCTCGGCAAGACTCTTGAACGGATGATAAACAAGAGGCTGATGTGGCACCTGGAATCCAACAACCTGATCACCAAAGAACAGACTGCTTTCAGGAAGAACAGGAGTACTGAAGACCAGCTCGTCTACCTGGCACAGTCAATAGAGAACGCCTTCCAGGAGAAGAAGAAAGTGGTCGCCACCTTCATTGATCTGTCCAAGGCGTTCGACAAGGTGTGGAAAGACGGCCTTCTCCTGAAACTACTGACCGCCGGAATAGCTGGACGCATGTTCAACTGGATCAAGAGCTTCCTGTGCCACAGAACCGCAAGAGTCAAGCTGGATAGCAGCCTGAGCCACACAGTCAAGATCAGGGAAGGGGTCCCCCAGGGAGGGGTGATCTCTCCCACTCTCTTCGTTGTCTTCATCAATGACATTACCAGTAGTCTGTCCAGACACATCTCCATAGCCCTGCATGCTGACGACTTCGCAGTGTGGAACGCCTCAGAGTCCACCTCCTCTGCCACAGTCAGAATGCAAGAGGCCCTCAACACCACCTCCAAATGGGCAACGGACTGGTGCGTCACCATCAACAGCCAGAAAACAGTAGCCACCTGCTTCTCTCTTTCTAACACCAAGGAGACACTCAGACTGACCATCAACAATCAGCAGATTCCCCAGGAAGACACACCAACATACCTTGGAACCAAACTGGACAAGAAACTGACATGGAACCCCCACATTAGAGAGATGGAGAAAAGGGCCACAAAAAGACTCTCTCTCATGAAGAAACTGGCTGGCACTAAGTGGGGAGCCAACAGCAGCATCCTGAGGAGGGTGTACATAGGGAATGTACGCCCTGTGATGGAGTATGGAGCAGCAGCGTGGGCCACCGCAGCAAAGAGCAACACCAGCAGGTTGGCCAAGGTGCAGAACGCAGGCATGTGAATCATCACAGGCGGGCTGAAAACAACACCCGTACACACCCTCGAAACAACTACAGGACTCCATTCTCTTGAGCTACGAAGGGAGGAGAAAGTGCTCACCCAGAGCGAAAAACTGAAAAGACTAGCCACCCACCCCACCCACCAGCACCTCCAAGAACACACAAAGAACCGAAAAGAGGCAGCTTCAACCACCTGGCCAAACAGCTGATGAGAACACACATGGACATCCTGCCATCCACTCCTGAAGAACAAGAGCCACTCCAAGCAGCTGAGGAATGGGACACCAACCTGGAAGGGGTGCTCCTTGTTACAGATGTTCCAGGGGTGACCAGCAAGGACGACCAGCCACAAGCCACGCTTAGATCCCTCTCACTAGAAATGCTGGATCGGGACTACAACATGTCAGTCTGGACACACGCCTATACTGATGGGTCCTTAGACTCGGCAGTCAGGAATGGAGGAAGCGGGATTCTCATCCGCCACCCAGATGGCCGCACCACAACAAGCTCCATGCCTGCTGGACAACTATCCACAAACTTCAGGGCTGAAATCAATGCTCTCCTGAGAAGCTGCCAGGCTCATTGGTAGAGAATCCCCCCTGCCCACACACGTCGTCTTCCTAACTGACTGCAGATCCGTCATCCAAAGACTGCAGTCACCCAGTGAGCAGCTGGAAAGAGACACACAGCACCTTCTAGCTGCCCTCTCACAACAGATGAAGGTTGCCATACAGTGGATCCCTGCTCACTGTGGTCTCACAGGAAATGAAGAGGCAGACAGACTGGCCAAGTCTGGCAGCAGAAAACAGCAACCCCAGCAGGCAGTCTCCTACACAGAAGCCAAGACTCTGGTAAAACATCAGTACAAGACCATCTGGACGGCGCAACACAATCCCCCATCTAACGACCAGATGCCACAGCTCCAGCGTTATGAACAGACCACCATCTTCAGACTACGAACTGGACACTGCAGACTGCGCGCCCACCTGTGCCGCCTTGGGCTGTCACACTCACCAGACTGTCCGTGCGGAACAGCCCCTCAAACCCCGGAACACATTCTGCAGTCCTGCCCCCTTTTCAAAGAAGCAAGGACACAACACCGGCCGAACGGAGCCACACTGGCAGAGAAACTCTGGGGCAGCAAAACAGACCTCTTGAAGACCACTGCTTATATAAAGACCACAAACCTAATCATCTGAGGTGGAGTCCAGAACAGGGAACGCAGAAGAAGAAGAAGTAGTTAGCAAGTAGGTGTGATGATAGAGACGATGCCAGGATGATTTGTTCAGAGAGTTTGGAGGTAGTCATGGGTGCATGACCAAGATTTAGTGACGACAGAACTGTGGTTAGCAAGAGGTCTGATTTTCAGTATATTGTGAAGAATCTGTCTCAGGCTAACAGTAGCTACCCTTTACAGTTGCAAAAGTGCATTACAGCTGTAGAAGAAAGAGTGTGCTCACCTAAACCGGAAGACGTCCAAAATAGAAAGTGACAGACCTAAAATAATGACCATGCCTGTATATTGTCTAAGGTACAAATTACGTTGTACTTCAACAGTTTTTGAGTTGACCCCCCCCCCCCCCCACTCCCTCCCAACCAAGAAAAAAAAAAAAAACCCAAACCAACCCCCCCCAACCCCCCAACCCCCCCCCCCCCAAAAAAAAACAAACAAACAAAAAACAAAAAAAAAACCAACAACAAAAAAACCAACAAAAAACCAACAACAACAAACAAACAAAAACACCCCAACAGAATCACCCTCTGACCACACACAAGCACATACTTGGACAATAATCTATGTCTTCTTTGCTTTGAAGGAGCCGAGGGCATATGCACAAGTGCTACAACCGCAAATGCTGAATTCACCAGCTGGGTATGTATGCATGTGTGTATGCATAAATTAGGATTAGAACATGTGTTGCACTGTAAATGACCATTTTCTTGAAGTGAAATGAAGTATGCTTTTGAGTCATTTCCACACAGGTGGATATGTATCACCAGTTGAATTCTAGGAAGAATTGTTGGAGCGCTACATCTTAACATGAGGGTTGACACCCGAAGGTGGCGGTGATAATACTGTGCTGTTGGTGTGTGGGTAGTTCGATCGGAAATAGTTACACCTGGCTGATTGATAAATATTTCTATTTATAATAGGAAAGCAACAAAACGCATGTCATCTGAGGAAATGCCTTTGGCCGAGAAGCGGCGGAGTGTTGAAAATGAGACCAGAAATACATCCATGGTGTCAGCATCGCCCAGTTCATCCTCAGCAGGAACCCCTGGGCAGAAGACGGACATCAGGCCTGTCGACCTCTCAAACAAGCCAGTTGTTACTCTGACAGTTGATGCAGATAGAGTGAGAAGAGCATCTGGTGCAACAGGTACTGCTCCGCTTCCTCCATTGGGGATTGTTTCCGGAATATTGGCAGGCAGAGGAACTTCAGCGAATTCTCCTGCATGTACACCAACAGTCACAAGGACTGGAATTTCCCCAGGTGTTCAGGTCACAGGCTCACCGTCAGGCTTTCAGTCCGTTGGCCCTGGTCAAAGGAAACTGCCTGCATCTTGTCCATCAGCTGCAGTACCAAACAGAGCAGATCTGGATGTGGATCATGTGCTGGATCAACTTGACCATGCAATTGGTGGCTTTCCAGCACAACAGCAGCAGCAGCATGGAAGTGTAAGCCAGGAGGAGACCGCCTACACACTGTTGAAGCAGAAGTACACTGTCCTGCAGCAGCGATGTGAAAGAATGGAAGAGGAGTTTTCCAGAGTGAGACAGCGGCACCTGGCTTTTAAGAGGGACGTACATACGCTTCTTTCTTATACCATTAAGGGCTTGAACTGTGGACAGGAAGAAATTGAGGCAGTGGTAAAAGATCTGATTCTTGATAACACTGGACAAGGGAACACTACACAAAATACTAAATGACAGGTCTTAACTTTTACGGCTATGACTTTTAGCCTGTTTCATGCAGTGAATTGAGGCGAGGTTAAATGTGGATCTTCAGGTTTTTGTGATTGTCCGGTTTTACTGCACTTGTATACCTGCTTACGTAAACTGCGATTTTACAGATCCCCACCACTGCTCTTTTCCAGTTGATATCATTATTTAAAAAAAAAAAAAAAAATCTGTATAGCCAGAGCCAACAAACGTCACATACTGACATAGTATATGTCTTTGACTGTGAAGAATAGAACCTTAGTAGCGGGAGAGGCGGCCTCCTCCTACCCATCCCCCCACACACAAAGAAGTGAAGAAAGCGTACTAGTGCTCAAATTTTTGTTCTTTATGCACAGACTGAGGTGGTCATTCAAAGAACAAAGGACATCATGATTGAATTTTTTTCCTTGTGTGCAAGAGAAATTCAGCATGTTTACAGTCTGGTTTGTTTGCATTCATTAAATTGTTTGTTGATTAATTGTGTTAGATGTGTTCAGCCCCTCGAGTTCTTTGAGGTTCAGCACAATACCAGTTTCATGTCACATGTATTATTAAAAATTACTATTGTGTACAGCTTCTTCATTACATATAGTAAAGGTCACATGCTATGTAACACATTTGTCGCCATCTTCTGTGTGCAGCTTAAATCACCTAGATGCTGATCTACAGGCAAAAGATTTCCTTAGTTTGTAAATTAAATTATTGTCCATCATGTCATCCTCATTATGTTTGTGTACACCTTTTACACCGTACACATAACTGAAAGTATTTTGATTATTTATGTTTTTATATTAGAAAGCTTATGGTATGGCTTTTGCAGCTGTTCTTGATTTTTAATTGTTTCAATTTTGCTAGTTTGTAAATGTTGAAAAGCCGAAACTGTTTTTTCCGGTATATGCATGCACATCGGATAATTAACCCACACCGTATGACCATACAGTCAAACTGTATAATCATAGTCCTGTACAAAAATCATTTTGTTGAGAATGGATTGAAGATGGTACTTTTTATGGAAGAGATCAAGGATAGCTAAATTGGTGACAAAGTCAAGTGACTGAATCTACCCCAGTGCTTTTGAATGTGGGATACAAGTCAGATGCTATTGCATAGCAGGCTGTCACTTGCCATTTTATATACAGTGTGTATATGGTTCTTTTGATACATTTTGTGCTAACTTACGAAAACTCCCAATTCTTTTAGTTTTTGTTTTTTTAATTTAAACAAACAAACAAACAAAAAATCAGTGCCAGTTTTTGACTCACTTGTGTAACAAAATGAGTCTATGTATTGACCCTCCATCATCTGTGTATGTGTCTATGCGTCTGCAAAAACTTTGTCATTTCTCAGAATCTGCTTGAAGCAGAGGCACCAAACTTCTCATGCTGATAGACAACCATAAGACCTTCATTTTGAATTACCTTCACTCAAAATCAGGGTTATTAAAGCTGTTGTGGACAACTTTTACAAACTTTAACATTGACATTTTTTAACATTGACATTTTTTAATGACCTTCACTAAATTTTACTTTAAAAAAAAAATGTTATCTGTGACAGAGCATTATGTGAGGCCAAAGGAAATTCAGATTTAGATCAGTTTTAGATTCTCTCTTAAATAGACAATAAAGTATATTGAATTGAACTTGAATTAAAGTTCAAGGTTGTTAATGCTGTCTGTTGGGAATTCTAAGGTTACCATTTGTGCAAAAACTACAGACACCAGGGCCATCAAACTTGGCATAAAGGTAAACATTGATAAGATGTTTAACTGACAGACCTCATTTGAATGACCTTGACTCGAGGGGAAAGATTAACCAGCTGTCCCAGGAAATTTGTAACATTGCCATTTTCTCGGACACTAGGAACACCAGAGACACCTAATGTGCTTTGATAACAGACGGCAATAAGACCTTTACAAACATGCTCTTGAATGAGCTTGATCCGTCTCACAAGTGAGCCAAGGAGGCTTCTGCCTCTGGTTACGATAGCTTGGAAACTCAAAAGGCAGCTGTATGTTCTGTTGTTTTGTATTGTGTTTGCTTTAAGTCATTCTCTTTTGTTTTTGTTCACAATCAAATGATAAGATTTGAGTAGATTTGATAAGATTTGAGTTGTTCTGGGAAAACATGCAAACACAACTGTTCATGGACTTAGTGAGAAATGTATGTATGGGTAGAGAACAATTGTCTATTGTCCTGTGACTATGTTTGGGTATTCTTTTGCTATTCTGATCTGTGTAACGGCACTACTGCTATCATTCATAGCTTTTTAATAGTCAGAGATTAGTACAGCTCCAAAAGCAACACACTGATGTTTGGTGAATGAGGAAAACTCAGCTGTCCAGTATCGTATGCATCACTGTCGCCAGCTACTGCGTTTTTTTTTGTTTTTGTTTTTTGGCTTTGGTCAGTTGAACGCAAGCCTGTCTGTGCATGCATTTGCGTGTGTCTTAGTGATGTGATGCTGGACAACACTTAAACAGCTCAGAATACCGCCCCCCCCCCCCCCCCTCCCGCTTACCCTTACCCCCGTAGTTTAGTGGTTAGCACTTTAGACCATGGACCGGGAGACCGCGGGTGCAAGTCCCAGCCGAGGCAAGTGGGATTTTTCCTACCTAGGTCAGCTCCTACCCAGAGCGGGTGTGCTAGGGGCCCGATGGGGAGGCAGTTGCCACACAGCCGAGTTTCACCCACTTCACGGGTGCGACTTTGGGGGTGCTTCCCTTAGTATGACATGTCTTATAATGTGGATGATTACACGGCCGGCACTGCAGTTCCTGGGCCTGGTTAATGCTGGGATATTTATGATAGGCAGCGTGGAATGCGGCCCTGTCCCGCAGTCCCAAACCACACGGACCTCCATAGCATCATCTTACCATCATCCTCATCTCCGTTGTCATGTGAAATAAAAATTGCCCCAGCTTCCGAGCCCTCTGTGGATTCCATCCATTACCTGGGAGGAACACCACTGGAACTGGCAGAGAGTTGGGGCAGCGAAACAACAACAATAAAAACCCAGCTCAGAATGACTTGTGAGCCTAAAAATCTTAAACTTAGAGCCTTATGTCATTCTTTCTGATAGACAAACAACACTTACACTGACACAAAACAAATCAAAAACAAATGTACACTAAAAAAAACCAAAAAACAAACTTTGTTTGGAAACCAAAAGCATGTTTCTGGAATGAATGGCAGTAAACCTTTCGAGGAAATGAACGTATAAGTTTACAAAGAAAATGCACTGCATAATTAGTTTTATATGCCCATTGGGCTGTGTCTTGTGTATTCTGTGTTGTCCTTGTAAGGTATAAACTGCTCTTCTGTTGCATGTATAAATGTGTTCACTTGTTTTGATAAATTTATTTTTCACTTTCAAATTTGAATAAACTGATTTTGTTTTAATTTTTTTCTTTTTTGCTTGTGTATGTGTGTTTTGGGGTGGAGGGGAGGGGATCCCTTTATCAGTTGGAAGTGTGTACTGATTGTCAGTACTGACAGCGTTTTGTCAGTGCAGATATGCGAAATAACAAAACTCTTGGTGTAGCAGACTTATTTGTAGTGGCAGTCTCTAGCAGAAGACCGGACTGGGACCTAACTTCAACAGACCATGAGAGTCGCCTCCAGTCGCCCCCCAACATCTTGACAGCTCTACTTCCGCGGTTTGAATTGCCAGTCAGTCCCCCCCCCCCCCAACTCCCCTGCTCTCGCGTGCGTGCCAAATGTCCAGCTAAGTGAGGTTGCCATGAACTACATTAAAGGAAATAAAACTATCTTTTTTTAACAGTGAATCATCACCCCAGTGTGTTAATAGGCCAGCCGCCCCCAACACACTCACACACACACACACACACACTGTGACACACACACACACACCCCCTTTTGCCCCGTCCATTACGTAGGTAATGGGCTGTTGGTATCTCATATCTCGTCGTCATTACTGAATATCGACGGTGCATAATGATTCAAATGCTTACGACTACACACAAAACCTGCTTACGGCTACACGACGTAAAACATTTGTTTGTTTTAAATGACTGGCCAAAGAAGTTCAGTTATCACCGCTTGACTGAACTGCAATCAAAAGTAGACCGAGTGTCTTTCGTTTGTGGTGTATGATTTAAGAGTGTGGTTTTTGGATTTCATAGTTTGTCCAATATCGCCCGCGTCTGACCCGTATGCCGTGTTCTTTCGGTGCTCGGATAGCTAACGAATAACAAGACGACCCCAGCGGGCTGACAAAAGCTGTTGAATTACTGAAGTTCTTCAGATGTGGAAGAACATCAGTAATTATGTTGTAAGTGGATGGAAGGTCGGACGACTCAGTGCTGATTTAGTGTAGGGTTTGGTTGTTGTTTTGTTCACTGAGGCTCGGATGACAGCCCTAGAAATCTGACTCGTGCTGCTGGGTCATTTAAATGTTATGATCCGGGCGGCCGGCACGCTACTGGGTATCGTATTGGCTGTATCGTATTTTCTGACGCCGGCCGTACGCTTTCAGTTCCTTGGCCGGAGTCAGTCCAGGAGAACTTGAGGTTGTGATGGTTCGCGCATTGCCCAAGGATGCCGCCTAGAGGACCTACTGCTGTGGGTTCAGTTGAGGAGGCACTGCGGCTACAAGTCGATTCAGTATAGTAATTTTTTTTTTTTTTTTTTTTTTTACTGATCACCACATCCAGTAGGTTGTAACTTCAGTGACGCCGGGCGGTTTCAACGGCGTTGGTCACTGACTATTAGTGACTAACCAGATACTAACTGTGAACTTTGAGTCGGTTCGGTACACTGAGATGTCCGGTTGCCTGATATCGCCGTATCAGTCCCAAACTCTGCCCGCCGTGCACCGACTCAGCCTGGGAGGGTTGTCGCAAAGTATCGTCTCAACCAACAAATCAGTCACTGACCAGATCCAGCTCAGCTCATGCAGGTGCCGCTCAGCTCAGTGAACTGATGAAATCAGTCATGCTGACCGTTTTACTAGTATCAATTTGCGTTGTCAGTGTTTGAGCACTGACTGATTTGAATCGTGCACAGATACGCTAGTAATTAGTTCAGTCAAAGACTGAGGCCGGGTAACACTGGCATTCATTGTCGGTCGGACTGCCGCCGACACTGCACCGACGCCACGCTGACCGGCTGCGGAGTTATGTCAGCCGTTTCTGAACGGCTTCACTTTTCAAGTTGCTGACTGATGACTGAGCTGCACCGGAGCAGCTAGGCCGGTGAACTAGACTGTGTCGAGATCGTGTCAATAACTGATGCCAGTCTGAAGTCAAAGTCAAAATAGTTTTATTCTACCCTCTAGGGGCATAGTGTAGACAGAGAGGCGCTGTGGAAGCTGCTAAGGCACTATGGAGTTCCCGGGAAGATCATCTCCCTGATCCAGTGCACCTACAAAGACATGAGCTGCAGGATTGCCCATGCCGGCCAGTTGTCAGAAAACTTCGAGGTGAAGACCGGAGTCCGCCAGGGATGCCTGTTGTCCCCGTTCCTCTTCCTCCTGGTCATCGACTGGATCATGAAGACCACCACAACAGGCAGGAAAAACGGGATACAGTGGACACTCTGGACGCAGCTGGATGACCTCGACTTTGCGGACGACCTGGCGCTCCTGTCTCACAGCCACAGCCAGATGCAGGACAAGACTACATGCCTGGAAGCCACATCAGCTGGAACAGGGCTCAAGATCAACAGGAGGAAAACCGAGCTGATGAAGATCAACACCACTGCCAACACACCAGTCACAGTCGGTGGAGAGTCCATCAGGGAGGTAGAGTCCTTTGTCTACCTGGGGAGTGTGGTTGATGGACAGGGAGGCACAGACCGAGACGTCACAGCCAGAATCGGCAAGGCAAGAGCAGCAATGGTCATGCTGAAGAACATCTGGGCATCCAAAGTTGTCAGCATAAGAACCAAACTTCGCATCTTCAACTCCAACGTGAAGTCAGTTCTGCTCTACGGATGCGAAACATGGAGGACAACGAAGACGATGCAGCAGAAGATCCAGACATTTCTCAACACCTGTCTGAGGCGCATCTTCAACATCCGATGGCCAGAGAAGATCCGGAACGAAGAGCTGTGGGAGCGAGCAGGGCAGGAACCAGCGGCCAAGCAGATCCTGCGGAGGAAGTGGGGCTGGATTGGACACACCCTCAGGAAGCCAGCATCCAGCACCACACGCCAAGCCCTGACATGGAACCCACAGGGGAAAAGGAAGAGAGGCCGGCCTCGCAACAGCTGGAGGCGGGACACTGAGGCAGAGTTATATAAGCAGGGGACCAACTGGACTGGAGTGGCAAGAATAGCCCAGAACAGAGTGCGATGGCGAAGGGTTGTCGATGGCCTATGCTCCACGTGGAGCCAGGGGCCTAAGTAAGTCTAGGGGCATAGAATAGACAAAGAAATACAAACGGTACAACATGTGCAGTGCATCTGAACTGCACACTGAGCAGATCAGAAACTGAAGATTAACTGATTGTACCCGTTTTCAGTAATGATAAAGTGTAAAGTGTCACTATGATTTGCGCATCGCAAACCGGCCCCACCGTCTCTACTCTAGTATACGAATACTACAAGAGACTGCCAGACTACACTCGGAGTCGTGACGTGGGGTTTGCGATGATCATTTCAAATCTTGACAGCCGGTCTACGAGTCAGTGCCTGAGATCTAGTGCTACTGACAAACTGAAACTGAAAGCAGGCCCGGTGTACTGATTCAAAACTGGCTGCCGGGGCTATCCATGATAACGCCATAACCAGGGACACTGCGGACTAGGCTAACTCTTTATCACGACGGCAAGTCCCAGGCGGTGGCGCGAGCTGATACTGAGTCGCGCCCGCGTGCCTGCCCTAGCTGTGACGCTGCTACCAGGAAGAGAAGTGGCGACCGTTACCGCCATGGATGGAAAAGACGGAGATGTGCCAAAGGTTGATAAGGTCAGTTAGCTGTAAGGTTTCACGACACCGCTACAGCACATTAGTGTATTTTAATTTTCAGAAGTTACCGCTGCAGTACTGAGTGCAGTCGATGTCCTATATATTTTTCAGATATCTGCCGGGTAGAGCCCCGCCTCGGACACCTCCATAACCGAAAGTAGGATCGACAATGAATGTTCTGCTTAGTGGAGTACGATTTTGTTTCAGTGCCAGGTGGTGCAACTTAATTTACCGGCTTAGACCAGTGTTTATCCGTCAGTTCCAGCTATCATCATATTTCAGATTTGTCAGCGTTGTCACGGTTTAGGCCAAATGAAACGGACTGATTGGTGGTATCGCTGGACTGCGGGGTAGTATTTAGTCAAGTTTCTGTGCGGATGGGATTCACGCGGCCGCAGGTGTCTCAGTTTAAAGCGTTAGACTGCGACAATGCGCTGATTCCAGTTCTCTCATGTGGAAAACTTACGTTTGTGTGTGCGTGTGTTTCAGGTCAGGCCAGTGGACCTGCTTTCTAACTTAGCTACTAGCCACGCCTGGGCATTCAGTGCAGTTGCAGACCTCATTGGTAAGGTGAAATTTAACCTTGGTGCAAACATATACAGTGGACTCCACTTATAAGGACATCCGATATAAGAACCATCGCTTATAGGGACACCCCAAAGCAGGTCCCTGCCAAAGTTGTTCTTTGTGATCACTTATTAAAACTCGCATAGAAGAACCCTCTGATATAGGGTTCATCGCTTATATGGACAGCACTTGCTAGGTCCCCACATCAAACTTTCCTCGGATATAAGAACCGCAAGTAGGAAATCATTTCTAGGAAGTCTGCGATTATTCTATTTTTGGAACCCTCGCTTGTAAAGACACCATCTTGTTCCCAACACGACCTCCCCTCGGATATAAGAACCGAAAGTAGAAGTTATGCTAGGTTCATTTTCGTTTCGTTTCGTTTCATTTCCCGGAATTTCCAAGAAACATTTCTTCACGGAATTCTGCCTCTGAACTTCACTTACACTAACAACCCGACAGAGAGACAGATGGATAGTGGCAGTGAGTTTGTGGAGTGGGGAGGGGAGGAGCGGGGAGGGGGAGGGGGAGGGGTCGTTAAAAACCGTTATTTTCCCCTGCGAACGCCGTAGACTGGGAACACATTTGAATGTCTGGCCATCTTGTTTTTTGTTGTTGTTGAAAACTTGGCCAATAAATTTCCTTGTATCCTTGTATCCTTGTATTCTTTAAAGTCATTTTGTCAAAATGTGATCGTAACTCTCTCTCTCTCTCTCTGTCTCTCTCTCTCTCTCACGGTCTCTCTGTCTGTCTGTCTCTCTCTCTCTCTCATTTTCATTAAGACAGCTATTGTTACATAACTTCTAGAGTTATTTGCATTAAATTTATGTTTCGCGTACGCAAAAAAAGTAAACTATATTGCATCGAGATCAAGCCAACCAGCAAGTTCCACTTCATTGACGCAAAGGCTTAAACAAGCAAGAGATTGCCGTGCACACACACACACACACACACACACACACACACACACACACACACACACACACACACACACACACACACAAACACAGACGCACGCACGCACACAGACCATTAGAGGTCGATATACGACTCTTTTTACAGTTGTCCACAATATTTTCTTCTTTCCTTGGTTATAAGAACACACACTAGCACAACTGACCTTATATCCGAGGTATGCTTATAAGAAACCTCGCTTATAAGGACACCCAAATGCTGGCCCCGGCGCTGTTCTTATATCCGAAGTCCACTGTAGAACTGGCCAGATATATGCATATTACTACATGTACAATCGGTTTAACTGGGTAAATAATTATGAAACAAAATGAACAAAACCAGTTTAAAAAGTTATCCAGATGAAATCATCAGTATTGTTAACAGTAACAATATGTATAGCAAGAAAGTGAAACCAAAAAGTCATAAAAAAAAAAAGAAAATGGTTGACTGCACAGCTGGTGCACTGCACACACAGATGACTTAATTGTACTGCATCTGCTGGGACTGGTCACTCTGGTATCGTAAGCACAATTATGTATGATTGGCGAAAGCAGACAAAATTCAGTCTTTTCGCAAAAAATCTGTTGGGTTTTTATTTGCGACAAAACCGCTTTTGTCACGGAAAAAACATCAATCTTTCCGCGGAAAAAAAAATGTCGCGGAAAAATGTTTTTTTTTTTGCGAAAGGTTTTCGCAAAACTGACGGGTGCTTTTTCGCAAAAAATAAAATGCTCTTACTTTTTTCGCGGAAAAACCTTTTCTGCAGAAGACCTGACTTTTTCACGGAAACCTGTTTTTTCGTGAAAAAAGGCAGCTTTTCCGCGAAAAAGTCATGGGGGGGGGGGGGGGGGGGGGCAAAAAAGCCCATTTTTCTGAAGAAAAACTTTTTACGCGAAAAAATCGCTATCAAATGTTTTTGCGATGAAAGGAAATTGCCGCTTTTTCATGGGGAATAAAGTTTTTCGCAAAAAAATTGTGCTGTTTTTTCGCGACAGAATCGACTTTTTCGCGAAAAACTGCTTTGTTGCGGAAAAAACTGCATTTTTGTCTGCTTTCGCCAGTCATAATTATGCTAGGTTGATAGCAAATACCAGTGATCACAAGCAAATTCACTGCTGGTCTGGAGCTTGGTTTCAGTTGACACAGAACTTTTGCTGTAATAATACATCCTACAAGTTAAAATGCAGATACACATGTACTGTATCTTGACAATTTCTGTTGTTACCTTGTACAGGGTCCATACAGGTCATGGAATCCTGGAAAAGTCATGGAATTTGCAAATAGCTTTTCCAGGCCTGGAAAGTCATGAAATTATCTCAAGAGTCATGGAAAGTCATGGAATTTTGGAATTTTATGGAAGCCATTTTGAGCCCAACAGTGAAATGGTCAGCTTGTTGATTACTGTCTGGACAGACCACCAAAAATGCCAACTAACTGTCTTCCCCTGAGGCTAATGACTAACTCTGAACATTGGTCTTGCTGACTGCGATAACTCGGATAAGCTCAGAATTTCTACCCTTGCATATGTCCGTGTGAAAGAGGGCGAGGAAAGTGTCATGGAAAACAGGAGAGTTGGCCGCGAAAAGTCATGGAAAAGTCATGAATTTTTGAGACTGTGAACCTGTATGGACCCTGCTTGTATGATTATTATTCCCATTTGTATTTGCTGGAGATGTGCACACATTCAGTCCCTTCACAGCTGTTTTCTTCTTCATTACGCCACGCCATGTAATACCAAGGGTTGGAGTATGTCTGTGTGTAAAACCAGAGAACCAAAAGAGGAGGCAGTAATTGAGAGGATCGAGATGTTCTTGGCTGAGGGGATAAAAGAGAACCTGTGAGCTGGTTATGTACGTGTTGAAAGTTCTGTTCATTTTTTTATTATTTTTTTTGGTACAGACAATGGGAATAGACCTGATGTCATGGCAAAGACCATATGGATAGACAAAGTAATGATTCATGGCAAGCCATGCCTGACCATTGAAGATGATGGCAATGGAATGGCCCGTGACCATCTGCTGCAGTTGCTAAGGTAAATGTCCCCTGCAATAGATTTTATGATGATCACTTTTTTAATTAATTGTTAATGCTGCACTGGGAACCTGTTTAGAGTTGACAGATCAAGTTACATGTCCCATTTCACTGTGCAGTTTGATTCTAGTTCGAGATACGTGTATATATCCATTCCTGGATAAGCAGAAAGAAATGTGAATATATGCTGTCACTTTCATCTTTAAGTCCTCTTCTGCTAGCACTATTCCTATATCTTCCAGCTTTCATTTTGAGTTTGACATCATGATCATTTATTTACTTTGTATATGTTTCTAGTTTGGGTGATGGTGAGAAAGCAGAAACAAGTTCCAGCCAGGCTGGTACACAAAGCACTGGATTGCAGTCAGGATTGATGAGACTGGCAAAGGATGCTCTAGTCTTTACTGTGTGTGGAACTTTTGCCAGTGTTGGTTTCCTGTCACAGACGCACCTGCAGGAAACAAACTCAGACTCCCTTCCTATCATTGAGTACAGCTTAATGCCAAAAGATATCCTTTAAATCTGGATCTGAGTATTATTTTAATTACAACTATACTGGTTGTTCTCCTAAAAACTTGCTTCTGTTGAAAAGGTAAATGTTCTATAGAAAGAGATTTTGTGCAAAAAATATAAACCTTTCTTTTTTGCATCATTTTTTTCCACTCTCGTTTTATGTCATCTGTGTTTACCTAAGTACTGGGGTAGTTTAAGCACATTGGAGGTAGTATAAACAAACTTTTTGTTACTTGCATGGAATGGCACTTCCACAGGTCATATTTTCTCCTGTGGGAAGCATAAGACATGAAGTAAAAAAAAAAACTTTCTGCATAAAAATCACTTTCAAAAATTGTGCTGCGTGTGAACTGATTTTTGCAAACATAAACGTTTCAGTAGATAAATTCCTTGACGTTATTACTTAAACTTTTATCAAAGCAGGATAAGACTCATCTGGCCTCTGTGCTTGAATTTTCACCCTACTCGAAGGAGGGTGAACTCAAGAAGGAGCTGGAAAAACTGAGAAGTCATGCCAAAGGCACTGGCACAAAATTTGTGCTCTTCAATTTGAATAGGTAATTGAAAGAACCCGGTGTAATACATCTGTTTCATTGTTATTGATGCATGCTATTAAATCTCTGAAAAAAAAAATGTATACCACCTTCATGTAAACACAGTTCTTGGCACCTACAGCATGTGGGACTGCAGTGTACGCACTTGCACTGTATTGTGCAGAAACATTTCTTTCGGATGCCACAAACTGACTGTGCTGTAACAGTAGTTTTGCCGTACAGTGTATACTGTATTGCCCTATACTGTAGCTGAACTTGATTCAACATGAGGGGGCTTGTTTGGTTGTCTCTATTCTGTGCCCTTACTTGCGGTGACGTTACTTTTTTTTTTGAGTTGTATGTAACTATCAAGTGGTAAACTTTGTTTGGGTTTTCCTGTTTCAAGACTCACAAATGGCTGTCAGGAACTCAACTTTGACTCAGACCCTAGAGACATCAGAAGTGAGGTGCAAGAGGAAGACCTTTCAACAGGGACTAAAACACCTGAATACCTGCGTTCCCTCAGGGTCAGTGTAATACGCCTCTTTCACTTTAGGTTTGGGAAGCATACCAAAATCATCTACCTGTCCATGAGTAAATAAGTCTGTTTACTTATGCTTTCTTTTTTTATAACTTAAAAAATTGCTTTCATGTCTTATAAATGTTCAGGGGAATTAAGAACAGCCCCCCTTCCCCCCAATTTTTACATAAATTAACAAAACAAAACAAAAAAGAGAAGAAGAAGAAGAACAGAAACAAATGTCAGAAAAAAACAATCCTGCAAACACACAAACACCCACCTTAGCAAAGAACTCCTCACCTCCCAACACCTCCTGCCTCTCCCCCCCCCCCCCCCCCCCCCCCCCCCAGAAGAGAAAAAAGACGCCCAAAAAAGAAGAAAAACCCAAAACAACATCGGTATATCATTTACCTGGATGCAGATTCTAATATGTCCACTCCTGTATTTCAGGTGCATAATTATGCTTCAATTTTGTTTGTCTTAGTCTGGCTGAACCAGCGAATAGTATATATAATATAGGCGCATCACCTGTTTTGATATCCTAGTGCAGCTGTTCCAGGTATGAACGCTGATACTTGGAGTTACCTTTGTATGTGTCTGAATTGTATAAATGCCTTATGCTGTGCCAATTTCCTGCTGTGAACAGACTACCCCGGTGGGAGTGCCGCCGGATTCATTATTATGGGTCAACGGCCTAACAATAAAATGATTGAGTCTTGAAATGATTGAGTCTGTATCATTTACCATACTGTCATTTCAGGGCTGAGCTTTAGCGGGCGCCTGAGGCGCCTAAAAATCACATTGGGCTCCCTCGAATCACAGTTTCAATCGCCTGGCTGGTGCCTTGATATTTCCCAGCCCGATCGGTAGATTCCACTTACTGACACACCTGCACTGGACTGGTAATACGCGGCAATACACACGTACGCCGTCGCTGAACCCGCTGACCGCCTCAGCGTCCAGAACTCTCATTTCACCTTCGCGCAGGCTGGTCTAAAAATAGCGCAGATACAGCAAAATTTCTCATCAAAGAGTCGGGCTCCTTGAAAAATTGTCGGGCTCCCTCAACTTCCCTGGTTGGGAGCCCGACTGGCTCCTTAGTCGGGCTTGCTAAATCTCAGCCCTGTCGTTTTATACAAACCTTGTTTCAGTGGTACTGCAGTATCCTGTTCCTGAAACCAAGGATGAAAATCTACATCCGGGGGAAAAAGATAAGAAATATTCTCATCTCAGAGTCACTGTCAGGCACCGACAGGGAGCGATACAAACCTCAGTGGCTGGTGAGGCATTACTGAATTCTGTTTCCATGTGTATATTCAGATCAGATGTACTTCACAGGCCGTAAAAATAATGCATTGGTTTCCAGGTGTGCTTCTAGTGGAACATGGTGGTACAAATGTGTAAAATTCAAAATTGATGATATGACTGAAATGACAGGAATGTTTTGCCGCAGAATACTTGACACTCCAGTGTCATAACTGATCAACATTTTTTGTAGAAATACATTTTGGCTTATATCTGCTATATCTGCATGCCCACAGTGTTGCACGGTGAATGTTCGAAGAGCCCATTGTCTTACCGAGGAATATGGTGACTGTCAGGCACACACTCTTCACATAGCGAGTTCTTGTATTGACTGTGAAAGAAGTCTCATTCACTCACAAAAAGGCTCGTGAGTGCGTAGAAAAAGTTATAGGTGTGTGGAGTTTTTATAACAGCACGTGTCTTGTATCACACTGCACGCTCAAGCTTCACACATATATGAGCTTCTCTCATGCGCACGCAAACATCTCAGAGCCTTTATATTCAGTCTCATAGCGTTCTAGCACACTCTAGACTGATCCTCTATCATGAGGGAACCAATCAAAAATCAGAACGTAAATCACCTCATCACTATTTTAAAAGTGAGAAGAATCCAGAATTATCGAGTACCCGCCTGCTGAATCTAGGCGTGTTATATAACTACTTGTAAACAATTCCTGACACGGTGATTTCCACAAAATTTCCGGTAGGCTCAGAGTTTGCGTACCACCTCCCGTGGCAAAATTAGCTACAGTGAAAACAAAGTCGCCACTTCCAGCATTTTCGTGAAAAACAATAGAAATTTCTGAAACACGGAGAACAGATCTACATTATTAAAACACAAAAAAACCGATATGAACTAAACGAGGCAAGTTTTCTGTTTCACTCAAGCTTCGCATCTTTGTGGCTTGCATGGCGTTAAGCCTCAAAAACTCACTCACTCGCTCTTCTAAAAGCAACACACAGCTATTATCTGTCAACACAGTACAAAACACACAGCCACACTTGTAACACACAGGGTGCCAGAATTTTGCATCATGCTACTGTTGTCACTAGCCGCAGAGGTCAATCTGTAAGCATGGAACAGTGAACTTATGTCAGTTTGATGCACATTTAAACAGATTCAGTGTAATGTGGGTCTGATTTTGTTTTATGTGATTAATAATTGCATATTTTACGAATTTTTTTTTTTCCTCCTCACAGAAAAAGCCACTTGACATAACATTTGGATTTGTTCCACGGAACAATTCACTTAACACGGGTGACCATGGGATAATGTTCTACCACCAGAACCGTTTAGTCAAAGCCTACGAGAAAGTGGGATACCAGAAGCAGGTAACCATCTATATGTTAGCTTGTGCAGCTCACTTGTGGTGAAAAATTGTTGTTAGCCAGGTTATACATGTACATCCTGTTAGGAATGCTGTGTATTGTTAGCATATTTTAAGTCTCAGCTCATAGCAATACTGGTTATGCTGTTTACTATCACCGGTAGTGTGTTTGGTAATGCGGCCGCCAGTGATTTTTGCTGATAACTTTTTATGGGGCCACTTTCATATACAATAAAATTTGTCCTAGCCTAGCGGCCTGACATATTTCATGACAATTGGAGTGCTCAGTTTATTCTTTTTTTTTTGTGTAAGTGTAACAGGCAAAAATGGACATTTTCACTGCATATTTGAAAGCAAGTCATTTTTCAAAGAATGGAACAATTCCAAACTGAAATCATACTTTAACATCATTCACTGACATCACTGTTTCTTGCTTTCTCATCAAGATTTTAAGATGACCTTTTACATCATTGTCACTTGAAGCTTTGAGGAGGTATATTTTAGGCTAATTTTGATACTTCCCATTTTTTCAGCTCGCTTTTTCACAGAAACTGTCACTTATGCTGAGAATAACTGGAGAAACTTAGAACCCCAACTGTTAGGAAATATTTATTTAGGTCACTAGGCCAGAATTTTTTTTCCTCTTTGATAGGTACACTAAAGTTGCTCCATTAGAAGTCACCATGCAAAATCATTGGCGACAGCACTACCAAACGGCAATTGGCGTTTATTTCATGACTTGTCCCTGCCAGTTTTAGGTGAATGGTCCAGGTGGTGGTGTCGTTGGTGTGGTACACAATGCAGGTTTCTTGACACATAACAAACAGGACCTTGTCAATGATGAAATAGCCATTGGCGTTTATTTCATGACTTGTTCCTGTCACTTTCAGGTGAATGGTCCAGGTGGTGGTGTTGTTGGCGTGGTACACAATGCAGGTTTCCTGACACAAGACAAACAGGACCTTGTCAATGACGAAAAGTATGACTACAAGTAAGTTGTAATTTAGCATCGCCAGTTCTGTTTTGTTAGAGCCTGCACTTCGGCTTCCTGCCCCTTCAAACCCAAGTTGTTACTTGTAAGTACTGCACTGGGGGTGGGGGGTGAGTAGGGAGGGCATTGTAAAATGCAACTGCTACAAAATGTGTAGAGGCTGCTATGAAAACACTAAAAATTGTGACATGCAGTCATGGTACAGTGCCATTTCTTACCAGTAACTGCACGTATGTTTGATATGATCATGTCTTTCTGCAGTTTCACATTTATGGTCACATGATCACCAGATTTCTTCTTTGCAACCGGCCCCCGTAGTGTAGTGGTTAGCACTTCGGACCATGGACCGGGAGACCCGGGTTCGAATCCCAGCCGAGACAAGCGGGATTTTTCCTACCTAGGTCGGCTCCTACCCAGAGCGGGTGTGCTATGGGCCCAATGGGGAGGCTGTTGCCACACAGCTGAGCTTCACCCACTTCACGGGTGTGACTTTGGGGGTGCTTCCCTTGGTATGACACGTCTTATGATGTGGATGATTACACGGCCGGCACCGCAGGTGCCGTAGTTCCCGGGCCTGGTGAACGCCGGGATATTTATGACAGGAAGCATGGAATGCGGCCCTGTCCCGCAGTCCCAAACCACATGGACCTCCATAGCATCATCTTACCATCATCCTCATCTCCATCATCATGCATAATAAAAAAAAAATTGCCCCAGTCTTCGAGCCCTCCGTGGATTCCACCCATGACCTGGGAGGAACACCACTGGAGCTGGCAAAAAGGGTTGGGGCAGCAAAAAAAAAAAAAAAAAAAAGATTTCTTCTTTGCCAAAATTCTACACAAATGGTGCAAACTACTCTTAATATTATGTAGAAGCCCTGAGTAACTGCATAATGCAAATTAATTGTATCACTGTGAGGAATTGACTTGAAATCTCGTCAGTTCTATATTTTGTACTCTGTGGAAAGCACTGATACTTAGGTTTATGTTATTTGTAAATGAGGAACGTTTTCATACATGTGGCAGGGTACTATGTTTTGGTTTAAATGGAATTTTCTGGGTTTTTTTATTTGACAGTAAACTGCTGTCAAAGCTGGGGAACAAACTGAATCATTACTATGATGCCAAGAAAGCACCGGATGACCTTGGGGCAAAGACACGGTACATGAAATTCTTTACAGATGCTACACTGATGTGTGTTTTGTAAATTGTTACACTAGGAAACTCTTCACCCTGTGTACCCTATGATCTGTGGGATACTAGTTTTTCCTAGTAACTTTCAGTTGCCTTGAATCATTTCAGGTAGACTTTTTATTTTGACATTGCTTTTGTTTGGGGGGGGGGGGGGCAGTCCTTATTTTCTTTTTTTGTTTATATGCATGTTTATTTCTGGTAGGGAAATGCAGGTGAAGGTTTTTTTTTTTTTGTTTTTTGTTTTTCAAAGACAGGAATTAGGGCTGCAGGTGGTAGTAACTGCACTGAGTAAAAGTTACCATGGCAAGTCTTGCTGGGATGATTATACTTAATTGATGTTTGTGCAGTCTGGATGAACCAGACAGGCTCTGGGCACAGTGCGATAAATGTTGCAAGTGGCGGTGTCTTCCTGAGACTATGAAGCTGCCTGACATTTGGGAATGCAGTGAGAATGCTGATACTGCCCACAAGTAAGGACTTCAATAACAAAAAAATAAATAAATAAATAAAAATATTGGATACCGTCTTTACTGGCATATGAATTGATTACCCCAAACAATCTTGCTTGACAATTAAGCATGTAACTTTACGGGTGGTCTGCAGTTTGTCCAGATCACTTTTTCACAAAAATAATTTTTTTAAAAAGGATTTTTTTTTCTGTGAAATTTGTGGCCAGTAATATATAAGTTGGAGTTGGAGGCAGCAATCTCATGGTGTTAGGTGATGCAAATGGTACAGTGTGAAATCATCTTCTTCTAGTTCGTGTGATAAGCCTGAGGAAGAGCTGGAGTTCACGGTTCCCAAGACTCCCAAGCCAAAGTAAGTTATTTTGTATTTGTATGTATTATAGTTCTATAACCATGCTAAGTTGTCACATCACTCCTCTGTTTCAACAGTGAAATTGCACTTGGCCTTTCTGACTCACATGCTCTCACAGTTATTCATACCTGTAGGTTGATAAAGCAGTCTGAAAACTAGTGTGTTCTGTTTGAATTTAATTTCAAAACTAACACTAACCTTGTTTTAACCTGAAATTTGAAAATAATGTAAATACAGAAGCAAATTATTATGGTATTAGGCATCCATGCATACATCGCTTCTCGAAAACTTTGGTTTACCGAATTAAGTTGTTGATGTGTTTCATATATTGGATTGATTAGGACTGTGAGTATAGGCATGTAGAATGTGCTCTAGGATTCCAGTAAGAGTTAACTCATTGCCAACCGACCCTGACCACATGCCGTGGAATAACCCTGTCACCCAGGCACTGTGTGTGTGTGCAGAACCCCTGCAAACTGGGCGATTTTAGCAAATATTTTTTTTTTTCTCTCTCAGATGTTTCCTAATCGTGTTTGGTAGGTTTGAAAGATAATTATATGCAATTTTGTGGAAAAAATATTTTTGATTGGAAAAATTGGACATGGTGGCCACAGAGCAGAGATAAAATGGGTTGTGGGTGCTTGGTAACAGCGTCCTCACGTGTCAGCGCAGGGGTTCTACATGTGTGGTTGGCAACGGTATGCAAGGGCTGTGCACAAACGCTGGGTGTATGGTGGTGAAAAAGTTAAAACATTGATTTCATTTTTCAGGTCAGAAAAGAAGCAGGACAGTAAGGTAAGGTCTCTTGCAGGATTTGAAAAAAATGTATGAAGGAGTATCAGTACTGGTAGAAGTTTCAGATGGTAGTTTTAATTTCAGATGGTAGCAGTTTAGTTTCAGATAGACAGTGACATCAAAAAGTGAAAAAGTAAATGTATGTGAAGAATGCTTTCAGTTTTACTGGCTGCTGTTGTATGCTACTGCATCTACCAAGGGAAATGGTAAAAAGATATTGGGCATAAAATGAATTTTTTTTTTCCCTTTTGTTTCTTTCTTTTTTTTTTGGGGGGGGGGGGGGGGGATTCAGCACCAAGTATAATGGTATAATTTGTCAGTGTATAAATTGGCGCAGGAGTCATTGGATGATGGAAGACTGAAGACAGAGGTTGAAGCCCCAGGAGCACAAAGGGGGGTTGATCAGGCGGAAACGGCCAGCCAGCCTCCAAGATTGAATGAGGTAAAGTTGTTATATGATTTCAATTCAAAGCCCATTTAAAGACCCACCTCTTTAGGCAAGCTTTCGAGCTGTAGTCCGACCACTTTTTCATCAGCACTCAGTGTGTGTGTGTGTGTGTGTGTGTGAGCGCAAAGAGTGTTTCGTAGAAAACAGATAGGCGCTATATAAACTGTATTCATTATTTATATGATTTTTTAATTTTTAGTCAGGACTGAGTGACTCAGTTTTGTTCAGTACATTTGAGTCAAATGAGCTCGTAATTATAACTAAGATTTCAGCCATCATAATGTATGTGAATGTTTAGCATCACCATAACCCATCATTCTTTTAGATCTTCTTAATGCTACAATGCTTAATGCATCCACATGATGCATGGTACTCACCAGTGACCAGGCCAATGGCCACACATTGACTCAAATGTAGAATCTGTCTTTGATGCTCCCTTTAAAACAATTGTGAGATCCAGGGCTGCCACTCTTTCCTGCTTTTTGAACTGGCTGTGAAGAGCTTTCCTGCTTTTTAAAGTGTTTTCCTGCTTTTCCGGCCAGACGGCCAGAAAATTGCGAGTCTGTGTCTATCGCTGGACCATTGGCCTTCCCGGGTAAGGTGTATTTTGCGCCTCATATTTGTTGGGGATGTTCCGGATAGCACGGATGCAAGTGGCAGCCCTGGAGATCAGTAATCAGCTGATAGGTATAATCTAATAGGTATAATCTATCTCTCCATGTCCCTGTTAAGCAAATTGTGCTTGAATAGTGGAGAAAACATTCAATATTTCCAGAGACTATGGATAAATCTTGATATTTCAAACTGTCTCTCCAATGAAATACCAAGCTTGCTACAAAAATCACGACAAAGATCGAAAATGGTTTTATACCCATAAAGGCCACAAGGTCAGTAAAGTAACTTCCATATCAATCGTTTCAGTTTAGAATTTGTTTCCATGTAGCCAGCCTGCATGTAGAAACTGGAAAGAATTTGTTCCTACATAATTATATTCATCTGCCTGCCTTAGTACTTTGACACGTTTTTTTTTTATGGTGGTGTTTTGTACGTACAGTGAAGTCCGGCTGTAGTGATAGACCCATGTAGTGATAGTCCGGCTGTAGTAATAGAATTTCTTGGTCCCGGTCCCAGTTGTTCATGTTCTTTGTTAACTTAGTCCGGTTGTAGTGATATTTTTCAGGCCGGATATAGTGATAGTCCGCTTGTAGTGATACTATTTTCAAGTCCCGGGGAAGCTAAAGTCCGGCTGTAGTGATAATGTTCGAGAGTAATCTCCCTTTACCAAAATGGCGACTAAGATGCTGTTTCACAATCAGTGTACATGTACATGCACATGTACATATAAGCTTTACTTACCATTTAAGTTACACACAGTCTGTGGAATACTAGCATTAAAAAGCATTGTTCTTTTTTAGCAGAAAACTAATTCAGCTAAGTCATTATTTAAAATTGATTGATACAGATATTGTGTTTTATCTACTTAATCACTATTGTTTTCGACATAACAATTTTAATACATGTAGTTACATGTTGTATCTTTTAGCCTGTGTTTGAAGTTTCAATCCAAAGAATTGGATAGTGTTTGCGTTAAAAGAAAGTATTTACTTGTACATGTGTACATTTTTATTTTTTCATTTGTTACTGATTAAAGACAAAATTTCATTCCTAAAAAATCTGACGATTTTTCATTTAACCCGTATTTCTAAGTGGCCCTTCTCTCTCTCTCTCTCTCTCTCTAAAACACGCACACACACACACACACACACACACACACACACACACACACACACACACCGGCTGTTGAACTGCTAGGACGGGGGTAGGTTAACACAGGACATTTGCAAGCCTGACAAAGACGACAGAAGAAACGTCACAAAACGAAATCAATAGTGGTTCCAAAATCACATTATTACTGCCTTGTGGCTAGTTTACCATATGTGCCGCCGCATGTGGCAATAAAAGCTTTGAAGATATCACTACAAGCGATTGGCCGGATGTAGTGATAAAACCTACAAAAATATCACTATAACCGCACGTCCGGATGTAGTGATAAAACCTACAAAAATATCACTATAACCGGACATCCGGATGTAGTAATAGTCCGGATGTAGTGATAAAAAAATTTGGTCCCGAGGGCTATCACTACATCCGGACTTCACTGTACTATCTTTACCTGAAGTCAAGTTAAAATTACCTGAAACTTACAGTGGACCAACTTACAAAAAAAAATAAAAAAATACAACAACAGCAACAAAAACAGATCAAACTGGATGTCCTTGTTCATGAAAGCTGTTTCGTTTGATCTTTGCCGAGAGAAAAGTGACTTAAAAATGGCATAAAATCATTCCACTTGTATAAACTGGTAAGTTTTACCTTGCTAGACCTTCTTTTCTAAAATCTATGTGGTGTTAGCCATTCATAGACACAAAGGAAGATCATGGCGATATTGTATTGCTATTCTGTGAATCTGCTGAGAAAATGGTTTGATGGTTATCAGATGGTTTGAAAACTGTATATGATCGTTAAGCTACACAACATTGAATAACGCATGTCTTCATTGCTTTTAAGAAGCCAAAGATGAAACTGAAGAAGCTGGTGTATGTGAAGACTGAACCAGAGCAGATGCAGATTTCATCAAGCGGGTTTGTATTTTCAACCATTTTGAGTGAAGTGTGTGTGTTTCAACAGAACATCTTCGTACAGACCAAAATCCAAATAGTAATGCTGACAGCTTTATGGGTGACTAGATAATAATCCCAAAGATACATGGTTGGATGATATACTGATGGGATTTTTTTTCCTTCGGGAGCAGGAGAGGGGGTAGACACATGTAAAACCTTGTGCTGACAGTATTTACAGGACTATAGATAGACCAGTGGATGTTATTCAAAAGTTCTGAGATTTTGCACATAGTGTTTGGTTAGCACTCATTGCAAATGAGTAATACAGATTTTTAAAAAACAACAGAAAAAGAATACTTTTTTGTGTGTGTACATGTATGTGGAGAGAGCTGGTATACATGAAAATTTGCCTCCTGGCGACAGGTTCATGCTTTATGGTGTTTTGTGGGCAGGTTGTGGTTGCCCATCATCACAATATTTATTGAGTGGTTGTGCAGGGAAAGAAAGGCCTCCAGCCTCCCCCCAAAACAGCAACAACCACCACAAAAAACAACAACAACAAAAACAAACACAAACAACACCTCCCCCCCCCCCAAAAAAAAACCCCAAAACAAGAACAAACAAACAAACAAAACAAAACAAACCAAAAAAACCCAACAACTAAAAAACACCAAACAAACCCCAAAACCAAACCAAGCAAAACAAAAACCAAACCCAAAAACAAACCCTTTTGTATCTGTTCTTAGCTATGCTGGATAAGCACAAAGGAATGTATGGCCACCGAGTGACTAAATCAGTGTACGGCTTCTGCTCAGCAGGACACCTCGAATGCAGTTAGTTTGCAGCAAAATTTTACGACACCCTGTTCTTTGGTGAACATGTGCTTTGCTGTACTGTGTATGGCTTACTGGCTTTGTTTGCCCTTTCTTGTAGGAAGCACACATCAACTGAAGAGACTCCTCTGGCTGTGAAGAGACGGAGAGTGGAAAATGAGGCCAGAGCTGGGACTGAACATGTTGGCGGGGCATCCACCTCTTTCCTGACAGGAACCTCAGGACAGAAGACACAAATCAGTCCAAATTTCCCGCAAAATCAGGCTGACAGCGATGTGGGTCATGTGCTGGCTCAGATTGACCAAGCTATTGGTACAGATGCTCAGCACAGAAGTGCAAATCCTAGCAAGGATAAGTATAGGCTGTTGCAGCAGGAATATGCTTCACTTCAGCGGCGCTTTGCAGAGAAGGAGAAAGAACTTTGCCAAGAGAAGCAACGTCACCAAGCACTTAAGGACCGTTATGGAACACTTCAAGACCGCTATCAAGCACTTGAGGGTGGCCATCAAGCACATGAGGACCATCAAGCACTTGCAGCATTTAAGCGCAAGATCCACACGCTCCTCACTCTAAGTATTGATGAGTTTGCTTGCAGTGTAGAGAATGTTGAGAGAGCTGTTGATGACTTGATCCGGGACAATATGCCGCATTAAGTGTATGGCTAGCTGGTACAACATGTCTTATGATGTGGATGATCACACGGCCGGCACCGCAGGTGCCGTAGTTACCGGACCTGGTTAACACTGGGATAATTATGACAGGAAGCGTGGAATGTGGCCCTGTCCCGCAGCCCAAAAAACACGGACCTCCATAGAATCATCTTACTATTATCCTCACCTCAATCATGCATAATGAAAATTGCCCGAGCTTTCGAGCCCTCTGTGGATACCACCCATGACCTGGGAGGAACACCACCAGAGCTGGCAAAGAGTTGGGGCAGCAAAACAAAAACAACAGCAAAAACCTTTATGGCTAGCTGGTTGTAATTTCAATTTTTGCCTCAAAAATATTTACTCAAGTTTTTTACTTTCAGACTTTTGCAGTTTAACCCTTTCAATACGGCTTAAATACAGTTATACATGTACTCCTCTCAGTACAGCTGCCCGCAATAGCAGGCAAGGCAGTTCTTCTCCCCCGTGTTCCCTGTCGCCACTGTACTATCAGATTAAGTTTGCAATCCGGGCAGGCAGGAAATGCTGAGGATTAAACATACTTTTCTCACGTTTGTGAAAAAGACAAGAGGTGTTGAGAGTGAGCTTGATTCTATGTGGGTTCAGTAGTGAAACTGCAAATGACAGACACATGGACACATCTGAAACTCCTCCTGTACTTGACTTGACTTGGTTAAATACCACCAGTAAAGGTCAGAGCATGAAAACGTTATTTTGATTGGAATGTGATAATGCAGGTAACTTTCTTGTCATTTTGTCATCATTTATCATCTGTGTGTCACCAAATGAATGACATGACAGTTGTTGACTCTGTCAAAATACATGGTTTTACATGTCCTGGTGAAGCACTATATTCCTTCTTTTCCTGCCTCTAAATTCAGTATGCAGGGAAGGTAGACATAGCTGCTAAAGCTGTATTCAGTAGTACCACTTCTACAGAGAATTCAGCAGTGAAAGGGTTCTTCTGTTTCCACTTAGCAGCCACCATCAATGGGATGATGATTCTGCTGCCCTGTGGGGTTTATGCTATGGTTGATCAATCAGGGTTATAAAACAAACAAACAAAAAAAACCCAACTTAATGACCGGTGAAGCAGGAACAAAGCTCCAGTGAAGTCCATGGAGGGTTCCAAATTAATTAAATGTTCTGCATGTTTTGTTATGTACGTAATCTGTTTCATGTGTAAATACATTTACAAGCTTAATCATATTATGTTGGCAACTGTATGGCCAATTGCACACCCACAGAAAAGCACCAACTACATGCTTTTAAAACATACTTGTGGCAGTACATATTTCATGTATATATAATGCTTTGTTTTTTTTGGTTTTTGTTTTTTTGGGGTGGGGGGGGGGGGGTCGCTTATCTTTATCAATAATTTGCTGGTACATGTGAATTGTTAAATAAATATGTTTGTTCAGACTACAACTTTATGACTGAAAATTTGAACATTTTGGGAAAGTGTTTTTATATATTCGTGCAAAACAATTTGTGTGAAGATTTTTAAAAGAATCATTGCCTTTGACCCGGGTGAAAACACGCAAGTCTCGTGAAATGTGGATTCAACACTGCATGTAAAAAGACAAGTCAATTTGTGGTTGGGTTGAATTTGTTCTGTAATTTCCAGTACTCATGCTTACGTGTGTAGCTGCATTGAAGGAAATTGCGTATCAGTTTGTACATAACATTTTTGTTGATTGTTGCATGATTCAAACTGTAGATCTTACCTTCTGTTTTGAGCACAGCTGCCTACTTCGTATAAGGTTCCAGAGTTGCTTGAATAAATTCAGTCAGATGTTTTGGCTGTTTGCGGAAGATGTGAGAACATCCAAGCTTTTCATCAATGTAACCGTGTAAGTAACAGTTTGGTTGTGTGCACTCATTTTTATGTCTGCACGCTAGTGCTTGATCCAGAATCTGCCAGATTTGTATCTGGAGTCACCTATTCAGCTTGTTTCACTCTCATCACTGAACGACATTGTTGCAGCCCTGTTCGCTGATATAAAGGCTTGTTTTATTTTTTGAAGGCCGTTTTGGATTCTTTCCATTTGTGTTAGTGCCATAATTGTTTTTGTAGTTTTATAAACAGATGTGTTCTCTTGCAATTTCTTGCATACATATGTAACCAAGTGCCAGGGGTCTGGTTCATGCAGGTAGGGAGGCAAAACACAGGTTTCTGTGACATGAAATTTGCCATAAACAGTACAACTGCAGAGTGGAGAGCAAAATGCAGAGTCCAAAGCATGCGTGGAAGGGCTGAGACGGCGACTGTGCAGCGAAGCATGGGCAGCAGCTATTTGTGGTCTGGGCGCAGGTCTAAGAGAAAGCAACGCCTGGCCCACCGCAGAAAACAGAAAGTGGATCAGCTGCAGCGAAATTTGTGTTTCTTAGTACATGCAAAACTAATCAAAGCGGGCGTAATAGGACCTCAAACTTCAAACACGAGCGTGAAACATATTTTCAGACTGTGCAAATTTAAAATATCATCAAAATACTAGGAATTTTCTACAGCCGCTCAAAGAGCGGAAAAACCAGGACACGGGGAAAGGGGATAAAATGCTAAATTACACCTGTTAAACTTTAAGCTAGTGCTAACCACAAAACATGAGGCAAATGTATAATCTCTCCTGAAACTACTACAGTTTACATAATTATTCTGGATGAAGGGACTGCAGAGATATTTGACACTAGATAGACACACAACTAACTGACATGCGCGCCACCGTGGATACAAATCAGCGAACAAAGGCTACTGTACAGGGCTGGCCTGAGAGGGGTAAAAAGGGTGGTTGGAGGGAAGGTGGAACTAAGAAGAATAAAAGGGGAAGAGGGGCCAGGTCTCGCATATAGCAGATACATGTTTTCACTTTCCAATAGAATCAAACTTTTGTTTCTTTCAATCAAGAAATTATATTACAGTGTATTAATTATGGAAGAAGCACTTTGAATTCATGACTGGAATTTAAAAGAACTCTACAAGCTATGTACCAGCCACACAAAAGCACATAACAAAGGAAGGTATGTGTATCTTGGCACATGGAACAATATCACAGCATCTTCTACTTATGAACACAGCTATCTGGCGTGGCTTGACAAAAGATCACTCATCCACAAAAATACAGGATAATTTCATGCAGTTTCAGCGTAACTTCATGGAGCTGTTTAGTACACAGTCATATCTATTCTTTCTAAGCATGGAGTCCTGTGTCGCATTCAGTGCAGCTTTCTATGTGTTGAATTGTTTATTGTCATGTTGCACCTCATTTTTACACAGCCAGGTGAAATGTCAAACACAAGTTGTGCCAAAGCACCTTACTGTCTCCATTTCTTAGTAACCACCTTGACCACAGGCATCCACCTGTCTGCAATGGCATGGCACGTTTTCTGCAGGCATAGAGACCTTCACATGGACGGATTTGAATACAGCTTTTGAGTGGTGCGTCTGTCAGTGAGTAATATGCTACGGCATTAATTCTTTCCCCAGCTCATGTGACATCCTGTAGAGCAGCACTGAGAATGTTGATCTCATCCAACAGCAGACTGTGAGCCAGCTGTTGATGTGGGGATGCTTCTCCTGTGGAAAACTGCAACAGTCATTACATTACATTCGGAATGTAAACTGAAGGTGTGTTTAGATTGTCTACCACCCTGGATAAAGGAAAACTGCAAGTGCAACTGATTGATAAAAAATGGACAGTTATACGCAGAATCCAATTAGCAGATCGTGGTAAGTTTCTTCACATCCAGCACCTTCAGCCAGTGAGGTTGTCCTTCATTATCAAACAAACATGTCTGAAATCAAGGTACATAATTAAATTTTCAGCACAAACATATAGGAGACGTGCACACATGCACTCAGTCTCTGCAAATGTCTAAAAGCAAAACACCTGACAGGCTCTCACCTTGTCTGCAAGAAACTGCTTGCGTTTGACTAAAACTCCATTGATCAGCTGGTGTGCAATGAGTCGTACTTTTTCTTCTAGGTCAGTGGATACTGCTTCTCCACCCAACACCTTGTGGACTTCCTTGCTACAAAACAGAAGGTAAAGAAGTACAAAATACAATGTATGTTGAATAAGGTACTTGGTGCGTCACTGACTGAAAAATGAAGAAGTGCAATTTCATGCAAAGTAATAAGGAAGAACCTGGCGGTGACTTAAAATTGTCAAAATAATTAAGCATTGCAGTGTACCAACATAGGCAAAACTTTGATATGATATTCCCTTTGAAACTGTGGAAATAATCAAAATGGCAAGCACTGGTACTAGTGGTACTTTAGCTAATGTAAAATATGAACAGTACGCCTCCGGAAACCACAGATGGATCTCCACACACACATACACACAAAGATCTGTTCTGATAGGCAATGCAGTCTCAATTGACTCTGAATGTTACAAATATCCAAGATGGGTCTGAAGAACATGTGAACTGCCTAGACTCCAATGTCATGCAACAAAGATCCAAGACAGGTCCGAAGGACATAATGATGTGCCTTGATTGCATGTAGTGTTTGAAAGTACATGAAAGTTTGAAGTGTTAGTGGATGCTACCTACAGCTGACTCCAGTCCATGGCAAGTATGGTGAGGGAGGTTTTCAGGTTCCAAGAAACTCCCTCCATGGTGCAAGTTAACTCTCTGCAATGACAATGAACAAACAGCTCAGTACAAAGGTGCCTGCATGTTATTTTGAAAAGTCTTACCATTTAAGGCCAGTAAACGTACACTGGTACCTAGGTTTTTCCTCAGCCAAAGATGGCCCCAGTAGAAACCTCTCTCTCTCTCCGTTTAGTTCAGCTATGTCACAGGCATTCCCCCGACTGGTGTCCATGTCATCAGCACAGAACTATCACGGCAGATGCCAAACGCATGCCAGACACAAAACACCATTGGGATAATATGTAACATATCACACAGACTTCTTGCATTGCTGGCACATCTTCCTGCACCACTAATACAAGCCTAGTCAAGCGTGTACATGCCGTTCTGTTTAACCAACAAAACACACCGCTACTGTTGTCTTTCCTCTTAGAAACACTGTTTATATTGCAATCTGATTCTGAGAAGAGAAGAACAACCTACAGGCTGCTCCCAAACATGAAATCTGTCTTACCTACACAGTTTATTTCTTCTCAGAATGTCTATTTTATGATCCCACATGGTGATGTTGAATGGACCCCGAAGCTCCTGCAAGTCCTCTAGAAGAAAGGAAACAGAGCTATGTTGGCACAATTACACATCATGTATTGTCACTTCTCATTCTCAAATACTCACATATTTATCAGAAACACAACAGATCTGCAGTGAGAAAATCAGTTACAGGGTGGTTAAATTTGTGGTTCCTATCAGTACCAGTAGTGGTAAAGAGGCCACCATGATGGTTATTTTCTGCAATATCATCGGAAATAAGTACCCTTTCTCTTTTAACTTAAGGCCTCTTTTTCACCTTTAATCATGTTTGTGTGTTGTTATTTCTATGTTTTAACCGCGTTCTATCCGTATTAAGAGGTGTTTTCGGTCGTTTTGGTTGTTTTCAGTAATTAGTAGGACCGGTTCCCAAACTGCCTGTAAAATAAAACTCAATTCAAATTCATGGCAGGAAATTTAACACAACTCAAATCTGAGAATAACTCATAATTCTAAGATGGGAAAATTTGTATACATGTACGTTCCACGTTTGTGCAAAATCATGTGACAGTGTCATTACGACACAGAATTTGACCTGAGTAATCCTATACATGTACGTATATCTATATAATGAGATGGAAGACTCTTCTCACCAACCGAAAAGCAGACAGCATTATGAATGTTGTGAGGAAGTGTGAAACCATACACCAGAAACAGTGTGGTGTTGTCATGAGGACCATAATTTATGAACACCTGATCATGAGCATGGTACGTGTCAAGCGTCACAATTTCGTAACAGTTGTTCTGCTTGTTGAAACCAGCTTGAACCTGTATCAAACAAAGAGATAAAGAGAAATCATTGCAAGCAAACTCTCATACTTGTTCTATGTCTCATCCATGTACGTGTGTCAAATTAATAAAATAACCAGGGAATCTACATCCACTGAGAATGAGGGGTTTTAAAACTTTCAACAGCATGACTTATAGGCTAGGACCTGATATATACATGTACAGCTCTACATGTTAATCCCAAAATGTCAAGTCAAAATTCTCTAAATACACTTTAGCTGTAAAACTTTTAGTTGTAAAACTGATTCAATCAAGTGAGGTGCAATAAATTACATATTTTCATTATTAATGTTTTTTTTTTGTTTTTTTGTTTGTTTTTTTCAACATGCAGGCTCTGGGAAGCTATCTTCCTGCTCCAAAAAAAAGAAAAAAAAAAGAAAAAAAAAAGATGACCTTATTCCCAAACATTGTTAGTGTACTGATAATGTGCAATGTCCAACTCACTTTGGCAGTGGACGTGTGGTTCAACAGATCTAAATATGGACAGAGAGCCATGTAGTTTTCATCGGGCTGTTCCATGTTGACCCAGTCCAATACACAGGCTTCTGTATCCAGATACACACAGCGACTGCCAACTGCACACCATGCCCATCGAAACTTTTCCCATGAAGCAAAGTTTGCTGCATCTGGCCAGTTAGTCTGGCAAAATGCAAATACTTCTTTGTGAGCTTGATGTGTCCGGTGTGCGCAAGTCTCTGCCTGTTGGGAAATGTGCGGCACCAGGAGACAAATTTCCTCATGAGAGAAGTATTGTGGCATTGTATACTCCACAGGGAGTGACTTGATAAAGGGATGCCATTCAGAATTGCTGCCCTTGCTGAGTTCAAAGATGAGAAAGAGCGTCAGAAGCTGATGGGATGTGAAGCGCTGTGTCCACCTGGAAGACAAGAGGAAACAAAGAATACCCTAAAAGTGAAAGGAGCTGGTGTAAACAAAATGTAAATCTATGTGTTGACATGTCTCACCCTCTGTATGACAGGTCTATGATTCTCTTTGCTGCCTTCAGTAAGACTTACGTATTACTCTTCACACATCCTCTAGGACGTAGTACACCGTATTACATGTACATGCAGAAATCACCTCTCTTGTTCCAACTCTTGCTAACTGCTTTTGCATTGGAACTGTGAAAGCGAGTTTCCCGTAGTAAAAAGCCATAAGGCATAAGTAAGTATATTAGAATTAGTCATATATGTGCATGAAATAATTCAGTCTGCCAATTTATATCCTCCAACAAAAAAAAAAAAAAAAAGAGAAACAAAAAGAGAAAAAGCTAAAAGTTAACTCAGTTAAATTGGTATAGTTTGCCCGTTAGGGAGTGCAAATGTAGCGTCATGCGCAGGAGGGGTAGGGTGGGTGTTCGGGGGTTTAACGTCCTTTTCCATTACATACGGTTGATATCAAAGACAGGGCAACGATGAAAAAGCCAGCACAAATATTTGGCCCCAGCCGGGATATGAACTCACAACCCGAGCATTAGAAGTCCAACGCTCTACCATTCGGCCACCCCGCATAGGAGGGGTAAATAAACTGCAGTCGTCCACTAATGGGGGCGACTGTATCCCCGCAACACGAGAGGGGGTGCAAATGTACTACGGGGTCTGGAAAGGTGAAGTCACGTGGCCGCTGACTTCGTTCTACAAATTTACTTTATGCGAAGTATCGATGGAATTGACTGGTGTACATTTGCACCCCCTAACGGACGAACTATACCAACTGAGCAATCCGGTTTCAGGATTTTATCTATAGCTGCAGCTTACACTTTCAGATGGGGACCCAGATCACTGTTGAACACACAGGTAAGGGTTATGAGAAGACACTGTGGAACAGAAACAATGGCGGTGCCTGGTGGGATGGGTCTTTTGGTCTTCAGACCACGGCCTGTATCTGTAAACAAAGAAATGCACATAATTATTGAGAGCGAAAAAGAGAGAGAGAGACAGAGACACACACACGCACACACACACACACACACACACACACACACATTATAATATATATATACATTAATTAATAAATGAAGATAACACCCCTCTCTTATAAACTGGAGCATTTTTAAAAAATAAGTTTTACTGTTTCAGTATTACTATTAGCCATGGGTGAAAGGCTACATGCAATGACTTGTATTCAAATGCGTATTTCTCATTTATTTATCTAATACATCCACAACTGAAAATTGGAAACTTTAGACACTGTAAACAGAACACTGTAAACTTTTTAAGCAATGTGGTTCTGAAAAAGCATCTTACCGTGAAAACAAAAGGGCACGAGTCTTAGTGTGTCCTTCAACTGACGTCTTGAAGCTTTTGTCACCATCCACTTTCTAAGAGAGTATTCACTACACTGGTTTGATAAGTGGTTTTCTTCTGGAGGCGTAGATGATGTTCCCTGCCTTTTCTTGTATGCCCGGTGTCTTCTCGTTCTTCCATACTTCCCCATTCCAAATCACGCACCGAACATAACTTTAACCGCAAAGTCTGCGAGTAGCCCATGTGCCTATGTGTTGACGGGAACAGGCCTCTTCCGGCACTTTTTTTTATCATCTCACTTCTGTAATGGCAGTATAATTCTTTTGCGGCGGAGATAGATATAAATGAGTTGCCTCTCCTGAAAAAAAGCAAACGTAACTCCGCGCTGAAAGAGTTTCAGAATGGCGGCGTTCAGAGGAATTCCCTTATCCAAAGTGAGTCTTTCCTAAATATTTGTCACAGAAGTTTTGCTCCGTTTGTTACTTGCATTTATTCAAAGAAATGTTAAAATCGTAATGAAACGTTTCAGACGGGTAATGGCGACCGAGAACTTTCTTTATTTGCACATTTTAGTTCTAACGATACCCTTTAACAGAGTTCGGGGGAAAAAAGCCAGTGATATTGATGAACTTTCCAGTACAGCTAAATAATCAGTTGCAATGGAGTTGTAGAATCTTTTTATTGCGTTAGCAAAGGTTTCTCTTGCATTTCTCGTCCTACACTTCAGTACTTGGGAACGTGGTATTTAATTTCTGTCTACTTTCAGATCTCGCCAGCATTTTTGCATTCCAATTCAACGTCACATACATGGCCCTTTAGTGCTATTGCAGAGCTTATAGGTGAGTATAAAATGAATAGTGCACAAAATCGAGCCCATGCACTCATAATATGCACGTTTTGCGTCAGGTTAATCAAATTATGAGTGCCAAGTCAGTAGTGCAGTAGGTTGAGTAACAACCCTTGGTTACTATGCTTTCACAGCAGACAGGCATTGGATTAAGAAGGCACATGTATGACATGTATGAGACGCCTGAAAGGAATTTAATGCCACTTTCAGACTGGCTAGCTGCGACTGAAGTAAAGCAGCACCACTCGGATATCATGGCATTTCTCTTTGTCGCCTCTAAGTTTAAAGAAGTCAGGCATTCTGTGCGACCCGTGTTGTATTTTCCTATGCAGGCAGGCTGCCATTCTTGTCTGTAAATAGAGCAAGCAGCAGGCCCCCAAGCACTTGCTGAGACTACAAAAGGTGCACATTGTGTGGCAATGATTTTGACGTAACATGACAGATGTCATCTGTTTTTGGTCATAGTAAAAACCCCCACATTTTAAAAAAAAACAAAACAACCAACAACAACAAAAACAGCTCAGCTGTTCTTTATTATTTACTCTTGTATGCCAGGTGTGATATGTAGGGCTTTAATAATATTCCTAACTGATGTCTTTTTAACTTTCCAGGCCACATAAATTAGAAATTGCATGTCCGTCATAAATTGCAAAATTTGCGGGGTATTTTATTTTTTATCAGATTGGATTTGGATAAAATTTATGCAGGAATAAGATTTTTTAATAAAAGTTAAGCAAAATGTTTCATGGAAATGTAGGATGGATTTTTTGTTTGTTTTCATTTTCAGACAACGCATATGATCCAGATGTTGCAGCAAATGAAATATGGATTGACAGGGCTTTGATCCATGGAAAACCGTGCCTTGTCTTTGAGGATGATGGGCATGGAATGGATAATGATCATCTCTTGAACATGTTGAGGTAAAGGGCAACTGTTCATTCTCCTCCCACACACACACCCCTCCCACCTTCCCAACACACACCTTGTACTAGTTGTAGTGATACACACACACAAACACATGTATGTATATATATATACATGCACTTTTTTTCCAGATTATTGTAAATCACTAAATAAATATATAGAGTACATGTATAATAGTTAACACTGTTTTTTTTTTCAGCTTTGGATATTGTGAGAAGGGGATGTACGACTCCAAAGGTTACCGACCACCCATTGGGCACTACGGAAATGGATTCAAGTCTGGTTCCATGCGACTGGCAAAAGACGCTCTGGTCTTCACTGTTTGTCGAACCAGTGCAAGTGTTGGGTTCTTGTCACAGACCTATTTGGAAGCCATTGATGCAGACTGTGTCTTTGTCCCTTTGATTGAGTACAGGCTTCCACATCATATCCTTTGTAAATGTGCTACAGTGTTGTTGATGTAAGTAATGTCTGGCATTAGAAGGAAAGCCATGAGGTGTTGAACATTCAAAACTGAGTTTTGGGTATGCACTGTACTTTCTGCACATATATTACATGAATATATACACAGAAAGAAATGAGTGGTATATGGTGTAGTTTGCCAGTGTCTGCCTCATAGCTTTATCATTAAATGTTTTAGTGTTTTGAGTTTGGGAGCTAATTTTAGATTAATTGACTGTTTCCAAAGCTGCAAACTGTAAGGCTGCAAACAGAAATTACAGTTTTCTTTAACCTATTGCCACTGGAACGTTTCAAGTCACAGGAAAGCAGAAACAACTTGGAAGCCATCCTGAAGTACTCCCCTTTCACCACTGAGAAAGATATTAAAGAGGAGCTGCGGACAATTTACTCACGTGGTGGAAGGACTGGCACCAAAATTGTGCTGTATAATCTGAAGAGGTAAGGCTGGAGACACTCAAGGTTAACCCTTTGTTTGTCAGTCAGGGCAGTAGTTGCTCACTCCCTCCTACTTACCTGTTGAAGGTTTGACTAGGCACTGACAGACAAAGGGTTATCTGGAACTGCAAGACTGTGTACTTTTACAGTGGAAGTATTTTAGTGTTGATTGACTTGTTGTGTTCATTGGGGAAATGCTTTGTTACCACCCTTTCTGGTTTGGAACTAGGGTACGCAGAATTATGAGTGTTGCATGTATTTTTATTTTATTGCCAGACACAAGAACGGAGCCCTAGAGTTGGATTTTGAATCAGACGGCACTGACATCAGAAACCCAGAAGCTCATGAGGTGGACTTAACATCGGTGTATCATCGCACAGCGCAGATTGAGACTTCAGAGTACATTCGGTCACTACGTGTGAGTGCTTTTTCTTTAAATCCAACACACTGTGTCATCAGGCTTGTTGTTGATGCTGTTGTTTCACAAAACCAGAGTGTGTGTTCACATGATAACAAACATTCATCTTAAGAACTCCGGTGTACTTGAAGGGAGGAAGACATCCGTACGTCATCTCTCTCTGTGAAACCTGATCCTTGTAGTCACACACAAACTGACACCACAATCATCCCATGTATACCACATTATACATCATCACATTTGTTGTACAATGCATACGCATTCATTTTACCTACATGACTATTACTAGTGTTATTACTCTGTGTGTGTGTGTGTGTGAATGCTTGAGCAAGAGATTGAGCTCTGATTTTGATTTTCTGTTCCATGTTTTAGTAGCAAAAGCAGTTTTTCCTTTTCTCTTTTTCGTCGTAGTATAGCAAAGGCATGTGGTTTTTTTTTTAAAATGGGCTGTGCGCCTACAACTTCTGCTGTTGGAAAATAAAATCTTGCTCTTGCTCTCTGTGCTGGAAATTGATTCTGTGAAACACTTTTTTTTTTCAGAGCTATTGTGGGATCCTGTTCCTGAGGCCGCGCATGAAAATCTACATCCGAGGGGCGAAAGTGAAAAGTCGTCTTGTGTCAAAATCCTTGTCGCACACAGAGATAGACATTTACAGACCAACCTGGCTGGTAGGCACTCTCCTGATAAAGCCTTGAGCATTCCAGTGAAATATACTGCTGAGAAATTAATAATGATCAGTGAAAATACCTGAAGTCTTTTCTTTGTGAGGTGTGCTGCTGAAATTATACACAGTTACAAGGGCATTTATTATGTTTACTCCATTGACTGCAATAAACAGCAAAAAAAAAACAAAAAAAAAACAACAACAAAAAACCCCAACAACTTGCACATGGGCAACTCACATTTTTACCCACGTAGTGATTGGATGGCTGTTTTTACATACATGTATTATAATTATTAGTGTCAATCACTCTTGGTCTCATGTCAATTCTGTCTGTGTGTGTTTGTGCTTGTGTACGTCCCTCTGTGTGTGTGTGTGTGTGTGTGTGTGTGTGTGTGTGTGTGTGTAATGCTTTTAAAGTTTACATTTGACACCTGATCTTGTCCTTTTTTTTTCTTTTTTTTTTTCACAGAGCAAACCACTGCGGATCACGTTTGGCTTCACGCCCAATCATTCTCATTCAAAGAATGAGGACTACGGGGTGATGTTTTACCACAGAAATAGATTGATTAAGGCCTTTGAGAAACTTGGCTATCAGAAACAGGTTAGTTGACAGTGTGTCTGGTATAATAACGTACAAACATTTCAGATGAAGAAGTAAACACCATGGGAAATGAATCAGCATTGGAGGTGTAGACTTTACTTTTGGACTCGAGAAGCTTAGTGCATGGAAGAGAGAGAGAGTGTGTGTGTGTGTGTGTGTGTGTGTGTGTGTGTGTGTGTGTGTGTGTGTGTGTTTGACTTGCAAATGGTTTGCTTCGGCTCTTTCTGTGCTGGGAAGGTATCAGAAAATATGCTTGAATAATTGGATTGATGTGTCTGAGAGTGGTAATACAAGTCTCTTTATGTTTTCAGGCCAATGATCTTGGTGTGGGTGTTGTCGGGGTGGTGCAAGTGGACTTTCTGAAACCCATCCACAACAAGCAAGACTTTGAGAAAGATGAGAAGTACAAGTGAGTGTTGAGTTGTGCTTCTGATGCTAGTCTCCTCCTCTATTATCTTTCCACCTAAAACTACAAGGTAGAAGTTGTTTTTTGTTTGTTCATGGACGTGAAGTGAGATACAAACACTCCCAATCAAAGTATTTTCTAGAACTCATACACTAGTTTGGAAAACATTACTGCCAAATTTACTACTGTGTTGCCCTATGCTCCCTACATGGTCCAACCCTTGTCGTGGGGTAGTGGCTTGTGTACCTCAATGACCCAGAGAACTATGCCAGCAGGAGCACATGCTCCTGGCAGGGTCACCCAAGCTGGACAGGTCGAAGGGTAGAGGTCAGACGAATGTGGACCACCTCTCCAAGAGGCTAAACGGGTTTGCGTAGGGTTAACAGCCCTACCTGTAAAAAAACATGAAGTTACTGAAGCATCGACAGCAACAAACCGAGACATTCACCTGGGCGAGGAAGGGTCTCCATCCCGGAGACATATGACGCATTGCAGTGAAAGCCGAAAGGAAGCTGCAAGGCCGACCCCCCTTCTAACACCCAGGACAACAACGAGAGTAGCCACATGGAACATCAGGACAATGTATGAAGTAGGAAGGACCATACAAGTAGCAAGAGAGATGAAGAACTACAAGATAGGAGTACTGGGACTGAGTGAGACAAGGTGGCTACAGACAGGACAGCTGAGATTGTCATCGGGAGAGCAATTGCTGTACTCTGGACACACAGAGGATGGAGCCCCCCACACTGAGGGCGTGGCCCTGATGCTGGCACCGGAGGCACAGCGGGCACTCATCGGCTGGGAACCTGTCAACTCCCGCATCATCACAGCCAAATTCATCACCAAGAAAAAAGACATCAAGCTGAACATCATCCAGTGCTACGCTCCCACCAATGATGCGGAAGAGGAGAAAAAAGATGACTTCTACCAACAACTGCAGACAGTGATAGATAGAGGAGGAGCCAAGGACATGACCATACTGATGGGAGACTTCAACGCCAAGATTGGATCAGACAACACAGGCTATGAGGACACCATGGGAACACACGGACTGGGACAGATGAACGAAAATGGCGAGCGCTTTGCAGACTTTTGTGCCCTGAACCAGCTAGTGATAGGAGGCAGCATCTTCCCACACAAGCGCATCCACAAGGCCACATGGAGATCGCCGGACCATGTCACGGAGAACCAGATTGATCACATCTGCATCAGCCGGAAGTTCAGGAGATCGTGGCGGGATGTGCGCGTGATGAGGGGTGCCGATGTATCATCAGACCACCACCTTCTTGCAACAACATTGAGACTTCGGCTTAAGAGGCACACCAACGCCAACAGCACACGGACCAGGTACAACGTTGGACTTCTCAGGAACACAGACACACAAGCAGCATTCCGGATCAGCCTTTCCAACAGGTTCCAGCCACTGCAAGACCTGATAGAAGACAGTGAAATGGGCATCGAGACACAGTGGGAACACAGCAAGAAACTCTGGCACGACACATGCGAAGAGGTCCTTGGCAAGAGAAAGACCCAACATAAGGAATGGATCTCTGCTGATACCATCCAGAAGCTGGAAGTTAGGAAAGAGAAGAAAACTGCACTGAACACGAGCCGAACAAGAAGAGCTAAGGCAAAGGCACAAGAGGAATACACAGCAGCTGACAGAGAAGTGAAGAGGAGCACCAGGAAGGACAAGAGGGACTACATCGACAACCTGGCCAGTCAAGCAGAGGAAGCAGCCCGACAAGGGAATCTAAAAGACCTGTACCAGGTGACCAAGAAGCTCGCGGGCAAATTTCAGCAGACAGACAAACCAGTGAAGGACAAGAACGGGCACCCACTGACAACAACTGAGGAACAGCTGAAGCGATGGGCAGAACACTTCAGGGAGCTGTTAAATCGCCCCATCCCTGAAACACCACCAGACATCCCACCAGCTGAGACAGAACTACCCATCAACTGCGACAAGCCCTCTAAGGCGGAGATCAGGAAAGCCATCATGACACTGAGAAATGGGAAAGCTGCAGGGCCGGACGAGATACCAGCAGAAGCCATTAAAGCAGACACAGAGACAGCCGTCAACATGCTGCACAGCCTGTTCAGCAAGATCTGGGAGAAGGAAGAGGTGCCAGCCCAGTGGAAAGAAGGGATCGTCATCAAGCTGCCAAAGAAAGGGGACCTCAGGGACTGCAGCAACTACCGAGGGATCATGCTCCTGTCAGTGCCAGGCAAGGTTCTCAACAGAATTCTACTGGAGAGGATGAGAGAGGCAGTCGACCCCATGCTCCGAGACCAGCAGGCAGGCTTTCGCAGGAACAGGTCCTGCGCTGACCAGATTGCCAGCCTACGCATCATTGTGGAGCAGTCACTGGAGTGGAACTCCCCCTCTACATCAACTTCATAGACTATGAGAAGGCCTTCGACAGTGTAGACAGAGAGGCGCTGTGGAAGCTGCTAAGGCACTATGGAGTTCCCTTGAAGATCATCTCCCTGATCCAGTGCACCTACCAAGACATGAGCTGCAGGATTGCCCATGCCGGCCAGTTGTCAGAAAGCTTCGAGGTGAAGACCGGAGTCCGCCAGGGATGCCTGTTGTCCCCGTTTCTCTTCCTTCTGGTCATCGACTGGATCATGAAGACCACTACAGCAGGCAGGAAAAACGGGATACAGTGGACACTCTGGACGCAGCTGGATGACCTCGACTTCGCGGACGACCTGGCGCTCCTGTCTCACAGCCACAGCCAGATGCAGGAAAAGACTACGTGCCTGGAAGCCACATCAGCCAGAACAGGGCTCAAGATCAACAGGAAAAAAACCGAGCTGATGAAGATCAACACCACTGCCAACACACCAGTCACAGTCGGTGAGAGCCTGGAGTCTTGTCTACCTGGGTCTTTTGTCTACCTGGGGAGTGTGGTTGATGGACAGGGAGGCACAGACCGAGACGTCACAGCCAGAATCGGCAAGGCAAGGGCAGCAATGGTCATGCTGAAGAACGTCTGGGCATCCAAAGTTGTCAGCATAAGAACCAAACTTCGCATCTTCAACTCCAACGTGAAGTCAGTTCTGCTCTACGGATGCGAAACATGGAGGACAACGAAGACGATGCAGCAGAAGATCCAGACATTTCTCAACACCTGTCTGAGGCGCATCTTCAACATCCGATGGCCAGAGAAGATCCGGAATGAAGAGCTGTGGGAGCGAGCGGGGCAGGAACCAGTGGCCAAGCAGATCCTGCGGAGGAAGTGGGGCTGGATTGGACACACCCTCAGGAAGCCAGCATCCAGCACCACACGCCAAGCCCTGACATGGAAACCCGCAGGGGAAAAGGAAGAGAGGCCGGCCTCGCAACAGCTGGAGGCGGGACACTGAGGCAGAGCTATGTAAGCAGGGGACCAACTGGACTGGAGTGGCAAGACTAGCCCAGAACAGAGTGCGATGGCGAAGGGTTGTCGATGGCCTATGCTCCACGTGGAGCCAAGGGCCTAAGTAAGTAAGTTGCCCTATGCTGATCTACTGCTTGAATTGGAAGCATAAAGGAGTTGATTGTTTTGAAAGTTAACGTGCTCACTGGAATTCAGTGGTGGCATTTTATTCATATACTTTTCATTGTCACTGCATAAATGGTAGAGTGGGGTTAAACCCCCGCAATGAACCAACTGTGTACTTGTACAGTGCCATCATGAGTGCAATCGCCGTCAAGCTGAATGATTACTGGAATGAGAAGAAGAATGGTCAGCCCAGTCAACAGATGTCTGAGGAAGTCAGGTGGGTGTGACATCAGCAGCTGTAACTGTAAGCTGGATTATACGCCTGTCTAGTTTATTCTTGAACCATTGAAAATAGCTGCAGCAAAGTCTGACCTTGTTTCTGACTCGTGAGTTTTCTCACACGGGACTACTGTCCTTGCAGTACAGACACCATTTATTTCTATACATGTGGCACAGGCATTTTTCACAAGCTGTATGTTGCCCTTGCTCTTATTACAACAGTTTACTACCTTGACCAGTATGCAGAAAGGACAACTAACACCACTCAAGGCAGGAAAAGAATCAAAATCTCAAGTTTGTAGTGAGTGTGTGCTGTAATTGATCTTGCTTTGAAAAGGTTTCTTGTTGGCAGCAGCATCCCGGACTGGTTGTGGGTACAGTGTGAGATCTGTCTCAAGTGGCGCCGCCTGCCGACACCCACAGGGGAATGCTGCTCCCAGATGTCTGGTTCTGCCACATGAACCCTGACCCCACACACAAGTATGCACTCTGCTCTGTGCCGTGTTCTCATTTAAGAACTGTTCCTCTCCACGTCTGTGACAGATATATGTTGTATAATTTGACACCCAGCAATATTTTACTTGGCAGTATACTAGACTTTTTTTGTTTGGAATATTGAAATTCAGCTCAGCAGACCCATTTGTCACAAGCATTGTACAATGTATTAATGGGAAAAGTATTAGTGTAGTCACTGAAGAAGTTGAACAAGATATACGGAGTGATATAATTGACTGTTTTGAAGAATGGATGAGTAAACTAAAGTACATGTATTATTGAATTCAAATAAATTAAAATCAGGAATTCTTCTTCAAAGTGTAACGTTTTTAATTCTCTGCACATTTCCAGCCGGTGTGACATCCCAGAGGAACCAGAAGATGAAGATGAGGCTGTTCAGCGTCCCACCTACGAAAAAACATTCAAGAAAAAGCAGTGAGTTTCGTTCCCAGTGAAGTCGTCTTGAAAAACCATCATAATGATTTTGCTTGCAGTAGATTCATTCATGCAGTGTGCTGTATGTAGTACACAGAAATATTTTTTTTAGATGGGCCAATTGAAAATTCCATCTTTGTTAAGCCAGCTTGTGTTTAGGAACAGTTACACTCAGGAGTGCGCCTGTACGCTTCAAAAACAGGGTCCATACAGGTCATGGAATCCTGGAAAAGTCATTGAATTTGGAATTAGCTTTTCCAGGCCTGGAAAGTCATGCAGTTATCTCAAGAGTCATGACAAGTCATGGAATTTCGGAATTTTGTGGGAGCTATTTTGAGTCCAAACATTGAAACGGTCAGCTTGGTGATTACTCACGGTGACACGTCATTTCAGCGCCAACAATTTAGCTCGACGACTTTTCAGCGCCGTACATTTCAGCACCGTACATTTCAGCGCCATACAGCACCTCCCCCTCTGAGTGAATAGCCGGGGGCTTGGTGGGGGCGAGGGGGTGGCTGTTAGCGGCGTCCTTTTGATTGCTTTGCAATCAGTACGAGGTCTGTAGGAAGCAGTCAGCTTTGTGTTTGTAAACCGATCAACTTCCAAGGTGTGCGAATATGTGAAGGTGTTGTCACCAATTGAGACGACGACGTGTTAATGTGCGTGAATCCGCTGTCAGCAGGAAGCTTGTTGTTGCTTTGTTGCATCGGCTGACGTTACGCGTCTTATTGGAGGTCAGGCTCCTGCCCCGAAGCGGCGAAAGTACAAAGACTTAAAAAAGCGTGTGAAAACCATAATCCTGCAGTACAATGCAGGAGATCGTTCTCTCATGGACACGATGGAGGGACTTGCATTTGCGTTCATGTTTTAGGCCAACTAGGCATGTTTTACAATGGAGAGACACCAAACGACCCATTTGGATTTTAGTGATTTTAATGGACACCATGGGTTTTAGATAATTTGTCATTAAAGTTTAACTTGTTAAAAAAATGTGATTAGCTAGTTTATGTGTTTAGCTAGTTCTCTCTCTCTCTCTCTCTCTCTCTAATCATTTGGCGCTGAAATGTACGGCGCTGAAAAGTCGTCGCGCTGAATTGGTGGCGCTGAAATGGTGGCGCTGAAATGGTGGCGCTGAAGTGTCATGGAACCATTACTCACAGGACTGATTGCCAAAAATACCAACAAACTTCCTTCCCATAAGGCTAATGACTAACTCTGAACATTGGTCTTGCTGACTGCGATAACTTGGATAAGCTCATAATTTCTACCCTCGTGTGTGTCAGTGTGAAAGAGGGCGAGGAAGGTGTCATGGAAAATAGGAGCGTTGGCCTCGAAAAGTCATGGAAAAGTCATGAATGTTTGAGACTGTGAACCTGTATGGACCCTGCAAAAACTGTCTTGATGATTAACACTGATGATTAACTAGCTCTGTATGTGATACAGTGTTGTTTATACTTTGTGTGAGCGGTCAAACATTCAAATTCTGTGACCAGTGTTACACTACTGGACCACTCAGTGTGGTCGCTTCATCATCAAGTACACTTTCGCTGGCTCAGTGCCAGCATTACAGACGCTGTCACTGTCCAGGTGTCTAAGTAGTTTGATGAAAGATACCATGAAAACCGCTAGGAACAATCTATGGGCATAAAAATGGTAGCATAAGCCCCTGTATATATATAAGACTCTTAAGCTTCCTGTTGCTGTAGAGAATTTTTGGCACATTCAGGTGTCTGATGCTTTTTGGCATGGAGCATAATTGCTAGCTGTAATTGCTGTAGAGTCAAGTAAACAAATATAATTGATGATAGTGAATGTTCACTGTCGGCCACTTGGATAGAGATGTAACTGTATGCATCTAAACATTTATCTTCTGTTTCAGGGAAGAGAAAAAGCGGCGCAGACAGGTATGTCTTGTCTTCTTTTCTTTTTTTTAAACAGAAAATAAACAGAACCCAAAAAACAATCATTTTGCATTAATGAAAAAATTAGCTAAAATGTGTATGGTGGCATTGTTATGTGATTCTTATTCTTTTAAGTGACTCTTATATCATGCTTAGTGGTCACATTTGCTTTCCACAGGCTGAAATTGATGCCAAAGAAAGGGAGCTGCAGGCAAAAGAAGCAGAGCTGTTGGAGCGACAGCGGAGACAACAGATGAATGAGGTGATCCATTTTCCATCTGTTTGTTTTGCTTGTATTATTCAGATTTACCCTGTCTTTCTCTGTCTGTCTGTCTGACAAAAACGTTACTAGGTCTTTTGACAACTTTCGGGGGGGAAGAGTGGAAGTAGGGTTTGGGTGAAGATGAGGTAGCGACAGGGGTACCCGGTACCTAGGTGAGCATCCATTTCTCACACATTACCCACAATGCAGGTGAGCAGTTCCCAGGAGAGCCGGAGGAACATCGCCAGCCTGCAGAGGGAGCTGATCGCGGCCAAGCGTAGGGAAGAGACCCAGAAGCGCCTGATCCTCCAGATCCAGCAGCAGAAGAAACAGCTTGAAGAGCAGCGCACCTCGCTAATGGCTGCCGCTCACAGCCTGCAGACCACCAACACCACGTCCGCTGTAAGTGGTAACTAGTTGTGCTTACTTGTACTTTTGTATAGTCCATTTGCCGAAAAGTGTAGGTGAATTTTTTTTTTACAGATATCTCTGAAACTATTCACTTCATTAAAAGTCTGTAAGCACACAAAGTATACTGTTTTCAGAGACCCAGTGGAAATTTTTTTTTTTTTAAAAATAAAATAAATGTATATGTTGTAGTTTTTGCTCGCACGTGAGTGATTTTGCATCAGTTAGGTGAAACTGTCAAGTTTGTTTGCCTCTACCAGACCTTGTGTTTGGATGTAGGTGGGTCAAAGGATTGCCCCCGCGCCTTGTGACAAATGCCGTATACATGTGCCTTTTGCTTTGAGGGCACTGCTTTTCAACTTTTACTGGACATGCACGTGCAGCATTCCGATGTCACTTTATGTCGGACATGCCGAATGAGCCAGCAAATGTCATGGAGGACTATCAAGGGTAGATTTTTTTTTTTTTTCTCATCGTGGTTCACTGGTCACCCCAAGGGTTGGAGGCTTAACGGTGATAGATACATGGAAACAAGAATGGTATTTGGTTGCGTCTCTGGGTCAGGTACACTTTTTCTTCTGACAGTGTTCCAGGAAAGTGTATTGTTTTCTGGAGATCGAAAGAAGAAAAAAAAACCCACAAAAAACCCTACATATTTATGGCAAACAGACTATAGCCAGAGTGGACACAATATAGTAGTGTGTATCAAGTTTACATCGCTGATTTGATTTGTCATACAGCTAGGTTTAAAAAAAGAAATAACAGGTGTGATGATGGTCAGTGCTGTTGAAGCTATACTGACATTTTATTTTTAGGAAGACTGCTTTTTGTCATGCTGAAACCTTTTTTTGACTTTTCTCTAGGAATTGCTGGAGGTTGCAGATGCCCTGACTTCTGAGAGTCCAGTTTCTTCCACAAGGTTTGTTTCCTTCTGGATCAGTATGCTGGTGTGTAGTAGAGAAAGGCAGTTTTCTTTGTTAATAATTAGCAGGGTACTTGCATCTTAACTGAATAATCTGAACTTATAGTCGTGCCCACATGGGATATTACAGTGTTGCTCGCTCTCTCTTGCACCCGTTCTTTGCCCCCCAACCTCCCCCTCCCCCCCCCCCCACACACACACATAGACATGAAATTGAATGGATGCTCTCTCTCATCTAGTGGCAGAGATACAAGGGGGAAACGAAAGTCATCATCAGGTGGAATGATGGGAGGGAAGAAGCGCATCAGCATCAAGACAGAGACAGGGGAGATGCTGGCGATCACCACAAATGATGACTCAGAGGAAGAGGAGGAACAGGAAGGCCCAGAAAATCCTCCATCACCCAGCCTCCTCACAGGTGCCAGCGACCCTAGGCCTGTCACACCCAGACAGGCTGTGAACAGAGCCTCAGGTGCCAGAATGTTCGCGACTGCAGCCTCAGCTGGAAATAGTCGCCCGGCTGCAACCTCCACACCAAAACCCACGCCAAAACGACCACGTCAACCACGCTCACAGCCTCAGCACACTGAGACTGACGAGTCGGTTATTGATCTTACCCTTGACGATGATGATGGGAGCAGCTACAGTACTGCTGCCGCTGCCAGTGGTGAAAAGCAGGATGTCAAACCTAATGTGGATGAACTCAACAGACAAATGGCAGCTAACAGTGAAAGGAATCAGGCCAGTGTCAATGATGCTGGAGATAGTGGTGGTGGTGGTGGTGGTGGTGGTGATGCCGCTGCCACTGCCACTGCCACTGCCACTGCCACTGCCTCTGCCAGCAACAGTGTCTCCAGCAGGAATGATACAGGAGAAAAGGGTACACCTGTACAAGATGACGCAGATGAAGACAAATACAAGCTGATAAAACACAAGTACAAACTGCTGCAGCAACGTTTCATGAACCTCCAGCGCAATGTCCACAGGCTTCTCTCTTTCATCGTGCCTGATGTTGACTTGGGCAGCGAGGATGACATTGAGCACATCGTCATGGAGATGATCCGTGTCAACTGTGCATGTGAGGAGGCTCAAAGTGCTGAAGCGAAAGACGCACAAAAACCTGAAGACTTGAAAGACCAACAGACATCTCACGGTAGCAGAGACAAAGAGGTGTCCAAGTCTCAAGACGTTGATATGGTAGAGGCAGTCAGTGCTGCATCATGTGAAGTCAGAAACATGCAAAAAATGCAGGACGACAAAGACAAGGATGGAAACCAGACTCAGGGTTCTGAAGATGGAGAAAGACATAAGGCAGAAGAATTCGGAGAGGGAGCGTTACCAGGATCTGAAGAAAGTGCAGGTGAAAGCGCACACACAAATCCGGAGGGTGAGCAGACAGAGGCACTAAGAGACGAAGACCCTGAAGGTGGTGACGCAGGGAAATGTGCTGTTTATCAGGAATCACATGAAATTGTAGAAAGTAATGTTGCAGACACACGACAACCTGTAGAAGGCAAAGAATCAGAGTTTGTGTCAGACACACAACAACCTGTAGAAAGTGAAGAATCAGAGTTTGTGGCAGACATACAACAACCTGTAGAAGGTGAAGAATCAGAGTTTGTGGCAGACACCCAACAACCTGTAGAAGGCGAAGAATCAGAGTTTGTGGCAGACACACAACAACCTGTAGAAGCCAAAGAATTTGAAGACAGTGTCACACATAAAACTGAGGAAATGGAAGAGGCTTGTGTTCCAGGAGAAAGTGCTTTGAAAGAGACTGTTGAAGCTCATAACTTGGGTGAGAAAGAGCCACGTGATGCTGGAGACACTGCAGAGACACGTCCCTCTGAAGAACTTGCAGAACAGAATACATGTGAGCATTTAGACACTGAGTCTTCTGTGATTGAGGCCCACAGTGATGGCCAATTTCAGGATGCTGCTCAGGCACAGGACGAAGTTGGAGAGAACAATGTGCAAGAACCTCAAGTTAGTGAGGAGATGGTTCTAGAATTTGAAGCGACACCAAAACTCGAGGATGCTGACATTGAAACACAGGACCCAGAAGACTCTTTAAATATAGAGGCAATCTCAGCTTGACTTTAGAGTGAGTGCATAAGGTCTCTGAGATCTATCAAAAGAGTGCTGCACAAAATTTGTCAAAAGGTGCCGAAAGGGATTTCAGATTGGATATGCAGAATGTCTGATGCTTCAGGAAAGGCAGATGAATATTCGGTATACAGGTTGTGTTAACGTTCAGATGAGTATAAGGCATTTTGATCTGTTGTGACATAAATCAAAGCAGGGTCAGGCTAATAGCTATTTTTGAAATGGGAGGAAAAGCCACTGCTGCAGTATTCAGTGTTGTCAAATTGTATACACTGGACACGTCCATGCCACTTGAAATGAATTTCTCAGGGAGAGAAAAATTTACCTTTTTCATAATCTTAGCTTACACTGTCACCAACTACAACAGTGCTGTCATTGAAATTTGCTGATGCTATAGGAGGTGCCATGCTGCAGATGCTGAGTCAACTGCACTACTGTATGCTGCTGACAGCTGAGAATAATCAATAGGTTCGCCTTCAAATATACAGCACCAAGCATGGAATGATTCGTGAAGCCAGTCCTGTGGAATGTACAGGTAGATGTACTGGACTACACATGTGTGTTCCTTAGTACTGTACATGTACTTATTGTTTATATGTATGTTTGAAGATGAGCTTAAAAATGCGTACGCAGGCAACAAAGACTGGTGACAGTAGTCAACATTTTGACTTTGGGTAATCACTAATTTTGGATTTTATTTTTTAATTAATCATGTTAATCATGACATACCTGTATACAGTATGCTGTCATAAAGACAAAGAGCTTTGGTATTTCTGTTGGGACGAAATGTTCGGAGTCTTCCTTGATTTAACTAGCAGTACCTGAGTGCGAGTGATGCGTATCTCAGGTAGGCAAATCATTCAGTCAATGAAAGTGGGCACTGCAGCTAAAAGGAAAACCTTGTTTATGGGAAGAGCCCCTTGGTGAGGATCGCAATAAAGTTCAGCACATTTTCTGTCACAGGGATCCCTGCTTATGAATTGCGGGCACAGAGACTGTTAGTGTTACAGTAATTGCCCAACGGAAAAGCACAAGGACAGCATGTTCTGTGTCTCATTGTTCGTTATCATGTTTTGTCCAAGTGATGAGCTTCGCTTTTGTGATAAGTGATTAATGTCAAGTATTAATATTTTACTACTGAATTAGTAAATGTTGTGATATAATAAACGGTGGGTCAGTCAGTCAGAGCATGTGGTGTTGGAAATGTGTTTTCCTGCTTCACTGCAAAATAATGCAATAGAATTGGTGTAGAAATTGTGCGACTGAAAATTTGCTGGTTGTGTGATCCTTGTAATACTAATACCCTCATTTTGTACTGCCAGTATAGGTATTTTCCCAGTCATTGTGCTGTTAATGAATTGTTCAGCTTGACAATGGCTCTGTTGGTGCTTATATAATTGCAATGCTTTTCCCTCCTTTCCCACAGAGAGAGAGAGAGAGTTTTGAACAGTAAGGCCGATTAAAAAATGTTACTCTTGATGTGTCTTCACAGCTATGTGCATGCGTACTAACCTTTCTAGACATCAGTCTGCATTCAAAGGAAAATCCAAGCAATCTTTTCATGGAGTGTGCACATAAGCTACACCAGTTTCTTCATTGTACTCATAGATCCATGGGTCAGTGTTGTGAAAAACAGTACATGTACCTCTTCAAATGAATCTGGACAGTGGTGTAGGTAATTGGGCCCTACTTTCTGGAACTGCTGCCTGTTGAGCTTGAGTGGGGTCGCAGCACAGGGGTTGAACAAACAATGTTTTCAAGACCGCCCAATCCAAACAGGACAGTAGGCAGTAGGAAATTCAGAGCAGCATGTGAAGACGTATTCCGTCTTGAAATAGCGATGTACGCATTTAGAGCATTCATACCACCTGCTGCTTCACGGTGTATAGTGGAACAATATCTTTGGGAGTATTGTTTTTGTGTTTTTTTCATGTATTTGTGTACTAGGGTTTTCAGCGCCTCTGGTCTTTCTCTTCTTTGTCAGTGTCAGTTAAACAGTACATGTACTTGTGTTCTTTGACTTTGAGCATGCCTGATGTACATGTACCGTGTATACTTAACAGTAAGAACTTCTTTATTTTGTATTTTGTAGCTTGTGTACATAGCATCTTCTCCCATGCATGTGCTTGAATTACAAACTAGTCAACTTGGGATGTAAATGATGATTTTGTCACTGGTCATTTCATCAGAGATTTACCACAGGAGAATCCACCTCTTTCACACATTTGTCACCCACAAATTACTGCTTGATGGGCGAAAACTAGTGAAAGGATACCTCAAAACTTCGGGTGATTGTTTCCTCTTTTTGATACATGTGTATATATATATATATGTTTGATTCTCAGCAATGTCATTTAAACGACAGAACAGACACCATGATGCTGTTTACATGCAGATCTGCAAACTAACACAGGCAAACTTTAGCAAATAGGGTGTCACATTTGCCTTGGATGTTGGCCATAGACTGATTGAATTTTACAATGTCTGATAACGTTTTCACCAAGATGGACATGTGTCCATCATTTATGTGCTATATTAGTCCTCTTGATTCATGACAAATGTCCTACACATTACATTTTCGGTCAGCTAGTACATTTGTCCTATTATACTTTCTCCAGATTTGAAGCCCTGACCAAACACATCTAGAGTGACAGAAGTGCTAAGATAACTTCAGTTTAATCTTTGAAAGATGCATGTGGTTTTCCTTGTTCAGTTTTTGTGGGTCATGAAAATCATGCTTAGTTCTGTTTGTTTTGTTCACTTTGTGAACATCAGTCTGCAACGCTGTTTTCCTTTCTTGTTGTATTTATGAAGTGTTTCATATGTTTTGGGGGGGGCAAATTTCAGCATTTTGAATTTGGGTTTGTATAAGTTTGGATGGCAATAAATTTGTACTGTAAGCAGATGAAGGAATTTTGTTGTATGTTTTCTCTGTGACTGCCCCCCCCCCCCCCTTTGTTTAATACTACTGTTTTAATAACAACCTGTATCTTCAAACACATCCTGGAGTCTTTGCACTAAAACTAGTCAAAATTTGGAGGAAAAAATACATAAAAAAAGTCCTCATAAGACCACAGCATATTTTTTCTTCGCTTGTGTTTATTTCTTTGCAGTACAAGTTGCTGTAGGTGTTTGTTTTTTTTGTTTTTTTAAATGCCGGCATCAAAACATATCAATACGACTACCAACAATAGTGATTAAAAAAATTGCTCTCAAAAAGAGTTCCAAAGGGCTCCATAGCAAACAAACAAATAGGGGGAGAATCTGTACTAGTGATTCCACAAAACTGAAAACAAACAAAGCAGTATGTGAACTTCATGTTCACCTGATTAATAACATCTTTCTAGGCTGGGCTCACAAAACGAATCTACATCACTGATCATGTACTTTCCAACGGTGGTGGTGTGCAACTTTTGCACAACTAGATGGAACCATTCAAAACCATATTGTGTTCCCAATCACCATTAGTGTATAGTTCTGCTGGTTTTCACAGTAAGCTCTCTGTTGATGTCATTCTTCTACCACAGTCATGACAAGCTACATGAAATGTGCTACATCTAAATTCCACACCAACATCAACGTCTTTGTGCTTTGAATCCAGGTATCACAGTCTGTTAACTAAAGACCTGCTTTTGAAACTACATGTACCTGCTTTACATAACACTGATCTTGTACACTGATGCTTACATAGAAGTCTTGATACTTGTCCTTCAGAATCTGGCCAATAATGCAAAACAATATTCAAAAATAAACTATACATCAAAAGATCACTTTTTCACTGTCATGATATGTAAAACTACAGGACCACGTCACTTGTACATGTATCTGATGCTGAATTTCATGCACGTCTAACTAGAAAAAAATATGTACAATTATGAGGTTCTCCATCAATTATTTTACCAACATCGGCCAAACAATGAAAACAATTCAACCAAATCAGCAGATCTACAGAAGGATGCTGCTGTTCCGGTAAATACACACCCCTGGGTATGTACAGAACAAATGCCATACCCAGACATACAGCCCAGTACCCAGAACTTGTAAATCATTGGGCAAACAATAGGATACTGTGAATAGGCCAGACAAGTGACCACTACAGACAAGTTGTTGCCCTACAGAGGTAGCAGGTCTGACTATAATCTGGATTTTTTTTTCTTTCCCCAAGTCAACTTCCCCCACCCCCACTTCCTCCCTTCAAAAACAACAAATAACTGGCCATATATTCTACCAAACCAATGGCTGCCCTCATAAAAAAAAACAGCTGCCATCTGCAGCGTGCACAATGTGGAAGAGTTCATCCAAACCAGTGTGAGCTTTGACACACTCGATCCCAGGCCTTCACACACAGCCAGCACCACTCTTCCCCGCAGCGAAAACACACCATGTGCATGCACCCTCCTGTAACATATGGACACAATCTGTCATAGCTTTGCTGTGTCAATTCTGTCTGTATTCTAGTGGACAACAATGCACAGAAAAACATACCTTTAAAAAGCAACCTCTGGGAAGGGACAGTTACACATATCAAACTTTTCATTTGTTCTTAATTCTCAATTGTGACCATCCAAGAGAAAACCTGGCGTAAGACGCACACCGCTGTTCCAAGCTAGAGGCTAACAAAGGTCAGCGGGTGCTATGTGGTTGATACTGAGATTTTGCCAAAATCAGGTAGTTCTGCCCTTAAATTATGATGTCTTAAAAGGAGTTTTTTTGCACTGTAAAGAGCAAGGCTGTTTCTTTAAGATGGCCCCAAAAACAAAAAATTGAAAATTTTGCACTAAGCTGGGTTTTCTCATAGAAGGTCACAATTGTCATTTCCTTCAGTAGCAAATTCAGATAAACGCTTTACTGTCTCAGCAATTTGCTGGATAAAAGTATAACTACGTGTATTTTCATGCTGTGTTGAGGCAGGAATACAGTTCACACTACAAAGATTTTCATCTGACCATCTCTTTCTGTGCGTGTCCCACATCCTGGGCACCCCTTGGTTGTCACCTCAATTGTCTGAGCTGTCTGTCGCTCCCACTGTGCACGTTCTGCCCGCTCTGGGTCACTAAAATCCTGCACAATGAGAATTTCAATGTAATACATGTTCAAACTCTAGATCACAACAGTGGGTGTGAACGATGTTCACGTCTAAGCTGCAATATGTTTTTCTTAAATATTTGTTTGGGCGCACGCACACACACAAAGAAAAAGGCACCTTATAAGACATTCACTCATCACCTTTGCAAGGTCAAATTATAAGTTACCTAATCAATCTGTGACAATCAAATGCTCAAACTAAAATCACTTTGGTCTTTGTCACTGCAGCAATTTGGACAAATGTTGATTTTGAACAACAAATGAGATCACAGTACCTGCGAGGATTCAGAACTCCGGGTTTGAAAACTGCAGTCTCCCTCATGTACTGCTCCCTGGCAGTTGCGGCAGAACACAAACTGAAATCGCAAAGACAAACGCACTAGTCCTCTGATTACTGTTTGATCTTGATTCTGCCGTGTAATTCAATTCAATTAAAATCTTTATTACTTAGGCGACTGGCCCATCACAAAGCAGATACGCTTACATTTACCATGAAATTACTATTACTACATGAAACCAGAACCATAGGAGTGGCGCAAAAAAACAAAAAACCAACAAGCAAAAACAGAATCTGCTGCATAGGGCAACATAAATCTCCACCACCAACAACCCAACACATACACCCAGGCAAAAGGTTTCCAAGACTTTGCAGTACAATAAAATAATGATTGTCAAGGAAACAAGTCTTTTTAGCAACGGCAGACTACTTGACGTCAACTGCCTCTGCTGCTGTAAAATAAAGTTTCATAGAATCATTGTTCATGATTCTTGGTAGGCTATGAAAAAGAAGAAAAAAAAAAAAAGACAGGCTAAGCGTACATGGCATTGTGGACAGACAACTCGAGGGCCAGGCGTATCCACCATGAATGGCTGACCACAGCCAGATCTGGGACAATACACTCCGCCAGCAGCTAACAGACACTCCTCTGCAGCAAAGTCCTTGTAGCGCTCATATTCTGTACACCCCATGATGCAGAAGTGATGCTGTTCTTGAATGTAAGAATCAGCACATCCAGCTATCACAGAGGAAGACACACACACACAAAAAACTTCAATGCACGTGAAAATTAAATGCTCAATGAGAAAAGGGTCTGCTTCCTCTGTACCTGTCTGACTCTTTCCCTGTCCCCCTCTATCTCCACACGTGCATCCATCCATCCTCCAAAGCCTTAGAAAATCCATTTTTGTTTGCTCAGAGGGTTTACTTTCAATTGTGTCTAATTTCTGTCTCATTCACAACCACTGAATTCTCTCGGGTGTGTGTTGCACCCCTTTCAAGTACACTCAAACCCCATCGCAATCTACTGGATTCCCAACAGCAGTAATGCTTGACATCAACATATAATCTGTCAGTGCTCGCCCATGAGCACAGATTTTAATGTGGCATATTAAATGTGCAAGAAACTCCCAGGCCATAGTTACCTTGAGAATGGATAGGGGTTGTGAGAGTGCTTACTTTACCATTTTCATTGAGAAAAAAATGTACAGCTTAATGAACCAAGGAGGGAGAAAGCTAATAAATTAATGGGCACCTACCCGGACATGGCAATGTGTAGCCATACTGCTCACGCTGGACGAAGCCCCTCTCATGCAGGCGCACCTTGCAGTACTCCATGAAGCAGTGGAGGCACATGACGTGTGATGCCTGACATGGGAACACAACCACCGGGCTCCTAGAAAAACAAACTAAATTAAACTCCTGAGCTCTTCCATTGATCTGAGCGTAAACTCTCACTATCTTGCCCATGTCATTTTCGTTTAAATCTTTATGATGTTTCATCACCTGTTTATACGGGAACCGAATTGACTAGTCAGCTACTGACAGAAGGCAAAAAATAACTTAATTATTATTAATCAAGGAATATATAGTCCTGCACCTATAATGAATGCGAAAGACAGGAGGGTTGTGTGAACTAGTTGTTCAGCATAGATAGATGATGTACAGTTAATGGATTTCCTGACAGCATTATACAGAATGCTTACAGCACGTCAGCACACGTAATGCATTCAACACAGCGCCGATTGGGGCGGATATGATACAATGCGACTGCAGTTCCATCTACGCTGCCTTGGTGATCCTCAACGCACTTAAAATAAAACACCTGGAACATACAAATATAACATACTCCAGTAGCAGGACCGGGCTCAGGCAAACATTAGACCTATCAAATATCCAGGTACTATAATGACAAAAAAAGTGCACCACACTAACCGGATCAAACTTTAAACAATTCTCAAGCCAACAGCCTTCCAGGTTGAACACTTTCACTACTGGTTTGATTTTGAACTTTTTTTTTTTTCAAATGGGGGGGGGGGGGGGGGGGGGCGAGTATGTAAATAATGAAAATTTGACAGTGCTGATGGCCCAAATTTTGCACACAAAAAAATGATGGTGAAAGTGTCAAACAACAGAGAACTTTATCTGCCCTTCATTACCTAATTCTCTTTGTACTGGGGTGAAAAACAACAGCCATGTACCCGTACAACATGCACTAACCGGCTTGCAATCTTCACAGTGGAGACTTTGACATTTTCCAGTGACTCGCCCTGGTGTTAATACATCTGCCCAGCTGCCAGGGCCCTGCACACACAAGAATTATCAAGTAACCTAACCAAAGCAATGTTATAAATATTACCATTCTCTTTCAAGGGAATTCTCCAGGCAATAAACACTGCATCCACCATAGGAATTAAGTCACTTCAGCTGGACCCCACACCAGGAGACCCCTGTATAAATCCATGAAAGAGTAACATGCTTAAAGTGTTACATGTTTCTGCCTCCTAAGAACCACCCTGTTGCCTGATGTGGAAAAGTAGAAATTAAGCAAAACAGAGAAAGCTTAACAAACCTGGGACATTATGAGCAAATGAACAAAAAGACAAAAAAAAAAAATTGCTTGCACACAAACACATGGCAACACCACACCTACAAATATACGCATGCATGCTTACCCTCTCCACAAGAACTGCACCGTCACCACACACGCTGCACTTGACACGCAGTCTGCCGGGTCGTACCTCTCCGCACAGTTTACAGTACACAAAGTACTGATCCAACAGTCGTCCACCCTCTGATCACGAAAAGAAAGTGAGAGACAGAGAGAGAGAGAGAGAGACAGAGAAAGAGAGAGACAGAGAGAGAGAACCGCATGGTGAATGTTCCTGCATTTCTTATGAATTCTGTTTCTCTCTGAAGTGATCGTGATATTACTTGCATAAACTTTCACAAATGGCACAATCAAATGATACCAGAATTTAAATTTTCAATCCAGTCTTAATTTCTACTGTGCTATGATCATATCTTACTGATGACAACCAACTAAACAACACAAAATGAAAAAATACATGCAGAATAGAAAGGGAAAACCCCAAACAAAACCTGACAGACCACAGCTGCCACCTGCAGTTGTGTTTGACGTTGTGGCAGGAACTGCAGCAGGGGCTGTCTGTGAATCTGAGACACTTGTCGTAATTCCTCTTGTTGCTTGTGTTGTTGCTGAGGGCTTTGTGCGGATTGCAAACAACATGCTCTGCATCCCAACACCACTTTCCTGAAAGACGACGATACTAAAGTTGTCTGTTTTGTAAAATAAACCAGAATATTTTGTAAAATAAACAAGAACGTCTATGAAATTTGCCTGAAAAGAAACCCTGTACTGTGAATTCTGAACTTTCATGATGTCATTATACTGGGACAGAGACATTTATGCTATATATCTTGCTCAGACTGCCTGCCTACAACCACTTTTTTCTTCTCATGTCACTTTGACATAAATTTTTCAGCTTGAGATCAGTTCAAACTTAGTACTAGCTGTTACATTTTTGTCAGCAAACTACAAAATACACTCCACACAAACCTCAATAGTCAAGTCATCTGCCAAGACACTACCAGCCAGCACGACCTTGACCTCGGGCAATGGGATATTGTGATCAGCAGACAACTTTTGTCTCAGTTCTCCAACAGTGAATGCCCTGTCAAGTTCATACATGGTCTGATGGGATCCGAACCTCACATTGACAGCGATGCTGGAATAGTCAGGACCTGCTGACCATCCCTGTGTGCGTCTTGCGGCCATGATGGAGTAGACTCTGCTCAGCATGCCGAGTCAATGATCTTCATCTTTAGTTTTCCACTGAGACTGTCAGGAACAAAACTGAATAATATTATTGTTGAGATGGTGCACACAGTACCAGTCTTCAAGTGAGTGGGGTCTGTTGCATGTGTGTGTGTGTGTGTGTGTGTGTGTGTGTGTGTGTGAGAGAGAGAGAGAGAGAGAGAGAGAGAAAGAACGAACGAATGAACGAAACTTTACTTTACAAGGATAAAGGGTTAGGTGTGCAGACCTTTTTTCGATCTTGTCCTTGTTAAACTATAAATACTAGGAAAACTGCAGTTATTTCTTGAAACACACACACACACACACACACACACACACACACACACACACACACACAGAGCGTAGATATACATAAACAAGCATGACCTCAATGATTTGAATGAATGTGTCAAATGCTAAATAAAGTACGAACGTGACCATTACAAGGTATTTACTAGAGAGAGGGAGAGAGAGAGAGTAAAAGTGCTCAGTGCATGTATATGAACAATGGCGTTCTTGAACCGGCCAGCAGACACGCATGATTGCTGGTCTGTACATCGTGTCTCTGACTGACTGACTGTCAGGGATGGATTTACTCAAAAATGCCAATGAGACATTGTCTCCTTGACCAGTCATTTTTATGAGACATTTTCACTTTCATGAGACAATCAAGTTCACCCGAATCACTCTGTCACATGTCTGTGCCGAGAGCCTTTTCCTAAGTGCAGTGACGTTCAGGTTCTGAACGGAAAAGGACCTCTCGATCGCAGAACTGAGAAAACTGATAACGCGCCAATATTTTTTGCAACTCTTTAGAGCGAGAGTTCAAGTGTGCTTGTGATGTCATGTTCGTGCGATATATGACGCATTTTGCGAAATTTCTATGCGACATTTTATCAAAATATGAGACATAGTCGCACGGCGCGCGAGAAAATCGACCCCTGGACTGTACATCATTTTACTGAGCCCTCTTCCCCTGGTTGTCATTGACCTTATGTGCCTAGGATTATCTGATGAGAAGACACACATTTTTCTTTAATCTACATGACAAAATCGCACTTTGTTAATAACAAACTCGAGTGATCACCTTGTATCATCCAGGCAACACTACCAGCCATCCAGCCATATTGCATTTTGTTGTTTCGATTTGTTTTCCTTGGGCCTAACCTCCCTTTAAATTACAAAAGTAATCGAAGCAAACTTAAAAGGGGATTATTTTTGGTAAGAATAATGTTTTTAGAATCAATATTAAATGTTTAACAAATAATTTTAAACTTTTGTCCTAAATAATAGAAGAAACGGATATATTTTAGCTTAAACTATACGTAAAAGTTATGGATTAGTTGCCTTCTTTACGCAAAAGGAACAAGGTCAAGGTAATATCATCCAACAACAAACATGGCGCTGTTTCGAGGAGCAAGGTCTTTCGGCAAAACACTTTCCTCCGTGGTTGACAGCGGATTTGCCTCCCCCGCAGCTCTCTATCACAAAAACGTAATTCTGCTCCAGTAATTAGACACAGCTTATAAAGACATCTAAAACGTTCAATGTGCGAACGGCCAGTTTTGGCACGGTGTCGTCATTTCCATAACCTCGTGGGCTCCAGATGAAATACGCATTTATTGAATACTTGGTCTTACTGTTGTATGTCAGTGCCTCATGACTTCTATATTTCAGGTGATCGACCACTATGAGAATCCGCGAAATGTTGGCTCCATGGACAAGAACGACAAAAAGGTTGGGACAGGACTGGTGGGCGCCCCAGCTTGCGGGGATGTCATGAAACTGCAGGTAGATAAACAGTCTCTGTCTCTCAAATGTCAATACGTTGTATGAAGTAACTAGAGTGTTTCCAGTCTCTGTTAAATGTCACGCTCATCCAGACTAATTATTATTAGCTGACGAAGCAGCGTGCTTCAGTAATGACTGTCAGTACAGGCAACCATAGGGTGAAATTGAAAGATCTGTTTGGTTCAACTGTAGTCAGTGTTGTTTGCCCTTTCTTGTTGAGGTAAAACTAGCTGCCACTGCGAACCAAATCATATTCAGAAACAAATTCACATTTAAAACTAGGAATTAGTCTATACTTAACATCTTTGTACTTTGTGCCTATATATATATATATATATATATATACAATATAGGGGAAGTAAATTGACCTGATTGAGCGCATGTTTTCGGCTTTAGCGACGCCTTTGTTTCTATTCTATATATATACAATATATATATATATATATATATATATATATATATATATATATATATTTGTTGAGCAAATGTCAATACGTTGTATGAAATAAATTATTTTTCTTTTTTATTCTAGATCAAGGTGGATGACAATGGCAAGATAGTTGACGCAAAGTTCAAAACATTTGGTTGTGGGTCTGCCATTGCCTCAAGTTCCCTTGCCACAGAGTGGGTGAAAGGCAAAACAGTAAGTACAATATGTTTTCTGTGAAGTAGAAAAGGAACTGCAGTTGTTACCAGTTGTGGATGGGGGTAGGCAGCTGAACACAATCATGCTCTCTGCCACCAATGGTACAGTTTAAACCTGCCAGTGTGGAGACCTCTACAAGGAGGACACCTCCACTAGGCAGATACCCGAAAGTATTCCCATTCACTTTTCCTTGCCCAGCAACGCCACAATAACCAGCTTGAATGCGAACAACATAAACCAGTCCCTAGTGAGCCAGCCTCTGCATAAGATGGATAGTCATATTACAGTGTGGCCATCTTCACACCTTTTTCTAAGCCCATCACAGCACTTGCCCTTTTCTCTAATTCCCTGTTTATTTGCACTTCACATCTGTGAGAGGGTGCTGGCCCAAAGTATACATGTGTTTTTTTTCTAAGCCCATCACACCTCTTAAATGGTGTGAACACTTAGTTGATATTATTTTATCTTACCTGAATATTTTCTGGTCTAAACTTGGCTGTACTGCACTTTATCAATTGTGAAAAAAAAAGAAAAAAGAATCTATGAGTTTTGCTATATATATATTACATGTCTTTGATATGACGCATACCACTAACTTTTCTGTCTCCAGATTGATGAGGCGCTGACAATAAAGAATACACAGATTGCGAAAGAACTCTCCTTGCCCCCAGTCAAGCTTCACTGTTCTAGTGAGTATGGAAGGAAGTCTTTTTTTTTTTTTTTTTTTTTTTTACAGAGTTGTCCTTTCAGCTGGTTAGCCTGACAGCCCCCCCCCCCCACCCCAAAGAAAAAAAAGAAAAGAAAGAAGTTATATGTTTTAAAAGGTAAAGAGTTCAGAATTTTTTTTTTCAATTGAAAGGAAAAGTAAAAATTCATTTGATTTGTGGATTTGTCCTTTTTGTCCTATTTTACATTCTTGAACTCCTCACTTTGAGCACTTTCAGCAGCGTTTGTTTGTTGTTTTTTACCTGGTATTGTTCTGTTCTTTTGCAGTGTTGGCAGAGGATGCAATAAAGGCGGCTCTGAACGATTACAAGGTCAAGAACCAGGATGGGACGCCTCCAGATGAAAAGGCTTCAGCCTCAAACTAAAGAGTTTTATGTATCTACATGTATACTTTGTGTGCAGGAATGTGTGATGCATGTGCTATTCCAGTGAAAGACTGGGTAAAAAGAATGGTACCAAGTTGTGGATAATCAAGAGGTCAAGGTTTATTGTGTGGACTGGTGATTTTCCAGACTAGGTTTCTTGCATGCATTTTCCAGACAGGTGTCTGAAAATTTGTGATGAATGCTCTGTACAGAACGAGATGAAGCATTGGTGTTACCTTTTCCCTTTTTTATTTTCATCTGGAAAGAACTTTGGTTTTGGTGGTTTTCCATACTCTAGTTTTCATTATCTTCTTAAAGGGTATTGCAGACACCGTCCTTCTCACAGATATTTCAGAGAGAATAGTCGCATAGTTGGTAGGATACCAAATTCAGATAGTCATAAAATACACTATTAACAGCTGGACAGCTGCAGAGCATTGCTCACACACAGGGCAATTGCAACAGTATGACAGGCTTTTCAAATGAGATTTCAGGATGTTTCCCTGCTGTCATCGCTTCCATGATCCTTTTTAGTGTAGTTAGCACTTTATAGTGCTTGTTCTCTGTATATATATATGTACTGCTGTGAAACTAATTTGAGTTTTTTGTGGCGGCCATTTGTCTTTCTCTCAGTTGCCGTCACACATTCTGTCACAAGTGGCAAGCTTGCACAGCATGTCGGCTTGAGAAGATCCACTGCTGTGATAGCTTGCTGTTGGCATCAGTAGCCCAGCATCTCAGGTGTATTGAATTACCTTCATATACATGACCAGGGGATTTGGTCTAGTGGCATGCGACCGTGGAACATGGTGAGCAGGAGTTATAAAGTATGGCATACAAAGCTTCAAGTGCAACCCACTCCGTTTCCAGGGGAGTAGTTTGAATTTTCCTTAGTACGGTTATGTCAAAAATATATGTCACCAGTTTTTTGTGTGTTTTTTGTTTGTTGTTGTGTAATGATGTAGATACCAGACAAACACAAACCACACCATAGACAAGCGAGCAAGAGAAACACTTGTCATATATTGGAAAAGATTGCATATGTGCTGCCAGGTATAATCAAACTCATTTTGTTTATACTGGAAGATGCTCTAACTAGAGTGACAGCGATCGTCAAATGTGTCAGGACCATGGTAGCCATTCGGGCTACTGCCCTGAACAAAACTGGTAGCCCGAAAAAAATTCTGGTAGTAGGAGTGGCTGCTAGGTTCTGATTCATCTCAGAATTCCTGCTCGCCATTCGGGCTACCGCTACCGGAGCTTTCACTCGCCCGACGGTAAATTTGGTAGCGAAAGCGAGCGGGCGAGCGCATTTGACGATCGCTGGAGTGATCTGCATGTTTAGTTCCTGTAAATGTTTTCCTTGTTTTTACGCTCTAGTATTCTTTTTGTTGTAAATACATGAAATCTGTTAGTGTACGTGTATAGGTATTATTAAGTATGACCTGCAGCTTTTCCTCTCAGAAATGCTCTTTTTTATGATATTACATGTCCTTTCAAAAAACAACAAACAAACATAATTATGGTGACTAGGAACCACATAGTCATGGCAATTATTCTCTGCGAGACTGTTTTTGTTCTCTCTGAGAGACTGTTTTTGTGCTGGACATTTTTTTGCACTAGCATATGCACCGAGTTTCACTGGAGTGCACATCACTTGTAAACAGGTGGAGATTGCACACTAAAACTCTGCATGATGTCAGGTGTGACAGCTTTGTCTCTTTGAAACAAATAAACAGTTACTGCAACATCTCACTGTTTATTGTTTTTGTACATAGAACAAAGAACAGGACAAAACAATTTGTGCAGATATGTGTGTGTGTGTGTGTGTGTGTGTGCATGCATGTGCTTGCAAAACCTGTTTTACTGAAATGAAGAATTGATTTTCAGCTTGTTGGAAGGAAATATGAGACCATAAAAGTTGTGAAAATCTAAGTTAATTATGCTCTAGCCATAAAAGGACGAAGGTAGGGGAGAAGTATGTCTCACATTAACACAATGAACTGCGACGCAACTTATCCATCATACGAAAGCTTACTGTAATTGCCGTTGCATTCATACTCGTATGATTATTCTGCAGACGATACTTGCGTGTTCTTAACCTTGACCGTACATTGTGGGTGTATCTGTGCACTTTCTTTCAAATGTCCGAAGCTCATGCAGTCAATTTTCAAGGTAGATCCACGAAGTTTGACATATAACACTTTTCTGTGTAAAACAGACCTATACAGACATTTAGTGTGCGTGTAAGCTATTTTTATATAGTTCAGTTTAGTGCCTTCTTTAAAAGTATGGATGAGTTTGCACACACAACATACAGCGAGGGTTACCATGTTTTTGTCCTTGTGCTTCTGCAATAGCATGGGTGTGTAATTTGCACCCACAATGTATAGCACGCAAGTTTTCTACTTTAAAGTATGCACCCATGATGTATGCCGTGTTTTTAGGCGATGTACAGCGAGGGTTAAACAGACCAATTAACCTGAAAATACGGGATATCTCGGGAAACGTATTTTACAAGAAGTGTTGAATTGTGTTTCTGTCTGCATTCCTCCAAACTGACAAGGAATGTATCCATAGTTTGATATTATAATACAACGAATGTTTAGGAAGGAGTTGTGAAATCATATTCACGGAACTGAATACCGGGTAGGTGGGTGGTGGAACTAGATTTAATAATAAGAATTTAAAAAAAAAAAAAAACCCACACACAGAAAAATCCGCTGAGTTTTAAGTAGAAGCCGAAAGTCACTCCCTGGGGCACAGAGTTGAGTCTTTCACGCCCCGCCGAAAAGGGACTGCACTCTGGAGTCTAGCCGAAAGTAGGAGCGAGTTACTTCCCTTGACTTGACTTCCGGTACGTCCTCTTTGCCGGAAGTGTGTAAACCCCTTTTCAGCCTTTTCCAACATGGGGTTCCAGACGAAGGTATACCGCTTAGTGTGTGTGGTGTTTTTTTGATTACTTTGATGGGTTGTTGACCACACACAAAGTAGATAAACATGAATTTAGTTGTTGAAATGATTATAGTATGTGAAAATGTACATAGGTACCAGAAAATTACATGGTATGAAAAGATTGGGTCGCACGCCGCTGTCCACTTTGGAAGAACTCGCCAGTGTTTTCCGCTCCCTAAAAACAGGATTGTTAAATCGCACCACTGACCAGGCTAACATCTTTTCCCCAGCATTTCCGTACATTGCGGCTCACCAGCATGGCAGGTCCTCCAACTTTAAATAACCATTTAGCAACATTAGCTCAGTATTTGTCACGTGTTAGAAGTTAAAACTGTCCTGAGGGTTCGGCATTCGCTAAGTGCTACCGCGTGGCCTTTCGAGGCTAGTCGAGGCAATGTTAGAGTTTTTCTTTGGATTTAATCAACATTTTATTTTCATTTCAGCCCCTGCTCATCGATGCCCGTGGGCATCTACTCGGCCGATTGGCAGCTGTTGTTGCAAAGACCCTTCTGCAAGGTAATGAACTCAATGCCCATCAAGATCATCGCATTCACAATGCCACTGCACCAGCCAACCTCTCGCTCCCGTTCATACCTCTCAATATGCTTTGTTGCTTGCGCGGTGTAAAGCCACAAATAACTATGTGTCAATTTGAACGTTATTTAAAGTCAGTTCATGGTAATATCTAACAGATCATTGCAGATGTAGCCTGTAAATGTGAGGTGGGGCCAGGCAACTCACAAGAAATAATAATTCTGTAATAAAGTAAATATATATGTGGTCAAGAGTACAGAGTTGAGTCTAGTGAGTGTGACATGAGTACCCAGTTTTCAGCAAAGTGATAAACAAACTATTTTATATGAATTTGGTGTGTCTTGTCATGAGCAATCTTCACAGAATCTGATTTTCTCATACAAGTTGTCGATTGGCCGTATTTGAAGAAATAAGTTGTGAGTTTGTACATAACATTAAACACTGTCACAATTTTGCAGACTTGAAATTTCAAGGCAAAAACAAACCAGTGATGTTGTTTGCATTTTGTGTTTTTATTTTGAAGGCTTAACCTTCAGCAATATCACAAAAGAGAAGGAAAGACTCACTAGATGCAAAGAAATGCAATGAAAAAGTGGTGTGAACATAACTTTACGTCAAGCGGCATGTTAAACTGAAATGAGCACCATTATGACAGAGTACTGATACTGTTTGGTCAATAAAACCTTCTTAAAAACATTGTTTGGGTTACTCAATAATAATGTAGTGCAATACATGAACAATAATAAATGATACGTGAACAGAAATGGATTCAAATGTTTCTGGTTTTCTGCTTGACGGAACATGTCAATAAAACCCTTTAAAAAGCTAAACATTTTATTCCAGTTATTATTGTTTCCCAGTGAAATTAAAGACTGACCCTTGAAATACATGCAAAAACAAAAATAACAGTTGCTACTTCACTGTGTCCCTGAATAAAGTGATCAAAGAAAGAACTGAGCATGCTTAAACATAACATTACAACATGACAGACTCATTCCAAACTTTTAAAGTCACACAGAAGGAAAAGGTACAAAAAAATATATTACCAGTGACTTTGTTTTTATGGTAAATACACCTTAGTCACACAAAAATGTATCTAACAGATTTAACACATGAATTATTACCATATCCAGCTGTCTGAACATAACTTGACACACTTGAACACAACATTACACTGTGACAGACAAATTTCAGATAGCTAAAGTCAACCAGAAGGAAAAAGAACAAAACATACCAGTTGTAGTAAGTGTGGTTCAATGGGAGGTACTCTTTAACCCCCTCAAAGTACGATTTTAAGCTTAATCCCATAGATAATTGCTATCTCAAGCTACATGAATGTAACTTTACGCAACTTCGAACATAAAACGACACTGTGACAGACTCATTTGAGACTGTCAAAATCAAACAAGAGGAAACGGAACAAAAAAATGTATTACCAGGAAGTGTGCTTTAATCAAAGGTACACATTCTCTTCACAAAAATATGATTTAAAAGCATAATAAAATTGTTAACTGTCATTATCAAGTTGCTGGAACTTAACTTGACAAACACTCATGGAACAGCTTTCACTCAAACACACACAGGAATGATGTATACAAACTGCTATAATCAAAAAGGGGCTCACAGCATAGGAAATAGTGAATACATATCATTTTTCAGTACAGCAAAGGAAAAAAATGTAACCTTTGACTGAACATAACTTGAGACCCACTGTCTGTGTATAAAGTTGTGTTCAAACACAAACAGCTCCTGCACATTTTCTATTGGTGTGATCCTGGAAAAAAAAAACACAGTCATGAATAAAAACACATCATTTCGCTGTCCTCTATTTCTGGCCATTAAAAAAATGAAGTAATGCCCAAGTTGTTGTTTGTACATAACATAACAACTGCATGAATCTGGGTACGGTGTGTAAAGTTAACTTCAATAAACAAACAGATGAACACACAAAAATGTGTTTGAATGGAAATTTTCAAGACTCCAGGGAGAAAAATTATTCCAAAGATGTTTAGCAGGATATTCTATTTTTGTTTGGTGCTAGACTTGTCGTCATATGAGTTTGAACATAATGTTGACGACCTTCGTTTGTGAGTAAAGTTGTGTTCAAACCAGAGACATCTGAAATTTTACATAAGAAAGCTTTACTCCCCGCAAGGGATCTTTTTCCGAGTAGCTTTCCACCTAAAAATACCTAAGGCATTCATTGTTTGTTGCTGAATACACAACTTTTGTAACAGAGTCATGAACATAACGTTTACAACCTAAACCACAAATGTCTCCACGGCTGTATCGATTAGAATCACGACAAGGATTAACATCCACGTGTTGGTGATACCAATCACCACACTAACATCGAGTTTACCATTGCCGCTGTTGTCAGCAGTATTCCAAAATGCACAAGAACACAGACTCTTTGTGTTTATTCACTTTTTGCTGCTGAGTTGACTAGATTTGTCTGAACATAACACTTAACACTTAAAACTTACCCTCGGGATTATCAGCTGCCTCTTCCAGTGACGTTAATCAAAGTCATCGGCTCAAAGAAATCATGCTTCCAGCTTGTGTTTGAAACGGCCGCTGGTTGAATTTATCTCATACCCGAGTGTAGCGATCGATTTTTTCTCGCATGAACATAACAGGAAAATTAACACACCGTCGGGTCTTCGAAATCAACACGAAGTTTCTTTTCAACAACACGAGATATATCGATGTTCTTCCATGAAAAATAAAGAGTGAAAAAACGATGTTGAGATTATGCAAGTTAGGTATTTCGCAGGACAAAAGTACGCTCGACCTCGGCGGTCGATGTTGATCATCGGAAGTTTACTACGACGTTATGTCCAAACGTGCCTACATTTTCAGTCATTTTTCTAAAAAACGGAAAATATTTGACACCTGCCAGTGTGCCGACTGAAATAAAGGCAGTTTTGAGCATTTGGAGACAGCAAATGGGTTCACTGACCGTTCTCCATGTTTCTCAAAATAACACTTCAGCGATCGCAAGTACTTTCTGTCACGTTTTTCTTCCACTGCAATCACCGATTTTTCGCCAAAAACCCAGAGTTTTAAACGCAAGAAGTAAATGTACCACATCCAATTCTCACTGTTTGAAACTCTGATTTATACTGAACAAGTGAGCCAAAGTAGACAACTGTGCATGCTTTTTAAACAAATTTGTAGCATCATTTATGTGAATGGGTAGCCATTTTGAGCAGTCGACTCACCTCTGTACTCTTGACCATATTTGTTGGGGGGGGGGGGGTCATTTGCTTTATAATAATCTTTCTTGTTTCTCACCTTAACAGGCCTTTTTTCTTCTTTAGTAGGTATGTCCTTGTGTCCGTCATTATATTCTTTCATCTTTCACAGGTCAGAGAGTAGTAGTACTGCGATGCGAGGGCATCAACATCTCGGGAAACTTCTACAGAAATAAATGTAAGTTTTTCTGTTTGCTTTTTTACTGTTTTCTTTTGTTGATTCTCGGTTTCTGATGATGTCAGTTGACTTACCTACATTGTCTGAGTAGCATGATGGACAGTTATTTCATCTGATGGAAACCATTTGAGGTGGCTAGCACTAAGTATTTTAAGTGTGTCTTGCAAAAACATCATTTGTAGTTGCAACTCAGTGGCAAGAATGTCAGGTTGCTCTTTTTTTTTCTTCCAGTGAAGTACCTGAACTACTTGAAGAAGCGGTGTAACGTGAAGCCATCCCGTGGCCCATACCATTTCCGTGCCCCAAGCAAGATGTTCCAGAGAGTTGTCAGAGGTAAACTTCGTGCTAGTGTAGATAAGGCTACGGGGTCCTTCCTTGGAGGGGCAATCTAAAACACAGTGTCATCTATGTGCATGAACTTTATTGTAAAAATCCATGGGAAAATGTATACCACCAGTAAAGGCAGTACTTATGATGATCACTTCCTTACCTACATTGAATATTACAATGAAATCAAATCAGATCTGAAATACTGCCTTTTTAAAAAAAAATTATTAGAGAGACTTGGAGGTTATTTTGTTTTTAAGCGCTTTCAGACATTCGCAGGTGTGATCACAGTGTATTTTAAAGTTTTATCTAAGGGTGTCCCAACAGCACTTGTAAATGTCCTTAGTATTGTCAGTGTGTATTTCATGTAGGTATCGTGTTACCGTTTTCTTAAATTCATAATTTCTAGTCAGATTGTCTTCTGTTAAATGTGTAGTTTCTAGTCTGGCCTTTTTAATATGCAGGCATGCTGCCCCACAAGACTGCCCATGGAAAGGAGGCATTGGAGCGTCTCAAAGCTTTTGAGGGCATTCCTCCTCCCTATGACAAGCAGAAGCGTATGGTGGTGCCATCTGCACTCAAAGTTCTCCGGCTTGGTCAGACACGAAAGGTTTGCTTTTCTAAAATTCCTTTGTAGGATATGACTGCCTTGAATATGTCCCAACATGATTTGGAAAATTAAAATGCAGTCGATGATGATTTCTCACAGCGCATTGAGAGCGATGAAACAACATTATTTCACTGAGGCTGCTGTATTAGATAACCACAGTGTTTTGTAGTCGTGTTCATATTAAGCCCACTAGAGCGTGCTAGTTAGATCCCCAGACCTGTTTACCCTTACGATTTTGGCGTAAAATGTACGATATTCGGGTCGATTTTACGCTTGTACGCCAGGCCTGCGAAAACTACGCTTTTCCGGGAGCAAGATTTACGATTTCTTATTTTTCGGTATTTTGCGGTCTGAAGACATTTCCGCTGAGCCATTGTGCTTATCAGGCAGAATCTGATTGGCTTAAGCTCTCTCTTTGTCCAATCAGAATGCTCGTTTTCGGTCAGCGCGCGGGCTCTTTGCTATTCCGATTCGCAATGGCCGACACGCTTCCCGTACATTTTCCTGTGATTAATTCGCGTTGGAACAGCCCGGTCTGTGGTTAATGTTGCAATGGCGTGGAACAAAACATGCAAAAATTCTTACACGGAAGAAATGACGAGGATGTGTGCCGGCAACATTAAGCCAGCGGAGAAGAAACTATCGGCAAGTCCGACGTACCGTGAAATCTTTCTCTGCACTTTCGGTTCAGGATATTACTATGCACAACGCGGTGTTTCAAGACGGATTTCAGTCTCGCTCGGAGGGAGAAACGATTGCATTAAAGTGTGCATTTAGTGAGTGGATGTGTTTTCTGACTGGGATTTGTGTTTTTTTTAATGGCAGAGGTTTTTTTGTTTTTTTTTTGGTAACATTCAAGATGGAGCTTTCATCTCTTAGTTTGTGGTCCCTTAGTACGGGCCCGCTACGGTAGCCAGGCAGTGTAGATCAGATACCTCTAGATGAAAACTAGTGAATCTTACAGACTTTTTCACACCCCGGCCGCCCACTTTCACTAGTATTTGCACTTGTTGGTTTGTTTTCTTTTTGTAAGAGCAAGTGACAGATAGTCATATGACCATGATAATGGCATACCTGACAGTCTGACTGTTGTTTTTGAAGACTTGTATGTCAGTACTAAGGCATTTTATGGTTTGGAAATGTGCAGCATCTGGCAACACTTTAGGTGTCCAGTATGATATTACACACACTTGCCCAGTCAGTCAACAAAACTCAGATTTCTTATTCTTGAATATTTTTATGAACAACATGGACCAAATGATTTTGAAAGCACATGTATAAATTGAAAGCCAGCACGCGCATACAGCATTAATTCCTGGCATTTTGGTCCGTGGTCTAGATTGTACTACTTTTTGCCAAATTGTACTACTTTTTGCTTCTGATCTTACTACTTCTCAATGCTGAGGGTAAACAGGTCTGGATCCCATAACTTGGAGAGTGAAGTGGGCACCATAACTACAATTCTAAAATTATATCGTTTTGATTTGAAATTATTGAATTAAATAATGATGAAGGATGTTGAGAATATTAAAGACGTGGAGGGTGAGGAAGGGTAAATGGGCTAAAACGACAAAGGTGTCAACACACTGGTCCTAGTATAAGTTCACTGGGGTGCCAAGTGAAGCTTGACCAACTGTTCACATTGTAGGTATGTTTTTTTGGAACTGGTGTTCATAATGTGTAGGGGGATGTAAGTATCTGCAGTTTGATATCCAGTGGATCAGCTGTGATTTTATTTAGTGTCGATGTGTATTATCACTGTTGTCTTCACAGCGATAGTCAAATGTGTCAAACCATGGTAGCCATTCGGGCTACCGCCCTGAGCAAAACTAGTAGTCCGGGGAAAAAAATTCTGGAAGCTGGAGTGGCTGCTAGGTTCTCATTCATCTCAGAATTCCTGCTTGCCATTCAGGCTACCACTACCGGAGCTTTCACTCACCCGGCGTTAAATTTGGTAGCGAAAGCGAGCGGGCGAACGCATTTGACGATCTTTGTCTTCAGTGGAACAGAAAGAGTAACCAAAGGCAAATGTGTTACCCTTCTGAACAAATGAGTGCACTGCAGATCTCTGACTGATTGAAGCAAATAATGGCTTTGGAGCCAGTAAACAAATGCAGGGCTGCCACTCTTCCTGCTGTGGCAGGATTTCCTGCTTTTTGAACCGGCTGTGAAGAGCTTTCCTGCTTTTTAAAGCGTTTTCCTGCTTTTCGGCCAAAAAATCGTGAGTCTGTGTCTAGCGCTGGACCGTCGGCTTTCCCGGGTAAGGTGCATTTTGCTCCTCATATTTTCACTTCCTTCAGGCAAAGTCCTTTCCTGCTTTTTAAAAAGTTTCCTGCTTTTCCAGCCAAAAAAATCGCGAGTCAGTGTCTATCGCTGGACCATGGGCCTTCCCGGGTAAGGTGCATTTTGCGCCTCATATTCTCATATCGTTAAGGGCATCAGCACCCAACCGACCGCCGCTGCCGCCCCCCACCTTCCCCCCCCCCCCCCTTTTTTTTTTTCTCACTTCCTTTGGGCAAAGTCCTTCCTTCCGCTGGCTCCCTGGAGTCTGGCTTTCCTTCCATTCAGATTTTGAGGGTCAATTTTCAGGCTTTTTGTCTCAGAAAGTGGCAGCCCTGCAAATGAGTAGCTAGGCAGCAGTAAATAATAACACAGATGTCCCACTAGTTTGACAAGCTGCTATGCCATGACATTTAGTGGACATTAAGTGTAGAAGTGAATAGCCCATTCTTCGCAACAAAAAAAAAAAAGGGGTCAGTTCCTAAGGTACAGTAATCTGGTTTTGTACTGCTGCAGTTTGTTCAGTGATGATTGTGTCCCAACGTGTTTTGATGGTTTTGTGAAAACAATCTCACATGCACTACCATCTGAGGCAGACTGCAGCAATTAGCAAAGCACATTACAGTAAGCTACTTAGTGCAATTGTTTTTGGAGGTGTACAACAGATAGCAGCCTCAATCCTCCTCCCCCTCGCACACACGCACACACACACACACACACACACACACACAATTTGATCTCAAATTATTGTTCTATGCTGCTATAGATTTTTTTTGTGATGTCAAATATATTTTTTAAGTGAAGGCGTCTGTTTTTGTCTCAGTAAAGGATGTTTACCTACTGAAGACATCCTGAGGCTAACTAAGTAACTTCTATGCATGTGCTGTTTCACAGCTGTGGCTTTATAATGTCCTTACAAACTCAGCCTGAAACTTAAAGCCACAGGACTGGTCACAATTACAGATGATTCAACAGGAGTGGTCACAATTACAGATGATTCTGTCCCACTCCCTATGAAACCTGTTAATGTTCACAGTTCAGCATAAACCATGCATTACCCCTGATTGCTTTAGAGCAGCTAAGCAGTTTTTAGGTGCAAGATACCTTGTTCAAATACTCTTGCTAAACTTGCAAATTACACAGTTTGTTCAATGATGATTTGTCCATTGTGCTTGATGAAAATATGAAACATCTTTACATGCACTACCATCTGAGACAAACTGTCAAATGATGTTTCTTGACTTCCATGGCATTGATTCGAGGGTGAAAACGGCATTTTAATGTTTCTGAGACCAGCTGTTACACCTTCTCTACAAAGAAGCTGTTTTATATAATAGTTACTGTAGGTATTAATTTGATTGAGGATTGTGTGTGGGTTTTTTTTTTTTTTTTTTTTTTAGTACTGCAACCTGAACCGACTGGCACATGAGGTGGGTTGGAAGTACCAGAAGGTGATCGGCACATTGGAGGCACGCAGGAAGGTCAAATCCAAGCGGTTCTTCGAACGCAAACAGAAACTCATGGTGTGTATATATATGTGTGTGCACGAGTGCTTATGACATCATTCTGATCTATTGTATCACTTGATGTGACTGGTAGTGCAATGGCACAGTCTTTCTCAGTTTATTCCTAGAGATGTGTGTCACTGCTTCCCTGTGATGTGAATCAACTTACCTACATTGTCGGAAAACAAAGCTGACAGACAGTTCTAATCTGAGGGAAGTGATGTGCCGTGAGCGGAGCAGTCATGTTCTCATAATTACCTCCCTTCCCCAACAGTTTTGCTGTAATCTTGATTGCTCATTGTAGGGAAAAAGTGAAAGCTGCTTAACTAGAGAATAGTTCTGAAAATATAAGCGTAGGGAGGTGTACATGAATTGGCTCTGTGTAGAGAAGAGGTAGGACTTCATTGGTGAATGCTCAGATGCTGAATACATGCTCACAGAGTGTGCTTAAGTTACAAATGAGACTTCCTCTAAAGAGTAAAGTACTTTTAATTCAAGCGCTTGGTCGTTGGCAGCATGTGTAATCGTATAATAATTGCTTTACATCTTTAGTAAATTTGAGATAAGATCAGCTTTATAGATCTATCCCAGTAAATGGGAAATACTTATTTCAGTAGTTAGCTGTTTTGGTTTTGCATTTTGTCCATGCTTGCTTTTTGCGTTTTGCAGCAACTGCGTGAACAAGCCAAGAAAAATGTTGCTCCGAAGGTGCAGAAATACCAGAAAATCATCGAGAGCTGCGGTTATTGAGTTTCCTGATATTTGTGGAATAAAAAAAAAAGTGGAAAATTGAGTGTAAAATGTGTAAAGGTGTGTGTGTGTGTGTGTGATTGTGTGTGTGCAGGCACATGCACTGGCAATCTTAAAAGAAATTAATAGGGAACAAATCTCTTCAGTCTCCTGCAACTACTCCAGGTCAGTGACTGGTTGGTGCTGTCAAGTGTGCTTCCTCTTGCACAGACACAACCCAGTTCGCAGACGAACATCGCAAAGATTGCATTGCAAGGCGCTGCACTGATCACTGGCAGCAACAACGGTTTCATGATAGGAGGGAAAGGGCACGCACACACGCAGTCTGTTCGAAGTTTCGAACGTAGAACATTTGAAAACCCCCCTGGTTAGGAAACTGCATGTAGTGGTGATACGAGTCTGAAAACGGACTGAGTGGACACCAGCAGTGGTGGTATGCAACAGACTGGGCCGACAGCCTTGCTTTAAAAACTCATAAAAAATAAAAACGCAGTAGGTGACCGTTGGAGACAACTGGACTGATGCACGCACACTGAGCCCTCCCGCCCTCTATGTGTCTTGCAATTTGATTTCACATCTCGTCCTTTGCCATTGCAGAGTTACTGTCCATGAATGGTCCACATCGACCATACTACAAGCTCAGCTTGAAAATGCTTTAAATTTGTATTCATGTACGCCTGCAACAATGCAATGAAATAAACAACCACAAAGAAAGATACTGTGGTCATAGGTGCCCTTTACACTGGGATGACTTTGGGGGGGGGGGGGGGGTGTCTTTAAATAAGAGGCATGTTCGGTATGTAAAACGCCCGAAACTGGTCATGCTTGTTTCTATCATCTTACTCGAGTTCAGCTGGCTTCGGGAGTGTTGCAAGGATTTCATTGACAAACAGTAATCTCCATTCGCATAAAAAACCCAAACAACAAAAACCTGCGCGGTTCGTATTCTGCTTGGTTAGGAAAGAGCATGGCAAAGGCCACCCTGATCAACTTTAACAGGAAACGGCACAGTTAAAATAGCTTTTCTTTTCGTCGTCTGTCTTTCCTTCCCTTTTTGATTTTTGTATTTTAATGCTAGGGCTGAGTGAAAATTATTTAATCGTTTGGTTAAATCACTACCGCCGCTGGAAAATAAAGTTCGTTCCTTTGTGTGTGTGTGTGTGTGTGCACTTCCGGACCGAGGAAGGCCTGCTAACGCCAGTAACGGGAATGAACCGAACAAAAGTGTCTTATGAAGACTTCACACGATCTAAAACCTAAACGGCGGTTATTGAGAGACAAGTACTCGGCAGAGTGAGGTGTGATAACACTGTCCGCACGAAGATGTTATCTTGGTCCCGAGGCGAGCTATATCAACCCTGTGCAACTCGCCGAAGTCCATCCGCCCTGTAATCGTGAAGCCAGGCGCCTTGTGTTGTACCCAAATACCAGGGAACGCAGAAGAAGAAGAAGAAAGAAGTACCCAAATACCTCATTTGCTTCTACTGCATGCACTCTGCTGACGACCAATACCCTCCTGTGGTAAGCACAACAGAATTTGGTTTTACTGAAATGTTACAGGACAAAAGAGAGAAACGGCCAAAAAAGTTATGTAAAAACTTTTTGTTAAGGAAAATTCACAATTAAATCATAATTTTAAAATGATCGGACCTGATGAAAAATATTCCATGTTTCACTTGCAACATTAGGTTCCGTAATATTTACCTCACAATTTTCATCAGTCTGCATTTTTTTCCTTAAAAAACAAAAACTTTGTGTGTGTGCGTGGAAAACCGTGACAATTGAAACCATTCTGGCTGGATGTAAAAAGTTTCGTTCTCTGTTAAATCATCTCCAGAACTGAGCATATTTTGACAGATGTGACGTGTAGTAGTACAGTTCTTTGCTTTTCTTCCTGATGAGGAAAACAAATCGTAACCAAAACTACATTTCGGTTTCCTTTGTTTTATTTTGTTAACCGGACACTGACCCAGTGCCGGGCGGACTCGGGAAATCAGACGGGCTTGAAAATAAAACAGAGAACCAAGAAACAAAGATGCTCAGCACGTGAACTGAGATCTCATTGGTCTCACTCCTAACTGTACAACTACAACCACCGTCAGTGAAACCCAGAAGAGGTCTATGTCGAAATGCTGAGTTCTCGTGCCAAAGCGTTTACTGTGGACGCTCTGCTGGGCATGAAGGATGAGGATGTTAGAAAACCGGACACCCAACAAGCTACTCAGAGTCCAGCTCAGCGTACGGAGTATCACTCAGTTTACGCAGACCACGACAACGGTCTCTCTGGACTGGCGTCTTGGAACCGTTCTCCAAAGACCTCTTTCAATACAAAGACAGCACGGCTGGAAAAGACGGATGTGCAAAATCGGCAACTGTCGCTGGACCTCCAAGAAACCGAAAGCGGCGCTCTTCTAAAGGATTGTGTGATGGTGGAAGAGATCAAACGCGTTCAGCCTTGCAGACAAGCCTCGCAACCCTTTCTGGACATTACACGAGGAAGATGTGACACGTTCTGGGATATTTTGAAGACAAGACGAAGAAATTGTGGCATGAGTCTTTGTAGTGCATATGAAACTGATCTGAACCGAGCTTTCACGGTCCCGCATGACAGTTCAGGGCAAGGATCACCAGACTGTTTTCCTCAGGACTTATCCATGTCGGGTCAAAAGAGCAAACGTGTCCTGAAGTCAGCCGGAGGCAGTGTGACAGCAGAAAAGAAAGAAACCACCCCAAAATCAGAACATGTGCCTCTCGCGGAACAGACATGCCCCACTCCAAATGCGCTGGTCGACTCCAAGAGAGGAAAGATGCCAAATTTGGTCTCCGACCAGCCTGGAACGGTCCCTGTTTTGAAGACAGAACCAAAAGAAAGTTTAGAAACACGCTACAGTGCGGACGACTGGTGTACATTCCCCGGAACTGGCTACATGTCTCTTTGCTGGCACCCGTCCGTCATCAGAGCCACGGGTAATTTACTTAGGCATTTCCATTACGGCATTATCACTATACGCTAGTGTTACGACAACAAAATCTAACTGAACTTATAACTCGATGAAAACGAGAATGTTCTCTAGTTATGCAGTTGATATTTTATTATTATTATTATCTTTATCGTTAGTGGCTACCAAAGGCCGTTTAAAAAAAAAAAAATCCAGTTACCTATACTGATGCCCTTCTAGTTTAACACTGAAGGGTACATATTTTACAATAAGCACCCCGACAGACAAACGTGAAAAGAACTGACAGACAAGATTAATGTACGCGGTGAAATGCATTAAAATGAACACCCCCGTCCCCCCCCCCCCCCTCTCTCTCTCTCTCTTTCTCTCTCTCGCCCGCACTGACGCGCGCGCGCTCCTAATTCTGACCTCTGCCATTGCAGGGTTGCTGTAAATGAATGTTACATATTGAGCATATCATAAGTTGATCTTGTCAATGCTCAAAATTTGTATTCGTGTACGTCTGCAACACGTGACGAGATAAACCTGTTTAAACCCAGAGAACAACCCAACAGCAGGTACAATGTATGATGGTGGTTTGGGTTAAAAATAATAAAGGCATGTCGAGTGCCGTGACATGCTGTTGGGGTTAAGTAACATGACTTTTTTTTGTGTAGACACGATGCACGTGCCAACAGTGGAAGCAAAACTGTGTGAGGCAGAGCAGTGGAACGAGTTCCATCGACTGGGCACTGAGATGGTCATCACTAAGATGGGCAGGTGGGTACTCGTCTCACGTGCAAAGCTACACCAGTAGCTGCTTGCTGATTTAGCTGAGTTCATGCGTAGATGGAATACTGAAGTAACTATCTCAACACACATACGCAGTCAATATTAATTTTGACAACAAAACAAACAAACAAACACCCCCTACCCTCAAAACAACAACAACAACAAAACACCCACCCCAAACAACAACAACAAAACAAACAAACAAAACAAAAACAAACAAAAACAAAGCAAACAAACAGAACCAAACAAAACTAAACAACAGAAATAAAAAATCCAAAACAAAACAAAAGCAAACTGACAAAACCAAAAACAAAGCAAAAAAAAAACAAAAAAAAAACGTAAAACAAAAACAACTGTTCAATCTGCAGGCATATACACAATGTGTCATTCGTGCCCTTCTCCTCCCGCTCATGCTCAGGCTTTTTCTGTTCCTCCTTCAATTTTCTGGACGCGCGCGAACTGAACAGGGACTGGTTTTGTTGAATACTGACAGCGAGACTTGTTGCAGACGAATGTTTCCCGCCCTCCGTCTGAAGGTGCGTGGTGTGGACACTCAGGCTCGCTATCGACTTTGGCTGGAACTTGTGCAATGCGGCACGGACAAGTACCGCTATATTTATCACGAGTACGTTGGGGATTATTCTTTTCTTCTTCTTCTTTCTTTTCTGTTGGAAGGTATTTTTTCCCCCTAGTCGGGCTAACTTTGAAGTTAGTGGGAAACTGAAACAATTTTTTTAGGTTGTTTCTGATGTGTGTTCAAATTTGCAGTTTGTGGGAAACTGCGCATCTCCCTGACCATAAGTACGGTTATTACGTATTATGCCTTGACTTGTACTACTGATAAAGAAGAGAGAGCGAAAAAAAAAAAAAAAAAAAGGGAGTGAGGCGGAATCGCTCCACCCGACTCCTTCCCCATGCCCATAACCCCCCCCCCCCGCCATTCCCTCCCCCCTCCCCCAGTCTCCACCCCCTCTTTCTCCGCCGCCAAGTTAACCGTCGGATAAAAAGACTTGGAAGTCTGAATTGTGTAAGGCTCGCACCATGCAGTATTGTAGCCTATACTGATACTCCATTATTTTTTTTTTCCAAATGAGGTACAGAAGAAAGTGTCTGAATAGTGAATCACCGCTCCAAACCATAGGTGCTCCACACACACACACACACAAAAACACAAAACACACACAAAAACACAAAACACACACAAAAAAGTGTGTGTGTGTGTGTGTGTGTGTGTGTGTGTGTGTGTGTGTGTGTGTGTGTGTGTGTGTGTGTAGGTGTGTGTGGGGGAGGGGGGGGGATCGCATAGTTTTGAATCAGCACATGCCCCGGTCGACCTTAAAAAGACGAAACAATCAGTTTTGGTCTCAGTGTATTTGGAATGCTTGGTGATGCAGAAATACCATTACCCCGTTCTCCCTCTATATGCCGTTGTTTTTAATCGAGCACCAATCAGGGATCACTGACTTTTCCAACTGAATTTACTTCATGCCAGCTCGATGTGGGTGGTGACTGGAACCGTGGAGGAGGATAGTGGCAGTGTGGACCGAGTCTACACCCATCCTGACTCCCCTTTCAGTGGACTCGCCCTCCTCTCCCAGACCGTCAGCTTCGAGAAGGTCAAGCTGACCAACAACACTCGTCCCGTGGAAGGCAGCCACGTGAGATTTTAGTTTTTTTGTTTGTTTTTTTTTAATTTAGTTTAGTTTTGTCTCGCAAAAATTGTTTCTCCTCCTCCTCAGTCACGAGCGTTCGAGTTTCAAGTACCTATTAAAAAGGAAGAAAGAAAAAAACAAACAAACAAACAAACGTAAACAACAAAGTGAGTTGAGGACTGACTGAGATTGATGCCACGATGGACACCACTAAATCGCTTCAGTGCCGCTGACAAACGGCTGATATTCAGCGTAAAACGGAACGTCTGTTATCTAAAAGACATAATTTATATGTATGTCCTGGTAACTACAGTTTCAAGCACCTTCATTTTCAAATTATAAAATCCGTGTACTTGATGTTGTACAGATTCAGCTGACGTCGATGCAGAAGTACCAGCCCATTATTCATTTGGAGAGGGTGCCGGAAGTGGACGGAGATGACGTCACGACGCCTGCGCACATGAAGTTTGTCTTTCCGCAGACATCCTTCATAGCCGTCACCGCCTATCAGAACAAACAGGTGGACTCCTCTCTCTCTCTCTCTCTCTCTCTCTCTCTCTCTTAGAAGAAGACGACGGAGCAGAAGAAAAACAAAAACAAAAAAGAAGCGGATGTCATGATCGCCACTTCCAGTGAATACTTTTGGAGCCAGCTATATAAACAAAAAAGGAGAAAAAAAAAAAAAAACACAGAAAAACAAAAAGAGAAAGAGAAAAAGAAGAAGAAGAAAAAAAAGGTCATGGAGGTTATCATCTGTAATCAGCTGTGACGACTTCATCTTCCCTAAAGGCGGTAATCTTGTCAAATCCGCCTCCACTTTTAGAATTCACAATCGTCGGAAGATTTCACTCGTCAAAGGCACATCCAGTTTATCTGTCATACAGAACCTCGAAAGAAGGGTGAGAGGGAGTTTGGGATAAAGAGTGTGTGCGGGTGTTGACGGAATGGGGAATGATCTATGGGCACTGTGTATGGTGTATGGGACCTGCAGAATAAATGTGTTTTATTCATAATTAATTATCCAAGCCGTGCAAATACTGCCATACCGAACAACAAACAACAATAGAAAAAGCAACTACTAATCGTAACAATAAAACAACAACAACGATGACGACAGCACACAACAACAAACAAACCAACAAACCGACACAACAACAACAACAAAAAAACATGAACAACCAATGTCAGTGAAATACACAAATACTTGCGGAGCATTACACACAAACACTTTGATTTGTCAAAATCTGTCATTGTGACGGACTTTCTTGGCGGGAACGTACGTAGGACGCACAGGAAACCTGTCACTAGTAGCCTGTTATCACACGTCGGGCTGGTCAGGTGCGAATCGCCAGCTCTGTTGGATACCCTCTCAATCTCCTCCCGGGCTCTTGCGGTTTGCTTTGATGTTTTGGTGAGAGCTTGTCTCCAGCTCCAGTCGGTACTCATAACGGTATCAGCTCCTTGCTGGATAAACGCCGACTTCTTGAGCGCATCGCAACGGAAATCTGTTTTTCACGCATCACCCAGTGTCTGCTCCTTTGAGGATGACATTCTGGCAGTTCCGATCTCACTGCAGTAGAAGTTTTTAAACAAGATGATTTTAGGAGTTTTAGCAGAGACACGAACAATCTCCAAGTGTTTTCTGTAACTTGCCATGAAAATGAAAGCTCTTCAGTGTTTACGAAAATACTGGCTGCATATTGAGTAGTCCCTTCAGCTGCAAAGGGTCGAAAATCCCGAAAATCACCCCCATTATGATGGTATACACGCTCCGAAACTGTGCCTTCAAAGGCCTCGGATGCAGGTGATCTTTGATAGCTTTACGCAAGAGGAAGGACTAGATTTCCGTATGACTTACAACAGACTCCGATGACGAGTAAGTCGTTACCAGAGTGAGAAAGACACCTCAACCCCCTAACTCTCCCTGCCCCCCTCCCCCCTCCCCCCCCCCCCCCCGTCCTGATCGTCAAAACATGAAGATCCTCCCTGTGCTGTCAAACCCGCCTTGAATGTGATAACGCCAAAGTAAAGGGCCAGTGGGGAGCGCCTGAGAGTCTGCCGTAGAGTGGACAATCAAGAAGGACCGGTGGTTCCAATCCCACGCCCTGCTCGAAACTTAGCGGTCACACTTCCTTTCTGTTGTCACCAGGCTTGATTGAACTTTGATAGGACGTGGGGGTATGGGCGCTTCTCCAGCCCTCTCAATCCGCGCTAACGGTGGGGTGAACATCTAGGAGAACGATAACCTGTCGATAATAAAGTCGTCGGTTTTGGGTTGTTCAAAAGGGCACTTGAAGAAAACACGATAAAAGCGGAAAAAGACGTGACTCTGTGTGTGTGTGTGTGTGTGTGTGTGTGTGTGTGTGCGGCGTGCGCGCGCGCGCGCGCGCGTGTGTGTGTGTGTGGTCTTTTGTCAGCTCAGCAAGCTGATTTTCCAAGCGCGATTTTTTTTGGGTTGTGTGTGGGGGGGGGGGGGGGGGTGGCGGGGAGGGGGGTGGGTGGGAATTTTGATGAAAAAGGGGGAGGGGTAGGAGACTGGAGTGATAATGAGCGTTGGCAACTGATGCTGCTGTAATTCAGATGATCTGAAAAGATAAAATGTTAACTTTGTCCTTCGAAACGCCGTTTCTTTGACATAAACCTTACTGTAAAACCAAAAATCCAAAACCAACGAAGCAACCAATGTTTTTAATTTGATAGGTTCCGTGATTAGTTCCGTAGGTTCTTGTCGTTTCGCTGTCTGTGTTCGTGAACACTACAAACGATTTTACCCAGAGAATACCTCTGACTGGTAAATATTTTTATAAGTAAACTTTATATTCACTTTATATTCACGGACACCTTCACGAGAAGCCGCGAAGAAGCAGTCATGAATACATTATCAGAAGGCTTACGTCTGCTGTTGTTTCAGAAGCACTTGTCAAGTGTGGTGATAATGCGATATCAAAAGAACAATGTGGCAGAACATAATATTATCAGTAGCAGATATGAAAGAGAGATATGATGATAACGTCAAATGTTTAATTTCGTATTCTGTGAACACATCACCGTGAACGTTAGCGAAAGCTGCTCGGTAGAATGGCTTATTTCTGTTTACTACTGACACTCTGACGAGTTTGACCATTCACAGTGTCGATATGTATAAACAAATTATTGTAAAAAGCTAGAGGAGAATAACTGGCTCAGTAAGTGGCACATTTGATTTTTGAATCATGGTTGCGAGGGGCGTGTGTTACATACTAAGACCGCGCTCCTTCCCGCTTGCCAGGACTGCAATAAGGATCTTGTCTGGGCGATTTTTCTTGTCTGTCTTGCCACTGTTTTCGTTGTGATGAAATTCTTTCCACTCATTTGCATACGGACTTCACAATAGTCATGTGACAGCTCGGAATCGCCGTGAACAGATTAGCCTCACGCAGCTAGGTGAACCACTTCATAACAGCTGGTTAAGAAGCTGTCTCAATCAGCTGATGGTTCCTCTTTCAGTTTTGGCGTTTAGCTTGGACAATCGATTCTTTTGCATGAATTTCGTCCGTCGTAAGATTCCTACTTAAGCGTCGTTTCAAGCTGGGACCATGATGAGAAGCGACACAAATTAGCAAGTCATCGTTGGTTTGTCCACTCGACAACTTTAACAATTGGTTTGTCACTTAACTGACTGGTTCATTGTCCCGTGGTTGTTATCAGAGGGCGTAGATTAACGAGCAGCCCTTGACAAGTGCTCGACAAGATGACATCCTTGACAAGGCGCGTGATGAAGATGTCAAACAAGATCAACCGATAGACTTATGTCCTCTTATGCTCTGTATACATACTGGAGGAGGTGGTGATGAGTGTGGTGGCGGTGGTGGACGGGAGTCAGAAGGTCGCTAAAAGTTTAAACCACTGTCTGACCCAGTAATGCCTTACGATGATAAATGGGGAAATGTGTTACTGACATAAGTGTCCACATTGTCATGTCAATAAGCCCCTCCAAAAAGACGATGATGAAAAAAAAACAACACCGAAGCGTGTCCGTTTTCCTAATGCCAGTGTCTTTTTGTCTGTGCAGATAACACGTCTAAAAATTGCCAGAAACCCTTTTGCCAAAGGCTTTAGGGAGAAGGAGGAAAAGAGGTAAACACAAGTTTACAATTCATTATCATTTGTGTCTGTTATGAGTCCAAACAGAATTCATTTCAATTCAACTGAATTTAATTCAGCTTATTCTTACCGCCCGAGAGAGTTCAGAAAATTTATTTAGGTGCACCTGAAGGATAAACGTAAAATGTGGAAAATATCATGAGACGGTACCCACGTGAATCTTGCAGTAGAATCAAAGACTGTAGATAATTTATTATCTACGGTCTTTGGTAGAATGGTGAAACCAGCCAATACATTAAGACCTCCCCGCTGTTTTTCAGTATTTCGTGGATGTACTTACTAAATGTACCAGGTATACTTGCTGTTTTAATCAGGTATGTCACAAATCCCCTAAAATTCTTCAATTCAAAAATTAAGATTCAAAAATACTTTATTATCCATAAAATAACAGGCATATAATGGAAAATCGTCTTTGGACTCACAGCTCGAAACAAAAAAGAATGAAAAGTAATGATTCTACGTCAATAAAAACAACATAAAATTGGTTTGGCATATGCTGTAACTTCACAAAATCACATAAATACAACAGAGAGCTGTGAGTGTGAGTCCTGTGTCGCCGGGCAGAGTCGCGCCCCCTTCCTAGCGATTTTGGGATGAAACGAACGATACATTCTGGAACGATACGATGGCAGGTTTGACTTGACCTTGTAATTTAAGGTACAAGGGTGATTTTTTTTATATTATTATAACAGGACCTCACATGGGCCCACCGCATCTTCAGTTCCTGTCTACTCCTCTCACCTGCTCGCGATGCCAGACTACACGCTGATATACAACACCAGCCACTTGGCAGGTAACACACTAAGACGCAAGGGTTGCTTTAGTCCTATTCATCTGAGTCAGAGTCTTACTAGCACACGCACAAAGGCAGTTTGGAGCATTGTGGGGCGGCGGGGATTTTGACTACGTGTCGCCGGTTGGGTGGCAACTTGACTTGGAGTTAGGTAGTTATTTAGGTCTTAACGCCGCGCAAGCAACAAAGACTATTTCGCAGCTAACTTGAGTTGGAATCAAAGGTGTGACAACTATATGATCCTACCGTGACTCTTTGACAAATCTCCAACGAAGTCGCTGTACGGTTTTGTGTCGCCCGACAGGTCCGCAAAGGCCGAAATTATAAGTGTGGGAAATTCGAGACAACGAAGGGGAACTGTACTGTTTACTGATGGCGGCTGGTACAAATTTTCACCACAAGATACGGCGTAAGTCAACGCTTGAAGCACTCATCTACCCCGCATAAACTGACAACTTTTCAACAGTAAGATGTATTCCATTTCACGGTCTTCTTCGTTTCAGTTTGTTGCTCCATGCTGCACGAACTTGGATGCGCCACGGACAGAAGATTTCCACCCGTGTTTTCTCAATACTGTGCTACAAACTCTAGTCTATGGAGTTTGTCGTATACGAACTAGGGTTGTTCTGGATGACTTAGTTTACTGCCTGCGGAACTTTAGCCGTACATAGACTGTGTTACTGAAGCATACCGTGCAGATCAACTTGACCTTGTGGACCGTTCTATTTCCGCAGGCGAAGACCTGTCCGTAAAGCTTCCACGCCATTGTGACGCTCCTTTCCCTCCCGCACCAACCGCAGATGACGCGAGTGCACACGTTTTGATGACGTCACATGTGTACAAGCCGTTCCAGTTCCCGTCTTGGTCGTACCAAAACGTTGACAGCATGGGTCCAGTTTCTCTGACCAAGTACGACTCAGTACCTGCACTTGGTCCACATCGGCCAGAGCACGCGGTTTGAGAGCAGCAGGGTTTCAGCAGAAGTGTGAAAGCGCAAATAAAACGTGTCCATCTCCCATTACATACACTGTTATGATTAGCGTTTTTGATTGAATTGGAAGAGTGATTTAAGATGCCAGTACAAGGCTGATGCAACAGTTCAAAACACTCCTTCCATTTTTTTTCCGCCAGAGAGTTGAAGATGTCGAAAACACCACAGACCAGGGAGAAATTAGAGATTTGGTATAGTGTCTAAGACGTCCGTTTGCAGATTCTCACGTATCGGCTTCAAATCATCTGATGGTCAGGAATTTGGCCAGGGATTTTTCATCAACAAATCGGGTCAAAATGAACGCGCAGATTCGTTCGCGCCGAAGACATTTACCCGCTTTCCTGTTCACTCTGTTTCACCCGTGTAATCTGATACAGACATACGACGTTTTGCTCTGTCATCTTCATATCACTAGGTGAAAGTTCTGTACCTTAAGCGAACGTTTTGTCTTTTTATGAGAAAAACAGGTTGAAGTCGGGGGGGTTGGGGGGGGGGGGGAGAGCGAGAGAGAGAGAGAGAGAGAGAGAGAGAGAGAGAGAGAGAGAGAGTTTATTTTCCAAGGTTGAGAGATTAGGAACATAGCCCTTTATTCGATCTTGTTCTTGCTAAACTACTACGACGCACACGCACACGCACACGCGCGCGCGCACACACACACACACACACACACACACACACACACACACACACACACACACACACACACACACACACACACACACACACACACACACACACACACACACACACACACACACATGCTCGCGCAAAGGGTGCACGTAGGCAGACATATATGCATACACATGTATCAAAAACCTGATTAAACTCAAAGTACATGAGTTGCGAACGAAAAGCAAGAAAATAATGTCTGTACACATTGCAGTTACCGTATGTTCACGATGCTTCACCGTAGTCAATAAGAGAATATGGCGTTAGGTTGAGAGAGAGAGAGGTGGGTGGGTGTGAAGGGTTGGGGAGGACAGGAACTATCAGCAACAAGTGGCGGTTACCGTAATTCACTTATCGCCAAGTTATCGGCACCTGGCTTAAGTGAGATTTGCACCTTGACTCATTATCACTGCCCCCTGTGGTCAGTGTTGACCAGCGCAACACTTACGAAAACTTGGTTGTGTGATGTGTTGAAATGAAGGAGGTCTTCTCGACCATTCTGCGCATTTTGTACAGTTTGATTTTTGTTATATAAAACCTCTTCAGCCAGATGGGTATTGTACATTCATTTTTTGGTTCCTTTCGGTGTGTGTGTGTGTGTGTGTGTGTGTGTGTGTGTGTGTGTGTGTGTGTGTGTGTGTGTGTGTGTGCTGTGACCGGCTGATGGTGAAAGCACTGGGATAGTACATGTATCTTCGTGATTTCTATAATGAGGTCTCCTGTCTTTTCTTATTCAGCTGAGTCAGTGCAGAAAATATGCAGTTTACGGTGGTACCACTGATTTCAGTGACATAATCATGAACGGGGGCGGAAGACTGTAAAGGAAGAACTCCAGCAACAGTAAAAGATACAAGAACAAGGAACAAGAACAAGAACAACATGAACAACAACAACATGAACAACAATGTATAAATTGAAAAATAAAAACAACAACAAAAAGATTCCCGCCTTAGTCGATCAGCAGGCTCAGTGTTACATTTTGTCACTGCTTTTCTTTAATTTTATTACCTTTATATTTTCACGAGATCACAGTTCAAAGATCCCCAACGACCGAACTCTCGGGCGTTTGTGCTGAGAGGCTGTACGCAATAGCGCCAAAAAACACACACAAAAAAAAATCCTGCTTGCGTGCTGAACTCTACATCGAAAGGGACAGTACTCCTGGCCGAAATCCTTGAGTGGCAGACGGCATCTGGTAACCTCTCGCAGCGATCATGGCAGACGCGTCGTCCGCGAGATACCACGCTCTGATCTTCAAAAACCGACGGTAACCGAGCGTTTCTCCGTCTTGCAGCTGAGAGCAACGATGTTGTTTGCTCAGCAGGTAAGCTGTATCTCTACAAGGAACAATGATTAGGTCCTCGTAGGCCTGTAATAGCGCCTGTGTTGTTGCTGCACTCGGCTTCTGCATGCTATGTCCACGTTGATCGATTTTTCTTTTCCTGGGTAGCCATCAAATCACGGCGAAGGAGCTTCGCTGAGCGGCATGAGCGCGAGGTTGAGTCCGTACTGACGCTCACCGAGGAAGGCTTGGCGGCTGAGCCAGTGTTGTTATAAGTTCTGAGATTTACGCATAGTCGCAGCAAGCACGTGTGTGTGTGTGTGTGTGTGTGTGTGTGTGTGTGTGTGTGTGTGTGTGTGTGTGTGTGTGTACTAGCTTGCAGCTATGTCAACCGTACGCTGGCGTTACTTCAGTTGTAATATGGTGGTATGAGATCATGCCGGCGTATCACAGTGGCAGTAGCCTACTTTCCACAAAAAAACTGACGCTCAGTTTTGGTTTAATCGCGCGCGCGCGCGCACACACACACACACACACGCACACACACACACACACACACACACACACACACACACACACACACACACACACACACACAGAGAGAGAGATGATGATGATGATGATGATGATGATGAAACGTTTTTTTATTCAGGATAGAGCATTTAGGCATTGCTGCCTATCTTACATGCTGTCCTGCTATTCTGCATTAAAGGGTACTGAGAAAACAAACAAACAAAAAAACCCCCAAAACATCAAAACAAGCAAACAAACAATAAAAAAGTAAAAAAAAGTATAAACTATTTAAGGGAAATACAGGAGAGAAAAATACACACGATAAACAAATCAAAGAGAGAGGGAGAGAGAAAGAGAGAGAGAGAGAGGAAAAGTTAAACTTGAGGTACATGGTTCAGCTTAAATTACTTGCAAGATCTGTCGTGCTGTTCCTTTCACTACTACATCCACACCTGTCATAACTACCACTACTACAACTTCTAATGGTTCTGATTACGCTAAAAGAAAACAAACCCATATGTTGCCAATAACAGGCACCGACCTTTTTGAAGCGACGGGGTGTGCTGATTGTAAACTACACTGTTTATTATAGTTTTAATGTACTTCAGTTCTCGCAGAAATGATTCTTTTTCAAATTCTGATGACAAATAAATTGTCAGCACTTGATAGTTGAGAGGGAAAAAAAACTTTTAAAGCTTATTTGCGGATATCGCATTAGCCTCTACATGGAAATTGAATTATTTCTCATCAAACAGTTACGATGTTAGATTGATAAACCCTGCGAGTCGTAAATGGCACTCTGCAAGTGTTTTTGCAGAGGGGAAAAAAATACACGGCAAAGTGGCAGCAGTTACCCTTCCGATAGCTGTCTCCTGTTAGACACGCTCACACCACATCCTTTTCAGGGAATACATTACTCCTTCTCTAGCCAGACACATTAATGAGCTATTCTGCGCACGTTCGTATGCGGTGCTGATGCATGCATGCCTGCGCCATAGTGGCGAGTGGGTGTGATAGGCGCTGAAACACCGTGAGAGAGACACAGAGACAGAGAGTCAGAGAGAAAGACACACACGTTGAGGGCAAGCAAAGCAACAGGCTGATGATACTGCAAGAGTTCGGCGCTTGCCGCATACAGCTCCTCTATATAGCGTCTGGTCTGGTGTCGCACTGAGTTGTCTGTGCGCGGCCAACACCTGCTTTCCCCAGGACTGTGGACACCAACTAACGCAACAGGACAACACAGGTTTGGGAGTCGATATCAATGGTTATGTGATACCGTACACCACCGCTGTTCGCTTACGTCTATTGCTCTCTCTCTCTCTCTCTCTCTCTCTGCGACGAGCTTGAGACCAGCATGGCCTGCAGACAGTATGCCAGGCGACCATGCTGACATTTATGCCATCAGCGTTCGTTGTCTTTGTCGGTTGGCTGCCTGTTTGCAACATCGGTTTTCCCTAGAGGCTGAGGGGTGGCATTGATACGGGACTAATCGTCCAGGACTGGCGGAGGCGAGGCTAGATTAGCTGCAACGTTGACATTTACCGACTTCTGCCGTCACAGTGTAGTCGGGTACAGAATTTGATGTACTGTTTTTGTCAGTTGAGCTTTAAAAGACAGATACACGATTTGTAACCAGCATGGCTGGACGTACGCATGCTTTCCGGAAAACGTGCTCACCAGAGTTGCCTGGAGTTAATTTTGTCTTGGAAAGTGAAATATCGATGACTTGAAATAGAAGCTGCTGACGTTCATAATGCTCTTCTTGGCAAGACCTCGAAATAATCCGGCATTATGATGAAAGAATGCACGAACTTCCACGAGAACGTATCGTCTAAAAATGCCACCACTATTAGTATTAAATAAGACTTATAACTAGGTGAAAAGAAAGTACACGATTTGAAATACCAGTTGCTGACGTAGGTTCCGAAAGAGTTTTGCTCAGCATGAACCAGACATGTTAACAGGATAAGCGACTGCATGCAATTTCATCTGCTCACTTATTCGGTAAAGGTCGAAACTATTACTGTTGCTTGCACACGTAGGGTACAATGCAGCCTTCCTCAAAATAGGTTAACAGAAAGGGAATTTGTAAATTCCGAATTACGAAATGAGGTTTATGCTTCTACGGAGCCCAAACTTGTAAAAACACAGCTCGTGTCTTCTTTAGGTAAACGTGTTTTGCCTGTTTGTTGAGATGTAGAGAATGATTTATGGAATAGTGTCACGAGCAAAACGGACGTTCTGCCCCAGCTGTAACTTCACGTTCTTTGAGAAGTGGATGGGGTTTGCAAAGAGCCAGTAAGTGGTTCTTGAGTTTCCAAATTGCTCCGCAGGGCTTAGGCGGCCAGGGAGGCAATTGCATTCAGTGCTTTGGCCAATGGCTCTCGGTTGCTCGTAAAACGCAGATTTAGCGGTTGCAATGAGACAACACTTTAAAAACAGACGACAGTCTTTAACTCGTATTCCTCGCCTCGCCTAAAGGCTCTTGTCAATGTAGACTCTTGTCACAGCTATGAGGCTACAGCGGTGGCGTGGGTGTTTGGAAGTTTTACGTCCTTTGCAACCACGTATTGGTGATATCAAAGATGGGGCAACGAGAAAAGGCCAGCACAAATATTTGGAGCCAGCCAGGAGTCGAACTCACATGAGCATTGAAAGTTCAGTCCAGTCCAGTCTACCATTCGGCTGCCCGGCTTCCATGGGGCTACAGACAAAATGTTTTTAATTCCTATTGTTGGGCATGCTATGGGGTGGGGGTTGGGGGAGAGGGAGGGGGTATATTCAGCCATGGTATACTCCTGGCCTGGCAACAGAGATAAAATCCCCCGAAGTGGGAGTGCGGCTGACCACGATGCGGGGTACTTGAAAATAGTAGCACACGCAAATCCTCACAGTCAAAGGGGTTCAAGGTATGTTCAGTCCAGGAACGCCACCAACGAGATCTACAACAGCAACAACAACTCGTATTCCGTTTTTGTCTTTATGTGACAGGGACTGTACCTATCGCCCGAGGCGAACGAGAGCGGGCGAGTGGTTTGGGACCTTAGTTTCGCTAGTCTCAACTCCTCCCTGTGGCCCACCATGGACAAGGTGCTGGGATGCGGCACCTGGCAGTCGCCCAACCACGTCCTCTTTCAGCTGGCTTGCACCGCTATGGCTGTGGGACTCCTCGCCATCGACAGTCCGTACGGGGCACTCCTCCTCCACTCCCTTTTCTTTCTGGGTCAGTATGGACCTATCCGTCAGCTCGTAGTAACGTGTTCATAAAAGCCCCAAGCTTTTTCCGTCCAGATTGTGCGTCCTATTCTGTGTGGGGGAATAAAATACCGCGCATAGGCTGGATTCCTAATGAGGCTGGGCTATAATTTAAAATTACGCTATAAATGGGGCCGAAAAGCCTTTGAGTCTGTTGAGAATGACTTTGTCAGTTGGCACAATCCACTGACATCAGAACTTGCACCAAAGTCAAAGAAAGGCGTCAGATCCACACACAGAATGACGCAGACCTGGTTGGTGAAAAACTTGGGTCTTTTCTATATACTGTTGTTAGGGTCCACAAGCAGCGCCACATCCTTCCCGTGAAGGGGACGGCGTGTGACGGGCCTGTCAGATGCATGGATAAAATGGTCACAACACAGATTACCAAAAAAATGTGTTCACAGCACAGACTATACGTAATGGCGACGACTTAGTTTCTTACTATGTGAAAGCTAATTGCACATTTGAACCACAGCGAGTATGGGGTGGGTGTTTGGGGATTTACCGCCCTTTTCCACCACATACGGACAGGGGCGCCGGAAGATGTCGGGGGGAGGGGGGACAGAATCTCAGAGGGGGAAACGCCAGAGCCAGTGAAAGGAAGGACGTTGCCCGGAGAAAGTGAAAAGCATGGGGGGGGGGGGGGGATTATCAGACGACTTTCTGCCAAGTCGTTTTGATATTTCATGCAACGGCGAAACTGAGTTCTCTGTTGGGTGGGATGAGGGAGAGAGCAGGAAGAGGGGGGGGGGGGTAGGGGAAGGGAGGGGGGGGGGGCAAGACCATGGCTTTGCCCCCCCTCTTGCCATAGTCACCTGATTTTCCAGGGGGGGCAAAAAGATACTCTTGCCCCCCCTGCTTGGGTACAGGGGGGGGGGGGGGCAGCTGCCCCCCCCCCCCCTGCCCCCCCGGTTCCGGCGCCCCTGGGATGATATGAAAGACGGGGCAACGAGGATAAGCCAGCACAAGTATTTGGCCCCCAGTCGGCATTCGAACTCACGGCCCGAGCATTGAAAGTCCAACGCCCTACAGTTGCTCCCACAACCGGCTCCCACAACTACAACGAGAGCTGACCTATTTTCCGTTTGGCTATAACGCATTCCTGGAGGTGCCAGCTTTAAATGTAAGGTTTTGGTTCAGTATGGCGTTCAATGCACGTTTCAGGTCAGCAAATCTGTGTTTTGCTTTTCTGTTTACAGGCTACCTGCTGATGTCCATCTGGTCGTGGGTGATCCTGTGCGCCCCGGACTTCTTCTCGTGGAACTTCGCCTTCCTGCTGCTGAACGGCGTGCAGACCATGTCCCTCATGTACAGCATCCGCCCAGTCCGCTTCTGCCAGGAGCTGGAGGAGGTCTACACCACCATCTTTCAGCCTCTCAGGGTACCAAGGTGTGGAGTATGTTGGTCGGTACTAGAGTTGGGACAGTGCGTATGGGTGGACAGACAACCCATATGACAATGGTCGGCGCGGGCTGGGATTTGGCGTTGATATGAACAGCTGTTAGGAAGATGTGACTCAGTCCATGCCTAGATCATTACCCGCTTTCTCGGTCAGAACAAACAAGTTTACCTGTGGACCCCAGACAGACAATGATGTTTGCATTTCTACACAGAGCAGCCACAAAATTATGATAACAACTATTGCAGACTTTTATTCACTACTTACGTTATTACTGCTATTCCAAGTCCTTCTCCTCATCACTCATTACCATTAAAAAAAGTATTAAGTATTACTAATACCTATACCAGACATGTAATCGTCAACATTTCGAGCTATCATGCGTGGTTTTGATCACTACACACGGAAACTAAGATCGTTTCCTGACGCCTGTTTCTAGGTCCCTCTACAAGCGTCTCGTGGGAGCTGAGTATTGCACATTGATGACTCTAAACGAGGGTGAATACTACGCTACGCAGTCCATCACCAAGACAGACAAGCTGGGGCTGCTCATTTCTGGAAGGTCTGTTCCTGGCTGTGATTGGCTGATACAAAGTACAATAATTATTAAGTGTCTGTTTCTGGCTGTGATTGGCTGAAATGGTATTAGCTGTCTATTCGTACCTGTGATTGAGAAAGACTTTTAGGCGCCATTTTCCAGGTTTTTGTTAGTCAATAGTTCTAAACACAACACAGCGCAGTTTCCATCGGCTACAAGAGTCGTTCATATGGACCCGTGACGAATAAAAAATGTATATATATATATATATATATATATTTTGCCATCACCAAGTCACGCTCCCTACTGTATGTTTACCACAATTAAGTTTGAAATGTTTTCTTCTCCTTTCTTCTCTTCTTCCTGTCCCCTTTTTCCCTACGTCTTTACATTTCATTAATATTTTCACGAAAATTTCTCCGCCATGCATCTTTGTATGCAAACTGGATCAGATGAGCACGTAGATAAGTTTTTACTTGTTGTGCTCTGTTACATTGCTATTTACTGCTTGACGGCGATCCTTCCATGAAGAAAAATGTTTAAACCAATAATTGGGCAAGCAGATGTCTTCCCAAACAACTATGTTCCTCTTTGAAGAAGAACGGGGTGATGGGAAGGGGTTTGCAGCAGGTGGTTCTTTTGAGGCGTAAAGGTGGAGGGGAAAGGAACTGAACTGAAGGTGACGATTTTCATTTATATCAATAGTGGGAACCTTGAAGTTCAGTATTGTCGTCTGTCTACAGCATGAACGCGTACAGCAACAGGACCTTGCTACATACGATCAAGGCGAAGCAGTTTATTGATTCTCCGGAGTTTGAGTCCAGTAACAACGGGGATGAAAAATTTCAGGTATTCCTCATGCTGTACCTTTTACACCATGGAATTTCTAGTTTTCGCTCTATCATGATGTGCAGTTTTTCTAGTAAAGCTGAAAACACGTGTAAACCCTAAATGTTATTTTTCGAGAAACTGTAACGAACAAACATGCAAAGAAAAGCAAGAAAGATAGAACGAAAATTAATTGCTGTTTTTTTGTTATCAGTTGAACTTAATCTCTTCAGCCTTTCACGTTGTAATTGATACGTGTGACGAGGAACCGCTGAGTAAGAGTTTCCTGTTCTGTGCTTAGTATAATTATCACGAGGTTCCCTTTCTCATCAGTTGTGCGCACAGGCGCTTATAATGTAAGTGAATAACTGACCTGTCGTGGGATCCTTTGTAAGAAGTGACTTTCCTTGGGTTTCCTTGCAATACTTCTTTCATAATGCCATAAATGTATACCTGTGTTGCTTCCTCCAGTCAGCTTTTTGTGCTTAACTTGTCCATGCTCAGGTGTTTGATTGATGAAAATGGGTTCCTTCGTGCAGTGTTTTCGCTGAGTTGTGAAATTAAATGACGTAACATTTGTGTATAATTTCGTCCATCATGTATATTGAAACAACTTGTGAGAGACGCTGATGTAGGCCAAGGCAGAAAAATTAATAAACCCTGTCTGAGTCTGTGTCTGAGTCTGAGTGCGTGTGCCGTGTGGAGAAATATGTATTGGTTGGAATAAAAATTATTCATCTACGATTCCGGTCTCTCGCGTAATTTTTTGCAACTCTTAAAATAGTGTGCGACCTGTTTGAACAAAACGCTTGTGTGTTTCAGGTGTCGATCGTGGCAGGAGGCATCTGTAGGTACATTTTCTGGCCTCGTCAGAGTCTGGAGTACCTGTTGGTACAGGAGCCTTACCTTGCCAGCGTCCTGAACATTGTACTGGGCAGAGACATCACCAACAAACTTTACGCGCTCAACGAAAGGGTACGTGTTCCTCTGTGTGTGTGTGTGTGTGTGTGTGTGTGTGTGTGTGTGTGTGTGTGTGTGTGTGTGTGTGTGTGTGTGTGTGTGTGCGCGCGCGCGCGCGCTCGCGCTCATGTGGTCTACACGAACATTAAACTTGAAATTAAAAATAATTAAATTTTGTATTGAAGGTAGCTACATTGGAAGGGTCCAGACTGGACATCCGTCTTCCCAGCGTCTCTCCGAATCTCCGTACCCGACACGACATTCGCAAGGCTGTGGCCGGAGCCACGAGCACACCAGACGCGGGGGAGCAGGGGGATGGGGCAGCTGCTGCTGGGACGGTCCTTGTGACGTCAGAAAGCCCTGCCGTTGATGAAGACAGCGACGATTACGATGGTGAGTTATGGACAAGTTCGGATTGCATGAAGGTTATTTTTGGTTTTGTATTTTTTTGTCTTTTGTTCTTTTTGTCTTCTATCGTTTTTTCCTGTTACATGTATAGCACATTCATCGCGCGTCATGTGTGTGGTGTGGTGTGGTGTGGTGTGGTGTGGTGTGGTGTGGTGAGGTGAGGTGAGGTGTGGTGGTGTGTGTGTGTGTGTGTGTGTGTGTGTGTGTGTGTGTGTGTGTGTGTGTGTGTGTGCGTGGGTGCGTGAGAGAGAGAGAGAGAGAGAGAGAGAGAGAGAGAGAGAGCTGTTTTAGTTTGAGACAGAAAAAGAATACTTCGAAAGCTTCGATCGTCCGACACGTAATACAGATAGGTTCGTCCTCGAAAAACACCCACCAGAACACACACACAGACACACAGACAGACAGACACACACACACACACACACACACACACACACACACACACACACACGCACACGCACGCACGCACGCACAACCTCCTATCAGTTGGCTCGCCAGTAAAACAACGGGTTACATCTCTTTGAAACAGTCCCCATCCACTTTAATCAGCTTAAGTGGCAAGCTTTACTTTCGACTGAACTATCAACGAATACTTGATAGATTTGGCAGGAACGCTAGCATTCAGTGTTGCTCCTAAAACTCGCGTGCGGTTCTTAAATAATTCAAATGAAACACAAGCGAGTCCCGTGTTAAGCTGATTAAACTTGAAAGGAATTTTGCTAAAAGACCCGAATGAACTTTTCCCGTAACAGTAAAAATGTTCTATTGTTATCCGATAAGCTTTTTATTTTCAGACAGGCACTAGTGACATTTTCAAGGCGACTTTTGCGACCAAACAAAGTTCAGTCTGTTGAAAATTCAAACACGGATTCCATTCAATGAAATGGACTTTAAAAAAGAAGGAATCTGATTACTTTGTGTGAGTGATTTCTGCGAATCGCCATTACATTTTGAAGATGGAAAACGGTTCCTACTAAACCTTCTGAATACATACTAGCGAGGACAACGGAGCAGAACAGAATAACAAAGAAGAACTGTAGAGGAATAGAAAGAAGAAAGAAGAAAACAGAAGAGTGAGGAGGGTGGGTGGGTGTTTGAGGGTTTAACGCCCTTTTCCACCACATATGGGTGATATCAAACACGAGGCAACGAGAAAAAAATGCCAGCGCAAAGCGACTGAAGAAGAAGAAGAACGAAGAAGAGGAAGAAGAAGAAGAAGAAGAAGAAGAAGAACAACAACAACAACAACAACAACAACAACAACAACAACAACAACAACAACAACAACATTTGTTTGGGAACACCTGTGCTTGAGAATGCCATGCAGGCAATACGTTTGCTGGCCATGCAAAAAGAGGAAAACTCAATTCTCCTAGCCAGCTGTTTGACAGGTCTTAGTCTCAACAGTTCGTTTCCAGGCCAGGGACAAAGCCGAAAAATTTACCTCAGCCCTGAGGTAGCCTAACCTGCACCAAAGAGCACACGATTTTTCTGCTTCTCCCCAATACTGTTTTAGCTTCTGCTCAATATTGCCAGCCGTGTGTGATGAGGCAACTGTAAGCTGTTCATCTGTCTAAGTGGTACAATACCAGCAGTGTTCCCGATTACGCACAGGTATGCGTGTTTGTACGCACAAAACTCGTTAACTGACGCACGAATCTGAGAACAGCGCGTCATAGGGGACGCAAGGATTTGCCGTGACAAACAGTAATAATTTTGTTCAGCACTCTCCTGGAAACTCGGTGAACAAAAACTGATCTGCAGCTAGCAGCAGACACTTTGAGAATCACATTTCCGCTGAGCCGTTGTGCATAACTGACAGAATCTGACTGGCTTAAGCACTCTGGGACACTTTTTGTCCAATCACAATGTTCTATTTGATAAGCGTGCGGTTCCTTACCTTGCTGATTCGCTATGTCTGACACGCTACAATTTACGCACGTCTTTCCTGCTTGAAAACTTCTGTAAACAACAACAACAAAATTTAATGGTTTTGACTTTCAGACTTTTTATACCGAAACTGTGACCATGGACCCTCGGAATTTGCAAAAGGACCCTAAAAAATATGGAGAGAAAGTCCCAAGGACCCTAATATTTTCAAATCACAGGGAACACTGACTAGGCTTCACCAAAACAGCTTCGAACGATTTGTAAGCTCAAAATATCGGGCGGTTGTCCTTTGATGACACTGCTGCTGCAATCTGGTGAGGGATATTGTTACCAGACGGATCCATCAGGCACAGTTTAGTCCGGATTACTGAAGACGCCCAGTGTGTTGACCAGAGAGGCCGGCAACGTGTTTATCACGTATCAAATGACGGCAGCGGGATAGGATCTGGACTTTGATGGACCGTGAACGGAAGACGGTAACTACAGGGACATAGCTGGCAAATTGGGCCAATTACACGGACCGGCCATCGTGGGTGATTGCCGGATCCAGGCCCGAGTGGCGCACTGCGTGACTTCTAGTCTCTGATCTTGGCTGTATGGTGGTGGTGGTGGTGATGTGTGTGTGTGTGTGTGTGTGTGTGTGTGTGTGTGTGTGTGTGTGTGTGTGTGTGTGTGTGTGTGTGTGAGAGAGAGAGCGCTTTCCCAGCACACCCATCGAGTCCTGTTTTAAATGCATTGAATTTGACAGCGTTTAGAATCAGCGTCTGAATGACTGCATCTGTCCGTTTTACTGAGCACTATATGATACAAGATCTCTTTCCTCTTTTCAGTCACTCTGCATTCCACCATCTGATTTTGTTTTTATATAAACCTATATATATACTACGTATAGGATGTGTGTTTGTGACTTGTTGTTCTCGATATATACAGGTTCACACTGTTTGTTTATCAGAAACTTTTCACTTCCAGTTTATTTTCCTAAAATTTGTCATTCGATTTTACAGCATTCTACGCATGGTACACTTTGCGATTTTATGGAGAACATTTCTTTGACTGCATGTTTTCAGATACGTTCAATCACTTGAGTGAGAAGGTGGAGCTACTGAATGGGCATGCTGCAGGGTGCACCACCACCCCCTCCCCCCGCAACCCTCCCTCCCGCACCCACTCCTCCTCTTCTAGCCTCTCACGGCACTCCGGCATGCACTTTGACATTTGACCTTTGAACCTGCAGATGTTGTCAACAAAGTCTCCATTTGCTTCGACACTTCGAGGGGACATTGCGACTCACACTGAGTGATGTGCAGGAGTTGTGCATGATGTTGTTGTTCACTTTTTTTTTTTTTGGTTATTGATGGCTTTAAGATTTTTTAAGGTAACGTCTTGGACATGTATTTGTTTTTACTGGAGAAGTGTGACCGTTTGCGACTGATGTTCAGGAGTTTGGCATGGTATTATTTATTTACTTTTATTGTTGTTGTTGTTGTGTAGAGGTAAAGTCTTGTATTTTCATTGGGGGAGCCGGGGTGGCCGAATGGTAGAGCGCTGGACTTCTAATGCTCGGGTCGTGAGTTCGTATCCCGGCTGGGGCCAAATATTCGTGCTGGCTTTTTCATCGTTGCCCCGTCTTTAATATCATTCGTATGTGGTGGAAAACGACGTTAAACCCCCAAACACCCACCCACCCTTGTATTTTCATTGGAGAAATATTGAAGTGTAAGACTTACCATGTGTCCATTACCAAAGCGTGGATGTGATGCGAATCAAACGAGTTAAAGGTTCATTATATAACATTGATGTATTTATATGTTATTTATATGCGAATCACGCCTGAAAAAAAGAAGAGAAGGGTATGGTTGTCGGGACGAAGTTGCTGCCGCATGATGCCCTGTTCAGATGTGTACATGTTCCCGTTAAAAAGACCAAAGCTGTCTTTTGTCTTTTGTCTTGGATTGACTTTCCAAGATTTTATTTCACCTTTAAACGCGAGTAATTGTCTCTTCTCTCCATTTCTCAGTCTATCTCTCCCTTTTACACACACACACACACACACACACACACACACACACACACACACACACACACACACACACACACACACACACACACACACACACACACACGTTCATACACTCGTGTACTTGCAGGTTTAATATCCTTACCATCATGAAATTGTTTTTCTTGTTTTTTTGTGTACGTAAACTGTAAACTCTGCATGTTTACAGTTTATTCTTGCATGGTCTGTCCTAACCTACATCCAGGTTACTTTTGGGCGTCGGAGCTTCACCTCAACACGCTGGACAGTACAGTTATAGGCGGGAGGTCCAACAGCCACATTCCACAGTCTTTCACAGGGGACTCGCTGCAGTGGCCAAGAATTGCCTACTGCACTACACCATAAACCTCGTGTTGAAGGTTTCGTGATTTAAAAACTCATCACAACGTTTTTTTTTGTCTAGTTTATGTACAGCGTTTGTGTCCCAGCTGAAACGGAGAAGGTTTATGCCCAGACCATGCTATGCTGTGGTTAGACTAAAGGTTACATACTCTTTGGTTATATGTACTTGGGAGGGGGTGGGGATTGAATCTACATGGTCGTTATATCTAGTTACATTTAAAACGTATTTAATATTCGAACAGTAAATCAACAACAACAACAACATCAACAACAAATCTGCGAACATCATTTGTTCTTGAACATACCCTCAACTATCGTGTCTTCCACCACCCCATCCCCCCCACCCCCAGCCACCCCCCCTCCCCACCCCCTAGCCTTGTTTCTCTTTCCGAACACACGTAGAAACTCATGAATAGAAGTCTACTTCTTAGAAGCAAGTTTGCTGATCTATACATGTTCCAGTTTTCATGGACATTTTTTCCACTTATTTCTTTTTGATGTAAGTTTGTGATGGTCAGGCTGCATTGAATTCCAAACTGTCACGATAACTACTTCTTCTTGTCGTTCCTGTATACAGTCATGTGAGATGTACGTCACATGCAGAAACACGAGCTTGTAAAGAAAATAGTAGTCATGTTTGCTGCGTCAACTGAAACAGGATTCTATTTTTTCATCTTTTCTGAATCAGATTGCAGACACGACGTCGCTGAAATATTGATTTTTTCCTGTTCCTTCCTGTTTCTTGTCGGTAAATCTCTTGTTTTGCGGGGTTTGCCGTGGTTTGTGGTGAATGCTTTGTTCATCTCATGTTGCTGTTGCCATGTATTCCATTTCTGAACCCAGTGCGTTTTTTTTGTCGCAGTGAACTAGAACTGGCCAAAGAGGGGAGTTCATACGCAAAATTAATGTACCTATCGTTCACATTAAAAGTACCAGTGATTGGTGGGTAATGGTTATCTCGACAGTATTAACACTGTTATACAGGGTGAAATTGGACGGAGATATGAGGATTGGGGATTGTTGTGGTCAGAGATAACGAAAACGAAATGATAATGAAACACACGGAGACATGAGGATTGGGGATTGTTGTGGTCAGAGATAACGAAAACAAAATGACAATGAAACACATGTGATGGTTAACAGCTTACTGTTTCACTTGTATTTGTAACAATACTGATCATCTTACTAGCGAGATGATGATGATGATGATGATGATGATGGAGACTTGGTATAGTGGACGGCTCCCCCCTAACTGAGTGCTCACGGCGCTTAAGGAGAGGTGCTTAAAAGAAAGATCGTGTAAAAAAAAAGTGCAGATGATTACTGACGTGAAGCACTGAAGAGATGAGTCTTCAGGCACTTCCGAAATTGCGGTGATGTTGACTGCTTCCTTCACTGACTTAGGAAAAGAGTTCCACAGTTTGCAGATGCACACCATATAAGGAGAAAGTTGTGTTTTGTTCGCTTTGTGAAAATGTGAAAATGTTGATGTTGTATGTTCAGATCTGCCACATCCTTTCATGTCGGTATTGACTGTTGCTGTAAACACATTCAAATATAATTGTGATGTTGGCGTTATAATGTGTCTTTTTCATGAAGTTAGTAGTTGGCTTTTCTTTTTCTTTTTGCTTCAAACGATACAAACACCACAAGTTTCTGCATGACACTTTGATTGTATAGAAATGGAAGAGAAGGGTAGGGTAGGGTGGGTATTTGGGGGTTTAACGTCCTTTTCCACCACATAGGGTGATATCAAAGACGGGGCAACGATGAAAAAGCCAGCACAAATATTTGGCCCCAGCCGGGAAGAAATGGAAGAGAAACATTTTAGGTAAAATGGCACGTGATTATGTGCTTCCCACAACACATTTGACGTGCGCTTGGCTAAATTTATTTTAAGCAAATAAAAGCGACATGAAAGGGACAGAAACCACTTAACTTTCAGGCACAGGTCAACGTTTCGGCTTTCGCCTTCCTCAGGACACAAACAAATGGGACATAACTTCAACAAACAAACAAAAGGTAACTCTGCGGACGTACTGACATACACGGCGCGGGAGAAAAAAAAAAAAAAAAAAAAACGGTGGGCGAGAAAAGGACCACTTTTTTTCTGGTCCTTTTCTCGCCCACCGTCCCCCCCCCCCCCCTCCGCGCGCCGTGAATGTCAGTACGTCCGCAGAGTTACCTTTTGTTTGTTTGTTGAAGTTATGTCCCATTTATGTCCTGAGGAAGGCGAAAGCCGAAACGTTGACCTGTGCCGTCCTTTGTGAAAGTTAAGTGGTTTCTGCCCCTTATATGTCGCTTTTATTTGCTTAACTTGTAACCACTTCGCAGTCATTACCGTTTCCATTTCTATAAAATTTATTTTGGCGGCACTTCGGCGACATGTGAATAAACCACACTTGTAGTTAGAAAACTGTTTTGTTTTCTTGCCGGGTCTGTGGAGAAATGGTGCGACGGCAAAGCAAACCACGCAAGCCGTCTAGTTTAGAACTAATTTAACATCTGTCTGTCTGCGCTAAAATTGTCTACCGTAAATAGAAATCGGGTTTCAGTTTTAGAAAAGCACGGTGAGTGTGTCTCGTCATTATCGTTGACAATAATCACATGCGACGCTTTCGTGATTACTTCCTGGAATAACACGAATCCAATCTGCGCTTGACAAGAAGTAATTGTATAAATGTGTTATTCATGCGAGCGGAATTCGTTTATCCGTCACATGCAAGAGACCGAGTTGGGTTGTGATGGGTATAAAGCGAAACAAACTGTCTACTGTAACTGTGGTGGTTCAACACATATGTACGGTCTAAAAAACCCAATAAACTCCACTGTTCTTATTATTAAAGCTTGGGGTTACAAACAAACGAAAAACAACAACAAAAACCAAACACCAAAAAACAACACCAACAAACAATAACGGAAAGCAGTGTACGATGCTCCAGCCACCCCACCCCACCCCCTCCCCGCGTCCCAAACAAACAAAAACAACACCAACAAACAATGACGGAAAGCAGTGTACGATGCTCCAGCCACCCACCCCACCCCCTCCCCGCGTCCCAAACAAACAAAAACAACACCAACAAACAATAACGGAAAGCAGTGTACGATGCTCCAGCCACCCCACCCCACCCCCTCCCCGCGTCCCAAACAAACAAAAACAACACCAACAAACAATAACGGAAAGCAGTGTACGATGCTCCAGCCACCCCACTCCCCCTTCCTCGCGTCCCAAACAAACAAAAACAACACCAACAAACAATAACGGAAAGCAGTGTACGATGCTCCAGCCACCCCACTCCCCCCTCCCCGCGTCCCAAACAAACAAAAACAACACCAACAAACAATAACGGAAAGCAGTGTACGATGCTCCAGCCACCCCACCCCACTCCCCCCTCCCCGCGTCCCAAACAAACAAAAACAACACCAACAAACAATAACGGAAAGCAGTGTACGATGCTCCAGCCACCCCACTCCCCCCTCCCCGCGTCCCAAACAAACAAAAACAACACCAACAAACAATAACGGAAAGCAGTGTACGATGCTCCAGCCACCCCACCCCACTCCCCCCTCCCCGTGTCCCAAACAAACAAAAACAACACCAACAAACAATAACGGAAAGCAGTGTACGATGCTCCAGCCACCCCACTCCCCCCTCCCCGCGTCCCAAACAAACAAAAACAACACCAACAAACAATGACGGAAAGCAGTGTACGATGCTCCAGCCACCCCACTCCCCCCTCCCCGCGTCCCAAACAAACAAAAACAACACCAACAAACCATAACGGAAAGCAGTGTACGATGCTCCAGCCACCCCACTCCCCCCTCCCCGCGTCCCAAACAAACAAAAACAACACCAACAAACCATAACGGAAAGCAGTGTACGATGCTGCAGCCACCCCACTCCCCCCTCCCCGCGTCCCAAACAAACAAAAACAACACCAACAAACAATAACGGAAAGCAGTGTACGATGCTGCAGCCACCCCACTCCCCCCTCCCCGCGTCCCAAACAAACAAAAACAACACCAACAAACCATAACGGAAAGCAGTGTACGATGCTCCAGCCACCCCACTCCCCCCTCCCCGCGTCCCAAACAAACAAAAACAACACCAACAAACAATAACGGAAAGCAGTGTACGATGCTGCAGCCACCCCACTCCCCCCTCCCCGCGTCCCAAACAAACAAAAACAACACCAACAAACCATAACGGAAAGCAGTGTACGATGCTCCAGCCACCCCACTCCCCCTTCCCCGCGTCCCAAACAAACAAAAACAACACCAACAAACAATAACAGAAAGCAGTGTACGATGCTGCAGCCACCCCACCCCACCCCCTCCCCGCGTCCCAAACAAACACAAATATAGGTAGAGGTTCATTGGTTGTGATGTCAGCATGATCGCACTAAATTATCTACCTTGCCAAGGATTCTCCTTTGTTTAGATTCTAATGTCAGCGCATATCTTGTTTGCTTGATTCTAAATACAAACACACGCATGGCTTCATATCTTGTTTGCTTGATTCTAAATACAAACACACGCATGGCTTCATATCTTGTTTGCTTGATTCTAAATACAAACACAATACTTGTACAAGGGACAAATAAAACAAACACAAGGTGAGCGCTGCTTAAAAAAAAAATCTCAATCTGTTCATGGATAGTGAAAGTTTTAGTTTTGAAAACATGGAGAGGAATATACCCCCCACTAACGGTATATATTCCCCTCAAAAGCACTAGCCGACCATTCTCTATGGGCAGACGAGGCAGCCCAGACGAGACACAGTATTAGCCGGTAACTGAGGAAAGAGGAAGCAGGTCCCAAAGACTGAAGTAGATGATGGATGGAAGCGGCGACAGCAGGTTGTCTGGCGACACAGAGTTCTATCCTGTCGCCTGGTGAAACTCAAGCTGCATGCACAAGTCTCCTCGGTCTCTCCATCACACTCCACGTTTTTCTTGCCTCACCTTACCGTCCTGCTGTTTGCGGAGAGGGAGTATTGTAACGCTGAAAAGATCGCGGACATAGTGTTTTGGGGGACAATGTACGAGTAGCCTACATCAGACCTTTCGTAGAACTGCGTCAGTCTCAAAATACCTTATTGTCTGTTTAAGAGAGAATCTAAAACAGAAAAATCTTCTTTGGCCTCAGATAATGCTCCATCACAGATAAGATAAAAAAGATAAACAATAATATACATCAAAGATCTTGATATGAAAATATACAAGTAAACTAGAGTTTAGCGTTAAGATCATAAAACTTCACTAACAATTTAAAACAAATAATCATACATACTGTCAAACTCTAAATTTGTTTAACAACAACAAAAAAAAAATCTCTCTCTCTCTCTCTCCCCTCTCCCAGTCTAGACTGAAAATAAACATGGAAGTGCCTGGCATGACGTGCTTAAGGTACAAACTTGTCTGTGACTACTGTGGATACCCAACATTTATTTTCAGTCTAGACTGACTGAGATTTAAGGTAAGTTAAGGACAGGTCTGAGGGCCGTATACATGAATATGTGCATTAAGGCCGCTATCTGACGCAAGTACAGGAAAGATAGAAAGTTAACGTGACCATGACTGTGATCTGCAGATTTTGGCTGTAAGTACTGGGAACTAAAATAATTCCAAATGAACAGCAGCTGGGTGTTTGGGAGTTTAACGTCCTCTTCCACCACCTATGGGTGATATTAACAGCTGGTACTATGAGTCCTTTTCTGTAATGACCTTACACGAAGGGACATGTGAACAGGCGAATAACGTGTCAAATACAAAGGTGAAGAAATGTGATTCTTATTTGCAATTGCTGGGCGACCAGATATGAATACCGCTCATTCGAGAACTCGAAGATATCTTGAAGATCGTCACCCAAAACCACGTGTTCCTGACAAAAACCACGTGTTCCTTCGCTTTTTCTGTTGAACAGACACGGGTTGGAAACTCAGCTCTTGGTCTTGAAGATCGTCACCAAAAAAACTAATCGTATGCTGTGTTCCCTGCAAAAGCCATACGTTTGTTTTTTCCCCTGTTAAAAAAAAAAAAACAAAAAAAAAACACGGTACTGCAATTCAGTTGTTGGTCTTGAAGATCGTCACAAAAAAACTAATCGTATGCCACGTTGCTGGCAAAAGCCATACGTTTGTTTTGCTGTTTCTGTTGAACAAACACGGAACAGCAAATCAGCCGTTGGTCTTGGCAATTGTTTTATCTCCTCGAGACAAAGGTGGGGAAGTGGTGATTGGTGAGCTTTTGAACGTTCTTGACCTTTTTTTGTGTGCGTGTCAGCGTTTCCACACAAAACAGCTCGGACAGGCAAACCAGCCATCGACATGGAGACTGATAAATGACCCTCCTGAGAACAAAACCCGGCGTCGTGAACAAATTTTTATCGCATCCAGCTCCTGCCTCACTGTACACTTCTCCGCCTTCAAACGCAGAAGCAGGTATAACCGAGCTCGGAGGTGGCAGAGTGTTGGATTGTCAATGCTTAGGTCGTGAGTTCGAATGCCGGCTGAGAGCCAGCAATTCTTTCCTCGCTGCCATCCTCAGATTTTTCCTTCGTTCCCGTCATGACATATATGACCCTTATATGGCAGACATTGACATTAAGACCCACCAACAAACTGTCAAGCGTCTTCCATTGCAGCTCTCTCTCTCTCTCTCTCTGTCTCTCCACACACTAATTCGATCTTTTCAGACCCCTTCCTCACCCCACTTCCCTTCTTCCTTTGCGGTATTGCGGAGGGAGTCGAGTCGAGTCTTCTATTGGCATTATCAGTTGAAGAGGGTCTCTGGTAACACACTCCATGCAACCGACGTGTCTAAATAACGACCCAAAGAAGAGAACGGCGCAAATGGCGCCTGGAAATTAGCGTCATTGTCACGTCGCCGATCAGCTGTGGTATGACTGATGCGACAGCCGCATGCACGTGACTTCCCTCCAAGACGTGCACGTGCGATTCCCTATTGCGTCTAATCAGCCATCGGAAAGATGGAGCGGGGGTGGGTGTTCGGGAGTTTCACGTCTTTTTCCACCACGTATGGGAAAGATGGAGGATGGTCGTGATCAAAGAGAGGTAGACCAAATGATACAGTTTTTAGTTCTCGTTACAGGCAGGCGCCTGGCTGTGATCTTCCCACGATCACGGTGATAATACGAAGAAGCCTAGAAGGTGTCTAACGCGGACATTTGCAGTGGAGATTGCCGAAGCCACCGCATGACCCATACTGTCAACTTGCCGGGAATTAAGGTCGGACAGACAGGCACCCACTGCGAGCTGTTCTCCTTGACCCAGATACCCCAGCAATTTGACACTCATCGCCACGAGTAAAAGTGTAACCTGGGTGGTTCATTAGTCACTTTCCTATAGATCCTGAAAAAAAGGGATGCGGCGCCGGACAAGAGGTGATAATATGCTGCTGGCGCCAGCTTTGGTTCTCGTGTATCGTGCACTTCAAGCAGCCTGTGTTGCAAAACCGTAAATCTTCGTCTTTCTGCCTTCTTTCTTCTTGTTTTTTTTCTCTTCTTCCTGTTCATCCTGCAGTAAGAACGGGCACGCTGACCGAAGTCTGTCACTTGCAAGGATGAAGGCAAATCGGATATTTGCATGAATATTTTACGCAGATGACTACCATACAAAGAAAGACTACTCAGCCTTACATACATATATCAAAGGCCACGTCATCCTCACCATACTCCAATGGTAGAGCGTTGGGCTTTCAATGCTCGGGTCGCGAGTTCGAATCCCGGCGTGGGTCAAATATCTGTGCTGGCGTTTTCCTTGTTGCCCCGTCTTTGATATTACCCATACATGGTGGAATAGGACAAACTTCCAAACACCCACCCTCACCATACTCCAAGATGCATCACTGAAAAAACAACAAACAAACAAACACAAGCACGTTGCCATGGTCATTTCCTACCAGTTCACTCCCCTTTAATATCCGACCCTGAAGTCGGATGGTCCATCCTCAGTCCCTGACAAACAAAACAAATACTGCATAATTCTTGAAGCATACTGTTTAACTGTACTAAAAATACTCACAGTGTGTGTGTGTGTGTGTGTGTGTGTGTGTGTGTGTGTGTGCGTGCGTGCGTGCGTGCGTGCGTGTGTGTGTGTGTGTGTGTGTGTGTGTGTGTGTGTGTGTGTGTGTGTGTGTGTGTGTGTGTGTGTGTGCGCGTGCGTGTGTGTTGGCGCATGCATGTACAATAAGTATGTTTTTAACAAGAGCGGTGATATGTCTGGTTCAGTAAGTGGTCTTGCAGCATCCACCCGCTCAAAATGTTACTACCACTTTATATTGTTAGCTTGCTCAGTGTAATGCATAAACTTTTTGCCCATTTGTTATGCTACTCCATGTGCTTCACGAGTGATCATACTTATGCCTAATTAGTTTATAACGACTAAGGCTGAAACGTCCATGCCTGTCCGCCTTCACCTTGTCTCTACATGCCTGTCCGCCTTCACCTTGTCTGTACATGCCTGTCCGCCTTCACCTTGTCTGTACATGCCTGTCCGCCTTCACCTTGTCTCTACATGCCTGTCCGCCTTCACCTTGTCTCTACATGCCTGTCCGCCTTCACCTTGTCTCTACATGCCTGTCCGCCTTCACCTTGTCTCTACATGCCTGTCCGCCTTCACCTTGTCTCTACATGCCTGTCCGCCTTCACCTTGTCTCTACATGCCTGTCCGCCTTCACCTTGTCTCTACATGCCTGTCCGCCTTCACCTTGTCTCTACATGCCTGTCCGCCTTCACCTTGTCTGTACATGCCTGTCCGCCTTCACCTTGTCTCTACATGCCTGTCCGCCTTCACCTTGTCTGTACATGCCTGTCCGCCTTCACCTTGTCTGTACATGCCTGTCCGCCTTCACCTTGTCTGTACATGCCTGTCCGCCTTCACCTTGTCTGTACATGCCTGTCCGCCTTCACCTTGTCTGTACATGCCTGTCCGCCTTCACCTTGTCTGTACATGCCTGTCCGCCTTCACCTTGTCTCTACATGCCTGTCCGCCTTCACCTTGTCTCTACATGCCTGTCCGCCTTCACCTTGTCTCTACATGCCTGTCCGCCTTCACCTTGTCTCTACATGCCTGTCCGCCTTCACCTTGTCTCTACATGCCTGTCCGCCTTCACCTTGTCTCTACATGCCTGTCCGCCTTCACCTTTTCTGTACATGTCTGTTCATACCAAAAACAACAACAACAGCAACAACAAAATACTCACAGAAGACCAGCAAAAGCGTTGGCTTGAGTGAAAATGATAAAACACGAGCTTAGGATGCTGAGTGGTGGTATTTGGGAGCACTTTTGTCTAGAATGGCGGAACTGGTAAGAATGAAACCAAAATTAATAACAAAGACAAAGGGTGAGCTATATATGCATACTGATAGATACATTCTGGCGAGGTTATCGTTCCGTGCGACGGAGGATTCCTCAAACTGTCATGCTCTCCGGGAGGTGTGAATTTATCATCTGTGCATTTCTGCGATTTTTCGGGGATGTGAAAATATCTTCCGTGCTTTTTCCGATTGAAGACCCTCTCTGACAATGGAGACAGATGAAAGGGCATCACTTCACTCAGTCTGGGCAGCGAAATTTGTCATCGGGAAAACTGGAAGCCGAAAGCCCTGCGTTTTATGGGTTTTCCTAAATTGTGCTGTCTCAAGTGGCCAAGTGGCCACACGGTTAAAGGCTATGGTCGAGACATCTGTCTGCAGTATAGGTTTTACAGGCGACTTGGTCCATTCAGTAAACGTCAGCGTCTGGCAGAGTTTTTTTGCCTTTGGCATACCTCGTGATACTTTCAGCAGGAAGTTCTTTCCGGCTGACATACCTCAAGCCAGGAGTTCATAACCAGTTTTTGGTTGATCTTCATATTGTGAGATTTAATTTGAATCGACACCACAGATTCGAGTCCTAAGGAGGGCACGGTGATCCTAAATTTACACTGTAATCTCCTAGTTCTTTTCCCACACATTACTTCTCGTGTGCTTCCTGTTGTTCATCACACACACACACACACACACACACACACACACACACACACACACACACACACACACACACGCACACAGACACATACACACGCGCGCACACACACACACACAGACACACACACACACACACACACACACACACACACACGCCCGAAAACTCTTTTGATTTGGCCAATCCCAGACTGTTGAAGGGCGCGGAGGCCTGAAATGTCAGATCGTGTTTTTCGTCATGTCACCCCCAGGCTTCTGTGAAATGTCTCGGCAGCCGTGCGGTTCGGTGCATTCCCCTCACAAAGGTGCTTACACTCCAGTTTTCTCACCCCATGCAAGCCCTAATTACGGGGGACCAATAGCTCCAACACAAACCGCCCCACAGCCGCTGTACCTCCCTTTACAGCCACGACCAAGTGTTCGGCTGGTATAGCCCGCTTGCCAAAAAAAAAAAAAAAAGTAGGTGGCCTAATTTTTTCCCCGGTGTCCTGAAAACGACACACTTTCCTTGAACATTCTCAGAAGAAAAAGTGTACCTGACTCAGCGACTCAACCAAATTCCGTTTTTGTTTTCATTTATCTATCATCCTCGTGGTGACTAGTGAACCATGACGAGAGAAATACAAAATTCAACCTTAGAAAAGCCTCCTTGACGTGTCCCGGCACGTTTCCCATTGTATTCAGTATGTCCGATATACAGTGACATCTGGGTCCGTATGTAAAACTCGAGGTCAATTTAACCCACGGCTACGGGGCTAACCCAGACTAGGACAAAAGAAACCCCCAAACAAAATTAAATAAAAAAGGAAGCGAAGAAAGAAAGACAAAATCCTTCTATGACGGCATAGGCACCTTGCTGGAATGGACCCGCTTACTGATTTAAAACAAAAAACAACAGAAAATTTAACCCTAGAGCTAGTTCAGTTTGAGGTTAGACTCTAACCCGGGGCTAAACTCCCTGACCCCGACTTTTACATGCGGGCCCTGAATGTTGCACGTACATGCCCAGTACCCCTGCCATCAAAGCAAAAGGCATGCTGTGACAGCATGTGTCGCACGGTCGGGGACAATCTCGTGATTCACCTACTTCCAAACACGGGTCCTAGCAGAGGTGAACTCGGCAGTTTGACCTGACTGACGCAAAATGCCCCATGTACAGAGCAAAATCTACATTTTCAGTAAAAAAAAATTCAGTTGGGTCTCTGAAAACACCATACTTTATATGCTTATAGACTTTCAATGAAATGAATAGTTTAGAAATATCGTACAAAAACAAACAAACAAACCTACATTTGTTCGGCAAACGTACTTTAGGTAGTTTTTTTTAGGTTTTGTTGTTTGGTAGGAGGTTTTACGCCGTTATTTTTTCCAGTTCGCCAAGGTTTCTAACAAAGACGGGGCAGCGAGAAATAACTGAGCCAGCGCAAGCTTTTGGCTGACAGTCAGGATTCGAACTCTCGACAATATATACTCTAAATGTCGTCTCATTCTGTCAAAATTGCTACGGCCATCAAGATATCAAGTTAGTCACCGATTGTGCCCCCCCCCCCCCCTCCTTTCAGGATTCTGTAAGTCTTCACGCAAACGGCCTTTTTATCCGGCCTTTTAGGCGCACAAAAAAGTTCATATTTTTCATATGCTTCTTTTATCAAAAAGAGACACGAACTGTCCCGACCGCAGTACTTAGTAAACGAAATGACAAAAGAAATCAATTCTCCATGATCCACCGAGTACGACGTCAGTTTCACAGGCATGTATACGCTGCAGCCAAAATGAATGGACACGAGCCAAAATCTGGTGTAGCAGCTGGTCCTCCATGATGATTTCATCACCCCCAGGACATGGTTTCGGTGCTCACGTCCAGCCGCGTAATTGTTTCTTGAAAATTGATTTCCTCCCCTTTATTCATCCCCAATTACTCCCCTTGAAGAGTCGCTCATCTACGGGTTTCCTGTGCGGCAACGGCTTCAATTTGATTTCGGGCTTATGGACCAGGCGAGGAGGCGTGAAGCATGTGAAACTGATTTACAGCACAACCATTTTGCATCAGCAAGTTTTTGTGTCCTTTATCCTGTTTTCCTATTTTCGTTTCAAGCTGCTTTGGGGAAAATCTTTAGCAGGAGCACTGACGAGTTCACACACACACAAAAAAAAACTAGAAAAATAATAACAAATACCCCCACCCCCGCAAACAAACAAACAAACAAACAAACAAACTTTCACACACACACACACACACACACACACACACACACACACACACACACACACACCCCACAACACACACATACAGAGAAAGCATTAATGGATCTGTCCACTCATAAGTCTACAAAGTCTACATGCCATATTGCGTCAGCAGTGTGGCATTCCAGCAGAAAATAAACAACAACAACAACAACAAAACAAAACAAATAAACAACAACAACAACAACCCCCAACTATGCCCACGTCATACCTGTTGTAAGGGTTTTAGTGAAAGGTCATGTAAAAAACGCAAAAAAAAACCCACCGCAAACTAATAATCAACCCCCAACAAAAACAACAAACAAAACAAAATTAAAAAAAAAACAAATTATAAAAAACAACAACAAAAAAACCCCAAACCAAAAACCAAAACAACAACAAAAACAAACCAAACAAACAAAAAAGCAAAAAAAAAAAAAAACCCCAAAAAACCCAGACCAAACCAAACCAACACGTACCCCCTCCAACCCCCCCCCCCTCCAAAAAAAAACCCCAACAAAAAAACAAACAACCAAACAAAACACCAAAACAAACAAACAAACAAACAAACAAACAAACAAACAAACAAACAAACAAACAAACAAACAGCCCAAAACAACGACAACAACAATAACAACAGCCAAAAACCCAATGACCACGTCAAACCTGTTGTAAGGTTGTTAGTGAAAGGTCATGTCAGACAACTGGGCCACTAGGTGACAGAGAGAACAGCTCTAGGTGGGTGCCGTGTTAGCACGTTACTTTACCAACCAGTTAATCAGACGACTACCCAATCAGCCAAATAACAAGGTAACCAAACCGAAACCACCTCACGAGGTTATCAAGGGAACAGCCTCAGTGTCTGTGAACATCTGATCAACAAAGCTCACACACCATACACCAAATTTTCAATTCAACCAGACTGAAGTAGTTTTGTCATCCATCCGTCATAGCGTCTGTAGTTTGATACAGTTCCTTCCCATGGGCCAAACCCGTAATTCGTCGTCTGCACGTCAGATTGATTCCGTTATAGGGACCCAGTAATAATAGTCTCCATGCAGACTAGGTGTACCTCCACCAAATAACTGTTGTCTACAAGCCTGTCGGGTCAGCTGAGGACACGACATTCATCATCTGACAACTGCCTTCGGGGATTCTGTACCGTCTTTTTTGGTCAAAGAATACAGATGACATGCACTAGGCCTCAAAATGCCCATATATTCCTTGTTAGCACAAGGGATCATAGTCACCTATAAAAATGCTTCAATCTAGCAACACAAATTACCATGCACAGATCATTTAAGGGCACGCACCTGACAGAAGTTAAAAAAATAAAAATGAACGTCTCCTTTCCGCTCAGGCCTCCTGGAGTAATGCAAGTCTACTTTCTGTTCAGGCCAGAAAGCCACTTCACCCAAATCCACTCACGTCACCTTTTGCCCGACTTGCGTGCAAAAAGTCCCAGCTTCACTGTCAGCGTCCCTCTGGTTGCGGGGAGCCGGGGTGGTCGAATGGTAGAGCGTTGGACTTCTAATGCTCGGGTCGTGAGTTCGATACCGACTGGGGCCAAATATTTGCGCTGGCTTTTTCATCGTTGCCCCGTCTTTGATATCACCCTATGTGGTGGAAAAGGACGTTAAGCCACCAAACACCCACCCCCACCCGCCTCTGGTTGCAGCCCTCTGGCATACATCTTTCCCTACAAAATACAAAAATCACGCTTTCTCATGACAAAAAAAAAAAAAAAAAAATCACTACGAACTAACACTCTCGCCAAACTGAGTTCTTCAAATAAACACTCCACATGACCCCACGCTCAATTTGTGTCCTTACGCCTGTGGGTGACCCGTACCAGCAGCTGGTCATCTCGTCCCACGCTGAAGTCTTTCGCGTCCGCACTAACCTCATCTGTCCCGCCCTCCCTCCCGTCCCTATCCTCCTTCATCCCAACTTATGTCTGTTCCCCTCAGGAGATGGATGGCACCACAAGTTCGTTGCAATTAATCGTACTGTACTTGGGATGAGACTCAGTACCCGGTTCAATCTTCCTTTACTTCGCTCCCAGTCATCTACCCGCAGCGATTTTATGCGCTTGAACTATTGCTGAAATCGAAACTCGTACACCTTTGGCGATATGGTACGCGGGAAATACTACTTTGGTCTAGTGGTTAAGGCATCCGACTTCGGATCCTGAGCTGCCTGGTTCGAGTCCCCGGTGGGCAGGAATATGGTGGGATTTTTCCTGGCCATATCGAGTCAAATCCATGTGCAGACTCGTTTACGGTGCCTGTCTCGCCTTCGTGTACACACGCACGCACATACATGAAGTGTGCACGCTAAACATCCTACTGACGTTCATCTTTCCAAGAAGAGTAGGCTGTGGCCGGTGTCGTGGTAGAAATACTGTCGCACGCACCAGAGTGAATAGCAGGGTGGAGGTTTGCACATAAAGTAGCGCTTAGCGGCAGCAGGCTTTTCACTGCTTCGTCCTCCAGCCCTGCTGCGCCGTGAGCATTTCAGCAGAGATGGATATGTGTGCCGAGGAGAAGTCTACCATACCATACAACTACTACTACTAACTGTGCAACAATAATAATAATAATAACAACTGTATATCGTGTAGGCAATTTACCCAATTTCTTGAATTGGCTAAAAGCGCCGCAAACTGAACCTAACACGAACGCTCACATGAATCACACGCACTCTCTCACACACTGGACATGAACACATCGCATTAGTGTATTATAGGTGTATCTCTGTACCCACTGTTTGGATACAGGTATGTATTCATGTATTACATGTTTGTAAAGTGATGTCCATTTTTTTTATCGCTATTGTAAGGCGCCCTGAGCTCCATCTGGAGGTAAGGAACCAAGCCCTAGCGTCAGTGAGTCGTATTCGGCTGCATCCACAAACTGGTTGACTTCAATGCTGTGGAGGAACAGGCGTTGGTAGGTGTGATTCACGTGAGCGTGCGTGTTGGGTTCAGTTCGCGGCGCTTTGAGCCGATTCAGGAAATTGGGTAAAGCGCCTATACAATACTCATTATTATTATTATTATTATGTATTGCGAAGGGTCAGCTCAACAATTTAAGTTTTGAAATTTTGAATTACATTTTTTTCCCAAATATTTTTGGGCTGAACATTCCAGAGTATACATGCTTATGCCTTATACTTATACCTTGTCACGAAGGACACGCCACGTACGAGGATTTCAAAATCTCGGCTAGAGAAATTGAAGCGACGGAAGTCGTTATGTTTCTATAAACCGACAGTCACAACATCCAAAAAGTCCGTATAATAGTTTTTCTTTCAAAGACGATAAAAACTCGCGAGCTGGCCTGTCAACATGATAAGGGAACTATCTGCAACTTACGCCATTTTTTGACAAACAAACCGGAAACGAGACGATGGTTCGAAGTCTCGGATCAGTCGAGTTTTGCACTCCACTCACAGCGTCGCTCGTGATGTGGTACGCCACAAACCGTATCGGCAAATCCATACGACAGTGGTCAGTGAGCGCAGGTAGATGAGTTACGTTGATGTCACACGGGAAACGCTTTAGTCTGAACAAACATCGAAGACGGCTCGAATTGGCCCCTTCCCCCCCCCCCCCCCCCCCAAAAAAAAAAAAAAAAAAAAGAAGAAGAAAAAAAGTAGAGCAAAGCCATGTCGTGGCCATATGTCATACGAGGAACACTGAAATGCGCCGTGTTCGATGTTTGTTCGGACTAAATCGTCTCTCGTGTGACACCAGCTTTATATTCGACAACTTTGACGATGTGCGTCCCATTTGAATAACGACGTGGACTCTCGGGTTGTCCACCCGAAGCCGACTGGTTAACACTTTCAGCCCTGCCACCGTATCACCTACGGTCTCGCAGACCCTAACAATAATATGTGTGCATGTGACCGACTCTCATACGCTCTGCACAGTGGAAGATTCCCATTTGGATGGATCCGACACTTCTTGAGAAATACGGTTTTGTATGCAAGAGCCCAGCTTTAGATCTAGCACACTTGAAAAACTCCCAGGCAGAGAGCGTTATCGCTACTGAGATTCCTTCGGCGCTGAAAGAGTTAAGGGCATCGAACACGGTACGACGTTTGAGTTTTTTAAATTATTATTCAACTCGCGCGGCTTGTATCCAGCGAAAAAGATCGTCCGCTGTGCTATCACTGCCGCAATTTTTGAAGTTTTTAGTGAATATGGGACAGCTTGTAGCAAACGAAATGGATTGTCCGCTGTGCCATCTGTCGACATGCACTGAGAAATCCCACCACAACAGTAAAAGTACTCTTCACTGAATGTACGGGGAAAATTCACTTGTCCATCAAGACACGACGGTTAACACGCCTCCAGAGAAATCCCCTGTCTCCCGACGCTCGTTAATGTCAGATATTGCACAATGCACTCTGGGCTTTGGCTGTCATGAACCATAGTGCATAACCATGTTTGTCAATGTTAAAAAAAAAAAACAACCATGAGATGCGCATTCAGCCAATCCCACCCAATGACAGGCGATCGTCACTGCAAAGAACAAAACCCTGTCAACAAGCGGGAAGTTACGTCATTGGGGAAAAAATCTACAGTATTGCTTTTCACCCTGACAAATTATCTTTGACAAGAGTGTAGGATTTTTATGTCTTCCCATGTGGCCTGGCTTGCATACGTGAAACAGAGGTGAATGCTTTAAAGCATCTGTGTTTGTAACGCCGTTGAGATGGAAACTGCCGCTTTCGAATCTCCAAGGCTGTTTTGTCAGATAGAAGGATGTTTCATTTGGCTATTGTAACAGTGAGTGAGTGAGTGTTTGAGGCTTAACGCCGCGCAAGCCAAAAAGACTATTTCGCGGCTAAGTGTGTCTACTACATCAAAAAAAAAATGTAATGTTGGGCAGCTGATGTAAACTGATCTACAGGGCAATATAAACCTAGGACATGCAGGAGACGCTGCACCTTCATGCTAATTTCTCGAACTCCCGATAACAAAAAAGCGTAGAAAAGAAATGGCAATTACAGCGAGGTAAAACACAGATAAATACTATGCGCATATACAGCAAATATTGCATCTTATCATCTCCTTTGGCTATTGTAACCGTTTTCGTGACTTTGTGGTTTTTAATATTAAAGAAATGTGATTTTCCTTTGAGCCTACGGTCCGTTCCTGAACAGAATGAGACTAGACAAATCTTCTAAAAATAACCACCAATCAGCGCTGTCTAACTAGTCCTCAGTCCGCATAAGCAAATAACGTGGTACACTTCTAGGGCCCGCATGTAAAAGTCGGGGTTAGGGAGTTTAGCCCTGGGTTAGAGTCTAACCTCAAACTAAACTAGCTCTAGGGTTAAATTTTTTTTTTTTTTAAATCAGGAGACGGGTCCATTCCAGTAAGGTGTCTATTTCGGTATAGAAGGATTTTTGTCTTTCTTTCTTCGCTTCCTTTTTTTTTTAAAATTTAATTTTGTTTCGGGGTTTCTTTTGTCCTAGCCTGGGTTAAGCCCGTAGCCGTGGGTTAAATTAACCTCGAGTTTTACATACGGGCCCTGAACAACATATACGTTGGCCAGAGTCACCACAGTGGTTTCAGTTGCTATACTGTGACCCACGTGACTGATTCTGATGCACAGTTTCAGCGCATTCGCTGACAAGTTTTCCAGGCGCAGCTGTATGCCTGTCATACGCACTGAGACTTTAATCTGCTGAAAGGGTGACAAATACCAAACGAGAGGGAAAGGTTCTTAAGAAATAAGTGTCCGACAAGTCACACACTGACCTTTACCCAAACTGCTCCGTAATAATTATTGTGAATATTAGGAAACTTGGATGCTTGTACTAGTATAAAAGCGTTTAAAAATTCCATTGACGATTTCATATTACACGTTTCTCTGGAAGAAAGCAAAGAAGTTTGTTGTTTGCCCACGTTTAGTAAAAACATTCATGTCATTATACAGAATTTAAAGCCACAATTATCGCTGCGGACATCACTTGCTCTGCTCTCTTCTCCGTTTTTGTGGTGGACAAAGATCAAACATGAAACCTCCATACGGTGCATAGCTATCGTCAGCAAGCAAGCAAGCAAGCAAGCAAGCAAGCACACACACACACACACACACACACACACACACACACACACACACACACACATGCACGCGTGCACGCACGTACACGTAATGATTTTATTATGTACACTGTGACAAACCGCATTTATGGGGTTTTCATTGATTGTGTGTTTGCCGTTTTCAAGGGTGTATTTTCATGTGTAGTGTTAACTAGTGTTTTAGACAGGTAGTACTGTACTGGAGTTTATCCCAGTCTACCTAACGTTTTCACGTGCGGGAAAATGCCTATGCACGGCTATAGCGATTGCTTGAGTTTTACTCTGTACTAGAGACTGTGGTAACACAAGTAGACGTGAGTTGTTGTCAGCTTACGAAGTGAGCAATTGCGACAAAGATTGTGCGCAGTCCTACTATTGACCGGTGGAGGGAACAGGGGCCGTGGTCACGACGCGTTCGTAACTTTTCCGCCACCGATTTACGCACGCGATGGTCCGTAACTTACGATTTGTGATAAAATTGGGTGGTCATGACGTTTGCGCAGAGTTACGGCCGCTCGGTAACCCTTGCGTATTGTACACCACCTAGGAGGGTGTCGGAAAGGTGCCGTAGCCTTTGCGTAAATCTGAAAAATGGCGGCCCGCTTGATTTACCTGAACTGCAAATGAGAAGAGCATTGCGACGGGAAAGGGTGTTCCGCAATCGTACTAACCCTTTTGACTTGTACGACGATGTGGACATGCTTCAAAGGTTTAGATTTAGGAGGAGAGACCTGCAGGAATTGTGCGATCTGCCGGCTGTAGGACGACTTGAGGTACCCGTGTAGATCACGAGGGGGCGCGTTCAGTTCACTACGCACCCTGCAATGCAAAGGCCTGTATGGCCGGCCGTACACACATCGTGGGTTGATTTGTGGGTTAACATTTGTTGTGTGTGTTTCGGACTAGTTCAGTGCTGAACGCACTCGGTCAGTCCTCACTGATCAGCCACCACCGTTTTGATCGTATGCCTGTCAATGCAGGTCTCATCAGTTCATTGTGTTGTGGACCCGAAACTCAGATGTGCGGGTTCCGAATTCAGAGTTATGGTCGAGTCATGTTTCTCTGCCGTAGCAAGTCAGGTTAAATGCGTGGCATGTATGTGGAGAGTTTTGTTGATGTTGTTGTTATCCTCTCCTCTTTCGTTTTTCGTTGTTCTTTGATTGAGGTTCATTCCGTTGGTTTTCTTGCCAGTGAGCCTGCTACATACGGTTTGTACGTGCAGTAAATGCTTCTACTGGTTGTAGTCCGTCCAATGTTGAAATAGAGACTGCTAGGAAGCGGTCTATATGCGACCTGCATGCTCTCCTGATCACACTCTCCACATACATGCCACGCATTTAACCTGACGCTACGGCAGATAAACATGACTCGATCAAAAATTCTGTAGTGAACGCGTACTGAACACACCCCCTCTACTTTTTCACGCTTCGCACGCTGGAAGGAGAATTTGTGCAGGCCACGTGATGGTGTTTTCCGTGGGAATCCCAGGGGTCCCACACCTATCTAAAAATAACCCGTACGTGACACCGTTTCCAGTAAGTGCGCGTCGTGACCGGCCAACTAGCGGAAGAGATAGTTTTCACGTAGCCACATACGAACTTACGATCCGCAACCTATTTGCGCAAAGAAATTTGCGTTCGCGTCGTGACCACGGCTCCAGGTCTTTTTTTTCCCCACCCGGCTTCTTTGTGTTCCGTATGCCATAGCGCTACAGGTATGTTTGATTTTTGAATATTGTTTGTCTGTTTCAAGACCAAGTGGATTGTTTGTTAACCCTATGGGTAACTTGATGCTATTATGATGTATATCTGATTTAGTTCTGAATGTTGGACTTCTCAAATGGTTATTCAGTTGAGAGAATTTTTGGTAGGATGTTTTGAACTTCATTCTTGTGAGGAATCAGTTGTGAGAATATGGTTTGAGGTTGATGAATGAGGATATAAGTTTGAACTGTTTGATATTGTATAGGTACTTGGTAACGGGAAGGTGAATTTGTTGATAATTTCTGATATCAATACATAACTGGAACTTTCGAGATCGATGTCAGATGTTATTGTTGTTGAAATGGAACTTTGTTCGGGATCAAAGTTAGTTTATGGAGAAGAAATACTATCCGAGATAGTGGTAGTAATTACGGGTTAATGTTGTACAGGAACGACGCCGGAGACCCGGTGAGCTGACCGCATTGTAATATGTCCGCCTGATCAGCGTACACGACACCATGTTTGTCTACTATTGTCTGCCCCGTCGTTGTGGAGCTTGAAGCCAGCGACGTGTGTTTGTCTCCCTTGGGATCACGTGCAGCCATCCAGTCGAGCGCCGTGTCAAGGTGGAGCTATCCCTGAGTCTGATGGGGTACACCATCCTCAGCGTATTATTTGTGAAGGTGTCTGCGGTCCAGCATCGTTCAAGTCACTTCCAGAAGAAGTGCTTCCATTCACTCATTCCAGGAGAAGGTGAGAAGATTTGAATCGCCCGGAATTCCCAGAGGAATCGTCTGGACTCGTGTATATATTTTCTATTCAAGACCAACAAGTCTTCACCCAATCTGCAGCATCGTTTTGACCAAGCTTGTTGTGTTCATCTTGTTTAGTTCACTTTATTAAGTTCACATCTAGTTGTGTATAGTGGCTTTTGTCCGCGTTGTAGTATATTTTATATCCAGGCACATATCCTTTGAATAACCGATGTGCTGGTGAAATTGGAGGCTTCTGTTTTTCAGTTGTGAACGTAATTAAGTCTTAAAACTACTTTACTAATTCGTGTGATTGTCTGATTGTTTTTGTGTATAAAAGGTCTCAGTCAAAAGAATAACTATTTGCTTGTGTGTATGAAAGGGAGTGGATGACGTTTGCATGCGTGCCTTTCTGAATGTCTGTGATGTGAAAGCGGAGTGAAAGTGTGAAACCGCCTTACGTTACATACACACAAGAGCAATGCATTAGTCATGTACGCTAAGACCTAATTCTCACACAGATTCTATTTTGTAGTGGAATCAGGACATTGCTTTCTCTGCAGGTGGTATCCAAGGAATTCAACCCAAATGGTCGAACTGTTAATATCGACTTGTAGCGTCAGACGCAGAAATTGATGTATTGTCACTCACTTTTCCGGCCAATCAGCGCTGCCCATACGAATGTAGCCTTTGAAACGTCAGCCGATCTTTTTGTCGAGGAATAAGAGGAACTGTCGTCCACTGTTCCAATTTCCTGCCTGTGGTATCAGTCGAAAGGAGTGGACGATGGGATAATCATGTCTACAGGAGGCTATGATGCCGGAGTTCTGCAGGTCAACGAATACAAATGCTCGAGGTCTCAAAATGCCTATATATTCACTATTAGCCTCAGGCATCATAGTCACCCCCAAATATTACCATGCACAGACCATTCAAGGGCACGTACCTGGTAGAAATTCGGATGTCTCCTTTCCGCTTAGGCCTAACTGGAGTAATGCTGGCCTGTTTTCTATTTAGGCCATAAAGCCACTTCACGCAAATCCACTCGAGTCACCTTTGCCTCTCTTGTGCCCCAAAAGTCTCAGCTTCACTAGCAGCTTGCCTCCTCTTGGACCCCCCTGGCATGCACTTTGCCCTACCAAATACAAAAATCACGAAAATCAAACTTTTTCATGACAACAAGAAGCGCTACAAACTAGCACGCTCGCAAAACAGGGTTCTTCAAAGACACGTACACCACGCTCAGTGTGTGTCGTCACGGCTTCTGGCGTCGCGACCATGTTTTTACACTGCCATTTGGCCGTCTGATTCGTGAACGGTTCTCCAAAGCAAGTTATGGACAAGGGACAAAGGACAAGGGACAGCCCTTGTACATGTCAGCTGATTGTCCTGATTGAGAACAGATTCCCATCGTCTCATAGAGCTCAGATCAGTCCTACACCGTCCACTCAGCAAATTTACCGTTGACCAAAAGCACAGTTTCATAAGGCTCTCCGAAGCGCTGAAAACTCTGCAACTGTGACAAAGTTGCCTGCATCATGCACAGTCGCAGTTTGTTTAGGGCTTTTTTGTTGAGATTGCAGACTTTTAATTTTGCTGACTTTCACAGAGACACTTCTACACTCTCGGACAATCTCAGTCGTGATGACAGAATCATTCCGTTGGCAATTTCGTCGCAGACACATTATATTTCTGAAGCTCAGTTAAAGGGAAATAATGAGTTTTGCTCTCACGTTACTGCTAGCTCTGAACGGCGCCTTTGGGCCTTCCAGTCTCAGATGTAAAAGACGAAAATGTCACAGTGTTATTGAAGTGGTACAGAAACTGCATTAGGGAAGACAAGGAACGGAGCTTATATATCGAGCCACAAGGAAATCAGGAAACGTGAGGACTCCAGTTTTCTTTCCGTTTCTCTCCAACACTCATTGAAATCTGATTCTGACTCATTTTGGGGGAAAATGGGCTTATTTCAAGACGAAAGACGTTGACGAAATGGCCTTTTCCGTCAAATGACGTCAGTGGACTTACAGTGTTCTGCCTCCTCACAACATACACCCCCCCGCCCTCTCCACCTCCCCCCCCCCCAGCACCCAGTAAATCTGATCCGAACAAATGCTCCCTTCTATCCACCGACCCCTCCTCACAGCATACTCACCAACTCCCCCCCCCCCCTCCTCCGCCCCCAGCCGCCTCCCAGCCACTTATCCCACCCTCTCAACACCCACTCATACAATCTGACGTACGTTAACCTCTACCTATCTACCCCCTCTTCACAAAATACATCTCTACCCCCCCCCCCGTATCCCCTCTCACTCCCGACCCCCCCCCCCCCGGTCTTCCCCCACCCTGTCTCCTCGCCCACCTCTTGACAATGCCTCACTGAGCTGCCCGTGTCATGTTGTCCACAGTGCGGCCTGTTAGCATGGAGACTGTGCTGCGACAAATGTATAGCTGTCCGGGAGACGAATAATGTGATTTACTCTGACTGCTGCTCCCTGGGTGCCTGCCCAGACAGCGTTATAATGATGATATCGCTTAGCGAGAGTCCTGTTGAGATGATGACAGGTATCACTGTCCGAGGGAGGTTCGCGATAGTTCACAGGCACGCGCGCGCGCGCGCGCGCGCGCGCGTGTGTGTGTGTGTGTGTGTGTGTGTGTGTGTGTGTGTGTGTGTGTGTGTGTGTGTGGCGTAAGGACACAAACTAAGCGTGGGGTCAGTCAAGTTTGCTGTTGCTTTGCAGGACGCTGTTTGGGGAGTGTGCTAGTTTGTAGTGACTTTTTGTTGTCACGAATTAGGGCGATTTTCGTGATTTTCGTATTTGGTAGGGCAAGGTGCGTGCCAGGGGGTTGCAAGAGGAGGCAAGCTGTTTGGGGAGTGTGTCGCAGTTTTTACGATAGCTTTGAACTAGTTTCACCGTGTCGAAACTGATAAAGATAAAGCGTGGGTGTAAAAGTGTATTTTCCAGATCTGGTCGGTGGTTCAACGTCTTTTCCATCACGCAAAGATGACATCGAGCGAAAAAAAAAAGAAAAGGAGAAAACAGAAAGATAAAAAAAGAAAAAGGAAAAAAAAAGAAAGAAAAAAAAGAAAGAAAAAAAAGTGGGAAAAAGGGGGGAAAAAGAAACTAAAAAGAGAAAAAAAAGAGAGCAGGATTGAAGATCACGACCCGAACGTTGACAGTCGAACGCTCCACTGGTCCCGTCCCCCTGTATTTTCCAGACACTAGACAATACCTTATAAAAAAATATTGATGGTGGATGAGCGAATGCAGGGTAGAATACCAGCGGACCGCTTCCTGCATGGTGGAGGTGGTGGGTAGGGGGTGGGTAGGGAGTGGGTGGGAGTCGAGATATGGCTCAGGTGGTTGAACATCGGCCTCTAGGTCGTCATTCGTCGTAGGTTCAAGTCCCGACAAAGTCAACAAAGTGCTCAAAGTTTTTATTCCAGCGCCACGGGTGGGTGGGTGTTTGGAGGTTTAACGTCCTTTTCCACCACATACGGGTGATATCAAAGACGGGGCAACGATGAAAAAGCCAGCACAAATATTTGGCCCCAGCCGGGATACGACCTCACGACCCGAGCATGAGAAGTCTAACGCTCTACTTTTCGGCCACCCAGGTGTAGCAGTCCAGATTATACCCCGCCTGGAGTATACCCCCGTATAAACTGGCCTAGCCCAGACTATCCCCCCGAATAAACTGGCCTAGTCCAGACTATCCCCTCGTATAAACTGGCCTACCTCGGGGTGTACTCTGGCCTAGGCCCGTTTAACCCTCTCCTGCCCACTTTAACCCCCCCCCCCCCTACCACGGACGACCAGAGAGAGAAAGAGAAACGTACACGCAAACGGCCTTGTACAAACACTTTAGTGAACTCTGTTCACAGGTGGATATATTCCGGGCAGGACGGGGTGAATCCGGCCTGGGCTGATCTATACCCAGGGGGTTGAGCCGGTCTAGGCTACTTTATACCCGAGGGTATAAAGTAGCCAGGGGTATACTCCGGCCTGTTAAACCGGCTCTCCCAGCGCCACGGCTTTCACACCACAAAACGCGAAAACCCAAAGTACCCTCCCTTCCCCTTAAAAAGGCCAGTGCTACCATTTTCATGCCCACAGATCGTCCTGAGCTGTTTTCGTGGTATCTATCATCACACCGCTTAGACACCTGGACAGTGACAGCGCCGTCTGCAATACTGGCACTGAGCCAACAGAAGCGTACTCGATCAGTGATGCTGCGAACACACTGAGCGCGCCAATACTGTAAGTGTAACAAAGTCGTAGAATTTGAAGTTCGACCGCTCGCGCAAAGTGTAAACGGCATTGTATCGCATTCAGAGCTGTACTAATCATCAAGATAGAGTATGTCGAGCGCACAGGCGCACTCACGAGCGAAACCGTTCCAAAATATAAGTTACTGGCTCAGCAAAGGTGGAATCAGCTGGTTTAACACATTTCGTACCGCGCACGAGTATCTGACTTTTTTTTCGGTTTTGGCCCTGTATTTTTTTTTAAAAACTACTTTGTTATCCCTTTCGGGAAATTCGGGATGCCTCCCCCGGGGGAAGCGCGTCGCCGAGGTGCAGCGCCACCCAATACCTATCCTATATTTTTTTTTACAATTTTGCTGGGGGAGGAAAGCCGGATAACCCGGAGAGAAACCCCCGATGAGCAGCCCGGCAGCCAGGAAAAACCAGTATCACATATCTCAAGCTCGACCTGGGCTCGAACCCACGCTTCATCGCCGTGATATTGGTGACGGCCGTTCAGTAGCGCAGCGGCTAAATCCAACGCGCTACCTATTAGACCACCGCTCCCAAACGAAAACAGGCAAGATTTACGGTTCCTTAGCGACTCTTATTGCAGCAAACACGAGTAAAATCAAAATACAACACTCCCACTGAGCCAAATTTAAATCCATGCAGACATGTGAATTAATTGTGATTTTTTTTAAACTGAGGCCACAGCTGCACAACAACAAACTTGCTTGTTAAGAACACCAACCACTGACACACCGCGGACGACGTCTCTGCTTGGACAGCCTCGATGTGTGATTTACTCCCACCGTGGGGTCCCAAATGACACTCCGGGCCCCGGCCAACGAGAGATAAGTGGATTCTGGTGGCGATAGTGATGTTTAGACATTAATGGTTTCAATCCGCTCCTGGGACTCGTTCGCCTAAGTATTTTTGGTGCCTTTCTACGAACGCGGCGAGCAAAATCAGACAGGAGCGTAATCCATTTAAATGCGCCCTGACGTATCAATTTTTCAACAACCGCAAAATTTTCTGCTGTAGTGCTGATGCGCACTGGTTGGAATTCTTTTTTTTTCCCAGCGAAAATGGGTAAAAAAACCAGTGCCTGTTCAGAATTTCAAGGAAATGATTTCTGACGCCGACCTTTGCTAGCAAGACGAATGCCTACCATTTTGTTTATTTCTTGAAAGAAAACTACTTTCGACCTCTAGAAGCAAGAGCGCAGGGGAGAGTGGCGGCCCTTGAAGTTGTGCTTTTAGTGAAATGGAATCATCAGAGGGGAAGTAATCCATCGTCGATTGTTTGACGAAGCGGAACCATGCAATAGTGAGGAGTGGAAGTGAGTAGGTAGAACTTGATGTTCTCTCTCTCTCTCTCTCTCCACTGGTCTTGTTCGTCAAAACTTGGAAATGTGGATGCGGAACCCCACATATATCCCGCGTATTACAAGAAACGATAACAGTGCACTGATTGGTCGAAACTTGTTTCACGTGCAACAAACTAAATGCTCACAACAATGTCACGCCCGGCGCCAGTTCTAGAGACAAACACGATCACAGACCCTCTCCCCCTCCCCCCCCCCCCAAAAAAAAAACAAAAAAAAAACAACAACCAAAAATCACGCACCCAATACGACGGCAACAACAACAACAACAAGGACAACTACAGCGAATGGTGAACAACTACATCGACTAATCATGAAGGAATACGGCGAATGATGAAGGAACACAGCGAATGATGAAGGAACACAGCGATTGATAAAAGAATACAGCGATTGGTGAAGAGTTTCAGCGAAGGATGGAGGAACTGATACAGCGATTGATGAAGGCATACAGCAAACGAGGAAGAGTTTCAGCGATTGATGAAGGAATACAGCGAATGACGAAGAACTACAGTGACTGATGAAGAACTACAACGAACGATGAAGGAACACAGCGATGGATAAAGGAATACAGCGAATGATGAAGAACTACAGTGACTGATGAAGAAATACAGTGACTGATGAAGAAATACAGCGAATGATGAAGAAATACAGCGAATGATGAAGAAATACAGCGAATGATGAAGAAATACAGCGAATGATGAAGGAATACAGCGAATGATGAAGGAATACAGCGAATGATGAAGAAATACAGCGAATGATGAAGGAATACAGCGAATGATGAAGGAATACAGCGAATGATGAAGGAATACAGCGAATGATGAAGAAATACAGCGAATGATGAAGAAATACAGCGAATGAAGATGGACTACAACGAATGATGAAGAACTACAGTAAATGGTGAGGAAATACAGCGAATGATGAAGGAATACAGCGAATGATGAAGAACTGCAGTGAATAGTGAAGAAATACAGCGAATGATGAAGAAAGAAAGCGAATGAGGGAGAAGTGCAGCAAATGATGAAGAACTGCAGCGAATGATGAAGAAATACAGCGAATGATGAGTGGGTGGGTGTTTGGGGGGTTAACGTCCTTTTCCACCACATAAGGTGATATCAAAGACGGGGCAACGATGAAAAAGCCAGCACAAATATTTGGCCCCAGCCGGGATCGAACTCACGACCCGAGCATTAGAAATCCAACGCTCTACCAATCGACCACCCCGGCTCCCCAGCAGCGAATGATGAAGAAATACAGCGAATGATGAAGAACTGCAGTGAATAGTGAAGAAATACAGCGAATGACGGAGAACTACAGTGAATGATGAAGAACTGCAGCGAATGATGAAGAAATACAGCGAATGAAGATGGACTACAGCAAATAATGAAGAAATACAGCGAATGATGAAGAAATACAACGGATGCGATTTAAATTCCGAAAATCTTGTAGAAATATGTTTTAACACTTCGAACTTCGAAGTTAATGATTTAATTAATATCACAAAAAAACTCACATGGGCAAAATTCTGTCAGTTCCTTGAAAAACTTTGTCAGACTCTTAAGACGTGGAGCTGTCACCACGAGGAGAACTTGGGTTTTTTTATTGAAAGAAATCTCAGCAGCATTAGGTTGTTTTCCCGTACAGCATTGAATGGCAAATGAATGTATTGTCATGGCAACGGTATTTCTAGTCTGCTTTCAGATGACCTCATTGTGAAGTCCATGCTATTTTCTCCTCTCGAGCTCTAATGGTTAGGGTTCGTTTATCGGCCATCTGTGCAATTGTTGGGACGGCGAGACAGGAAGTCAGACCCTTATGCGGATGTCGTAAAAGTTTTAAGGCACATAAGACGCGCTGAAAACAGAGAGAGAGAGAGAGAGAGAGAGAGAGAGAGAGAGAGAGAGCCCAAAATGTGCTGAAGTGAATGAAGTGATAAATACTCGATGTGGACATTGCGACTGTTCTTTATCTGCGCGCGCGCGCACACACACACACACACACACACACACACACACACACACACACACACAGAGCCAAAACACACACACACACACACACACACACACACACACACACACACACACACACACACACACACACACACACACACACACACACACACGGCGACCTACTACGGTAATAGGACAAAATAAAAAATAAGAAATATAACAGCATCAAATAAATCCATTAAAACGCACCCTGACGTATCAATTTTTTTAACAACAACTTTTTTTTTGATGAAGTGCCTTGTTGCTGGCTGTAATGACCTCGTGAAAACATCTGTTATTGTTGCTTACTCGCAGTCCTAGGGTGCCTGAGATTGTACACTGTGCAAACAGATCCTCTGTGGCATCCAGTTCACAGGGACCCGCGAAAGCAACAGTTGCACAAGATCGGAAACCGACATGATACATGTGCAGTTCACTGTCTTCCGGCCATCGACAGCTGCTTTTGGTGATGCCCGCGGTCGAATACTGTAGGCCATGAACAACCAAGACCAAACATGCTTGTAGTTTCTTGCTACGTTTATCGATCGTTTCAGAGCGAAAGCTCGACATCTTTTCGAAGCGAAATTTTCTTACGAGAAACGATGTGTACACACAGATAATGAGATACATTCAAGAACACGTCCGCATCTGAGACAAATCGTCCGTTTTCAGTTTATGTAATAGTATCGTTGCCCCCCACAGGAAGGTGTGGGTGGGTGGGTGTTTGAGAGTTTAAAGTCCTTTTCCACCACGTAAGGGTGATATCATCACAGACGAGGCAACGGGGAAAAGGCCAGCACAAATATCTGGCCCCAGTCCGGATTCGAACTCACGACCCGAGCATTGGTGGTGGTGGTGGGGGGGGGGGCGTTGGGGTTGAGGCGACGTAACCGAGCTGGCACTGGTAGAACGTTAGATTTTCGATCCTCGAGTTGTGAGTTCGAATTCCGCCTTTGGAGCAAAGAAACTGTGCTGCCTTCTTTTGTCGTACGTACGTGACCCCAAAAATCCCTATCACAATGTATCCACCCTCTATGTGGTGGAAAAGAACGCCAAATCCACAATCAATAAATCAATCAATCAATCGATTCCGGGTGGGATTCCTCATTGCCTCGCCCTTGATATCGCGAAAAAAGAGGTCATTTTGTGGGTCATGGTTACTCCTTTGCCGTTCTTGATCTTCAGCTTCGCCCTGCTCCAAGTGATCGCTGTCGGCTCAGACCGTCATTTATATCTCTGTCCCAGCCAAGAGAATGTCGACCACAGACGGGAGCTCACAAGACAAAAGACCTCAGCGTCACTGGCCTTCGCATGGCTGTCACCTTGTCCGACTGTTTGGGCTAGTTTCCTAGTATTGGCTTGTTTGGCATTTTTAGCCGGAAAGGGAAACCCCTTTCCATGCCCATGTGATTGTCATATTTTCTGGTTCTAGATTACTCTGCCACTCACACTTCAAGTTCAAAAGCAATTTCACATAAAGTTTACCCCCCCCCCTCCCCCGGGAAAAAAAAATCGTCAATTCAAGTCACTCCACCAAAAATTTCTAGGCTTTCAAGGCAACCTGAGCTGTTCAGATGATGTTTACCATCATACCTCGTAGAAACATGCGCAGTAACGTTACATCCTCACTGAGGCTTGCGCTGAGCAGACACAAGCCGAAACGCACATCTGCTGACGGGTGAGCGGTGGTCTAACAGGTAGCGCGTCCGACTTCTGAACGACCGTTACGGTGAAACGTGGGTTCGAGCCCAGGTCGAGTTGTGATATTTTATACATGTACCGGTATTTCCTGGCGACCGGGCTGCTAAACGGGGATTCTCTGCGGGCTGCCCGGCTTTTCTCCCCCCCCCCCCTAGCAAAATTAAAATACTAAAAAAAGAAGAATAGGTAGGTTGGGTGGGAGTGGGATTATGAAGCAGTAAGGACCCCCCCCCCCCAAAAAAAAAAAAAAAAAAAAAAAAAAAAACAAAAAAAACCAAACCCAAACAAACAAACAACAACAACAACAAAAAAACACCAGAAAAAGCAAAAACAACAAAACAAAAAACAAACAGGAACAACAAAACAAACAAAACAACAACACAACAACAACAAACAAACACAAACCACCACCACCATCCCCCCAAACAAACAAACAAACAAACAAACCCAACAACAAAAAAACAACGACAATCCAAACCAACAAAACATATAAAAAACAACAACAAAGAAAAAGACCCCAACAAAACAAAACAAAACAAAACCGCAAATAAGCAAAGAAGAACAAACAACAACAACAACGACGACGACAACAATAACAATAACAAAAACAAGAAACAACAAGAGTCCCCTTAAAGGTTTATTTTTTTGTTATTTAGTATTGACTTTTGAAGCCTGAGACCTTTTGGTGTCACTTCCAAGGCAGTGGAGATGTTAGGTTTCCTGGCGACACGCATGGGATATCGAAACGACGGCTTAATGAAGAACGGCAGTTTCCAAATCACTCGTCCCTGGTTTCTGTCCCTTGAGCGCGATCTCCTGTCGTGAAGGTTCGTTCGTTGACTGCTGCAGAGCAGAAGGGCGTCATCTGATCGTGTTAGATGCTGCGATATTTCAAGAAGGGATGGGATTTGGCAGTCATATTTCACACGATATGGGACTCGTGTGATTTGTGCACGTGATACTGGCTGACCTAGACGTCGTATTTCAGGGGCCACGAGAACGTAAACACGCGCGATAACACAGCCATACTGGTTCGATCCGGGTGTAAAGTCGATGAGAGATTGGGCTTTGTGACAGCCGTGGAGTCGCCGGAGCAACAGGGCTTGGGGAACAATAACAATGATGTCAATAGAGGACTGGCCGGCAAACGCAACATGTAGTTATGATGCAAAGTCTCGCGGGACATCATCGACGCAATGACGCAATAAAAGCAATGACGCAATAAACGAAAGATTAGACATGATGAGTTGGGTACACCGGCCACCTGAATGAAATGATTGCTTCGGTGTGATAGTTGGGAATCCGCATGTTACTCTCGACTTCAATGACCAAAAAACCCCCCAAAAACGAATGAAGGAAAGAAAGAAAGAAAGAAAGTACTGAACGCAAAGAAGGAGAGACAACGATGGGTGGGTGGGTGTTTGGGGGTTTAACGTCCTTTTCCACCACATAGGGTGATATCAAAGACGGGGCAACGACGAAAAAGCCAGCACAAATATTTGGCCCCAGCCGAGAGACAACGTTGAATTACAAACAAACAAATGAACAAAAACAAACAACGCCTCGCGCGAAAGCTTTTGTTATTGTTGACGTTAGCCGAAACAGTGAGGCTACAGTAAAATGTTGTTATTGCTACAATTGTTATTTAAGTGGGGATTATCTTCAGCTATGATGAGCTCCTAACATAACAAACATACCTCTCTGGCACAAACTGGAAGGAAAATGACGGAGTTAACTAAACCATCTGGACAAACACAAAAACGATTTCATGACTGACCTTAAAATCAGAAAGCAAAGTAACGCAAAACTAAATGTAAAAAAACAACAACAAAAAACAAACAGCAGCTTTTTAAGGGAAGGAGAGACACGAAAGAACCCGACACCGTTTTTCGCTTGAAACTTGAAAGAAGTTTGTCATACGTTAAGAAAAAGAGAACTGAAGAGGGGAACTGCCGTGGCCCTTTGGATAGCCGCGGGATCGATTCTCGTTTCTAATCAGACCAGATGCCTCTTTGTGGCTCCGTAATTGCAGATCAAATCTCGCCAATTACGTTTGGCAAAAGGTGGCCCTGAAACCAAGGTCACCCAAACCTTTAGAGAGGCAGCAGCAAAGCTGGTCCAAGCAGATTACTTCAGTTGCGAGCAATGGGAGCGCGGTGGCTTTGATGCGGAGTAAACATTAGAAAGCTTCGATTGAAGAACGGATATTGGCAATGTCAGCTTGACACACTGTTCACTTTGAGGCTGTTGTCAAACTGGCAGGTGATTTCAAGTTAATCTCTCTCTCTCTCTCTCTCTCACCCGGCTGGGGCCAAATATTTGTACTGACCTTTTTCTCGTTGCCCCGTCCTTGATATCACCAATACATGGTGGAAAAAGGACGTAAAACTCCCAAACATCCACCCACCCCCCCTCTCTCTCTCTCTCTCTCAGTTCAGCTTATCTATCTGTCTGTGTATCTATCTATCTTGTCTCGTATGTGGTGGAAAAGGACGTTAAATCCCCATCCACCCACCCACCCACCCGCCTTGTCTTGTCTGGTCACCGACAACAGCTGATTGAAAACTGGGAATTTGTTCGTTTGTTTGTTCTAAAGTTTACACTGACAAATGGTGATTAGCGGTGTCAGCCAGTCCGCGTGTCTGTACGTCTGTACGTGTGTTTGCCTGTCCTGTGTCCGTTACGTTTTCGTGTCTTCATTTTGTTCTGCCCCCCCCCCCCCCCTTTCCCGGAGTCCCCCAACACACACAGCGCCACCCGGCACCATTGTGACTATGCCTGTTGACACCACTCACCACTACAACAGAGAGAGAGAGAGAGAGAGACAGAAGAGAGAGAGAGAGAGAGAGAATCCCGCCTTATCGAAAAAAAAAAAAATCTGCCGAGACACACGCGCAAGCACACACGCTAGCTAACACACTCACTCACTCGCTCACCTCCCCAACCCGTCAAAGCGACAACAAGCCCAAGACTAGTAGTGCAGTAGAGCGCACTGATCATTCTCGCAGCATCGAGACCTTTGGATCACATCGCAGTTCCATCAGGCTTGTGTCAGTCTGCGAGCCGCGCGACAGCACGGCAACCCGCTACCGTAACTGGAATTTCTCTCGCCACCCTGTGTATGAACAGCGGAGAGCGAGCCTCTACAGTGTTTGTCAGTATGGTAGTATCTGTGCCCTCTGATGCTGTGTGAATCGCAGACCTTCTTCACTACCTTCTCTCGCTGCGCTGTGGATGAACCTTTCAGTTTACTACCTTGCGCCACGAGAACCACGGGAGAACTCATTTGTGCGTTCTAGAAAAATACAACAGAAGCACGTGGTTCACAGAGGTAAATCGCACCGCATCGGTCAGTTGGACTGACGACAGCCGTTCCCCGAACAACATGAACACTTCTACTCGGGATATTTTCTCCTTCTTGATTTTGTAGGAAAGGTGACGTTAAAGACTCTGACCACGGTGAAATTTCATTCAGCTTTTTCAGTCTTTGAACTGTTGGGTGTGCGTGCAGAAAGGCGTAGAGCACGTGCCGTATCAAGCTGGGGCACGGGAACTGAACAGTGGCCGTGGTGAAAGGTAAGCGTATACTCCTGGCTCTCAGACAGCGTGATGTGATCGGTGCCGCTATCAGGCGGGCAAGGGCTAACGTCCGATCAATTTCCTTGCTTCCTTACTTCGTTTCTCAGTTCTGCAACCTGTTGCTTTGATCTGTACGGCATGTGTGTGTGTGTGTGTGTGTGTGTGTGTGTCCCTCTCTCATTACCAATACTGAGTAATAAAATGTACATTATCATTACCGTCATTATCTCAGACTCCCTCTTTCCCGGGGAGCGTGTAGAGCGTTCAGGTTGGGCTTAAACACGCTCGGTTAGTGAGTTGGGACCCGGGCTCGGGGCCAGATATCTGTGCTGTCCCCCCCCCCCCTCCCCTCGTTACCTCGTCACCTCGTCTTTTATGTCACCCGTATGAGGTGGGAAAGGACATTAAAACCCCAAATAACCAAGCAACCAACCAGCTCCCTATTTGCCGGTTATGGCCGGTGATTATCAGTAGTAGTTCGGCAGGTATGTGAAATGGGGATGTCTTCGACATTGCCAGTGACCATCGACTTTCACCCGTTGTAAAATAATGCTTCATTGATTCAGTGATTCTCTCTGTCTCTGTCTTTTTCTCCCCGTATGTGTTGATCATTTGGACCGGCAAGAGATGGTGACGAGGGAGATGCTAAATTGGGAAAAGGCGGAGGAAGGGGGGGGGAGGGAGTGTGGGGGATGGGGGGGGGAGGGGTGATGGATTTAGTTAGCATCACTCGTTGCATGACAGAGATTTCAATGAAGTTCCATGTATCTTTCAATACCTCACGCCTGCCTGTGTATGCCTTCTCTTCATATCCTTGCAATATGGATACAAGTCTCCAGTTCGCCTGTAAAAATACAGTCTTCACAAAAAGTTAAGGACCAGTCAACATAATGGGTGACAGTTTCAATAAATCAGAAAAAATAAATAAATAAGATTTTCCCCGTAAAATTCGCTAGCAAGGTTAAGGGGTAATTAGTGAACATGGCGACCACTGTGTGGATGGCACGTGCGCGTCACACAGCATGCTTGGCGCGTTTGAAAATCTGCAATTTCGGCAAAACTACACCGAGTTTCAGTGTTCAGTGAGCGATACCTGGGGCTTTCTGCACGGCAAAAATGAGATGCAGGTCAAAGAATGCATCCCTGGTTATGAACTGTGCTCATTTGTTTGCCTACATAAGCCGCCGTTTCAGCGATGTTCAGCACTACACCAGCATGCCACCACAACAAAAGTTATGATATTTGCAAGTGGTCCTTAACTTTTTGTGAAGGCTGTAATTACTAAAACACAGCGCCAACATGCAAAGCACCAGTCTCATTGTTCAGATTATGTTCGCTGCATACCGACTTTGGCAGACAGATCATGCTGCACTCGCTGCTCAGGGCAATTTAACCTTTCGATGAACTTCCCATCCATTCGGAACCGCTGGTATGACCACAGCGGCTCATCTCGCGAATCCCCGCAAATTCTACCTCTACAATTCAAGAGGGAACAAACCCGGTCTGGTCACCCATTCTGGAAGACGCCCTGCTTCTAGGGATTGAAGGCTAGATCCAGTTTGAGAAGAGCCATGACCTGCGTTTGTAAACTAAGCATTCTACGGACTGAACATGCTTGAACGTGACCAGCGCTTGGAGGGTGGGTGAATGGGTGTTTGGGGGTTTAACGTCCTTTTCACCACATAGGGTGATATCAAAGACGGGGCAACGATGAAAAAGCCAGCACAAATATTTGGCCCCAGCCGGGATCGAACTCACGACCCGAGCATTAGAAGTCCAACGCTCTACCATTCGGCCACCCCGGCTCCCCCAGCGCTTGGAGAACCCAGTCTTGGTGGTCGTCCCCCGTGCTTATGTTTAGTGTCGGGAAGTTTGTGTGTGCATCACATGCAAGGTTACTGTACAGACTGAAAGTTGTAAGGGTATAGGTTGAAATTCAATTTCAATTTAAGGCCTCTCGAGTGGTATTTCAAAAATATCAGATTTGTTCGTTCAGAATCAATCGAATATGTTACAGGTGTTTAAAATGGGGACAAAACTGTGCATTAAATCACACGGATAAAAGGTTACGTAGAGGTTATTATTAGAGAACCTACTTAAGAACATAGAAATCCCAAAATGTCACGGTTGCTCTTCGAAGTCCTCGTTTGAATGGTATTCAGAACTTTTGAAAACTCTTGAAAACTTTGAACAACTTTGGAAAACTCTCTCATTGTAAGAAGCTTTAAACAGTCTGCAAAGTCTTTAGAAGCAGGCTTTCGTGCATTTCCGTTTACAGAATTATCACCCCTTACCAGCCTCTATACCAGCCTCTAGTCCTAGCAGCCATTCCTTCGTGCGAAAGTGGTGAAGTAATGTGATCTGGCAGACAATCGGATGGACAGAATCTCTAAATCCACGAGCAAGCCGCCTGGCTGACCACTTCGCTGCCAATTACACTGTCTTCACGCCAATAAAGGGGGGACGGAAAGAGGTCTTCGTGATGGAAACAATGCTTATTCAGGGGCCTCTGGCCAATAGTAGACCTACGTAATTCTATCGCATTCAACGATTGACGGTTTCTGTGAAATCGAGTACTGGAAGACTGTCGCATCCTTTGCGGTGAGTGAGTCGGTTCACGATCTATTGACCGACGATCTCGCCATCGTGCAGAAAGCAGGAGGAGGTAGACAAGCTTGTAGAAGGGATGTTTTATTATCTCACAATGGAGAACGTGTTTAAAGAATTCCATTTCCGTAGGGCGTTCGATGGTGAGCCGCAGACAGGCCTATTGAAAGTTCAATCAGAGTCATCATTGCCAGTGAATGCACCCATTGCTTGTGTGAATAGCGCACATTTTCTCTCGGGAACAGCGTTCTGCATTGTCGGAGGCAATCTCAATGGTTGTGGGTAGATTTCAAGGCCGAACGTGATTGTGCGAACAGGGTCTAATGCAGTTGCTCTGTGTGGGTTTCATGTGCTCATTACATTGAGATTGTTGGATTCATAATGGTTAGTTAGTTAGTTAGTTAGTTAGTTAGTTAGTTAGTTAGTTAGTTAGGGCTTAACGCCGCGCAAGCAACAAAGACTAATTCGCGGCTAAGTAAAAGTTCGTTTCTGCCACGTCTTTAAAATGGTAAAAAAGCTATTCCGTAAAATAAGACGTAAATTTAAAAAAAAAGAAGTGAGATAAACATGTTCATCAAAAATCTCGAAGCTAGGTAGGTCAAAGAAAGTCCATACTGCATAAGAGACTAGATTCTTTCAAGAACTGGAAGATGTTGTCTGGGGAGATATCCCGGAACAACATTTTCAGTGATGATACACAGTAATGCTTATCACGGATCTCTGCGAGATCGATTCATAATGGACCAGTAGTAACGTTGGTATGGTTCGCCCCCTTGTGCCATATGTACCTGTTGTAAATACACTACGACCGTCTAAACAACATAGCGATTGCACCATTTAAGGTCTGCAATCTCAACATACAGTCACAAACAGTGTGTTAAAATAACCCCAACTATCCGACTGTACAAAATGCACAGTCAACTTTGTCACAGGTGCAGTTTTCGGCGTCGGTGAAACCCCTATAAAAGCCAAGGGTAGCCTGATTTCACAGTTCAGTTTGCGTTTTGACACTGAGCGAGAAAAATCGCAGTGGCGAGTCTTCTCGTGCACCATAAACACCCGCTAGACGCTGTAGCGATGTGTCTCGCTCACTGACCAAAAGCACAATGAAGTCACCGCACTCACGCTCTCGTTTTATAAGGGTCTCCGAAGCGCTGAAAACTCCGTAACAGTGACAGAATTGCCTGCATTATGCACTGTCGCAGTCTTTAAAAACACGATGTTTGCGGCTTTTTGTTGAGATTGCAGACCTTTAACACTAGGTAACACCAACCCTAAATCTAAATATAACCCTAAATCTAAACCTAACCCTAACCCTAAATCTAACCCTAAACCGATATAAGCAGGCCAATTACAGTAAATGAGTGTGACTGTGTTAGTCGCCCAATATGGCCCAAGGGTGCGAACTATACTGATTACTGAACGTTACGGCAATAACTGCTTGGTCCCAGGATCGTGATTTTTAACCATCGTTTGTAATCGAAACACCTCTAATGTCTTGCATTAAGAAAGACGAGACACCGGGGACTACTGGAAAACTGACTGACACCGCCCCCCAGACGCCGGTTGGTAAAGCTATGAATACTAAATTTGATTTCAACAGCTCTAGAATTACGGATGTTTTCCTGCTGACGCCTTCTTGGGCATTCAAGATTAAAGGTCTGCAGTCTCAACAAAAGCCGCAAACGTGTTTAAAAAAAAACAAAAAAACACCCCCCCCCCAAAATAAAAACAAAAAAAAACAACAACAAAAAACCTGCGACTGTGCATAATGCAGGCAACTCTGTCACAGTTGCAGAGTTGTCAGCGCTTCGGAGACCCTTACAAAACCAGAGCGTGAGTTTGCGGTGACTTTATTGTGATTTTGATCATTGAGCGAGACACATCGCTACAGCGTCTAGCGGGTGTTGTGTGTAGCACGAGAAGACTAGTCACTGCGATCTTTCTCGCTCAGTGTCAAAACGCAGACTGAGCTGTGAAATCAGGCTGCCCGTGGCTTTTATACGGGTTTTGGAGACGGTGAAAACTCTGTGACTGTGACAGAGTTGACTGTGCATTTTGCACAGTCGGAAAATTTACTTTTTTAAACACACTGTTTACGGCTTTTCGTTGAGATTGCAGACCTTTAACTGCGTCAGAAGTTACTGTTTAATCACGTGCAACGGTTTGCTTGCCTGCTGAAAACCACGTGACTTCTTTGTTGTTGCCCACGCCAATCACAGGCCAAGGCAGACTTCGCCTTTGTGTCATTTCTGTTACTTCGTCTGTGGCCAGTAAGGTGGTGGAGTTTGTTCAAGATTAGTCTTCGTCTGCAGCGCAACGTCGCTTAGTAGATTGAACAGCCCAATCTGCAAATACTGATCACTTTTGCTAAAAGCCTGGTGGTCTGAACTGCGGGTTCCTGCCTCGGACACAGGAAGGGAGCAATGTGTGAAAGCTAATCTTTCTAATTCTACCCTCTAATCTGCTTTGAATGGAATCTATTGCCTGTCTGTCTGGCTGTCTCTGTGTTTTTTCCTGTTCGCCCGTCTGCCTCTGTGTGTGTGACAGTGTGTGTGTGTGTGTGTGTGTGTGTGTGTGTGTGTGTGTGTGTGTGTGTGTGTGTTTGTGTGTGTGTGTGTATGTGTGTGTGTGTGTCTCTCTCTCTGTTTGTCTCTGTCTGTCTGTCTGTCTGTCTGTCTGTCTCTCTCTCTCTCTCTCTGTCTCTGTCTGTCTGTCTGTCTGTCTGTCTGTCTGTCTGTCTGTCTGTCTGTCTCTCTCTCTCTCTCTCTCTCTCTCTCTCTCTCTCTCTCTCTCTCTCTCTCTCTCTCTCTCTCTCGGGGAGCCGGGATAGCCGAATACTGGACTGGGATCGTCGAACGCTGGACTTTCAATGCTCGGGTCTTGAGTTCGAATCCCGGCTGGGGCCAAATATTTGTGCTGGCCTTTTTCTCGCTGCCCCGCCAGTCTTTGATATCAGCCGTACGTTGTGGACGAGGACGTTAGACTCCTACCCACTCTTCCGCCTGTGTGTGTGTGTGTGTGTGTGTGTGTGTGTGTGTGTGTGTGTGTGTGTGTGTGTGTGTGTGTGTGTTCTTTAGAAGTCTCAAACTGTAAAAAACGTTCACTGAATGGCCGGAAGTAAAAATCTGTTTTCTATTAATTTGTCCTTATTCGTTTTACCTCAAGGAGTGTTCGTGTTAAACGAAAGGGCACATACACCCTTCTTCTTTGTGTGTCAGAGAACAAAAACGCCGTTAGAAAGATGAAACCACGCGGTCGGGTGGCTGTTCAGAAGAGAGCATCTTATCAGCAGACCGAAGTAAATCTCGTCTCGCGCCCACGTTGCCGTGGTTACGTGTAGTAAAAAACGCAAAATCGCTCGCGCAGTCCTTTCTCTCTTCCATTAACTGCCAAACTTAATCTGTTTTCATTCAGAATACATTTGTATTCTTGGCAAGACACATTGCTCGAGCATAGCTTTGACGTTGAGAGAGAGAGAGAGAGAGAGAGAGAGAGAGAGAGAGAGAGAGAGAGAGAGAGAGAGAGATTCATTTTCCAACGGAAGTAATTTAACCAAACAATAATTAATTTTCAATCAGCCGTTACTATAATGATAACTAAAAGACTGTACAAAGCAAAACATGAGAGAAAAAACCCCGAGAAAAAAGAAACAAACAAAATCAAAGATTTCACGGCAGAGTAACTGCAAAATAGAGTGTTAAAACTCTCTGTCTCTGTTTCTCTCTCTGTTTCTCTCTCTCTCTCTCTGTCTCTCTCTCTCTCTCTCTCTCTCTGTCACACACACACACACACACAGACACAGACAGAGAGAGAGAGAGGGAGAGAGAGAGAGAGAGAGAGAGAGAGAGGAACTGCAGAGTCTCCTTACGCCACGCAAATCACCACTATGTCGCTAGGAGTTTGTCACTTGCACGTCCGAACGCCCGACAGGCCTACCATAATGTGTCATTTTCTCAAGAATGATGAGTGTGTCTGCGAGACAAAAATTGTCTTTCACAACCGGCAGTAAAGAGAGGAAGCTGTAATATAAAACATACAAGAATATCAGAAGTTATCCTCAGAACATCACAAACTGTCGACATCATCCACAACTGGGGGAGACGGAATGGCAAGATGTGGTCAGGCGTTAGACGTTCAGTGCTCGTGGTCGTGAGTTCAAATCCTTGCTCTGAACCAAATGTTTGTACTGGCGGCTTTTTCCTCGTTGCTCCGTCTTTGGTACCACCCGTATCCGTGCAAAAGGACGTTCAACTTAAAGATCTAAGCCCCCAACAGAAAGCTCTCCTAAGTGTGAAAAAATTTCACAGAGTCGACCGTGCAAGCACAGTCAACTCTGTCACAGTTGCAGAGTTTTCAGCGTCCCTGAAACCCCAATAAAATCCAAGGGCAGCCCGATTTCACAGCTCAGTTTGCGTTTTGACACTGAGCGAGAAAGATCGTACAGCACTCAACATAGACACTGTAGCGATGTGTCTCGCTCACTGACCAAAAGCCAAATAATGCCACGGCAAACTCGTGCTCTGGTTTTATAAGGGTCCCCGAAGCGCTGAAAACTCTACAACTGTGACAGAGTTGCCTGGATTACGCACAGTCGAAGGAGTCGCAGTTTAAAAAAAAACCCCAAAAAACCAACGCAATGTTTGCGGCTTTTTGCTGAGATTGCAGACCTTTAAGGCCCCATTGCTACCATGTTTTGGCTCAAAGAACGTTCTTGGCAGTGCTGGTGGGGTCCAGCTTCACACCACTAAGACACGCAAATACACGCACAGACAGACTCGCGTTCAGCTGATTGAAGCTTAAACGTAGTACCCAGTGGCATTGCTGATGACGGCAATCCACAAACATGGCGTATGTCGTATACGGACGGTTGACTTTTCCTCATTTGCACGGCCATCAAACGTCATTGTGTTGCATTTGGGGGTGGGATGGGTGGGTGGTTGGGAGTTTTACGTTCTTTTCCACTATGGGTGATATCAAAGACGGGGCAACGAGAAAAAGGCCATCACAAATATTTGGCCCACGCCGGTGTTGCATTCAGAGCTGAACTAACCTCGAAGGCTGATGTCACACGGGAGTGGTTTTAATCCCGAACGTACAGCGAACATGGTGTTTTTCCGTGTTCCTCCTGTGACATGCGGCTACAACATGCCTCTTCCCTCATTTTTCCCGAGCGTGTTTGTTTTCATGTCACACGGGAGTTTTTTTTTTTAAAAATCCGAACATCCAGCGAACATGGTGTTTTTCCGTGTTCCTCCTGTGACATGCGGCTACAACATGCCTCTGCCGTCATTTTTCCCGAGCGTGTTTTCATGTCACACGGGAATGTTTTTCATCCGAACATGCAGCGAACATGGTGTTTTTCCGTGTTCCTCCTGTGACATGCGGCTACAACATGGCTCTGCCCTCATATTTCCCGAGCGTGTTTTCAGCTATATGCCATGTTTGTTCGACCAAAACCGTCTCCCGTGTGTCATGAGCCTATGACAGGCTATTTCGGGTGGATAGGCGCAGTCACATGCACAAGTAATAATCGCATTACTAGAGGCGCTTCATCCCAAATATTTCCGCGAGCTAAACCCAACACGCACGCTCACGTGAATCACACGCATTCAAGTTCTCTCAGACACTGGACATGAACACACAACAATCACGTGTTGCGAAGGGCCAGCTCAGCTACTGACATTTCGGAATTTTAGATTTTTTTTAATTTTGCGGGCTGAAAATTTGCAAAGTAGCAACTGTTCCAAAACAGATTTCCCCCCTTACATAAATCCTAGTAATGGTATCGTGTAAGCCCCTACACCAACCAGCCATCGGCACCTGCTGAATAAAACAAGGAGAAATTGTGTTCAGGGATCCACAAACTGCTGTGTGTATCAGCGTGTTCACGTTTAAATAACGAATGTGTTCAGACCTTTCTAGCGCTTCAGCAAAATTACTGGCGCACCCAGCTGGCAGTTTCCTGCCCTCTGTGACAATCTGTCTGGAAACGTTAAGCAAAACTACCGTGCACTTCCAATTTACAAAACACAATACAAAGGGAAAAAAGACACCGTTGTCGACTTCACTCTACATGATGTTAAGTCTCGTGGGTTTTTTTTTTGGTTTTATTTGACTGCCCCAACTCTTTTGCCAGCTCTAGTGCTGTTCCTCCCAGGTCATGGGTGGAATCCACGGAGGGCTCGAAAGCTGGGGCAATTTTTTTTTTATATTATGATGGAAACGAGGATGATGGTGAGATGATGCTATGGAGGTCCGTGTGGTTTGGGACTGCGGGACAGGGCCGCATTCCACGCTTCCTATCATAAATATCCCGGCGTTCACCAGGCCCGGGAACTAGGGCACCTCGTCTGGTTTTAAGGACCCTTGAAAATCAACAAATTACTATCAGTTCTTTCAGCGGAAGGGCTGGAGGCCACGTTTCGGAGTTATGGCGACGTGGGGCTGCACTGGTGTCGCAGAAATGTGTGGGCTTAGAACTGAATACGAGAAACGGAAGGAATATTTTCCCCTTTTCATGCCATCTCCTACACATTGTTATTACGGTCGCTGTCTTCATGCAGGTCTCGGCTACGTTTCGGGGGTTAAAGCGATGTGGGGCTGTATTTGGTGTCGCAGAAATGTGTGGTGATCTGACTGAAGACGAGAAACGGAAGGAATATTTACACATCTTTCCCCTTTCCAGATCATGTCCTACACATTGTTATTACGGTCGCTGACTTCATGCAGGTCTCGGTCACAGATTTCTACGGAAAGACAGATTTCTGTTACAGATTCCTATAGAGATCTGTGGTCTCAGCAGGGTCTTCCCTCTAATGGATGTGATGTTGAGATACTCGCTCCGCGTTCTCAGCTTGTCACCGCGCTATTGATTTGTCGCCCGTTTCTTCTCATTTACCGCTGCGGCGAGACGACAGGCGCCACGTGCGAAATTTCAAATCAGCTTCTTCATTTGAAGAGGAACTTGGAGTAGTCGGGGTCAGGAAAGCGCCCCGGCGTTTTGAGTGACGTGCTTGACACGGACCTGTTATCTGTAAGGCATGCACGTTGTAACTTGAAGCGTGTGAATTTAAGGCCAAATGTATGCTTGGCTTTAGGCAATTGTTGTATAGTTCATTTGAAGTAAGGTCCATGTTTGTGTGTCATACAGTCTTCACAAAAAGTTAAGGACCAGTCAACATAATGGGTGACAGTTTCAATAAATCAGAAAAAAATAAACGATTAAGATTTTTCCAGTAAAATTTGGTAGCAAGGTTAAGGGGTAATTAGTGAACATGGCGACCACTGTGTGGATGGCACGTGCGCGTCACACAACATGCTTGGCGCGTTTGAAAATCTGCAATTTCGGCAAAACTACACCGAGTTTCAGTGTTCAGTGAGCGATACCTGGGGCTTTCTGCACGGCAAAAATGAGATGCAGGTCAAAGAATGCATCCCTGGTTATGAACGGTGCTCATTTGTTTGCCTACATAAGCCGCCGTTTCAGCGATGTTCAACACTACACCAGCATGCCACCACGACAAAAGTTGAATGATATTTGCAAGTGGTCCTTAACTTTTTGTGAAGGCTGTATGTCTTGTGAACCCTCACGTCGTTTAAAGCTTGTGAATTAAAGGCCGAACGTATGCTTGGCTTTAGGCAATTGTAGTAGAGTTCATTTGAAGTAAGGTCCATGTTTGTGTGTCATATGTCTTGTGAACCCTCACGTCGTTTACTACAAACTCTATAAGACTGGAGTTTGCAGCACACTCTTGGGAAAAACACGGTTGGAAATCTTCTGTCCGTGACGCATCCTAGTTCGTGCAGCAGGGAACAACAAAACAAAACTGTAACGAAGAAGAATGAATACATCTTACTCTTGAAAAGTTGTTTACGCGCGGGTAGGTTAGTGCTTCAAGCGTTGATTTACGATCTTGCGGTGAAACTTTGTACCAGCCGCCACCAGTAAACAGTACAGTCCCCTATCGTTGTCTCGGATTTCCCACACCTATAATTTCAGTCTTTGCGGACCTGTCGGGACACACACACACACACACACACACACACACACACACACACACACACACACACACACACACACACACACACACACACACACACACAACCAACCAAACAAAAAAAAAAAAAAAAAAAAACAACAACCAAAAAAAAAAAAAAAAGAAAAAAAAAGAAACCAATCAAAAAACAAAAAAAATCTCTGCTTCGAAACCAAGAGTGTACCAACATGGTACAACCATGGTGAGACTTCTTTTTGCTTGCTGTAAATTGAGCAGGCGGTTTCAACATTCTTCATCAATTCTATCATTTTGACACTTTTTTCGTGTACGTTTGTGCAAGATTCCTTATTTTGTATGTAATTTGTTGTTGTTGCTGTTGTTGTTTTCATGTTCTCAGTGGTGAACTCGGAAGACGGGAAGATGCAGCCAGCACTCATCATTCAGACTGAATATTTGATTGTAAGTCTGAGTCGCTTCCGTGCTTGGGGCAGCTATGCGTGCGTGCGTGTGTGTGTGTGTGTGTGTGTGTGTGTGTGTGTGTGTGTGTGTGTGTGTGTGTGTGTCAGTGTGTGTGTGTGTGTGTGTGTGTGTGTGTGTGTGTGTGTGGAAGGATGTGGGTGGCGTGAGTGCATATGTGTGTGTGTGTGTGTGTGTGTGTGTGTGTGTGTGTGTGTGTGTGTGTGTGTGTGTGTGCAAGAGAGCGCCCTGGCACACCAGTACCCTATTCAGCTGACGGTCACTTCCTCTCTCCTGTTTTTTTCTCACCAGTCGCGTTCTTTTTTAGCCATCAGGGTTGATGACGGGCGGAGGCAGCGGCAGCGACGTGTTAATGGGGTGTCCTGGCCGATCTGTTAGTTGTGGAGAGGCGCATGGGGACAGATAAACAACCCACTCTTCCCGCATTCCCCCCTCAGCCTCTCCCGATCCTCGGCTTCCATTTTAGCAACACTTCAAATCTCACGTCTTGCCTTGGGGGGGTCATCACTCGCTCCTCGTTATCCAAATGGACCAAAGTCACGGGCAAAATCAGTGCCGTCATTCAAATGTTTTTGTGTTTACCTCGATCGCACGTTGGGAGTTCTACGATCACAAGTGTTCTCGACAGCCGACAGTTCCACGATGTCTGAGTTCGATTTTATGAATGTCAAGTTTTGTGTGTTGATGGTAATCGTCGGAAACAGCTCTTCTGAACGCTTGTTCTGGTCGTGATATCCAGTGTCCCACATACATCCAGTGCCACGCGGCCCGTCCGCTGTGTGATGGATGAACTGCCTGAAGACCGAAGCATCATCTGTCGGTCGCAGAGGTGTTCACATTTCTGGGTCATCAACACGCCTCCAGCTTGTTTCATGTTTCTCGTGTGTCAGCGTATAAGCACATCCTTGTCGTTAACTCGTAATCAAGCCGTTGATATTATTGACGTGGCATTTCTGTTTCTATACCAACCGGTCGGGGCGTAAGAAGCATAGCAGTGAACAGTTCTCCGTCATGAAAAACAAAATTCAAATTGCTGCACATTTTCACATCCATTGAAGGATAACTGTTAAAAAAAATCCGAATTTCTGTTCGTGGTACATTGCATATACCGCACTTTTGGTAGCTCGATTTCTTTAGGTCATCTGTTCTGGCAACTGCTAGAGCAGGTACTTTGAGTACGTCAGTTTACATGGATCCAGCTCCAGGACTGCAGAGCCTGTTGAAGGTACAAGAGGACAGATGCATGGGAGTCGTTTTTCTAAACTGTTCTTTTAAATGTATTTGCCGTATCTTCACCGTTAAAAGCCTGCTATCAGCAACAGAAGACTTTGCGCCAAACCTTGATCCAGGTAACGGATGAGATACTTCCCCGCGCAGGATCGTGTTTTTTGCCCCGCAATATCCCGTCTCAGCAATCCAGCAATTTTGATTTACCGTCTGTGGAAAATGGTTGAACCTAAAGTTATAATAAGATCCTAACAGCTGCGTCATGTTGATAGGGATGCAGCAGAAGCCTGTTCCACACAATTCTTGTCGTGGGGGGATGGGGGGGGGGGGACTGAGTCTTTGAAGACTCAAGATTACGTGCGTCTGGAACTATTCCTGGAGATGAGTGCCCCATTTCAAAGGGAGCTCGAACAAGGTTAACATGAATTAGTTTCCCACATCAAAGGCAGAGCCAGGCGAATTACGAGGTCATGTGCCCGAAGCTTTTTCTTTTGTTCATGTTCAGGTCTAATGTTTTGTATTTTTCGTAGTGGAGCCCCTGACAAAAATCCGCGACAGTAACTGATATGAAGATGTTCAACTTGTCGACACTCACATCTTCCAGTGTTTAAGCAAGACCTTGCTGTTTTATCTGTAGACATCAGTGAAAGTGGATAGAAGTGCAGATGAGGCTTCAGCAGTAGGAAGAGTCAGGAGGTTAATGACAAAAGTCAAATTTACTTCAGTTACTCTTGGGAAACGGTAGAACTGAAGCCGGAGTGCTTTCTGGTGTTACGAACGCTGCGGGAACTTCGGTCGTTTGTAAATTAATGTACACTGTACCCAGTACGTTTCATACTGTTGGTTGTTTTTCCGCAGACATAGTTGTTACAATGTTGTGGTAACAGTGGAGGGTTGCTCCGTTTGACTTCTCAGGCGGGTAGGCTGCAGGACACGTTAGTGACGACACCCTACCCCCCCCCCCCCCCCGGAATTTTTTTTTCATATTAGACCTAAAAATCTCGGTCTTAAACTGAGTTCTTAGTCTAACTTTTATGTTGTATTCTCTCTCTCTCTCTCTCTGTGTGTGTGTGTGTGTGTGTGTGTGTGTGTGTGTGTGTGTGTGTGTGTGTGTGTGTGTGTGTGTGTGTGTGTGTGACTTATTTTGTATTAGGGTCACATTATAAACGGAACAATGGCGCGTGCCTGAAGACAATTTTCTGTTTTAAAATGTAGTATTTTTAGGACAGACAATAAAGTACTTTTGAACTGAACTGAATTGAACACCTTGCCCAGGACTGTCCGGATCGCTTACAAATGGGGAGTCAGCCGTCGGGAAGAAGGTTTTATTTGTCTGTGTAGAGTTTAGCAGTTATCGTCACTGCCTACTCCCTTCTTAAACTACCCCCGTGGCTACAACCATAACACGAACCTTTAAAATTATAGCAAGGATAAAGTAGGAATGTCTGGTCATGTGGTGTAAGATTATGCCACTCAGTGCCGATGTGCGGACACGCCATCTCTTTCACCTATCAGTTACTTACTTAGTCATTAGGGCTTAACGCCGCGCAAGCAACAAAGACTATTTCGCGGCTAATCAAGGTCCTTCTTCGCCAGATTAAAATAAAAAGGAAGATAATAAAACAAGGCATAAATATGTATAAAAAATTTATCCGGTTTAAGTAATAAACACGTTTCACTTCGTTGTACATCGAACATATAGAGGTCGAGGATAGTCCGCATTACTTGAGGTGTCTAAATTTTACAGAACAGATTTGACTCTTTCAAGAAGCTAAAGCTGCTGTCAGGGGGAACATCCCGGAACAACACCTTCAAAGAATCTGCACAGTAATGTTTTACCCAAATCTCGGCAAGATCCACGCACGAGATTAAGAAATGTGCGACTGTAAACGGCTCATGACACTTTCACTATCAGTATTTCCCGGGTGGGCGTGAAGGATGTCGAGTGGGCTCTACGCCCCACGCTCTATCACCAACGCAGTACAGCCGCTCACGTAAATCCGCTTATAAATGTGGCGGTGCGCAACTAAATCCTCATACGTCTTCATCAGCTAGGCTCTTGGGCATATTGGGCTTGACAAATAATTAACTTAATTCCTACCAAGTAATTTTGGGGTTTTGCACCAGTGGCCTCACTAAAACAGCGACGACAACGACGACAACAACGACAACAACGACGACAACAACAACAACAACAACGACAACAACAACAACAACGACAACAAAAACCCGTAATAAATTTATGTGTGTATGGATTTAAATTTGGCTCAGTGGGAGTGTTGCACTTTGATTATACTCGTGTTTGCTGCAACAAAGAGCCGCCAAGGAACCGTTAATCTTGCCGGATTTTCGCATACAGGGCTAAAACCGAAAAAAAAGGCCCAACCATGTGACACTCGTGCGCGGTACGAAATGTGTTACTGTGTGTTAAAATCTTTCAGATGTATTCCCTCGTTTTGCGGAACATTTTCAGTAGCATGATTGTTGTAGAGATCGCAACAATTATATTATAGTATATAATTATAGTATATAAGCAGCACTGCACAGCGTTCTGGGTTCTTCCTCTTTCATGAGTTTGTTCTTACGCATCTTCTGTTAATAAAGTATTGGAGTTCTATCCTGTTGTATCCCGTGTCTTCTCTGCGAGTGCACCGAGAGAGCGACATAGCAGGAGAAAAATACAATGATGTTCAAGTGTCTTTTTAAAGATATAAGGGCACGTAAATTGATCCACACGTATCTTTGAGAAATGTTGCTTATCGGCAGACACGCCTCCTGGCCCTTTCACCGAATACACGAAGACAGTGCAGCCTGTTACAGGCTACACACCGGTAATAGCTTCCGGGGCATGTAGTAACAATTCCGCTAAATATAGTCTGAAACTTTTGCTTGCTTTAAAAAAAAAAATTGTGTGTGAAAAATGGCAGTTTGGGGGCGTTTATTGGTTTGGTGAGTAAGATCCATGCCAGGTGAGTTTGACAACACTGAAAATGAGCCTTTGTTTTGGCCTAGCCTGTGGACTACTTGTGTTCATGCGCAGCTGTGTATCTTGGCTGACTGGCTAGCAGACGCCAGAGGAGTGAGGGGGTAGGGGGTCGCTGCAGTCATTGCAAAGAAACGGAACATTGGAATTTCTTTAAAATCAGCCCACACTTGACTCTCTGGCTGCTCTGTGCGTGGGATTTTTTTTGTGAATTTTGATGCTTTGGAAGGGTGTTGCGTAGAGCGTTTTATTCAATAGGAGAATATAGTGTTTTCCTTGATATAAGCATCTCCGGTACGTAGCCTTCTTTCATAAGCTGTCAGACGTATGGGTCACATGGACCTGTCAGAGACCTGACATCGCCGGCCGAAACTCAGACGACAGCAACGGAAGCTGCAGCTCCAGCCAAGCTGGTTCTCAGACGCCACGGAAAGTCACGTGGTGTACATGCAGAGTAGGCTGGTGAATGCTGACGCCAAAAAAACTGAAAAGCGCCCTGCCAATGAAGACGACACTTGGTCGGCACTAGGGATCATGTCAGTACGTTGTTGTCAAGGCGCACTGGGAAAGCAAACCCTCTTTCTTTCGGTAATGTGTGCTGTCACAACCTCGGAGGGAAACCACCGCCTCTCCCTCTTTACCGCTAGACGGACATGTAAGCTCAAAGTCTAGAGGGAGTATCATTAAACTCACAAGAAGACAGTGAAGTGCTGGCTGAGACTGGTCAGATCTGTCAACATGTCGTCAGACGGTAAACGAAGTGAGGTTTTCACGTCCATGCTGTGTGCTCTTTCTTCTGGTTCCCCCGAGGGGGAAGGTTCGGAGGGTGGTCGTCACTGGAGTTGAAGATCGCTTTGCTATTTGCCAGACAGTCTGCGTTCAGCACTCCGCCAGACAAGACGCGCGTTGGGAGAGAGTGGATTTGCTGAGGTTCTGCTGATGGTCCTCCATCGTTGATTCATCTTCTTTGAACGGTCTTGGATTCTCTGTAGACCGTTTCTCTTCCCCTTTTTCTCCATCCCCCCCCCCCAACCCCTAGCTCTTCCTCCTTCTTTATCCTCCCCCTCCCGCACGCACGCGCGCACGCACGCACGCACACACACACACACACACACACACACACACACACACACAGACAGACACACACGCCCTTTCACCAAGTTTCTTCCCTCTGCAATGCTGTCACAAAGAAAATCATATCAGTTCAAATATCGTCATCGGATCTTGCAAGTTAGGACCGATGGATATGAAATGGATTTCTAACGCTTGACTAAGCATCCGCAAGTTTCCTTACAAGAAACTCTTTTACTGAAGCTTTTACTAGCTATCTGAAACAGTGTACGTATGGGTGTGGTCTGGCCGTAGGAAAAACCACCGAGAAAGCGCGTCTCCAGTTGGCTCTAGTCTCTGATCTGACATTATGCTCGTATTATTGAAACGCAAGATAGCACGGCACAGCACCAGAAGACCGTGATGCCAAGACCTGGATAAAAAATAGAGTGATAAGCAGAAATGAAATGGAAACCTTATTTTACAACGGTTGAGGCCATTGACGTAAAACAGTTTTCAAACTTGCCGTTGCTAAATGCTAACACTGCTAAAAATTTCACAGTACTACAACATTAAATAAAAACTGTAAAAACGAAGAAACCAATGTAAAGAACTAAAACAAAACGCATAAATCGATTCAAATCAAACAGCACGATTGAGAGAAAGTTACTACCTTCTGAACAAAAGACGACATACTAAAAGAAAGAACATACACACTATATACTTAAATGAGAGAGAGAGAGAGAGAGTATCACTACAATTATGCATGGGTATACTCTATACAGATCCAGAATCTTGGAACTGACTGGCAAAACGTATCTCAACCGTCTTAATGTCCTCAGTGTCCTTATAAAAAAAAGTAAAAAAACAAACAACAAAACAAACAAAACCCTGGGCTAAAATAATAAGACTACTAGTACCTAAAAGTGGAAGCTAGTCTTATATTGTAATCTCTTCAGAATAGTCTCCTTTCTTCTCTTTTCCCTGTCTCCCCGTTTTCCTGCGTCTTTTCATCTCATTTAATTTTTCACGCCAACTTCTCCGCCATGTATTTATGTTAACTAGCTCAGATGAACACACATATAAGTTTTTACTTGTTGTGCTCTGTAGCAATGCTGTTTACTGTTTGATGGCGATCTTTGCATAATAAAAATGTTTAAACCAATTAAAACAAAAGTGTGCAGTGGATGCCCTTTCGCTGGAAGCTGACTTAAAATAGCGTTCTTCGTGACACGGGCAGGAAGGCGCGTATTACCCTAATGATCTCATCACACGGGTAGGCTGTGCACTTTCCAGAGCCAGGACAAAGGAAGTCCCTCCGACCACGACAGCGCATGCGCGGGAGCTCATCTCGAGGCTCTTCCCTGGCTCCAGTGCCACGCTGTGTCTGACATGTGTCCGTGCTGGACAACCCTTGACTGTCACTCTCACTTCCTCTCTCTCTCTGGTTCTTTTCTCCTTACAATTAGAAAGGCTTCTCCGGAAGCGCAATCCGTGAGGCGCAGTAAAACAGAGAGCCCGTGTTTTATAGAGCCGGGAGTCCACGGACTCCTCCCGTGAAGTGTGTGACAAGCAGCCCTGCCTTGTATTTCGAGGATTTCCTGGTAGAACGTAATATCTCTCTTCTTTCCAGCTGAATCGATGGCACCTTCTGGCAGGGAACCCTCGAATTTCGTAGTTTGAGATAGAGATGCACTAGCTGTTCGCCTTTCCATAAAAGCACGCCCCGCGTGACTAGTATGTTATGAAACTAGATTCACTCACTCAGTGAATATGTGTGGGTTTGTGATCATGATTCTGTTTTATAGATAACACACACACACACACACACACACACACACACACACACACAGAGGTTTTTTTGAGTGTCGTGTGGCAATAACCAACTGCAGCCACTGACTGGGCTTTTATAACTGCGACTGGAAACTGTCGTGTGTTAGGCAATCGGCTGCCGCTTTGGCTTGCAAATCTGGGACGATCCAGGCTTGCTTCAAGACCACAGTGTCTAGTTTGAGACGAACGCAGTCACTTTGCTCACACTTGCCTGGTCGCACCAGAAAGGCGCCTAGCAGTAGAGGTCTCTTCAGAAGTACATGTATGATAACAGTAGAGAAAGTCTGGGAGATCCCTTCTATAACCTCAGCGTCGAGGTTAATCTGCCGCAGTGCACATCTCGTCCCGACCCCTTGCTCTGTAGATCCACCCCCTCAGATCCCCTGCTTCGATGATGAATGGTTCCAGTGTCTCGGCGGCCAAGATGACAACTGGCAGTCTTAGCCAGCAGAAACAGGGGCAAAGATTATTTCACTTCACCAGCGTAACTTAGTCGAGGTCAGACCCTCTGTGCTCATGCAGAAAATATACTCTGCCCAGTTGCCCGTATTTCCAGAAGCCGCAAGAGATCCGACGTAGCTGTGATGAAGTGTTTCGTGTCCTTGTCGACCTGAGACGCAGCCAGTCGCTTGCGGCAGAACCTTACGGCTTATCTCTGCTACTGTTGCTGTCGTGAATCAGGTCCCACTGTCTCCGTGTCTTGCGTAGTACAGGAAATGAAACGCTGCCCTGGTTTCTGACCCTTCCATCTGTGACAGGCGCGTGATGAAGTTTTCTTGTACGTGTCAGCATGATATCAAACCAGCCACCGTTGGGAGCCAAATATAGCCTACGCCGTCCTTTTCACTAACTTGTCTGTCACTAAGAACTGGATAATTGTTCCTCGGCTGAACAATCCGTGGGTTATCCCATCGAACGAGAGGGTTGCAATTTTCAGGTACCCCGCCACATGGGCAGCCATACTACGTCTGCGGAAGATTGTATCTCTACTGTCAGAAACTGACAGTTTTCATGTAGCATAGCTGAAGATGTCGCCTCCATTAACTACAATAGCAGTAGCAACAGCGTGTTGTACGTTCACAGTTGTGTCAAAAGTCCTCAGCCCCCCCCCCCCAAAAAAAAAAAAACAAAAAAAAAAACAAAACCCAAAACAAAACAAAAAACACACACAAAAAACCCAAACCCAAACAAACAAACAACAACAACAACATCAAACACCCCCCCCCCCCCCCGAAAAACAAACAAATATAAAACCCCCACAAAAAAACGCAAAACACACACACACACACACACACACACACACACACACACACACACACACACACACACACACACACACCAAAAACAACACAAAACAAACAAACAACTACAAAAAAGAAACCCAAACAAACTCCAAAACAATCAACCAACCAACTGCGCATCAGGCGAAGCGTTATATGGATTCATCCTTGCTGTTCTGGGTGAAGCTGTACTTCCTGCACTCAGCTTGGCCGCCGATGGTGGGGGAGGGGGTGGTGGGGGAGGGGGTGGGGGGGTGGGGACGGAGAAGAGGCGCGGAGGATGGGGTGGAGGAAAGGGGACAAAATATGAATACGTCGGGCCTGCACATCAGGCCTGTGCCTCCCAGCTCCGTCCGAAAAGTGATGAAGTGTTTGGTGACCACGTCAGGTCCAAAGCGGGTGCTCTAGTGGAAATCCCTCCTCTAGCTGTAATCCTTGTCAGCATCCAGGTCATGTAGAGGCTTTCTCTCCACGGTCACGCCCCGCCAGATTGCATTAGGCAAATGAGGAGCTAACTCTGCTTTCTGTGCTGGCCGGTCTCGGGTTGTCGCCCGTTCAGGAACTGGAGACTGAATAGTCCTGAAGAGATTGGTATTCAATCGTTGGCACCGTGTATTTTCACTGGGAATGACCCAAACAGTCTCTCCCTTTTAAATATATTTTCGCTTGGAATGACCCAAATACTGTATCGTCCTATAATACTTTTACCGGGAATTATCCAAACAGTCTATTGCCCAATAAATATTTTGACTGTGAATGACCCACAGTCTGTTGTCCTATATTTCTAGCTGGCGGATATAATTATATTAACTGATAATAATTTGTGGTACTTATGTCATCGAAGGGATGAGTTACTGATATTATGAAAGGAATGTGTGTTGCTGGGTCTGGGTGCTTGAGGGTTTAATGTCCTTTTCCACCACATACAGGTGATATCAAACACGGGGCAAAGAGAAAAAGGCCAGCACAAATGTTTAAGCTCACGACCCGAGCATTGAAAGTCCAACGTTGTACCGATCGGCTATCCCTGCTCCGAGAATGCGTGTTGTTTAAATCATTTATCGATGAGTTATTGAGATGATCACTGAGCAATGAGTTACTGATGTCAGAGAAGAGATGCGTAACTACCATCAAGAAACTTGAGTTACTGATGTCATTGACGGGTTATTCCAAAGGGACGGAACTCTTCCCAACAGCGATGCTTCAGTCCGCGGTGGATCACTTGCTTCAATCACCTGTGCTATTCGTGGTCTTGTTTTGAAGAGCGAACTTTACTTCTCCTCCTGAACAGTCTGTCAGCGGGAAGTTTATTTACTCCTCCGTATACACTGCACGGCAAGCGATCTTCCTTCTCTCGTGCTTTATTGTCGGAAAGCGTGAGACGCCAATGCACAAATGGATTAGCCTTGTCCCTGTTCAGTGCAGGTTCCTGTTCTCCTAATTAAGCCGGAAAAATACAAATACGGGCACGAAATGTCAGCATGAAATCGCCGCCAATTACAGCTGAGATCGATGGTGCACGGCATACCTTCCCTTTCTCAGTGGAACAGGGTCGGAGTATTTGATGGTTGTTTTCGATACAATTAACACATTTACGTGGCCCGGCTGAGGACGTGGGCGTATCTTGTTACCCGTGGTCGGATTTGTTCACGATACCAACGACGTTGTGTTATTTAGAACGAAGACCAACAGGTGCATTTGTTTTACGTTGATAAACATGGGAGGGGAGGGGGTAGGGAAAGGACTGAGGTATTTGTCCACGTTTGAAGTGTTTCAGCGTGTGCTTACGCACTTACACTCCAAGCCCATTCAGGCAGTCTGGCTACTGACTGAACTTTAAAGTCTATACTGGAATTGTAATAGGAACAAGTGTAGCCGGCGTGACTGACGTCATTAAACCCTCTCGCGGTCAACACTGACACAGCGTTTTGAAATTACAACTTCACACCGGCCAGTGACTGTTTCGGTGCACAGATTAAAAGCATTCTACGAAAACTTTGCTACAATGTTGTAGTACCCTGGACGTACGCTCAGAGCCTTTTACTTTCCTTGAAGATCCTATCCAGTCAGAGCGCCAGGATGGGATTCCATTTTGAAAGGTTTACAATGTTGAGGAATGATGATGACCATAAGGAAAACGTTTCAAGCTCTGTCATCACACCCTTCAGACTGCGCTATCAACCTGGCACTGGTCCCAGTAGGCTTAAACTCCACACGTTCCAAGTATACGGTCGGTGGTCTAGTGATCAAGAGACGTCACCAATGCGAGAGGTCAGGGGTTCGAGTCCCACTCGGGGCGAAGAATTTTTCCTTCTCGTATGCGGCACCGTTCATTCGGGCCGATTGTCTGGGGTTCTCTCTGGGTACTCCGGCTTCCTCCCCCCCCCCCCCTCTGCTTTGGAAATGTTCAGCCCACCAAATTTGAAAAATAAAAGCAAATCTAAATTCCGAAATTTAAATAGCTGAGCTGACCCTTCGCACCACGTGATTGTAATGTGTCTATGTCCAGTGTGTGAGAGAATGCGTGTGATTCACGTGAACGTGCGTCGTGGGTTCAGTTCGCGGCGCTTTGAGCCGATTCTTGAAATTGGGTAAAGCGCCTATAGAATACTCATTATTATTATTATTATACAGAAACAAGGTAAAGCTGATAGACTGATCTCGACGAAATTATTGTAGTTTGTACACGACCCTGATCTAGCCGGCGTTAAGATTTGTTCTGCACTTTTGTATGTGTGAGTGTTATGTGAGTGAACCAGACTCTGGAAGACAGCAGTCAACATGACCGACGCATATGCAGCAGTGCAGCATCAGTGGCATATCTCTCAGACAAATTTATCAAAGTAGTGACTCGCTTCCAAGGCAAATTTTAGCTCTGGAATGTAGCGCAAATTCCTACAAGCGATAGACCACGCACTGGAGAGAGAGAGAGAGAGAGAGAGAGAGAGAGATTTTGTTTTCTAAGCATGAGATAATAGACCCACAGATCTCTCTGTCCTTCCTGCACTTTGAATGAAAAAAACATCGGCTGTCAAATAGTAACACACACACACACACACACACACACACACACACACACACACACACACACACACACACACACACACACACAACACGCAAGAGCTTGAAATACTTTGTGGAGAGAGAGAGAGAGAGAGAGAGAGAGTGATGATGGCCCACATACAGGAAACGCACACTCGCAGTAATAACTCCCACACAATGATAGACACACACTGTGGCATCGACCCGTCGTTTGATTTCTCCAGAGTGTACTTGCCGGCTGTATACTGGCGACGTGGGGGCTGTCATTAACGCCAATCAGGAGGACCTGTAGCAATATTCACATCGTCATCAACAGTTAATACCACACACGCTGCACCTACGCTTATGAGGGTGGGTGGGTGGGTGTTTGGGGGTTTAGCGTCCTTTTCCACCACATAGGGTGATATCAAAGACGGGGCAACGATGAAAAAGCCAGCACAAATATTTGGCCCCAGCCGGGATCGAACTCACGACCCGAGCATTAGAAGTCCAACGCTCTACCATTCGACCACCCCGGCTCCCCCCTACGCTTATGAGACAACGCTGTGCGTTGGTATGATAAAGATATTACTCCAAGATATAATTGCACAATGTCATTTCGTACCACGCACGAGTTTTCCACGTTCTTCTGGTCCCTGCCCACGAACGTGGAATCCACGCGAAAAGCAGTACTTCGGTTTGGAGCCTTCTTTGCGTGGATCAGACAAGAGTAGCGGTCCCTTAACGGCTCTTTTGCAAAGGAGGAAGCTTTTCTTCTATTCTCCGTTCAGTAGGCCTAGATCTGGAAATTTCACCGTGTGACGGTAACGTCTTCATGTCCAGTGTGTGAGAGAATGTGTGTGATTCATGTGAGCGTGCGTGTCGGGTTCAGTTCGCGGCGCTTTGAGCCGATTGAAGAAATTGGGTAAAGCGCATATACAATAATCAGTTGTTATTATTATTATTATTTGTGTTGGAGAGAACAAAGTGTTGACGACTGGTGGAGTTGCCATTGAGGTGTTTTGGTGAATAGGTGGTGAGGAGCAGCCGGGCGAAACTGTTTCATGGTTTGAATGATAGCATCAAGCCAGAAACTCCGGTGATATTCGCACATTGTCTTATCATATAGTGGGCAGGGCCTTCGGACATCTCTAGTCTCACAAATCCTTCTTAGCTGCTTTGGTGGTGTCCAGCAATGTTCTTCGTTCACTGATTCAATGTACGTCGTGCACTGATTCAAGGTGCGTCATAGACTGAGTAAATGTACGTCGGTGACTGATTCAATGTACATCGTTGACGGATTCTTTGTACATCATTGATTGATTTAACGCATATACCTTTTTTTCCGGATTTTTGTGGTCGATGGTTGGAGGCGATTGGCTTTCATCTGTTTGTAACATTAAAAAATTCATCTCAGTGTACTTTAGACATATAAAACTCGTTTACCAGTAGATTTTGATGCCATTTTGTAGACCCACCTCAATACCAGTTCCCAAACCTCTTCTAATTTATTTTACAACAAACACTAAGGGACTTTTCTTCCGCAAATCTCGGCACCTGTTCCCAAACGTCTTCTATCGCAACAAACGCTAAGAGACTTATCTTCCGCAAATCTCGGTACCTGTTCCCAAACCTCTTCTAAGTTATTTGACAACAAACTCTAAGTGACTTAACTTCCGCAAATCTTGGCACCTGTTCCTAAACCTCTTCTATCGCAACAAACACTAAGAGACCTATCTTCCGCAAATCTCGCTACCTGTTCCCAAACCTCTTCTATTACAACAAACGCTATAGAGACTTGTCTTCCGCAAATCAAACAGCGGTTTGAATTCATTCACTAGGGTGCTCGTCCTGCCATCACAACCTGCCCTCAAACGTTTAGTGTTTTAGGCCTGACGTCAGTCCATTGCGGTCAGCGGTCATGAGAAAGGTCTGCTCCCTGGCGGCGTCGATGGCGGCAGCATTGCTATTCATACGCAGGTTTTCCGTGTGGCAGCTTCCCTCGTTTACCCACCACCTCCCACCACTGTGTGTTTGTCCATGGGGAAACTGTAGCGCCAACAAGTTCCGGATATTGTTGGACATGAGGCCGCTATTTCAGACTGGGTCGACCAGATATGCGCATACGGACCTCCGCCGGTATTCCAGCTGCCCGGCCGCCCTTTGGCTTTTTTGGAACCCGCTTCATGTTTTTATTCGGCCGGTAACAAGCTGTCGCTTTGCTGTTTTGGTCCTGGGTTCACGGCAAGTTCATTCCATCTTGCCACAGATGCTGTGTGGATGTTTGGATACAGTATTATGCCAGTTCTGTTTCTGGTCTATGGTCTACGTCAACATCTTCGTGTTTTTATTCGCCTCATGATATCACCGATGCTCAATCATACGAGGTTTTCAGTTTTCCGATTGCAAGAAATTGTGTTCCGGTTAACTGCTTGGGTACCGTAATATATGCGTTCTTTTAAAGGCGCTAGTGCTACCAGTTGTATGCTCACAGATCGTACTGAACTGTCATCATCGACCATCTCACCACTTAGACACCTGCACAGTGACAGCGTCCGTAATGCTGACACTGAGCCAACAGAAGCGTATTCTATGATGTAGCGACCACACTGAACGCCCCAGTAGTGTCACAACAGTCGTAGAATATGAATGCTGGACCGCTCGCGCAAAGTGTAAACAGCATTTAATCGCGCTAAGAACTCAAAACTCACTCACTCCTTTTCCGGAACGTGTTTTTAGCTATTTTCCATGTTTGTTCGAACTAAAACGTTTTCCGTGTGTCACGAGTCTGAGTGGTACGATGTTGCCAAAAGAGCTCAGCACGACTTATTATGCAATCTGCAGCGGTATAGGGCCTAGCGGGATAGGCCCACTCCGTGGCTTGAAGCGACTCCTACTGGTGTGCAATGGCTTGTTCTTTTAACCAGTCTTATCACAGCAGGGTGGTTGTCGGGTTCAGCCTCTTAAGAGTTGAGGGACTGACCAGCCTTCAAGGTTCGTTTGAACCTGTTTAAAGGCCCGGTTTAGCAGGAGTGTTCGTTTTGCGTCTGTTATTCCCGGTCAAAGTGGTACAGGGAGGCGGCGGGGGCGGGGGGGGGGGGGGGCGGGTATGCTTAAACTCTGGGCACAGACGGGCATTTATCAGTGCCAGAGTTTAACGGATTTCAGACGACTGAGACAACCGGGGGCTTGAGAGGCTTGAGAGAGAGAGAGAGAGAGAGAGAGAGAGAGGTGGCCAAATATGATCGATATTTTGCTGCAACAATTTGTTATCGCACGCGTTGAACAGGTGTTAATGTCAAGATCCCAAACCAACGATTGTCACATTTCGATTCTTTTTCTTCCGCACCGTTTTGATTTAAGCAGTGTTGTGAGAGAGGTATTGTTCTCAAGTAGCTATTTTTCCCATCCAAGACCAAGCTGTTTCGAGACTCAAGTTTGTTGTGCTTTTCTGCTGTATCTAGCCATATTTGTAATCTCAGAAAATTTGTCTAAGTTCACTGTTTAATAAACATTGTTCATAAAAGAGCAAAGTTTTAGACGTAATAGTTTAATACAAGGGTGGTGGTGGTGGGGGGGGGATTGAGAGTTTAACGTCCTTTTCCACCACATAAGAGTTTAATACAAGTACCAGATGTCTCCAAGGACAGCTAGGACATAGGATTTGGTCTAGTCGTTAAGGCATCCGTCTTCGGATCCTGAGCTGCCTGGTTCGAGTCCCCGGTGGGCATGATTATGGTGGGATTTTTCCTACCATATCCGGTCAAATTCATGTGCAGACTCGTTCACGGTGCCTGTCTCGCCTTCGTGTACACACGCACGCACAATATCAAGTGTGCAGGTTAAAAATCCCATTTCCAACGGGAGCGGCCGCGGAATGGAAAACAGTTACCCAGCATGCATAACTACACTGACAGTGGTCCTCAGTGGGTTGAGGTTGGTCAGTTGATTGGTAGAGTGGAAGAGAAGGACCTCAACTGAAGTCTTTTCTCATTGGCTTCCACGACGGTAAGACTCGACCTTGAACCACAGATCAGCGAATGAACACAAACACCTCCACACTGCTTTCTTTGTAATCACGGAGACCGTAAACATGTTTGTGTCTTTCCATTCAGTCTGCCAGAACTGACGCAAACTGCAGAGTTGTGAGTCTCTATCACCGATTGCTAACAGAAGGCGATCGATCGCTCAAGATAGAAAAGGAAAACGAGAGAGTGGGTGGCTGGGTGGGTGATTTAATGTTGGTTGACGTCCTCTGTCTGCCGTGATTCTGATGTCAAACACACTGACACTATTCAAACGTTGGCCTCGTGTGACTTTGAGCTCGCGCGATAGTTGAGTTAACTGAGCTTTCCCTGAGATGTTCGTAACGTGGCTGAGATAGAAAACTGCCGCTTTGAAGCTGTAAGGTTGTTTGCAAGATAGAAGGATGTTCCATTCGGCCATTACGACCGTTTTCGTGACTTTATGGCTTCTAATAATTATTAGAGAAAAACGACTTTCTTTGGGTCTTTGATCAGACTGGGACTCGAAAAACCTTCTACATAAATTCTGATGCTCGGATCGTGAGTTCGATCCCGGCTGGGGCCAAATATTAATTTTGTGCTGGCTTTTTCATCGTTGTCCCGTCTTTGATATCACCCTATGTGGTGGAAAAGGACGTTAAACCCCCAAACACCCACCCACCCACCCACCCACATAAATTATAGCCACCAATCAGCGCCGTCTAGCTGGTCCTCAGTCCGCAACCAAACAACGCCGTCTGCTCAGTACGCGGTATTGAGTACTTCTACAACAACTTATACGCCGACCAGAGTCACCACAATGGTTTCAGATGCTGTACTGTGACCCACGTGACTGATTCTGATGCACAGATTCAGCGCATTCGGTGTAAAGTTTTCCACACGCTGTTGCATGCCTGTCATAAGACTTTAAAAGATGAAGGAAAAGGACGAGAAGAAGAAGAAGGAGAAGAAGAAGAAGAGAAAGATGATTATTTACGACATGAGCCCAGATACCTTTGAAGAAGAAGAAGCCTGAAGAAGGATATTTACGGCGTGACTCCAGGGGGGCAGTAAAAAAGCGGTAACCCTACTTAACGTTGAGTTATCTTCTGTGCATTTATTACATGTTTATTTTCTCCACGAGCTAGAAAGACAGATTTCCTGGCCGTTTGCCACGTCACCAAGCCGGTTGTAATATTTCAAGCTACGAAAGCCCGGTCAGCCGGTCTGGCGGAAAACAAAGCGTTGAATGAATGTGTAGTTTAACGCGTGGAGAGAATGATGCACGAGGGAGCAATACGCCACGTCGACGGCGGGAAATGACAGGAGGGGGAAAACTGAGACTTAAATCGTCCATGTATTGAGAATGCTGGCAAATACGCATTCTTCAACAAGGCGCGCAGTCCATTCTACCGGCTTTTACCGCCAAGCCCCAATTTTCACTGCGGCCGCCGCTTTTCCCGTCTTCTCGATAGCATTCACGTTGCCATGGTAACGGAAAGAGCGGTTTATTGCCGGGGGTTCATATTTCAGGAAAAGGGCTGGTGCGGCGTGACGCTGCGCGGCGGGCTAAGGATGCCGGGAAAAATGGTCGGACGGGGACGTTGATTGGTTGACGTCTGGGAGACAGACTTGGGTGGCTGTATTGTATTGTCCGGCTGCAGGACACAGGTGTCGCGTCGAGTGCCGGCCAGTCAGACGTTTGTTATTGATCCATTTCGTCTCCCTGTGAGTTTCATTCAAAGATTTTGAAGAAATTTTTTGTTATTGCTTTCACTCCGTTTGGGGGTATGGAGAAATAACCAATTATGGGTCATATGTGATGAATAGAGCATGATTAAATTAAAAAAAATACATGTGTAACAAAAGGAATCACCATTTTTTTTATTACGTTGGGGGGGGGGGGGGGGGGGGATAGCCGAATAGTAGAGCGTTGGATTATCAATGCTCGGGTCGTGAATTCGAATCCCGGCTGGGGGCCAAATATTTGTAGCTGTCTTTTTTTCTCGTTCCCCCCGTCTTCGATATCACCCTTACGTGGTGGAAAAGGACGTTAAACTCCCAAACACCCATCCCCCATCTAAACAATTTCACGGTTAACTCTGTTCCAGAAAGATTACTGCGAGAATGGTGGAGCGCATATGGGCTTTTCTGGGCACAGATACCATGTTAAACTGAACTGAACTAGGAAGCACGAGTCTGCCCCTTCGAAACGTTCAAGCAAATATGCCGTTGTGTTTTGGTAGGCTCTCAGTCCACGTTCGATTGCACTAATTTGCACGTCCCTGGAGGAGGGCAGTTACTAACAATCAAGGGAATTCGCCAGCAACAGCAGGTGAGGCTTGGTACATTTTCCGGATGATTACAACACTCGAGGCCCACACACTATTCCGCATCGGACTCGTAAATATTTTTTGCCGTACACGACTCGAATCAGAACACAGGCGCCTGTAGCGTATTGCACGCCCTTGTCCCGCGCACGCTTTCCTACAATCTTCACGAACGAGCCACGCAGGTTACACCTTTTCTTGTGACGGAGAAGTGTCAAACTGCCGGGATATCTGGGTCAAAGAGAACAGCTTATAGTGAATGCATGTCTGTTTGACCTTCTTGTCTACACTGATGTAAACACGTTGACTGTAGGACGAAGCTCGCAGTCAAACTACCTGGATATCTGGATCAAACAGCTCGCATTGCGCACCGGTGTGCGTGACCTAAATATTCCGGCAAGTCGATCATGCGAGTCAGCGGCTTGCGCAGTCTCCGCCGTCATTGCACGCGTTATACCTCTCATTACGGTGACTGTGGGACGAAGCTGGATGGCAACCAGTCGTGTGCCTGTGACCAGGACCTGCCTGAGTGCCTGTTATCCCAGGCAGGTCGAACACAGGAGCTCAGTCACTTGCGCAGTCTCCACCGTCACTGCACGCGTGATATACCTTCTACATGCACAGTGATCGCGCTAGGCATTTTCCAAACCGGTACGACGTCACAGTAAACAAACCTACTCGCACGCGAACCGGTAGGCCAGTCACGGAAACCAGCAACTAATAATTTTGCCACCGAAAATCTGCCGACGAATGCAGTGATGAGTTAATTGCTAACTGTAACTGTTACGGTGTTTGTCAATTAATTAAATGACAGGCGTCATACACTCACTACTACATCTCGGCACGGCTCTCTCTCTCTCTCTCTCTGACTCTGAGACTTTTTTCTCTCCTTTCCTTTATTTTTGAAACCAGTCAAACAAAATAAGAACCAGTAGGTTCTACCGGCTACTGATTTTCCAGCCGGTATTTTCCTTTTCAAACCAGTATTTTACCGGTAATTACCAGTTAAATCCATCCCTGCATGTATATTGTCACGGTGATTGCTGGACGAGGCTGGCAACCAGTCGTGTGCCTGTGTGACGGACGCTGAATGAGGTCCAAGCTTCTGGCTCCCCTGACTTCGGCCTGAGGGGAACCGCGGCGATAAGGAAAAGGTCACTGCATGGCAAACTGTGAGGTAACGAAGTGCAGCAGCAGAGCTGATTAGACTAATGTTCCCCCTGCCGTGTTGACCGCTTCCAGACGAGACATCAGTTCCCATTTTGGCTACAGCACGATGAGCGTGCTCTTCACAACTGTCCGTCCTGCCCCTCCCTAACACTGCTTTTTCTTGTCTTCTGTTTTTCTTTTGCTCAACCTCTCTCCGTGAACATTAGCACGGCTTGGGAAAGAGGTGGGGTTTCAGATAAAATTTGCTGGATTGAAAAAATGTCCAGATGGACTGTGAACTGAGAGTTGCTGCCGTGCCTTTTTTCCCCCCGTATCCTGCCCGACAGGGCCGTCCCCATGGCCAACCATTCTTTTATGCTTAGCGCTCAACCTGAAGGGGCCAGGAGAATTGTGAGCACGGCAGCTCACGCAGCCACTTCCCAGCAGCATTGTTTTTCTTGTTTTGAATCGCTGGCCCTGTGCGTCAGTTAATTAGGTGTAGGTCAACAAAAGGAAGAAAAGCGCAAGAAAAAAGCGAAAAGCCCGCGTTTTCTTTACAGCGGCAATTTGACTAAAAGAAATAACACTAAAAATACCCAACCAGATCGAACCAAACCGCAGCGTTTGTGGACACGAGGCACGACCCGTGTCTAGCCAGTGTCACTGTAAGGCGCAGTAACCTATGTAGTTTGTTTTCACACACACACACACACACACACACACACACACACACACACACACACACACACACACACACACACACACACACACACACACACACCCCCGGGGAGCTAGAGACTGAAATGAAGGATGGACGATGCCGTGATAGTAGGGTTCCAGACGTAATGTGTCTCCCCGGGCAGCAGACAGTCGTGGACTGGACACCACAAGATACGAGATGGTCACAGTCACGGCTGTAATTGGATGGCGCCCTTCTCCACATCTATCATGGGCCGACGCCCTTATTGGGGCCGGTATAGGACGCGAGGAGATCAAGATAGCTATGGACAGCGCCTTTTTGTTTACCTTCAGAGACAGGAAGCGGGCTCTTGCAGGCTACAAAGTAAACATACGGGATTTCAAAGAAAATGCCGTACACACCTATTAAACATAACGCTGCAAATGCCACACTAGAAATACTTTAAAATCCACAAACACCCAGCATCCTGTGTAGGATACATTTTTAATTTAACCTTCGCCGTACGTCGCCTAAAAACTTGCCCGCCGTACGTCGTGGGTACAAACGCACCCATACTTTGAAGAAGAAAACTTGCGCGCCGTACGTCTTGGGTACAAACGCACCCATACTTTGAAGAAGAAAACTTGCGCGCCGTACGTCGTGGGTACAAACACACCCATGCTTTTAAGGAAGGAAAAAAGCGTACGATAACCAATGTTTTTGTTTCCTGTTTTTAAAAGCATGGGTGGTTTTGCACCCACGACGTACAGCGAGGGTTAAACAAATTTCAACGTTAAGATTTTTTTTTTTTTTTGCGACGCTAGCAGCGACCACCTACCTCTCATTCCTTGGTCGTCTGCTAGCGGGTGGGTGTTTGGGAGTTTAACGTCCTTTTCCACCACATACGGGTGATATCAAAGACGGGGCAACGATGAAAAAGCCAGCACAAATATTTGGCCCCAGCCGGCGGGATGGATTCGAACTCACGACCCGAGCATTGGAAGTCCAACACTCTACCATTCGGCCACCCGGGCTTCCCTCGTCTGCTAGCTCTTGTGCCAGCCGCGCATGAATACAAATAGTCCACATGCCAAGCTCATTTTTTTTTCTTCACTGCTTTCACTATTACCTGGCATGAAACATATTTATAAAGCCAACAAACAGCCCCAGATTGCCATGTTTCACTCTGCAAACAAATTTAAAAAGGGGCAAAAATTCTGTACTGTACATGGCGGAATGTGTTACCAAAGACCTATGTTTCCAAGATCTTTGGTGTTACTACATGCCCCGGACGCTGTTGGTGGCGTGTAACCCTTACCTGCTTACATCCTGTGTTACGCTAGGAACCAGGTCGCTTTTTCATATCACACAACTTACTTCAGGATTACGTTAAATCTTTAAATACTAAATGACTTAGACCTTCTACTGAATCAAAATTGCCCAGTTATTTATTATTAAGTAGCAAAATTATGGACAGTTAAAAAAAAAATCTCAGCATAACGGATTGTCAGTTACGCACTTTTCTTAGTAGCTCAGTAATAACCTGTGCTGGGGTGAGAATGCGAAGGTTATATTCCACCAAGCGCTGTACACTTCGGTGTTAATTAATTATTCCAGAACATGAGTTTGCTTCTCTGAGGCCCAGTTAACATGGGCAGAGCGCGTTAAAGTACATTGAAGTTCTGAGGTAGGTTCGTGGCTAGATGTGGCTTCCTTTTTTCTTTTTTTTTTTTTTGAACAGAGTGTACGAATTTACTGTATCCGGGGTGGCTGAATGGTAGAGCGTTGGACTAATAATGCTCGGGTCGTGAGTTCGTATCCCGGCTGGGACCAAATATTTGTGCTGAGTGGCTTTTTCAGCGTTGCCCCGTCTTTGATATCACCCGTATATGGTGGAAAAGGACGTTAAACCCCCAAACCCACAACCACCCACCCTCCTTATTTTGCACTTTTAGGCGGATGCCTGTGTATTGCCCCAACGACCGAAAGAGATCGAGCCTGTTTTGGAAGCTATTGTTCTTTGATTTGCTGCTCTTCCGCTGATCAGTCAAACTGGCTGTCATAAACAGAGATTATCGGCTTAGGAAGATTGCTGTCGGTAATTTGATATGCCCACGGAAATGTCACCAGGTTTGCGGACATTTATGGAAATCGGAGCAGCGGTTTCAATGGCCCATACTGGAGCCTGAGGGAGACGATGCTTTTTTCTGATTTATGCTGCCCTATGAGTACAATGACATTTTGCAACGGCGTTGCAGCAATACTGTTGTCTAGACGTAATATGTCCAGACTGAATAAAAAAAAAAAAATGCAGTAGTTTTGACTACAAAAACGTACTACGTGTCGACTACACGTGTGCTCTACGCGCAGCTCTATGACAGTGTCTGTTCTCATTGTTACGATTGTGATAGATGTATACGGCTGTAAGTCAGCACCCTTTTATTTTCAGATTAAAAAAAAAAAATCTTCAGTCAACTGACGACACTTTCAAAACACTGTTTACGAATGAAGTTATACTTGATTGCCGCCGTATTCATAACTTTGCCATTTCTGATTTCGGTCGTTCAATAAAAAAAAGAACAAAACAAAACTTCATGACCCCCTAAGAGCAGATGAAGGGGGGGAAAACCTGACCTACTATTCTTGACTTGCAGCCGCCGGCACCAAGCTATAACTAAAACAATCATACTTGCCTACACGATATAAGGTCCGTTTTGACCTTCTCCTGCCCCGGACAAAGGCCTCTGGTGTTATAGCACGAGATAGCGAGAGTTGTTCCCCATCGGCACTTCCTCATATCATGGCTGAGATTTAAAATAGAAAGATAGCGATCCCATAAATGGCAACTCAAGCCAAGCATTGTGAACAGGAGGACCCGAAGGCTGTTGGGTGTTTGGGGATTTAACGTCCTTTTCCACCATATACGGGTGATAACAAAGACCGGGGCGACGCTGAAAAAGCCAGCACAAACATTTTGCCCCAGCCGGGATACGAACCCACGACCCGAGCATTAGAAGTCCAACGCTCTACCTGGGGAGCCGGGGTGGACGAATGGTAGAGCGTTCTACCATTCGGCCACCCCGGCTCCACCAGGAGGACCCAAAATGAGGACCATAGCATAGAGAGAGTTAAAACCAACACTGTCAGTCAGCATGCCCACACCGTGGTCTTCAGAAGACCCTGAACATCAGCGTAAAACACGTTGCAGTGTGTGCTGTGTACATATACACCAGAAAGTGCAGGAGGAAAGTTCCCGTTTGCTTGCACTGACCCAAGCCCTACAACAGGCGTTAAGCTGACGGCCGCCCATTCCGGAAAACGACTGTGCCAATCTCAGATTGCAGTGGCTGGCCTAGGAAATCCCAGTTGAAGGCTTTGAAAGCCGGAATTGAAGTGTTTTCAGGACAAACTGGCGCGAACAGCAAATTGATGCTTTTCGCTTCTGGAGAAAGTAAATTGGAATCTCGCCGCCGCCAACTCACCCAGTTCCGCGCGAGACTCATTAAAAGTTTGGGGGGAAGTTTTGAAAGCAGACGCTCAGCCCATGCAGACAACAGTAACACAAACCATTCCACCGCCAGTAACAAGAACAACAATAACAACAACAACAAGTCAAGTCAAGTCAAAGTGTTTATTTCAAACCCCGTTGGGGGTACATGAAACGAGAAATTAACATATAAATCAAGCTCACCACACCGGCCAACATACATCATGATCGCTCGCACACAAGTTTTACAGGACTCAGGCATACATACATACATACATGCATACATACATACGGCATACATACATACATACATACATACATACATACATACATACATACATACATACAACAACAACAAACAACAACCACCACCACCACCACCACCACCGCCAACAACAACAACAACGTCTATCTGGAGAATTAAACCACGGTCTGATAAACGGCAGATCTGATTTCCGACCCATTTGAAAAGACAACCAATCGCCGGCGTGATCTGGACACGTGCCCAGGCAAAACGCCGCCTTGGCAAGTGGATCGGAAACGCGAACCAATCAGCGAGCTATATCCGTTTAGGTAACGCGCGGATTGGTTTAATCAAATCCAACGATCTGGCGAATCCGCCACTCAGTCGGAACACTGCGCGTAAAATTTACATACGCAGTGTTCACACTGTTGTAACAAGGCTAAAAGCGAAAATCAAGAAAACAGCGAGCTGGTATCGATGCCACAACTTTGTTATGAATTGTACTTGCTATTGATTATAATACAGTTTTGCTGTTGTTATTATTGCTGCTGCTGTTATCGGGGAGCCGGGGTGGCCGAACGGTAGAGCGTCGGACTCTCAATGCTCGGGCCGTGAGCTCGAATCCCGGCTGGGGCCAAATTTTTGTGCTGGCCTTTTTCATCGTTGCCCCGTCTTTGACATCACCCTATGTGGTGGAAAAAGACGTTAAACTCCCAGACCCCCACCCACCCCCACCCACCCCTTATTATTGCTGCTGCTGTTATCGGGGAGCCGGGGTGGCCGAACGGTAGAGCGTCGGACTCTCAATGCTCGGGCCGTGAGCTCGAATCCCGGCTGGGGCCAAATTTTTGTGCTGGCCTTTTTCATCGTTGCCCCGTCTTTGACATCACCCTATGTGGTGGAAAAAAGACGTTAAACTCCCAGACCCCCACCCACCCACCCCTTATTATTGCTGCTGCTGTTATCGGGGAGCCGGGGTGGCCGAACTGTAGAGCGTCGGACTCTCAATGCTCGGGCCGTGAGCTCGAATCCCGGCTGGGGCCAAATATTTGTGCTGGCCTTTTTCTCGTTGCCTCGTCTTTGATATCACCCTTATCATATGCGGTGGAAAAGGACGTTAAACTCCCAAACACCCACCCACCCACCCACCCGCTGCTGCTGTTATTATCCGTTCGATATCAGGCAACAACCAGAATTTAAAAAAAAAAGAAAAGAAAAGAAAAAAAAAGGCCTGAAATCTCGATCGAAGCGAAGGCAGATTCTCCAGACAGCGCTTTCAGAAAGGCGTTATTTCCATGTTTAACACGCTTCAAAGATGCCAACTTACATATTTTGGAACGGTTTTCACTTGTGAGTGCGCATGTACACTCGAAATACCCTGAAAGCCTCTATCTTCGTAACGCCGCTGAGATGGAAACTTCCCACTTCCGAAGCCTTGAGACTGTTTGTCAGATAGGAGGATGTTTCATCTGGCCATTGCGACCATTCTTGGACAGACTGGGACTCGGCTAAGCTTCTAAATATCAGCGCCGTCTAGCTGGTCGACAGTTCACAACCGAATATATTAGGGGGTGACCGGTGGTCGAATAGGTAGCTCGTCGGATTTAGCCGCTGCGCTACTGAACGGCCGTCACCAATGTCATGGCGATGAAGCGTGGGTTCGAGCCCAGGTGGAGCTTGTGATATGTGACACCGATTTTTTCCTCGCCGCCGGGCTGCTCATCGGGGGTTTCTCTCCGGGTTATCCGGCTTTCCTCCCCCAGAAAAATTGTAAAAAAAAAATATAGGATAGGTATTGGGTGGCGCTGCACTGCGGCGACGCGCCTCCACCGGGGGAGGCAGCCCGAATGTCCCGAAAGGGATAATAAAGTACAAAAAAAAAGAAAAAAAAAAGCGTCGTCTGCTCAGTACGCGGTACACTTCTAGAACAACTTACACGCCGGCCAGAGTCACCACAATGGTCTCAATTGCTATATTGTAACTCAAGTGACTGATTCTGACGCACAGAGTCTGCGCATTCGATGAAAGGTTTTCCACACGCAGTTGGATGCCTGTCATTCGGGGTAGCCGGGGTGGCCGAATGGTAGAGCGTTGGACTCGCAATGCTCGGGTCGTGAGTTCGTATCCCGGCTGGAGCTAAATATTTGTGATGGCTTTTTCATCGTTGCCCCGTCTTTGGTATCACCCGTATGTGGTGGAAAAGGACGTTAAACCCCCAAACACCCACCCCCACCCCCACCCCCACCCGCCTGTCATACGTATTGAGGTTTAATGATTAGTAGAGCTGTTAGCGCGATACAATGCTGTTTAAAACATTCACCGCGAGGGGTCGGAAAGCTACATTCTCCTACAAAGCGGTTGACCGTGCTGATAAGCCTTTAGCTCAGTTCTTTTGTTGTCCGCGTCATAATGTACCCTTCTGTTGGCTCAGTGTCACGCTTTTAGATGCGGTACCTGTGCAGGTGTCTAAGTGGTGTGATGCAAGACAACAACAACAACAACAACAAAACTGCTCTGAGCGATCTAGGAGCATGAAATCTTTCAAACTGTGGGTTCACTAATACCTCGCTCATTCTTCCGTTGAGGAGTCGTGTGTCCCTTGCTGGCTGACGGGAATGCTAAGACCATGGGAAGAAAAGAAAAACCACGAACAAAACAAAACACAAAAAAGGAAAGAAAATTAAAACAGAAAATGAATTTAAAAAAAGTTTAAAAAAAGAAAGAAAAGAAAAGAACAACTCAATGAAAGACCAGATACCAATCTCCCGGGGGCAGGTTTTCCTTGTAAGGTAAGCAGCGGAGGGAGTTTTGGCTGGAAAAGGCAAAAAGGTATTACAGAAATTGGAAGAAAGCCTTTGCGTAATCCTGTTCATTCGACCCTGTGGGATGCGATGGAAATGGCACTTCCCCAAAATGTCTCGAATGTCCTGCCTGAAGGCGGTAATGAGTTGCTATTCACAGAGAGAGAGAGAGAGAGAGTGGGTCGGCTTTCTCTTGTTTTTCCCAATCCCCGGCTGACATTTTGCGGGGTGGGGGGTGGGGGATGGGATGGTGTTTCCTAATCCACCTTTTTAATTGTGTGTGTGTGTGTGTGTGTGTGTGTGTGTGTGTGTGTGTGTGTGTGCAACGCTTCGAGTCCACGTCAGTTTCGGTGCGCCTTTACAGGATTTCAAAAAATATAATAGTTTTTGTTTGTTTGTTTTGAATGTTCCCCGAATAACCAGAGTGTACAGAATTAGCCCGTGCGTATCGAGACTCTCTTTTTGTGCGGGGAAACGCGATGTATGATCGTTATCTGTTCAGATGCACTTGCTTTGGAAATGCTCAGAACACAAAAATTCAAAATAAAATGCAATTCGAAATACCGAAACCTTAATAGTTGAAATGATCACTCGCACCACTTGATTGTAATATGTTGATGTATAGTGTGTGTGAGAATGCGTGTGTTTCACGTGAGCGTGCGTGCTGGGTTCAGCTCTCAGTGCTTTTAGCCAAGCAGTTGGGTAAAGCTCCTGTATGATACACACCTTTCTTTGTATTGTTATTTTTATTATGAGTATTATTGGCGCTACTGCCCCACGTAAACATGTTCCACAGTATGGGTAGTGAGGTAACACTCTCTTTTAACGGGTGGGGTAGGTGTTTGGGGGTTTAACGTCCTTTTCCACCACATAGGGTGATATCAAAGACGGGGCAACGATGAAAAAGCCAGCACAAATATTTGGCCCCAGCCGGGATCGAACTCACGACCCGAGCATTAGAAGTCCAACGCTCTACCATTCGACCACCCCGGCTCCCCTCTTTTAACGGAGAATGAGAGGGTTAAAAATAATAATAGTAATAATAATAATAATAATGAGTATTGTATAGGCGCTTTACCCAGTTTCATGAATCGGCTCAAAGCGCCGCGAACTAAACCCAACACGCACGCTCGCGTGAATCACACGCATTCTCTCACACACTGGACATAGACACATTACAATCAGGTGGTGCGAAGGGTCAGCTCAGCTATTTAAATTTCGGAATTTAGAATTGCATTTATTGTTCAAATTTGGTGGGCTGAACATTTCCAAAGCAGAGGGGGAGGAAGCCGGAGTACCCGGAGAGAACCCCATTACACTCCATTCTACATCGTACATTTTTTGTTAGGTGTGATGCTGGCTGATTGCGACATCACAAACAGAAATCGCGACAGGGGACCGCAAAAGAGCAGAAGCAGTGGACGGCTTCATCTCCATAAAAGTGCAAAAAATTGATATCTGTGCGTGCGTGTGTGAAAGGGCGTGGGTGGAGTGGCCGGGTTTTTGTTTTTATGTGTGTGTGTGTGTGTGTGTGTGTGTGTGTGTGTGTGTGTGTGTGTGTGTGTGTGTGTGTGAGAGAGAGAGAGAAATTGAAATTGAAATAACTTTATTGAAAAGAGAGAGAGAGAGAGAGAGCGCTCCTGAGGAATGATTCAGTGAAACAGAAGGTATCATTCTCCACTGTTACTGTGTTGATATCATGCATTTCTTGTGTGCCGTAGATTGGGTGTCTCCGAGGGGCTGAGTTAATGTGTGTAATTGCGGTGTCTGACTGCGCTGAAAATTCTGTTCTACTTGGTTTCAGATCCACATATCATTTCGTATTTGCATTGAGATGGTATCACTAGCCACACCATGGCATTTTCCTTGGCTCCATTTGTGAATGCACAAAATAAATGAGCAATTTATTGTGTGTTTTTTTCTGTTTCCCAGGCATCGTGGTTTACCTGAGGAGCGTCCGTCTCTGTGCAAGATATCTGTGGCATGTGTAAGCGCTGAACTGATCAAGTATTCCGGAACAGAGCGAGTGGTAGGCGTGTGTTGGACAAAAAAAAAAATTACTTGTTGGTAGAACCAGACACATGGAAACCCGCCGTACGTGAGTGGTCTGGTACTTGCCAGACACAAACTACGAGACTACACCTGGACCTGAAGTTCTTAACTGTTGTAAACTTCTGCCCGGCCAGGTCGGTGTGCCGTACGGAGACAATGTTGTAGCGAACTCTGCAGCAAACTCTGACAGCAGAACCTGTCAGCTCGGGGTACGGACGCGTCACACAACCAAAATGGCAGCCACCCACGCCTGGGGATGGTGGGACGACCAGCCTACCCCCACCACCATCAACACCAGCCTCCTTTACGTCAACACAACCACCGCGGCATTTAGATCTGGCACGGGACGGGACGCAGGACCAGGAGGACCAGCCGGTATCAGCAGCGGCGAAGGTGGAGGCGGAGACGACTCCAACGGCATCGGAGAGATGGGTTCGTGCCACGACTGGCAGGACGCCCAGCACACGCTGTTCCAGCTGGCCAACCTGTGCATGGCCGCGTCCTTCCTGACGCCCGTGTCCTTCCGGTTTCACGTGCTGTTCCTGCGCTGCCTTCTGCTGGTGGCCTTCCTGCTGTTCGTGCTGTGGGCTGGGCTGTTCATCTGCATGGCAGACATACTGGGCTGGAACATCGTCTTCTTCCTGCTGGATGCGGGTCACGTGGCTTGGCTCTTCTACCGTCACCTGCCCACACGCATGCCCCTCACACACACCAGCCTCTACACAAAGGTAAGGCATAACGTCAAATGGCAATGATGCCATAGTGCTTATCAACTCGGGACTGCTCACCTCCACAAATGACTGTGGGGTTGGTAAGGTCATTCTTATCAAACCGCCCGAATTTCAAAAAAAAAAGGTGACACATCTGTAAATACAAAACAAAACCAAAATAAACAGCAACAACAACATTAGCAACAAACCTACAGAGAGACAGGGGAAAAGGCAGTTTGACAGAAATATAGCCAGCGCTTAAGGGCTCGAATGTCCTTTCCTTTAAAAAAAAGAAAAAGGTATTTGTACGATTAGTACGCGTGGAATAGTACGTCCATGTGTTTTCCGTTGCTTGCGACTTAAGCCAATGTGGTTCTAATGTTGGGCAGGTGTTCAAGCCGATCCGCGTGACGCAGGCCGAGTTCCTGGACCTGTGTGAGGTGGGTCGCGTGCAGAACCTGTGTAGAGGCGGACTGTACGCTGTGGAGAACGTCACGCCATGTGCTCAGCGCGTCGCCATACTGATGAGGGGAAGGTCGGTCTTTCTCTGTCTGTCGGTGTTCTAGTGGTTAAGAGACTTGTCACCAATGCGAGAGGTCGGGGGTTGGAGTCCCACTCGGGGCAAAGAATTTTTCTTTCTCGTATGCGGCACCGGTCATTCGGGCCGATCGTCGGGGGTTCTCTCCGGGTACTCCGGCTTCCTCCTCCTCCTCTGCTTTGGAAATGTTCAGTCCACCAAATTTGAAAAATAAATGCAATTCTAAACTCCGAAATGTAAATAGCTAAGCTGACCCTTCGCACCACGTGACTGTAATGTGTTTATGTCCAGTGTGTTAGAGACTACGTGTGAGTCACGTGAGCGTGCGTGTTGGGTTCAGTTCGCGGCGCTTTGAGCCGATTCATGGAATTGGGTAAAGCGCCTATACAATACTCATTATTATTATTGTCTCAGTCTGTTGGTCTGTCTGTCTATCAGTGTGTGCGCGTGCATGTGTGTGTGTGTGTGTGTGTGTGTGTGTGTGTGTGTGTGTGTGTGTGTGTGTGTGTGTGTGTGTGTGTGTGCAGATACACGGGAATGTCCACATTCAAGCAAAACGAGCGTTCAATACTTTTAACTCTTGTTTTGTTCCATGCTCCGCTGTCCACGTTTTGAGCAGTCGAATCGTAAAAGGAAAATTCATTTCTTTAGGCAGCGGATAAGCTAATGTTTGATGTCCTTTTCATATACATGTACCAACACATTTGTTGACTGAAGCACAACTTGTCAACGTTTTTTTTTTCCTTGAGAGTATGACAGCGCAGCTAGAACATCACTAAGAAAAAAAGACCAGTGTATGGTTTTGAAATCGACGTTCTTAGAGAATATCGTAATATCGGATATTGTCTACCTCGGCTGATGCGTAAATCATCCTGTGACATGTATCATTCTGTGACCAGGTTAAAGGTCACCTACCAACGCCTGTTCCTCCACAGCATTGAAGTCAACCAGTTTGTGGATGCAGCCGAATACGACTCACTGACGCTAGGGCTTGATACGTGCGAAAAGTATCAGGTGGGAACATCAGGTTCTGTTTACGTCAGCGAAAACCGTGCATCACGTGGTTTACCTAATTACCTGTACTGGTGTACTACTTAAATAGGTTAAACTGAATCGGACATTAATGTTTGAGTTTTTGTTGATCCAGATAATTTTGTTTTTTAACATGCAGAGGGCGTCAAATTTCTCGCCCCGGCTGGGTTCAACTATTTGTGCTGGCCTTTTTCTCGTTGCCCTGTCATTGATAACACCCTTACGTTGAGGAAAAGGACGTTAACCTCCCAAACACCCGAAACCCTCAAATTTCTCACCACTCTGAGTTACTCATTTTTTTTTAACTCAAGGATTGGAGGAACTGTAGGACCGACAGAACAGTTTGAAAATGTTGCTGGCCTTCCATTTCGCAATACTGCGCAAATAGCGTTGCGGAAATTGCATATTCTTGCCCCAAATACCACTGAATAAGTAACCCATGATATCTGCTTAATCTGCAGGTGTCGATAGCTGCCTTAGAAGACAGTGTATTGCTGACGTGGGACTACACAACACTACAGGATTACCTGGCCACACAACCCTTCATGAAGACAGTGCTGTACTACTTGATGGGTGAGTGCTTCCAGGAGTCCCGTCATGGTCCCACTATTGCTACCCCTCACAGTTCTAAGGCACCTGTTTCTTTCAGAACAGATGCACTCGCGGGTTTAAATGTACTCTTGAAATGGTTAGTGCTAAGTGTAATCTGTTGGACGTCTTCTGTCTACGGCGAGGGTGCTTTTTCTAAGTCTTTTTGGCCATCTGTAGGCGCCTATAGTACGTATGTGATGTTCCAGGTAAGGACGTGTGTAGCCACCTGTACGCCATTCAAGAGCAGCTGATGAAGGCTCCAGACTACATGTCCACTCTCGCCTCCAGACATTCCTCCATGGTCAACGTCCGGTCATGCCTGGCTGCACAAGACTCTTCGGCCTCGCTGTCATGCATGGCGGACTTAACAGGTTAAAACAAAATAAAACATAATTCATTGATTTAAATGAGTAATTCAACGTGAGTTTGTAAGTTTTATGTGTGTGGAGTGAACGTATCAGTTCAGCACGTACTCTCGGGTGCGCTGCACACACTGGTTCACCTCAGATTTGAGTTGAATTTTTCGGGCTGAGATCTGAACTGTATTGTCTAGAGTTTGTGATGTATGTTATCAACAAACTGAAAAAGAAACATTACGGTAACTTTATACGGTAAATCTAATGCTTGGTCAGCTGGGAGGCGTAATGGACTTCAAGAAGCCTTTTCTGAAACGTTTACTGCAGGAGAGGTTGAAGATTTTATGGATCAGCATGGATTGTCCATGTTTTCAAGATTTCTGATGAGCTTGCTGAGGCTTCAGTGGTATCTGGATAAAAAAATAGCAAATAAACACTCACCCAAACAAGTAAACAAACTTGGAAACACACAAACACAACAACAACCAATCAGCCAACCAAACAACCAACCATCCAACCAACCAACCATCCAACCAACCAACATCCAGCATTCAGACACTTCAACAGGGTTTAAACTTAACCCGTGAATGTTGGTGAGCCCGTTTCAATCTCATGTTGCAGGTTACAAACAGCTGTCAGAGCCAGAACATTCCACCACCACTCGAAACGTGTCACCAGTCACAGTGGAGACCAGCGTCTGACAACGCTCCTGTCTCAGGACACGTCCACACACATCCAGCACTACGATGTTCCAGAGATGCTTGGCGTTGGCACTGAGAAGATACTTGCCAGTCCAGCCACACGTGTCCCCCCTACCCCTGCCGCACGACTAACGCTAGAATCAATACAGTGTGATCTTCTTGAAATTCTGAAACGCGTAACCTGGGTCCAGCCTCAGATGCCTAGGCTGGTGGTTCTGATGAAGTTTGCAGTCTTCAACAGAGATCTCCTTGGAGCACCAGCCTTTCTCCGCCAGCTTTGCTCCATTGCTTGCGTCTTGGGAGAGGATGCAGGATTGTAGGCTGTGATCTGGGGTCCGTGGAGCCGCTACACACAGACAAGCTGCAATGCGTAGCAACCCAATGCGATACGCAGACCAATAGGGCGGCCTGCTTGAAACGCCAGACACATCATCCTCACTGGACGATCAGGAAACGACCATTACCACGTGACCCTTCAACCAGCCATTGCCGAACAGGACTGACATTGTTTTCTAACGCAAAAAAAAAAAAAAGTCAGCTTCAACAGGCGCTTTATCAAACAGACAAACAACGTTTGTGCACGTGCCTTCTACATTTGTTAGCACTCTGGGGCTTACCCCGTACTCAAAGTACATCGCTTGACTGATGAGAGGCCGGAAGTGTGACCTGCGGGACCAAACTGACTTCTAGGAACCAGTTGCTGCCTCTGATGAGTGAACGCCAAGTAACGGTGAGGCAGAAAAGGGGCCAGTATGTCGTGCGGCAGATCAGTGATATATGATATATATACTTACGTACGTGTCTGGGCAGATGGGCCAAGAGATGTCAAAGTGACGTCGTGGACGTGACGGTGGGGTTCAGGAGCTGAGAAAAAGAGCAGCGACCATATGTGAAGCCGTCAGCAAATAGCCTAGAAAAAAGGGAGAAAAAAAAAAGAAGGAAAGTGCGTACGTAAGAAGGGCCAAGAGATGTCAAAGTGACGTCAGTGACCCTGATGTTGTCACTCAGCGTGTAGTGAAGGCCACGTTACGTTGAATCCAACCGGTGGGCGGGAACGGGTTTACAACTTGGGCCGTGGTTTGATACGCCGTAGCCGCTGGTATTCGACCAGCACGTGCCTCGTATGAAAGTACAGTTGGACTGGCGAACCGTGCCCTGCCTGCCCACCGTCCGGTCCGGATCTGAAGAGGCCACGACCACACAGACCAGTGTGACACCTTCGGTAAGCACTGATCGAGTGAAGTGTACGGCAGAGAGGCCAGATAACGCCCTGCCAGACCAAACAGCTGCTACTGTGAGATGAACTTGAACTGTAGGAGGCCGGGCACACCTGAAGAAGAACCTGAAGAGACCAGGGCCCGTATGTAGAACTCAAGGTTAATTTAACCCACGGCTACGGGCCTAACCCAGACTAGGACAAAAGACACCCAAAAACAAAATCAAATAAAAAAGGAAACGAAGAAAGAAAGAGAAATCTCCTTCTATAACGGCTTAGGCACCATGGTGGAATGGACCCGCTTCCTGATTTAAAACAAAAAACAACAGAAAATTTAACCCTAGAGCTAGTTTAGTTCGAGGTTAGACTCTAAACCGGGACTAAACTCCTTAACCCTGACTTTTACATGCGGGCCCTGAATGGGGTCGTGCAGTGTAAATGAAAAGTAGGCCCCTACGACCAAAAAAAAAAAAAAAAAAAAAGGACTGAGGATGTTAACCGAAGTGCAGGCACTGGTCAGAGGAATAAGAATTTCTCAACGTTGGGAAAGTTCTCTTGGAATTCAAGACCGTGGTTTATACTGTTTCCGTTCTGGCATGCATGGCGTTAACACAAACGACTTTGATTTTGTGACTGGCTGATTGGACACATGAATCAACAGTTCCAGCATTGACCCTTACCTTCAGTGACCTGAAAGACAGCTTTAAAGGAATCAGTATCAGTGACCAGTTCTACATGGGAATGCTCATTAACAAACAAACAGCATTAAGTTTTATTCAGTCTGTACATCAGTAGGTTGATCCTGAAGACGCATGTGTCAACTGTTGTGCCGTGATGTGTGTGTGTGTGTGTGTGTGTGTGTGTGTGTGTGTGTGTGTGTGTGAGAGAGAGAGAGAGAGAGAGTTTTGATCACACATATATACCAACCTTTGAAACTAAAGCTGACCAGTGTGGTTGTGCAACTCGCCTGTTCTCAGTTGGCGAACCATTCCAGTAAGTGTTGGGTCCAGCAAAAACAACTTCCGTTCACCAGCCACATCAGTCTCGTCGATTCAGATTCAAAGACTCGATCACAACTGACATCTTCCCGACTTCCATGAAATTCTTCCATCTGTGCCGGGTGGCTCAAGTTGTCATCTGATCAGCCAACACGTGACAATCAAATCTGCCACATGCAGGGACATTTGATGACAAGGACAAACTGGTTTCTGTACTTTCTTCCAGTAAATGGACAATCCCAGCATTTCAGTTTGTGAAACAGATTCTTGTCTATTTTTCCATGATGACCCGGCCGACTATTTCTGTTGTAATGTTCTCAAGTTTGTGTCAGCTTCCAGTGTTCCAGCTCAAAAGTGCGATTTATGCTATTTTGTGTCAGTAATAATATTGTGGTAGGCAAGGCAGGTTTCTTATTTACGAAAGAGAATGCCCGTGTGTGTGTACAACTGAATTAATTATTAGTGTCACAGTCGACTGTAGTGGCCTCTGCCTTGCTTCTGATTGGCCGGTATGTGTAGATCTCGACCATGTGAAAGTGGTTTGTGTTACTGTTATTTTTTTTAAAATGTCAGTTATTTTGAATTGTTAATGTATTGTGTCTTTTACTCGAGCCAGAGGCATCCACAGGCGTGTCTAATATGTATGTCTGCTGCGGCGCTGATGAATCTATTCTCTGCCCGTACGTCTATTGCCTGAGCAAGGTCGAGGGGCAAACAACTGTGCTGGTTTTCGTTCAGCTTAACAGTGCACATTGCTCTCCCCTGCTTATAAAACCGAATGCTCGTTCTGGTGGTACGTTATGTGTTTTTCTGCGCGCTGACAGAAGCGACATTCAAAAGTACTTTGTCCAGCCTCCGCTTATCTGTCATTTGTGTGAAACCTTATTCATTGAAGGATCACCGTCAAGCAGTTAACAGTATCAAATTATTACGGAGCACAACAACTTGACTTGAGTAAAGACTTACGTCACTGTCAGTGCTCATCTGAACCAGTTTACACAAACTGAAAGCATGGCTGAGAAACTGGCGTGGACAACTGGATTGAAAGTAAAGACGAAAAAGCAGGAAGAAGAACGGAAAGAAGAAAGCATATCAAACTTCACTGTGAGTGGTCAGTGGTGGCAACAGCCGCCCGTCCACGTGGACACAGGTCAAGTTAGAAATTTAAACTTCGATAGCGAAGCGACCCGATAACTTGAAGTCAATAAATTGTTGCACTGTTCGGAAAAGGTTTGTATTTTGGTATAGAGATTGGGTGGGGCTTGCTCTCAAGAGGATATCGACACTGAAGTCATACGGTAGAAAAGCTGTTGTAAAGCTACGTGCATGATGAAACAGGGGGCACTTTATTAAGTAATGGGATGCGTCTTCTACTTCGTAACCACATGCACAAGAACGGTCGTCAGACAAATGTCTCTTACACAGATGGTCGTTCTGGTCACCCATTTCGAGTCTCAATTTGCAGTGGATATTCTGAATTGGTCTATAGCCTACGTAGTAGTAACTTGAGGAGGGACGATCGGCTCTTCATGAGATAAGAAACGTTTAAAGGAGCTAAGTGAATCGCAGCGCTTTACAATCATCTAACTCGTTCCGGCTGTCGTAGCGGAGGGATAAACTAAACCTATGTATACTTCCGTACGGCAGCGGGGCATTTGTCTTTCTAGTGGGTTCTGAACACTGATGATAAGGGTTTACCGACGATACCAGAGGAGGGAGAAGTGTACGGAGACTGATACTTACTTACTTACTTAGGCCCTTGGCTCCACGTGGAGCATAGGCCATCGACAACCCTTCGCCATCGCACTCTGTTCTGGGCTAGTCTTGCCACTCCAGTCCAGTTGGTACCCTGCTTACATAGCTCTGCCTCAGTGTCCCGCCTCCAGCTGTTGCGAGGCCGGCCTCTCTTCCTTTTCCCCTGTGGGTTCCATGTCAGGGCTTGGCGTGTGGTGCTGGATGCTGGCTTCCTGAGGGTGTGTCCAATCCAGCCCCACTTCCTCCGCAGGATCTGCTTGGCCACTGGTTCCTGCCCCGCTCGCTCCCACAGCTCTTCATTCCGGATCTTCTCTGGCCATCGGATGTTGAAGATGCGCCTCAGACAGGTGTTGAGAAATGTCTGGATCTTCTGCTGCATGGTCTTCGTTGTCCTCCATGTTTCGCATCCGTAGAGCAGAACCGACTTCACGTTGGAGTTGAAGATGCGAAGTTTGGTTCTTATGCTGACAACTTTGGATGCCCAGACGTTCTTCAGCATGACCATCGCTGCCCTTGCCTTGCCGATTCTGGCTGTGACGTCTCGGTCTGTGCCTCCCTGTCCATCAACCACACTTCCCAGGTAGACAAAGGACTCTACCTCCCTGATGGGCTCTCCACCGACTGTGACTGGTGTGTTGGCAGTGGTGTTGATCTTCATCAGCTCGGTTTTCTTCCTGTTGATCTTGAGCCCTGTTCCGGCTGATGTGGCTTCCAAGCGCGTAGTCTTGTCCTGCATCTGGCTGTGGCTGTGAGACAGGAGCGCCAGGTCGTCCGCGAAGTCGAGGTCATCCAGCTGCGTCCAGAGTGTCCACTGTATCCCGTTTTTCCTGCCTGCTGTAGTGGTCTTCATGATCCAGTCGATGACCATGAGGAAGAGGAACGGGGACAACAGGCATCCCTGGCGGACTCCCGTCTTCACCTCGAAGCTTTCTGACAAATGGCCAGCATGGGCAATCCTGCAGCTCATGTCTTGGTAGGTGCACTGGATCAAGGAGATGATCTTCCCGGGAACTCCATAGTGCCTTAGCAGCTTCCACAGTGCCTCTCTGTCTACACTGTCGAAAGCCTTCTCATAGTCTATGAAGTTGATGTAGAGAGGGGAGTTCCACTCCAGTGACTGCTCCACAATGATGCGTAGGCTGGCAATCTGGTCAGCGCAGGACCTGTTCCTGCGAAAGCCCGCCTGCTGGTCTCGGAGCATGGGGTCGACTGCCTCTCTCATCCTCTCCAGTAGAATTCTGTTGAGAACCTTGCCTGGCACTGACAGGAGCATGATCCCTCGGTAGTTGCTGCAGTCCCTGAGGTCCCCTTTCTTTGGCAGCTTGATGACGATCCCTTCTTTCCACTGGGCTGGCACCTCTTCCTTCTCCCAGATCTTGCTGAAAAGGCTGTGCAGCATGTTGACGGCTGTCTCTGTGTCTGCTTTGATGGCTTCTGCTGGTATCTCGTCCGGCCCTGCAGCTTTCCCATTTCTCAGTGTCATGATGGCTTTCCTGATCTCCGCCTTAGAGGGCTTGTCACAGTTGATGGGTAGTTCTGTCTCTGCTGGTGGGATGTCTGGTGGTGTTTCAGGGATGGGGCGATTTAACAGCTCCCTGAAGTGTTCTGCCCATCGCTTCAGCTGTTCCTCAGTTGTTGTCAGTGGGTGCCCGTTCTTGTCCTTCACTGGTTTGTCTGTCTGCTGGAATTTGCCCGCGAGCTTCTTGGTCACCTGGTACAGGTCTTTTAGATTCCCTTGTCGGGCTGCTTCCTCTGCTTGACTGGCCAGGTTGTCGATGTAGTCCCTCTTGTCCTTCCTGGTGCTCCTCTTCACTTCTCTGTCAGCTGCTGTGTATTCTTCCTGTGCCTTTGCCTTAGCTCTTCTTGTTCGGCTCGTGTTCAGTGCAGTTTTCTTCTCTTTCCTAACTTCCAGCTTCTGGATGGTATCAGCAGAGATCCATTCCTTATGTTGGGTCTTTCTTTTGCCAAGGACCTCTTCGCATGTGTCGTGCCAAAGTTTCTTGCTGTGTTCCCAGTGTGTCTCGATGTCCATTTCACTGTCTTCTATCAGGTCTTGCAGTGGCTGGAACCTGTTGGAAAGGCTGATCCGGAATGCTGCTTGTGTCTCTGTGTTCCTGAGTAGTCCAACGTTGTACCTGGTCCGTGTGTTGTTGGCGTTGGTGTGCCTCTTAAGCCGAAGTCTCAATGTTGTTGCAAGAAGGTGGTGGTCTGATGATACATCGGCACCCCTCATCACGCGCACATCCCGCCACGATCTCCTGAACTTCCGGCTGATGCAGATGTGACCAATCTGGTTCTCCGTGACATGGTCCGGTGATCTCCATGTGGCCTTGTGGATGCGCTTGTGTGGGAAGATGCTGCCTCCTATCACTAGCTGGTTCAGGGCACAAAAGTTTGCAAAGCGCTCGCCATTTTCGTTCATCTGTCCCAGTCCGTGTGTTCCCATGGTGTCCTCGTAGCCTGTGTTGTCTGATCCAATCTTGGCGTTGAAGTCTCCCATCAGTATGGTCATGTCCTTGGCTCCTCCTCTATCTATCACTGTCTGCAGTTGTTGGTAGAAGTCATCTTTTTTCTCCTCTTCCGCATCATTGGTGGGAGCGTAGCACTGGATGATGTTCAGCTTGATGTCTTTTTTCTTGGTGATGAATTTGGCTGTGATGATGCGGGAGTTGACAGGTTCCCAGCCGATGAGTGCCCGCTGTGCCTCCGGTGCCAGCATCAGGGCCACGCCCTCAGTGTGGGGGGCTCCATCCTCTGTGTGTCCAGAGTACAGCAATTGCTCTCCCGATGAAAATCTCAGCTGTCCTGTCTGTAGCCACCTTGTCTCACTCAGTCCCAGTACTCCTATCTTGTAGTTCTTCATCTCTCTTGCTACTTGTATGGTCCTTCCTACTTCATACATTGTCCTGATGTTCCATGTGGCTACTCTCGTTGTTGTCCTGGGTGTTAGAAGGGGGGTCGGCCTTGCAGCTTCCTTTCGGCTTTCACTGCAATGCGTCATAGGTCTCCGGGATGGAGACCCTTCCTCGCCCAGGTGAATGTCTCGGTTTGTTGCTGTCGATGCTTTTGTAACTTAATGTTTTTTACAGGTAGGGCTGTTAACCCTACGCAAACCCGTTTAGCCTCTTGGAGAGGTGGTCCACATTCGTCTGACCTCTACCCTTCGACCTGTCCAGCTTGGGTGACCCTGCCAGGAGCATGTGCTCCTGCTGGCATAGTTCTCTGGGTCATTGAGGTACACAAGCCACTACCCCACGACAAGGGGTGGACCATGTAGGGACGGAGACTGATAAGAAGGAACATTTCCATGAATAAATTGAAAGTGAAACCTTCAATTCATTATCTAAGCCTTTGTTAAGCAGAAGAAATCCGACAGCTGGAAACAAAGTACTAAGAAACCCGGCCCAGTTCTTCACCACAATCTAGACCAACATTATTATATGTCAGTAACTGATTAAATCATATTGATACATACTCAGTAAATATTCTTACAATTATGCATGTGCTGCAGATGCATCCTGTTTTTTAAACGCGATATCGGCATACTTGAACTAGTTAAAGTGTAGTTCCTTGAACGACTTCAAACACAATATATTGTAATCGATCGAAAGAAAAAGCCGACAAAGCGAAAGTTGTTAGTTTTGGTTTGTGGCGTGCGGCGTACGCGAAAGTAGAGTGCCCGCATTTCTACAGAAGCGAACGGGCAAACTATGCCGCTGCTCAATGGAGGAGCTGAATCGGCAAACAGAAACGGGGGGAGTTCTGGAAAGAGGCCTTGCAATACTGACAACTTTCAGTTTCAGCCGAATAAGGGTTTAGACAAATCGAATTCCTTGTAGCCATTTTCCGTGCTATTTCTTGAAATGTCCATACTTTCTGACAGTTCGGCGGTATAAACCCGGACGGAGTGTGCACCAAGCTGCATTCGTGCACTGTCTATGTGCACCGCGTGGGACGTGAGCAAGTGAGCATGAGTTTCCAAAAATTCACGAAACAGCCGGGTTGGGCGATAGGTTCGTGAACCCGGCTGACTTCACCGCGGGAAAAGTACAAGTTCCATCGTGTTTTCTGACTGGCCAGCAAGTGAATGTAAAAACCCGTTGATGTTTTCTCAAGTTCCCACCTGACTGAGATAGTATACTTCTGAGGAAATCCACGACTGAAGCAAGCGTACCGGCAATTACATTCAGGATCCAAAGCAGACGTACGTTTTTAGGGCTTTACGCCCGAAGCAGACGACCAAAAAGTCCTTTGCATCCGTTTCTGTCTTGAACGCGGGAATCCCAAGTGTACTGAACGCGGCACTGTGACGCGCACCGCACATGGAGTACCTGGGATAAGACGAAGCCTTGAACGTGCCTCAGTGCTGCATGTTGAACAATTTGCTCATCCTATACTAGCTGTGTGCGGCTCATGAAAAAGCCACCCCTGTTTACGCTGCCGACGGTAAACATGCGCAGGTAGGTCATCTCGCTTATTATACCTTTCAATGTTTTTGTTTTTTTGTATTTTCATCTCTCAATCCGGTCGAATTTTCGTTTGATTTTGTGTTACGACCAAAGTCCAGTTTATTTTCTGTCGTTATAAAAAAAAAAAAACAACAAAAAACCCTAAGCAACGCACAAGTCAGATTTAAAATGAGATTGACACAGAATTGAATTCAGACGCGTGTTTCTACAATGAATTTATTTATTTTTGTTGTTGTTGCCATAAACGTTCGTCGTTGTTCTACATCCCCCCCCCCACCCTTTGCCCCTCCCAATCCCCTGCCCCTCCTCCCTCCCCCACCACTTAGTGTTCTCGGCAGTCGTGGTTACTGGAAACGTGTGTTGAAGTTTTGCATTATCGTGCGATATGCCTTGTTTGTATTACCTGTGTTTGCCGCTTACGTGTCTCTGATAAAAGGAATTGTAAGAGGAGGCCTGAACAGGGTCTAGTCATTCGATGGTCATCGCATTTGACAACGTATGCCTGTACACCGTACTACTGTGTCTTGAATTATTAATCTGTCGTTTGGATTCCTGAACTGTTAGCAGTTTGATCAGTATTCATGCGTGTTTTGATTTGTACCTGGTTTTTGCCGTGGTTGTAGTTGTGTGATAAAGTGAGCTGCGGGTGACAACCTAAGTAAAACAAACGTACTGATCTAAACCAGGACAAAAACAAAATCAGCCGTAACATACTTTATAAGAAAAATGGCTTTAGTCAAAAGGCATTGCTGGATGACTGTCACAGTGCGTGTACAATAAATGTTTGGTATAAATGGTTTGCATTTTAGATTTTACACCTTTGCCTGTTACGTGTGTGTGTGTGTGTGTGTGTGTGTGTGTGTGTGTGTGTGTGTGTGTGTGTGTGTGTGTGTGTGTGTGAGAGAGAGAGGTAGAGAGAGAGAGAGGTAATACAGAACACTTATCGAGAACATCGATCGTTTGACTAAACAAATACGTTGGTGCATTTGCACCCACAACATACATTGTCGGTTACCTCTGTATCGTTTAGAACAGTGCAGGATGGGTCTTATTCCACGGGGCGTGGTTCTGTAAGGTCATTAAACCCAGTGAACGGAGTGCTACCCACCCCACCCCACCCCTGCGACACGACCACATATTTATAACATCAATTTTCAAACGATGCCAACTTGAAAATCCTGTTTCCCTGAACTGCCTACCCACGTTTCTTTAGCACATTATACGTCCCGGATGAGTTCGTAAATTGCAGGTGTGACTGAATCGGTTAAACAAAATGTCACGTCATACTACAGCGGGTGCGACAGTTTAAAAAAAAGAAAAAAAGAAAAGAAAGCTTATTCACTTGAATCCAGATCAGTAACAGGATGTACATAAAACATTCATCAGGAAAAAAGTTTTGAGTACTGCGTCGGCTATTGTCACACGCACGCACGCACGCACGCACGCACGCACGCACGCACGCACACACACACACACACACGCACACACACACACACACACACACACGCACACACACACACACACACACACACACTTTTCAACACAAAACCACCGTTTAGAACTACCCCTAGATTGGTTTTGCTCTGCCTCTACGCCAGCTGAATGCAAAGACAAAAATTCAGTTTGACATTTACAATGCTTAGGCAAAGACCCTACATTAGGGTCTTTAGCTTAGGTAACGCTGATTGATCTAGTCCGTTCCAACATACTGTATTGTATATTGAGGCCCTTCTACTTCGCGACCTCTGATGGTAATACTTTACGCAGTCGGTTTTTGTTGTTGTTGTTGTTGTTGTTTTTGTTTTGATGTTGTTGTTGTTGTTGGTCGACGTTGTTGTTGTTGTAGTTTTCGGAGGGGGTGGTGACGTTAAACTCCCCCAAACCCATCCACCGGAGGGGGTGGTGTGGGTGTATGTATATCAACATGCCCATACTGAACAGAACGAAGGAAAGGTTCACAAGTTTTGGCGCATTAAAAGTCCGAACGTGTGTCAGGGACAGGTAGACTGGTGTCAGTTTTCGACTTAGCTGGCTGACACATCTAACCGTGCTACTGGTGCACAAATCATACACACATTCGACAAAACACCTCCTTTACCGTTGGTGTATTCTACACTGACACACACATTAACAGAGGCTTCAGTCGCTGCGACTGACGAGACTTGTGTGATGACATTGTGACATTATTTTGTCCATCGCGCGCGGCCCTTGCTTTTCTGCAGACTTTTTGAAGACAAGAATTACACGTAGGCGTTTATATGGGATTCAAACCTCTCTCTCTCTCTCTCTCTCTCTCTCTCTCTCTCACACACACACACACACACACACACACACACACACACACACACACACACACACACACACACACACACACACACACACCACCACCACCACCACCACCACCAACAACAACAACAACAGAGCAAAAAACCACTACTACAGCGCTAGCAGAATTGACCTCAAATACTCCGTACTAGTAAACCTAGATAATTCCCTACTTCACATTTCACAGAATCATTCTACCATCAGATGGTAACAGGTCCTAAGTACTGTTCTGTCCCATAGCGCTTAGGCCCTTCTACGAAACGGAGGTTGCTATATGAAACAGACTACATCGCCAATGGGCACAGGCACTCGCAGATAAGTTGTGTGAATATTTAAAAATTAAATATTATTTTCATGTGTCACACAGACCACGAACTCCACGCCTCTGTGGTAATGTAATAGAGACTTGGGGTTTGTGGCACGGTCGGAATAATTTAATTTCTAAATATTAACACAGTCTGCGAGTGCATTTGCGCCCTGTCTCCCTTCACCGGCTCACCGGAAACTGAAACACACCTGACGTAACACAAACAGTGTCAACTGAACTGAATACAATCAGTGTTCGAAACTTACCGGACCGAATACAGTAGCCATTGCGGATCTCACGGTTGATCGGCGACACAATTACACAATGCTGCGGTCAAGACTTGAACTGAAACCCTCACGGTTGCATACATTATAATATAGTTCATTAAACCGGCGCAGTTGTAACGGGGATATAGCCAGCGGAACGCATGCGCGTTTCCAGGAATCGGCCGTCTGCTTAGAAATTACGGAGGGAGGCATTTCAAGTGAACTGAACAATTGCAGCTTTCATGTGTAATGCCATATTAGTGCAGCGAGTGAGTGAGTATTTATAGGGCTTGTAAGGTCGCGTAAGCAACAGAGACACTGAATTTCACGGCTAGTCGATGTAAGCGCAGGGACCGCATGTAAAAGTCGAGGTTAGGGATTTTAGCCCAGGATAAATCGGAACCGGTTCCCAAAAATCCTAGGATATTTCGTAACCATTCCCATTTATCCTAGCATAACCCTAGGATATCCTAGGATAACCCCAACCCTATTCCCATTTATCCCAGGATATCCTAGGATAAATCGGAATGGTTCTGAAAAATCCTGCCACCAGGGCCAGGATAAATCGGAATGGTTCCCATTCGTCCGGTTCCGAAATATCCTGTGACACCGGGTGATTCGAAGATGCAGCAGTTTTTTTTTTTTTTTAGCATAGTTGGTCGAAAACAGAGTGTGTCCTCAACTGAATCAGTTTTACCTTGAGCCCCCGTTCATTTTCAAACAGGACGTTACTGACACTGAGGCAGTGTGCCGCACTTGTGGCGTCTGCACTGAGTTTCAAGTCAGTGAAGACAGGTGGAAGAAAAAAAGAAAAGAAAAAAAGAACAAGAATAACAACAGCTTGACAACAAAAACAGTTTTTCAGTTGAGCGGAAAAAGCCGGAACTGACAGTAAGCGAAACTCGCCGCACACGTAGTGCGGAGCGGCTGTTAAAATGGGGATGGACACTGGGGATCTTCATCAGACAGTCACACACACACACACACACACACACACACACACACGCACTAGAGTCCACCACCCTTAGGCCACACGCACCTAACTATTAAAGGGGCATAACTCCTCCGTCCTTACTTGGAAAGAAGGAGCGGCGGGACGTTGAGCGAACCGCTTCGCGCCGTACATTCTGACAGAGTGACATAGATTACATGAACCTGCTGGCCACCCTATGCAGTGCCGTGCTGTAGTTTCTTTCTACCTGGGAAAGGGGAATGCGGATCAAGGAAGGTACGCGAGTATTCATACCAGCCTATCAGAACTGAACGCGTCACTGAGTGGTTGGTTTTCTAGCCGCCGGGTGGCAGGTCAGTAAACTGATGACTACAACTGAAGATCAGGAAGTGTGTGAAAAAAAAAACAAATGTATACTGGCATTGTCAAAGATAACTTACACTGGAAACACTGGTGCAAAGTAAACTCCTGTCATTTATTGCACCTAGTAACTGCAGTGACGTCAGTTCAGTTTTGTTGTGAGGGAGGGAGGGGGATGGAGTGTGTGTGTGTGTGTGTGTGTGTGTGTGTGAGAGAGAGAGAGAGAGAGCTTTGAGAGAGAGCTCGGGGGGAGAGAGAGAGAGCTCAGAGGGAGGGAGAGAGAGAGAGAGAGAGTGTGTGTGTGTGTGTGTGTGTGTGTGTGTGTGTGTGTGTGTGTGTGTGTGTGTGTGTGTGTGTCGATGTGTGTGTGTGTGTGTGTGTGTGAGTGAGAGAGAGTGTATTAAGAAGAAACAAACAACTTTACCGGAAGAGGATAGTTGTTTACCCCCCCCTCCTTTTTTTTTAAATGAGTGAATCAAGTGGTTCGATCGGATAAAAATTTTACTCTGTCAGAGCTGAGTGCGCAAATTTGACCGTGCATTCAGTAACACAGCGAACTGTGTGTTGGGTGTAACGAATCAGCAATGAATAACTGAGCGCGAATTAATACTGTAGGAAACACGATTTCGCAGTTATTCAAAACCGGTCGTTCTGTGGGCTGAATTATTGTCCAAAAAGTGGGCACAAGTTCATGTTAAAGAAAGGGCATGAGAAGTGGGTCGATCGGTATTCGTATGGCATTACTGACGTTTTGTATCAACTCTTGGCAAGTGAACAACCCGAGGACAAGGCCGGGTCGACTTTGGGAAACTTCAGCCTTCAACAATGATGTCAGTAGTGATTTCTTTAACCACCACACCACCAGAACACTCACAACGCGCAAGCTTTGGTTTTTTTGTTTTTTTTTGGGGTGGGGGGGTGGGGGGCGGTCGATGGTCTAGTGGTTAAGACTTCGTCACCAGTGCGAGAGGTCAGGTTCGAGTCCCACTCGGGGCAAAGAATTTTTCCTTCTCGTTTGTGGCCCCGTTCATTCGGGCTGACGGTCGGGGATTCTCTCCGGGTACTCCGGCTTCCTCCACCCTCTGCTTTTCAAATGTTCAGCCCATAAAATTTGAAAAATAAATGCAATTCTAAATCCCGAAACATAAATTTCTGAGCTATGACGCTTCGCAACGCGTAATTGTAATGTGTTCATGTTCAGTGTGTGAGAGAATGTGTGTGATTCACGTCCGTCAGCGTGCGTGTTGGGTTCAGTTCGCTGCGCTTTGATCCAGTTCAAGAAACTGAGAAAAGCGCCTACATAATACACATTTATTATTGTCAGTGTTATTCATCCAGGGAAAGAAGAAGAAGAGGAAAAAGCAGCGTTTTGAATACGTGACAATGGCGCCGGATATGTGTATGGGATACTGAAGATTTTGACTGGATAATTCTCACTTGTTTGTCTTTATAAGCAGATATTACATTACTGCGTCTTTATCAAGTTATAAATGCGAATAGTCCTGCCTTGACTTCTCTTGATAAGTATGGTTCAGATACCAAGTGTCGGTCTTAGAGTGTTTCTTCTGAAGTTGGAGTTCACTGCCCACATGTAAAGCTCGAGGTTCATTTAGCCCATGGCTACGGGCCTAACCCAGGCTAGGACAAAAGAAACCCAAAAACAAAATTAAATAAAAAAAAAAGGAAGCGAAGAAAGAAAGGAAAAAATCCTTCTATAACGGCTTAGGCACCATGGTGGAATGGACCCGCTTCGTGATTAAAAAAAAAACAAACAACAACAACAACAACAACAAGAAGGAGAAGAAGAAGAACAACAACAACAACCCAGAAAATTTAACCCTAGAGCTAGTTTAATTCGAGGTTAGACCTTAACCCCTAATCCCTAACCTCGACTTACACATGCGGGCCCGGATCGGGTACAAAACACGCATAAGGGCTAATCAGTCTGTTTTTGGAATGTGCTCTATCATATCACGTCGTTGTGACACACGTGTGTTGGAGTTCCAACATACGTGTACACGCATGCTCACCACTTACTCAAACACTGACAATACAACTGACAAAGAATCGTTGCAATCGGTTTTCCAACAATCGCTCGTTCGCATCAATATCATGATTTGTGGAACGTGCCCAGACATAAACAGAATGTGCGACAGCTGCTCACGCTGATGGCGCCGAGTTACACTACACATAAAACTGAGAGAAATAACACACACGAGAGAACTATTTAAAACACACACACACACACACACACACACACACACACACACACACACACACACACACACACACACACACACACACACACACACACACACAACAATATCTACTGAATGTTTTCCTATGAACACCTTTTTAATTGTGTAAACGGCCGAGTGAACCGCAACGTTGAAAAGGAAATGTATTTTCCGACCGTTTGCGAATTAAGCTGGCTTCCGTTCTGAAAGAAAAGAAATTCTGGTTGGGTCTCTGAAACAGGATAGTGTTTATGTTTACGGTGTCTTGCGAAAGTGTATAGTTTGTAAAATAACTTCACTTATAAACACCTCCCCCCCACTCCCCCCCCCCCCCCCATTTGCCCACACACTCACACGACTTCCCACTCGTCCACTCTGCCTGGGTGCTTTTGCACACGGTGCTGAGGTTGCCAAATACATTATCAACTTTAAGTGCGTAGAAGGTTCTTCAGCTCATATTATACGCTAACTGCCAAACCGCGGTATAGTCAGTTGTCGCTGACATCAACAACAACAAAAAAACAGGTTCTCAAGTTGCAAAACTCTTGCAACTGGTCTATTTTGGGCCCGACCCATGGATATCGCACGACACCCCTGTTGTGTCGCATGTTCATTTGAACTTGATGCACCAGTTTTGTGTGCCCCACTACACAGACCAAAGCCTAAACACCTATCAGTAAGTTTTCTAAGATCGAGGTCAGCCGTGTGTCTTGGCGTGACATGCCGGTTAAAGGTCCACATTCAGTCTAGGCTACACAGAAGTCACCTTTTGCTTTGGCCCGACCAGTCGTACTCAGTTGCGAATGCTTTTGTAATCTCGAAACAGCCAGTCTCAAAGAAACCATTTCTACTATTGCAAGGCTTCATACAGGGAGAATTCTGTTTTGGCTTGCTTGTGACTGCGCCTGTCCGCCTAAAATAGCGTCTGTCTTGAAGATTAGTAAGTCTACGAATGAAATACAATAACGTTTGATGACCGTGCAAACGAGGAACACTTCACCGTCCGTACACGACGTGCGCCATGTTTGTCGTTTGTCGTATACGACGCTGTCATCGGCTACTAGCGGGTGGGGTGGGTGTTTGGGAATTTAACGTCCTTTTCCGTCACGTAAGGGTGATATCAAAGACGGGGTAACGAGAAAAAGGCCAGCACAAATATTTGGCCCCAACCGGGACTCAAACTCGGTCACAAACCGAACAGATTCCAACGCTCTACCATTCGGTTATTCCGGCTCCCATCGGCTGCTGCGTTTGGACTTTAGAGGCCTGCAATCTCAGTAAAAAGCCGCAAACATTGCGTTCTTTAAAACTGCGACTCCTTCGACTGTGCATAACCCAGGCAACTCTGTCACAGTTACAGAGTTTTCAGCGCTTCGGAGACCCTCAGAAAACCAGAGCACGACTTTGCCGTGACATTATTTGGCTTTTGGTCAGTGAGCGAGACACATCGCTACAGTGTCTAGAGGATGTTGAGTGCTGCACGATCTTTCTCGCTCTGTGTCAAAACGCAAACTGAGCTGTGAAATCAGGCTGCCCTTGACTTTTATTGGGGTTTCAGGGACGCTGAAAACTCTGCAACTGTGACAGAGATGACTGTGCTTGCTCGGTCGACTCCGTAATTTTTTTTTGGGGGGGGGGGGGGGGGGGGGGGAGGGGCGGGGTGCCCGAATGGTAGAGCGTTGGACTTCCAATGCTTGGGTCGTGGGTTCGAATCCCGGTTGGGGCCAAATATTTGTCCTGGCTTTTTCATCGTTGCCCCGTCTTTGATATCACCCATACGTGGTGGAAGAGGATGTTAAACTCCTAAACAGCCACCCACCCACCCCGTAAATTTTTTTCACACTTCGGAAAGCTTTTTGTTGGGAGCTTAAATCTTTAATCAACCGAACGCAAGTCTGTGCGTGCGTGTATTATCAGTGTATGTATCTTCGTGGTGTGACGCTAGACACCACTGACAAGTACGGGGACAGAACGGGGATATGTGAGCCTAAAAACGGTAGCAATGGGGCAATGGTAGCAAAAACAAAAACCAAAAAACGTAGAGCAAAAACATATAGTAGCCGTATGTCATACGAGGTACACGGAGATACGTCGTGTTCGGTCGTGTTCGATGTTTGTTCGGACTGAAACGACTTCCGCGTGACATCAGCCTAACTCTGCGCAAAAACAGCTCCGAACAATTTGTGAGGCTGCAAATCAAGAATTATGTAAGCTGGTGTGTCTTTAAGTGTCCTCCGTCTTGGATGAGAGCAATCAGATTAGTCGTAAATCAAAGTAAAAAGAGGTTCAAGTGTCCACTTGTACGCTTGTTGGAACCTTTAATACAGCTTTTTCACGTTGCTGATTACAATGCATGTCGTGTTACCGCAGTAAGGAACTCTGATTACAAGTTGGCCGGGGAAAGGCAGTAACAGGGCGTTGTCTTAGTACTTGGGTGTCTCCCTCTAAATGTCACGTGGACTCAGTGAACCTTGCAAAACGGGAGGTGCTGCTGTTCCTTATAGGGTTAAAATGGAATGATCACTGCTGTAGAGAGCTCGTCATCAAAACGTGCGTGGCGGACACCGCCGTGCTTTTCCTACGGCACATGGTTTATTTGTCCGCCAGTACTCGCCAGCCATCTCTGTTATCATTGGCCAGCAGAGCACAATGTGTACCACGTGATACGCAAAGTTTTAGCCCGACTCAGTAACAAGTGTCGTGACGAGAGTTGTGCTCGTAAACTTAAAAACATGACCTAGCAACAAACAAACGAACAAACAAATAAACGCAACAAAACAACAACAAAAAGTCATTAGCGTTCTGCTTACTTATATTAAAGAGAATGAAGATATGCAATATTATTATTATTATTATTATTAAGATTCTCGAGTATTTTCCACTGTCCGCATGGCGGCAGGGGCTCGGTCTGCAATCGGTCGCCTTCAGATTACGCAGCGGCTTTGAAATGAATGCCGGGTGGAACGTTTCACTCTTTTGGACAAACTTTACCCCACGTAGATGTACAGTGCGGCTTCTTTACGGATTCTACAGATGCATTTTGTAGTCAGATTTACGTGGATTATGTCAAAGTTGACTGCTTTCACTAACGCTTGTTGGTGCTCCACAGGTCTGTTGTTTAAGTGCAATGTGAAAAATGCAGTGAACTTGTTCACATCAACCGACCGTGTGTTGTGGAAAAGCACGTTAAACCCCCAAACACCCACCCACCCTTACATCAACCGACTTTTTGTTGTTTTCTTTTTTTCTAGGCAGCAGAACGTTTTCATTGTGTTACGTTCTGACAGATAACCAGCGGGTCACGTTCCATGTTTTACCTTGCATTGCGCAATGTAGGGCAGCCGTGGCACTTCGCAGCACACAGTGTAGGTCAGGCAACCTTTCCATGGCCAGATGCTTTTGCCTTACATTTAAAGGCGCATGAATTCATTCACGGGAATACCCCGTGCTGGTTTGGCTGGTTGTTCGAGGGTTTAAACCTTTCTACACTGACGATACCGCCAGACGTCTGGCACCAGCTGCCCGGATCCATGTGGGCCAATTTTTTATTTTTGTTATTTTATTTTATTTTTTTTACCTTGGGTAAGTGTTGCTTAGATGTTGTAATTTACTTTGACTCAAACTCCCGCGGGTTGCCAAGGAAACCTGACAGCAGACATGTTGGAAAGGGAGGTAAAATGTAAACAAACGGTTAAGCCGGCGCTTAACTGGGCACAGCGCGCGAAACACACGTGCACATCACAGTCGTTGCGCTCGGTGTGTCTACTAACTACAAAACTGAACACAGCTGTGCTCACTGACAAACCGATTGAAGATGCACTGTCCGCCATGTTTGCGCGCCGAGTGACGTAGTACAGCGAATCAGAATCTGTTGTGGAAACCACAGTCACAGTTGTGGCTATTTGAAATCCAGGATACTGTGATGACGCCACAGCGGCGGAAACCTCCAAAATCACAACTGTGTCACAACTGTGGACAACACTGTGGCGATCCGCAGTGCCCACGGCTTTACGACTATAGTCGTAGCTCGGGTAGAATGATTTTTGGCTTCCCGCAGACGGGATTCGAACTCAACACTTGAGCATTGAAAATTGGCTATTACGTCTACGCCGGGTGCAGACAGCTAGCAGCAGTTCAAATGTAATATTTTTCTCCCTTTACCTTCACTTTCGAGTTTTCACACAATACTAACTACATAACGGTTTTATTCACGAGAAATTGTGTGCGATTTCAATGTGAAATTCTCCTTAAACAATCCTCCAAATAGTATACAGAACACGCGCGGACAACGTGCAGAGGGTGATGTAATATAACAGTACGGTGTGTGTTTCTCCTCACACTGTGACTTCCTTATTTGAAAAGGGGTCAGCACGAGTTTAAGGGGGGGGGGGGGGGGGGGGATGGCTTCTTCCTCGTTGCCAAGGCGTCGTTGGCATCACCTGTAACTGGTGGGAATGCAGGTCAAATCCGCAAGCAACCAACAAACCATTCTATATTGTAACTTTGCGACTACGGAGACGCGACACACTTTTGATGAGACTGTTCGTTAATCAGCAAGCACTGTTTGGAAAAAAAGCAACCAAACCAAACCAAAACAAAACAAAACAAAACAGTCATGCAGTTTTATGAAGTGATCGAATACTTGTCAGCCGAAACTGTCTACCAGTCCGCTCTAGTCAGTGCAACGATGAAAGGATCATGCTCATTTAAAAGAGCACTCCGGCTTTCGTTTCACGTTATTCGGTTCAGGTTCCAGTGCCTTGCTAACTCAGGCAGATTGTTTTTGTCGTATTTATCACGTCGGCAGTGGACTGAGTCAAGGACCATAGTACAACGGCCTTAGTGTACTGATCGCTTATTTGTCGAGTGTAGGAGGCAAGGCTGATGGCTCTGTGGCTGACGGCCTGCTTACTGTCGCTCAGTGGGTATAGTTCGTCCGTTAGGGGTGGCAAATGTATACCAGACAATTCCGTCGATATTCGCATGAAGTAAATTCGTAGAACGAAGTCAGCGGCCACCTCGCCAGCCCCCGGAGTACATTTGCACCCCCTCTCGCGTTGGTGGTCGACTGTAGCCAAATAATGTCACGGCAAACTCGTGCTCTGGTTTTCTGAGGGTCCCCGAAGCGCTGAAAAGTCTGCAACTGTGATAGAGTTGCCTGGATTATGCATAGTCGAAGGAGTCGCAGTTTTTTTAAAAAAAAACGCAATGTTTGCGGCTTTTTGCTGAGACTGCAGACCTTTGAATTTAACGCTGCTCGTCAATGTTAGCGCTCGGTGTGCTTGCACCAGAGCCAGAAAAAGAATTGAACTGAGAAAAGAACAGAAAGGGCAACAGAAAAATAAACCAAAGAAACAACAACAACAACAACAACAAAACGCCTTGTGTCTCCGCAATACACAACGAAATAGATCTGTTGAAACCAACAACAAACGCCAGCAACAGCGGGAGGAAAAGAAAAAAAGGACGAAAAATGAACAGAGCAGAAACACACACACACACACACACACACACACACACACACACACACACACACACACACACACACACACACACACACACACACACACACACACACACACACACACACACACACACACACGCCCCCAATCGTACAATTACTCTTAGTCGATTTTCTCAAAAAAAGCACAGCAGCATAATTTCATTTTTTTTCAACGGAAATCACGTGATCGGACCGTTTCACGTAAAGTCACCCAACTTGTTTACGAGAAGCGATCAGAAGAGATTGACCTAGACGTGAGTGTCCTACTGATGCCGTATTTGCGCATGCTCGCGCAGAACCAGAAATAGATTAGGTCGTTATGCCACGGAGCATGGTTTTGACAAGGTATTCAGCCATGTGCTCCTTTATACAATAACACCTTTGTCCAGGAAAAAAAGCTCACCTGACAGCAAATCCTCAAGTGTCTATAAATATCACCAAACAAGGCGCGTCAGTGAAAAGCATGCCTTGAAGAATAAATGTGTGTAAATCATAACCCCTGTAGGACAGTTTGAAAACTTGTGCGTCTGTGTATCCTCTTGGTTGAGGAGATGGTAGGGTGGATGGATGGGGAGGGAAAAGGGAAGGTGTGTTGAGGGGGGGGGGGGGGAGGGGGAGGGGGGGATAAATTATGGATATCTATAAAGGTTCGCATACAAAGCAAGTTGACGAGGGTTTCCTTTGCCAGACTTGGAGCGGCAAAATTAGTTTTCCTAGACATGCAAAAGATAACTCTACACCCGGTAGAATGCAAATTAGGGTGCATTGTATCTACACAAACATCTTTTAGATAATGTCGTTCAAATGTTTTACAATCACTCACTTACTCACGGTCAGCCAATCAGTAGCAATCACAGGCCGGTTCAGGAAACTGCCTTCTGTTCTCACAAAGACCGTCTATTGTCGGGGGGCCGGGGTGGCAGAATGGTAGAGCGTTGGACTTTCAATGCTCGGGTCGTGAGTTCGATTCCTGCCTGGGGCCAAACATTTGTGCTGGCCTTTTTCTCGTTGCCCCGTCTTCGATATCACCCATACGTGGTGGAAAAGGACGTTAAACTCCCAAACACCCGCCCCCTTCTATTCTCCCTCAAATGGTAGTCATGCTCTTTTGCCGGCTTCGTCACGTATGTACCGTCTACAAATGTTTCTAAGACGAAGGACCTGTTTTGAATGAAAACGAATATGCACGACCGCCTTGTCTTAGGCGGACCTGAATTTTCACGTAGCACATTTACATAAACACAAAGGCACACGGGTAACAGTAGGAACTGAATCAGGAAACTTTTGTCCAGTGACAGGTTAGTTGTACTAGGAGACAGACAATGGATAACAGGGGCGCCGGAAGATGTTGGGGGGAGGGGGGGCAGAATCTCGGAGGGGGGAACGTTGCCCGAAGAAAGTGAAAAGCGGGGGGGGGGGGGGGGGGAATCAAATGCTGCGTAGACAAAAAAAACCTTTACGAACCAGGACGTTGCCCGAAAAAGTGAAAAGCGGGGGGGGGGGGGGGGGGGGGAGGGGGGGGGGCAATCAGAGGAGCGGACAGCCTTCGGTCCGCAAAAACAGAAGTTCTCTGTTGGGTGGGATGAGGGAGAGAGCACTAAGAGGGGTAGGAGAAGAGGTAGGGGAAGGGGGGGGGGCAAGACCATGGCTTTGCCCCCCCCCCCCCTCTTGCCATAGTCACCTGATTTTCCAGGGGGGGCAAAAAGACACTCTTGCCCCCCCTGCTTGGGTACAGGGGGGGCAGGGGGGGGCAGCTGCCCCCCCCCCTGTACCCAAGCAGGGGGGGAAGGTAGGAGAAGAGGTAGGGGAAGGGGGGCGGCAAGACCATGGCTTTGCCCCCCCCCCTCCTCTTGCCATAGTCACCTGATTTTCCAGGGGGGGAAAAAAGACACTCTTGCCCCCCCTGCTTGGGTACAGGGGGGGCAGCTGCTCCCCCCCCCCCCCCCCCCCCCCCCGGTTCCGGCGCCCCTGGATAATAAGAGAGAGAGAGAGAGAGAGAGAGAGAGAGAGAGAGCAAACTATTCGTATGTAATTTCTTTATTCAGCTTGTATTTACTGACATTAGGATTATCAGTGTGGACGGACAATTCAAATCCAGCCCCCCAACTGAACGATTAATTTTCATCGATTTCCCCATAAAGCGCAGCAGCACAATGTTTCAATTCTTTCATCGGAAATCACGTGACTGATCAGACCGTTTCGCGTGAGGTCACAGTCACCCAACTTGTTTACGAGAAGCGATCAGGACTGAAATTACCCTAGGAGTGAGTGGCCCACTCAATGACGCCATATTTGCTCATGCGCGCGCAAGACCATAAATAGATTAGGTCGTTATGCCACGGTGCATGGCGGTCATGGTTTCAATGTCGTCCGCCATGAACACAGTCTACAGTTCAGCCCAAAATATCACGTGCTGTGTAGTGAACAGGACGGGTAAGGGACAGCAGGCAGGCTACCCGCCGTCAAATCTGAGGCAGATTGTTTCGGGTTTCGGCCTAAACTGAACAGAGGAATCCAGGAACTGATACGGCCCCGCTTTCAGTTGTCAGTGTAATGTGTAATTTGAGTAGCATTATGTAGCTTGGCTGTTGCAAGCGTGGGCGGCGCATGGACCCAGTCCCAGTTGCAGCTCGGCTGCTTACGTAAACGCCAAAACAAAACTGAAGGCCGCACAAAAACTGACAGGCAGGGGTCAGATACGTGAATCAAAATTGGACGAGGTCTTGTGGTAGTGTGGTAAATTTGATTTGACAAAGGCATAGATTCAGACAGAGAGGGCTCTATTCATTTTATTTTTATTTATCCATTAAAAAAAAATCATAGGGCTACGCTCCGCCGGTTTTAAAAAATTCAAGTTGCACATTGAAGTTTACACAAGGCCCTGGCGTGAAGGATAGTAGGCTGTATTCATGCTTGGGTAGTTCTGGTAAATGTGTTACCGGCCATGTAAACGAAGTTATGACTATGATCTGTCTGTGTGTGTGTGGTAATGTATTTGTGTTTTCACTCATGAGTTGTTGAGGAAACATTTTCACGATTTCTTTTCTCGGGAACATCCACTTGTCCTCAGAACGGTACGCCTCTCTCCTTTTACACACACACACACACACACACACACACACACACACACACACACACACACACACACACACACACACACACACACACACACACACACACACACATTTTTCTGCTAAAAAAAAAAGTCACTATGAATCTTCCTCTACGTTGGGAGTCAGTGTCTCTTTTTCTGAGACTGATGAAGAAGGGCTGACTTCATTTTTATTGTCCTTCATTGGCCGGGAGACGGTTGTCAGTCTTTGCCTGCCGGGTCAGTACAATGGTGTAATTTATCAAATATGGCGAAATAACGTCTATCTCTGAACCTGCTGTGCACATCACAGTTTAAAGTATAGCTGTTTTCCTCCGAGGCTGGCGATGACAGCGTTGCCTACCGTACAGTCTACAGCTACAGCTGGAAGTGCGAAATGATGTATTTCCGCCCGGAACGGAAATACTTCAGAAGCCGTAGGCTGAGTTGCCCTCACCAAGTCACAATTACGCGAGAGCGACGTTCTCACTTTGCGACAACAATCCGGTTTCAGCAAGACTAGACTAGAGCAGATAACCGACACTCAGCCGTGTCTGCTGAAATCAGCGGATACGATTTCCGAAATAGTCCATCTCGGTAGACATGATGATCGTCAAGTTAGGACAAAAAAAAAAAGAAAAGAAAAAGAAATACCATTCGTTTCGGTAAAATCCGGCTAGTTCGGTCCTTAGAAGATCAGGGACTACTACTACTACTAGTACGGGGTGGGTGGGTTTTTGCCGGTGAGTTTAATGTCCTTTTCCATCACGTAAGGGTGATATCAAATACGGGGCAAGTAGAAGTAGTAGTAGTAGTAGTAGTAGTAGTAGTAGTAGTAGTAGTAATAATATAATATTAATAATAATTTCGAGATCGTTTGTCCTTGCAGGAAGCAAGCTCCAAGCGCCTTTTAGACTTGAAGACGTAAAAGTGAATATGACAAGTCAAAAGAAAAGTAATAAAAATGCAAAACTTGAAAAAAAAACAAAAAACCCCACCAAAACCCCCCCCCCCCCCCCAACATATTTAGGATTGGCAGTGAAAACCTAGGTAGGGCTGGGTAACCGGAACCGCGGCGGGGTAAGTTTTCTTTTGTTTGGCCTCAGATACTACACAGATACCAGTTCTACTACACAGATACCAGTACTGAGTAGTATAGTTTCCGGCCACCCAGCGCCCTCTTCAGCCCACGTGTCCTGTACGATAGGAAACTGATGTTCTTGTATGATAGCATTAAAGTGCGCAGTGTTTACGAACAGCGTCCTAGTAAGGCGAAAGCAGCTGGCTAAAACTTCAGCAGACTTCAAACTTACACCTGAAAAGTCCTCGTTACATATTACAAACAATCCCATTTTAAAGCCTGCTGGGTAGCGGATTCGAGTCTATATTTAAAAAAAAGAAAAAGAAAAAAAGAAAATCACTGTCGCCGCTATGAACTTTCCCGTGCTATCAGTGCAAACCACCCTTAAAACTAAAATATTGTGTTTCGTACCGCACACGAGTATCCCACGTTTTTACTCTTTTTCGATCAGTTTTAGCCCTGTATGCGAAAATCAGGCAAGATTAACGGTTCCTAGACTGACGGCTCTTATTACGAGTATACTAATCAAAGTGCAATACTCCCAATAAACCGGCAAATTTAAATCCAAACTTAAATTAATTCTGATTTTTTTTGTCCTGTGAGGCCACTCGGATACACATCCCCAAACTTACTTGTCAGGAATTCACACCGGGTCGGGGGGGGGGGGGGGGGGAAGGGGGGAAGGGCGGGGGGGGGGGGGGGGCGGGGGGCTCGGCAAACTTTGAAGTATCAACCAAACATGTTAACTGTAAGCGGTTTAAAACCAAGGCTGGATCGGTCATAAAAACACACCAATGGTGTTGCCCTTGCCGGAATATAAACTGCTTTGTGAAGTCATGTAGCTGTTGAGAGACGATTCTCTATACAGTTTTATGCCGTGGACTCTAAGCCCAGCGGCGCCCACGGCCGGTGCATATCTTGTATCGGTGCTGTATACTATAACGTCAGTATAGGCCGGCTATCAGTCCACACCCATCCTCCGATTTCAGAACTTTTTGTCTGTCAGCTAAAGTCCGTGGTTTCAAAATGCACTGAGAAATCCCCGCAGTCAGTGTTAACCACCTTGCCTCCGTGTCGCCTTGAAAGTGATATCTCCCCCCCCCCCCCCCCCTTCTCCCGGCCCCTCGCCCGGCGCCCAGCTACTGAGGTTTCCCGCCACTTTTCAAAGATGATCACCTTGACTGCGTCAGGTTAAAGGCATCAGTTCTCGCTTCGCCTTGGCCAGTAATGAAATCCTACAATATGATACTGTCTTTTCATTGAATTTCCAGAAGTGAGGTCGTCCAGTTCATGCCAGCTGTAACTCAGTGACGCAGTTTAACACTTCATTGCATTTCAAGTCACTGCTCTCACTCTATCCTTTCCCACTCGGGGAGCCGGGACAGTCGAATCAGTGGTAGCGCCGCGTTACAATGCTCGGGTCGTGAGTTGGAATCCTGGCTGGGGCCTAATATTTGCGCTGGCCTTTTTCTCGTTGCCCCGTCTTTGACTGACTGATATCACCCATACGTGACGTGGTGGAAAAGGGCGATAAACACCCACACCCACTCCCAACCGACCCCTCTTTCCCGTTAAATGGCGCCATACTAATAACCTTTCTCAGGAAAAACGTCCAGGAAAAGACGAAATGGCGTTGTTGCGCGTCTTCCTGGTTGAGATGGTGTGACGTGGAGCAGCTCACGTATCCAGAAGAAGGGCATAAGCGCCATGGATTTTATAAACGCTTATGTCCTCTTTCCAGATATCCGGCGTGTGGGTGTTACTGCAGAGCTCGCATAGTAAATAACTGATAATCATCCTGGATCTTATCCTCAGGTGGACGGGGCTAACCAGTCACAACTGAACCGATCAGCGCGAGGCGGATCCTCTGTAGCAATTTGAGTTCTTGCATGTTGCAGCAAGTACAACTGGATCACTTTCACGGAGACACAGGGAGAGTTGGGTTTAACCTCGGTAGGAAAATGACGTCATCGGACGGGTGAGTAACACTGGCGGTATATTATAAGATGACCCACGAATATAATGTTGGTTTACAGATAAGGTCGTGGGCGAAGGGGGGGGGGGGAGTTGGTGTTGTGTGGGGCAACCAATTCAACACTACTTTTTGTGTTGAGGCAAATGCAGAAAAAATGACCTGACACCCAGAGCGCACTCGGAAAACTTAATAATGCTGAACCGCCAGCGAAAAAAATTTCCAAATCTACTCTCCCAGCCCCACGGCCAGATAAAATCATCTCTAAGCATTTTCAGGATAAACTACAGTAGCGCCAGAAGGATGGTTGTGAAAGTGGTTGCTGCAGTCGTCTACTCTGAGCACCTAAATGTGTCAAGTTATTGACACGCTATAGACAAAACTGATCCCAATCGAAATGGAAAGTGACTCTCTAAGATTACTATATTAGAGGTCGAGTAAGATTTTCTACAATTTAGAACTTACAAAAAAACAAAACAAATAATAATAAGAAGAAGAACAACAAAAACAACAACAAAAAGAAAGAAAGAAAGAAAGAAAGAAAGGAAAGAAGGAAGAAAGAAAGGAAGGAAGAAAGGAAGGAAGGAAGAAAGGAAGAAAGAAAGGAAGAAAGAAAGAAAGAAAGAAAGAAAGAAAGAAAGAAAGAACCACTCCCCTCCCCCCCCCCCCCCAAAAAAAAAAAAACAAGAAAAGAAGCACTAACGGTTCCAGTGTCCAAATGTTTATTTCATCCGCAAACAGCGTCATAGTCTGCGTGTTGAATGGAGGGGAAAAAAATGCCATTTACGAAGGCTGTTTACCAAAAGAGGTGAGCCTTGCTTGTGTCGGATGCACAAAGTGGATCATTCAATCCGTCGATTAAATGGACTTGAGGAAGGTTCAGGGAAGATGTGTACACACTTCAGGAAATTTGAGGTAATACATAATTGTATTTCCTAGGTAAACAGTGGATATGTATCATCTCCTTTTTTTTTGTATAGTGGATGTGCATGTCCTACAAATAAAAGTGCAAGCCTGTAACATACATATAGCCTAGCGTGTAAAGGAAGCACGGGAAAGCTGGCTATGGTATGGGCCTTTAAATGTGAGGGTGTTTTTACATGTTAAAATGGTAGTGTGTGTCCGGGATATTGGGGGTGTCGGCACAGTTAAAGTCTCTATCTTCGTAATTAGTTCCGATGGGGAAAACTGCCGCTTACAAAGCTCTTAGGCTGTTTGCCAAATGACTACATGTTCCTTTTGGCCACTGCGACCATTTTCGTGACTATGCGGCTGCTAATAATAGAGAAATGTGGCTTTCTTTGGCCTAACGCTTCCGTACCTGTGCTGCCTACACGTCGATCGACAAAGTAGCTGAAAATAGCCACCAATCAGCGCTCTCTGGTTGGTCTTAAGTCCGCAACCAAATCAAACCGTCTACTCATGACAGTTAGTTAGTTATTTAGGGCTTAACGCCGCGCAAGCAACAAAGACTATTTCGCGGCTAACTACTCAGTGCAGGGCACGCTTCTACGTACGTAAAGGGGAGCCGGGGTGGTCGAATGGTAGAGCGTTGGACTTCTAATGCTCGGGTCGTGACGGTTCGATCCCGGCTGGGGCCAAATATTTGTGCTGGCTTGTTCATCGTTGCCCCGTCTTTGATATCACCCTATGTGGCGGAAAAGGACGTTAAACCCCCAAACCCCCACCCACCCACTCTACGTACGTAAAACAACAGAAGCATACACCAACCCGAGTCACCACAATGGTTTCAGACGCTATACTGTGCCCGGCCCATGTGACTGATTCTGAGGCACGGATTAAGCGCGTTCGATGGAAAGTTTTCCGCAGCGTTGTTTTATGCCTGACAAACGCATTGCGACTTTAACACAGAGACTGTATTATGTCATAGAAAATAAATTGTCTCTACATCTACATACGTCCCGCCCTTTCCTATAATACCAGGACGTACCGTGGTACTGTATCATTATGTTTCCTGGAGGTGGCTGTCCGGGTGATATCATGTGTTGCCATATTTTAACATGGAGCCTATTAGGTTCGTATACCACAAACTCCAGAGACTAGAGTTTGTAGCACACTACTGGGAAAACACGGTTGGAAATCTTCTGTCCGTGGCACATCCTGGGGAGCCGGGATAGCCGAATGGTAGAGCGTTGGACTGTCAATGCTCGGGTTGTGTGGTCAAATCCCGGCCGAATATTTGCACTGGCCTTTTTTTTTCTCTCGTTGCCCCCGGCATCTTTGATATCACCCATACGTGGTGGAGAAGGACGTTAAACTCCCACACACCCACCCACCTCATGGCGGCATATCCAAGTGCAGTGGGTGCAGCATAGAACGACAGAGTAAATTAGCTGAACCGAAGAAGAACCTGAAAAGGTTGAAAAGTTACTGTTGAAAAGTTGTCTTCTCGCGGGTAGATGAGTGCTTCAAGCGTTGATTTACAATCTATCGGGGAAAATATGTACCAACCGCCGGCATCTTCCCGTGTGCGTCACTGAGACAAAAAGTTCAGGGAAGTAACTCTGTTAAAGGGAATAATTTCACACATGCTCTGTGAAATATGTAAGAAACGATGCAGTCATTAGATTAGTTCTTGATGTGAAATATTAAAGTAATATAATTTTAAATGTAAGATCGAACAACCTGCACTGTCAGTTAAATACTAATAACCATACATACTATCACAGAAAAAAAAAATACTGGAATTGTTTTATCAAGAAAACACACCTCTCTCTCTCACGGCACACACACACACACACACACACACACACACACACACACACACACACACACACACACACACACACACACACACACACACACAGCGACACACACACACACACACACACACACCGACACACACACACACACACACACACACACCGACACACACACACACACACACACACACACACACACACACACACACACACACACACACACACACACACACACACACACACACACACACACACACACACTGTGGCTATTAAAAACACTAGGTGTTAAAACCACCAAGCCTCACCGAACCCGGCAGACACTGAGTATTAGCAACGACTACCAACAAACTGCCAAAGCTGTGCTCAGGTTTGTATCAGTTGCGTCAATACTGACATCAACATCATGCCGCTATACAGCAAACAAACTTCATGTGGCTTGACCTATGACCGCTTCCATTGTACAAAAGTTCACAACGTACGCAACGTTACCCCCCTGTGACGTCAGTCACTGAGCCGACGCACGCGGAAGGCGATATGGTGAACGTAACAGTGTGCTGACTGTCGGCGGAAACCTCTCCGGCCAGTGGGTAGGGAAGTGTGATTCACATTTGAGGTCACTGGCAAGAGAATTTCGTCACTGACAGAACCGGACCCGCCTATACTGAACTATCAGTCTGTGGTCATAGCACAGTGGCAACCGTGCAGTCAAAACCAACCAACCAACCAACCAACCGGCCACTAAAACAAAACACAACACGGGGGTTGCCACTGTACCCTCAAGCTCACACTGTGCTACATAGATATTATACAAGGTGTGAAGTAGTGAAGGTGTAATGACTTCTCCGACTGTCATTTACTTTAATTAAAGCTCTTTTGATTGTACGGCATAGGAAGTTTTCAAATAAATGTGTGTGTGTGTGTGTGTGTGTGTGTGTGTGTGTGTGTGTGTGTGTGTGTGTGTGTGTGTGTGTGTGTGTGTGTGTGTGTGTGTGTGTGTTATTATCATTATTTTTCTTTTTATTATTTTGTTTTCAGCAAAATGCCTTGATTTTACATGAAAGGAGGTCGCATTATTTTTTTCTCTCGAAAATTGTATTTATCATTATCATTATTATTTTTATTACTTTGTTGTAAGCAAGGTCTCTTGATTTTTTATTTTTTTTACGCCAAATCCT